>OZ057413.1:109413842-110613842 GCA_964056705.1 Troilus luridus | reverse complement strand
GACATGTTCATAACCTCTGCAATCTCACTCACTTTAATTCGGCGGTCGTCTAGTGCCATTTTTTGGACTTTGGCGATGTTCGGCAGAAACTTTTTAGACCACCCTCGTTGTTTGAGCAACCTCGAAATAGTTATTGGACCTTTCGATGAGAGCTCCGAAATGGATAAGGAAAATAAATTTCTGATTCAATTATACCAGATCGCATGTCATTTTGATTGTAACCTTTTATTAAATTAATAACATAAGTCACTTTAATCAATTAAACAACTAATATTTTTAGAATAAAAAACAATTAATTAAATTAAAAGAACAATTTAAACGTTTTATAATTAGAAAATGAAGTTACTAATGTTAACTAAATTATAAATAACTAATTAAGGACAAAAGAAAACAATTATTATTTAATCTTACGATAATAAATTTTACTCTATTAAATTACAAATAAATAAAATATTCAAACAAAATCTATTACAAAATAATGAATGTTTATCTGGTTTTGTAGTTAAAATGATTTAAAAATAAAAACTCTTATCTGTCTGTCGAAGTAGATTCCAGTAGTAGATTCTAGGCAGGGCGAGCTGGATGCTCAGACGACAGCGGATTTTCGCCGGCAGGACGAGCGAAGATGTTGAGGCAATAGAGGTTGAGATGATCGACTGGGTCAATTGGAATTGGTCAAACCGATGACGAGGTTTAAACTAATTACACCTGCAGGTGGGCAGCAAATTAGTATCTTCTTCAAATTCACAAAAAAACAACTTTGGGCTCCTATAGAGCATAAGATGTTTACGTCAAGAGGCTCGTGGCAACACTGTCCTTCAAATTCACAAAAAACAACCATGAGCTATAGCTTGCGATGTGCACGTCAAGAGGCTCGTGGCAACACTGTCTGCTCGGTCTACCCGGAGCGAACAAAAGCCGCTCGACTCTCTTTTGTTTTTCTCTCTTCACTTTTATGACATATGTTTTCACACTTACTACAAATATTACACTTATATCTAAACCAAATAAAATTATCTTTTAAATTAAATTATTCTAAACAATTATGAAATTAATCGTTTAAATTATTTTATCAAATAAAATGTGAAAAATAAGTAAAGAAAATGCTCTTTCGTTTTCGAAAACAATTATTTAATTTTTTTGATTAAAACTAATAATATTTTATATGGTTAATACTTCATCTGGCCTTAACACTCGTATTTAAAGTCGTTATGGTTAATGAAAATCGGGTACACCTTCTTGGTTAGTTACTAGGTTAGTTTTTCGTTTTCTATTTGCCTGATAACAATGACACCTAATACCAATTTTTATCTTGATTTTCTTATATTTTTTGTTACAATTCATTTTATTTCCAAATATTATTTTAATCGTTGTTAGTATATAACATAAATGCATTATGATATCAAATAAAACATGGGAAGCGCGGAGAAAAATAAATTCCATCAACCACCTACTAGCTACAAAACTTATGTACGTGTATACGAGAACTTGCAAACTTATGAACAAAATGTACGTTTGAAACAACTACAGATTTATTCCTGAGAGGAGACCTTTTCCTTTGCTCTGATTCTGTAGTACGATTTTCCAAGCATCATACCTTCTTCTATAAATGGCCTATGTAATACAAAAAAAGTTTTCTTTTAAATCAGACTGGATGTTCATAAAATTAGCGAATTAATAAACAGTAGCTCTTTCAGTTAGAGATAACAGTAAAGACATCGCTTGATGTCTAACGTCACATTTAAAAAAGGGTTATAAATGATCAGGAGACACAAACGAGGGTTTTTTACTTAATCTGAGTTGATGACCGTTTTTAAAAACTCCATTAATACAATTATGAAAGGAGTGGGACGAACATGCTCGGAGATGATTACATTAAATCTGTGTAGCCTCCCCCCCACCTCCCCTCGCTTCTACATCGTGAGGACTCGGCTAACAATAAGCCGCCCTGTAATTAAGTTAACTGAACAGCATTTGCCTTAAACCTCTTTCCTCTCTACTTAATGGAGTCAAACATAAAGTTACCTAATGGCCAACAGTGTTACATGAACTTGACGCTATTTCGCTATTTTGGATCACAAGAACACATTTTTTTTTTAATGCATAATACAGGAATGTAATTGTGTAATCCTCTTTTTTTTAATTTTTAAAAGCTTATTCGGTTTCATCAACTTTAGGAAACCGGCCATCAAAAGCGGAGTTGAGTGTAGCTAATTCAGATTCTAAAACCTTTGCTTCGGTTTTGGTACCCGGTCACCGTTATGTTCCTCGTGTAATAGTGAACAGATTAGCCATGATATTCGATATAGAATAACGACTGGGAATCTCATGCTCGAAGTCGATAAAATTCTGCTAAAATTTCTAAACAATAACCTTATGAAACCGGCCGTGACCTACGGAGCGTCATCGACAGACGGAAAATCACACCACAAACATGAATTAAGAGAGGCTAGAGTCAAAAATGCTGGATATAGTTTATCAAGTGACATGGCAATCATTATGGAGGAAGACCAAAGACCGGACTGGAAGGACGAATGGAGGAACACGACGAAGGGAGAAATATAGTCCGGAAGGCTAAGGGTCACAAAGTCATGTAGAGTCTAGGGTTAAGTTAAGGTACAGCACATGTCACAATGTATCACAAATCAAGGTCACAAAGAAAATAAACGTAATTAAAGTAAATCAATTTAAAATAAAATAAATATTTGAACATAAAAGTATAGTGGAAAATCAGTAAACTACCAAGGTAAAGGATCATTCATTGTTCAAAGGTAAAATACAATAAATTGACAGCAACAGATGATGCATTTATATACCCACAGCTGAAACTCCAAACTAAGCTTTGCATTAAATTGAATGTGAAAATGCAATTAAATTGAATGTGTTACGTCAAGTATCCTAGCAATTCACTTTCAATCATCGGGAATAAATACTAGTGGATACAGGTATAACTTCAAAAATCATAATCATTAAATGGCTATTGGTCACTTTCGCATCCACCTCCGTTAAGGTTTAAATTAATGCTTTGATCTCGAACCATTTTCGAAGGTTGAAAATATATTAAACTGTTTAGAGCATAAGGAGTTTGAAAAAAAAACGCAAGTCTTCCAAATCAAAACCTTCCAGAAAGACAACAGTTTTGCCACCTTTAAAATGTAAAAGTTTCATGATCAACGACAATATGATGGGGTTGAGCTATGAAATGTTCTGACCGGAATCCATATTTAAAGCACAAGGAATGAGAAAATATTAAAAAAAAAAAGTAAAATCTATATAAATGCTTTCGGTTTATAATTTGCAATAATGAAACTTTGTAATCGGTCGAGGATAAAAAATGTAACCCCTCCCCAGCCATAGAAAAACTTACAACATCAATAAAAAACACTATAAACGATAATACCTCAAATCATAAAATTATCAATTCCCAGAAGACTGACCTCCCACAGCATATTCGTACCTTATTGAGAGAGAAACGCAGAGCAAGAACGAAGTGGCATAGAACTCGGTACCCAGCAGATAAATCTATTTATACTAAATTGACTAACCAACTAAAAGCAGAAATTAGAAAATTCAAAATTCATAAGTTAACGAACCGAACTGAAAATATAACGTCTTCAGACAAATCATTATGGATGACCACCAAAAAGATCCTTCACTTCAAAAACTTTAACCATCCACTCCTTACTGAATCCAATGACTGAACAAGATCTGATGAAGATAAAGCACAGTTGTTCGGTCAATTCCTTTCTAAAACTTTCCAGCCTCATCCTGATATCATGAATCCATCTCACCATGAATATATACAAAGAGAGTTAAATATTCCCCTTCAAATGACCCTTCCTCCCAAAGCATTCCATCCTTCAGAAATATCGAACATTATTCACAGACTACTTTCTCGCAAAGCTCCTGGATACGACCTCATCACGATTCATATCCTAAAACATCTTCCTAGAAAAGCCATTCTACCATTCACCTACATATATAATGCTATACTCTGCACTACATATTTTCCTAACCTCTGGAAATTATCCGTCGTGAAAATGATACCTAAACCTAAAAAGAAACCGGAATACCCTTCCTCTTACCGCCCTATCTCACTTTTACCATCAATGGGTAAAATCCTGGACAAGCTCATCCTGAAACGATTGTACCCCATCCTAAATGCAAATCACATTATCCCTGATCACCAGTTTGGATTCAGAACATCCCACTCCACTATTCAGCAATGCCATCGTGTGGTGGATGTTGTTTCCTCAGCTTTGGAACGTGGATTGTATTGTCCAGCGGTTTTCCTTGATGTCGAACAGGCTTTCGACCGAGTCTGGCACCCCGGGTTGCATTACAAACTCCGTAAATTCCTACCTCCTACATACTTTCTCATTATCCAATCCTATCTCTCCTACAGATCATTTACAGTAAATCATAATAATGTCTACTCACCCCTCTTTCCTCAATCTGCCGGCGTTCCTCAAGGCAGTATCCTCGGCCCAATTCTCTACACAGTTAATACAGCTGACATCCCAACTCATCCTAATACTATCCTTACCACGTATGCGGATGACACATGTCTATTATCTGTCAAAACTGGTCCAGTTATAGCATCCCGTACTCTTCAATCCCACATCACTACCTTGGAAATTGGTGTCAAAACTGGAGGATTAAAATAAATTCTTACAAATCTTATATAATCACCTTTACCCTCCGTCGTAAACCAGTGACTTCCTGCCCCCCTGTATCATATAATAACATCCCTCTAAGTCCTGTAGAACAGATCCGGTACTTAGAACTACACCTTGACAAACGCTTAACTTGGAATCCTCATTCTAGACTGAAACGACAAGAAACAGCTCGCCGTTTCAGGCCACTTCAACATTTACTAGATAAACGTTCTAAGCTCCCAATTAACTACAAGAGACTCATTTACATGACAATCATTAGACCCATCTGGGCTTACGGAATAGAGCTTTGGGGCTCCACTAAGCCATCGAATTCCTCTCGTATTCAATCCTTACAATCCAATATCCTTCGGAAAATCCTTAATGCTCCTTACTTCGTTACGAACAAAGTAATCCATAATGACCTTAACGCCCCGTTTATTGCTGATTTGGCCCGAAACCGATATCAATCTTTTCATGACAAACTTCATTTCCACTCAAACCCACTAGTTTCAAACCTCGCAACCTCTTCAACTCCTGATAATCCTCCGAGGCGGCTGAAAAGAAGAGGCTCGTGACCTTCTAAACTGAACTTTTTATTTGAGTACTACCACTGGGTAGTTTCTCTACTTGTCTTCTCATGTCAATGTATTCACTCATTATATTTACTAGATGTATTTTGTATACAGTTGTAAATTTCAATAAATAAATTATAAAAAAAGAACCCTCCCCAAATTTTGAGTTTTTAGGTATCCATAATATCCAAGTATCGAATAAAAAATCTGCCTGTCCGCCATCCGATGCTTTTCTCAAGGATTACTGAACAGATTATCTTACGATGTCGCACCAATGTAACCCCAGGACGACGTACTTCGGTACTCGTCATAATGATCAACTGAGTAATGATAAGGGATTATCAGATATCCCTTATCTTTACCTTTCCTTACCATATATATACCCAGCATTTAAGATGTTTTAATGTTTTTTATAAATGATGAACTAACTATTTTATAATGTTTAGTAGTTTTTTATTACCATAAGCGGTATCGATTATTGCTTACTTTTAGGATTTTATTAAATCGTGTTATTGGTTTAAGATTGTTTATATAATAATAAAATTAAGGTCCTTAGAGTTTTTGTATACAAATGAGGCAAATCGGCCATAAAAAGGTTACCTAACGTAATTAAATAAAGAAAAAAGCGATGATAGGTAGCTTAAAAGTGTTTATTATCCTTGACATGTAATAAAATAAAAATATATATAATATTAGTTTCGTCCCCCCCCCCCCGTAAAGCCAATGGACATGTGTTAATAACTTCCCCAATAACAGGCCTGGAGGACATAAAGCCGGTGATCGAATGGCGTTTTGATGGCTACGTATCTTGGGCTATTAATAGTAAATTTTACGAGCGAACGCCTGGCCAGACCTGAACTCACTCTCTCCTTTTGCATCTGAGCTGGCTCTGACAGCTTCCAATAATTATATTCTTCATTTACAGAATGGACTCGAATCTTTAATCAATAAAAATTTTGAATAGGCCGTCATGAGGACTGCCGACAGAAGTGATAAGTCAAAACTTTGGAATAACTGTCTTCTTTTTGAATTTCCAAATCAATAATAGTCTGAATTATTAAAATTTAAAAATTGTAAATTTAAATTTTAAATATTATACTGGTTTTCATATATATTGACAATCCGAACAAAAAGTATTTACCGAAATATTGGCTTCACTGCCCAAGCGATGATCTCAAGGAAAAGTTAGATCCTTTGATCTGAATATTATTTAAATAATAATTTGAGATGCCACCCTAAGATCGTTATACTTAATATAAAGTAATTCAATATCATTAATGAATAATAGACATATCTCTCTCTTCCCCAAAGGTTGACCGATCATGAGTTGGTTATTAAATAAAGATACTTTTTCATTTACATGAATAACTTTGTATTTATAGTGTGCTGATCATATTTACAAGGTAACTAATAAAACTACTAACGAGGAACGAAAAATTAGCTAGATGGGACAGTCGACATGCTAAGTTGATCGCTCCTTGCCTACAACTGCCTGTTCTGTATCTTAAAAGTAATGTCACCCGCCCCTGAGGATACTTGTTGCTAAGCGACCGCTAACTGATTTATGCCCTTTACTCTATTTATCTAGGTACTCCTAATGTTCCAGATAGTGTCACTTGTAGCAATACTTTTTCAAATATTTTATTTCTTAATCATGATATATGATGGTTGTACGAGTATTGAAATAATCAGTATATAGTTATGTTATTTAAACATTACAGTTGTATTTATATAAATGTTAAAGACATTTATTTTCATTTTTAGGATTATTATCATCGTTAGGTTCAACAATACTTAGATCTTTTTTAAGATCTTAAGTTCGTTCTACATTAGTTTAAATTATTTAATAAAAGAAGACATTTGACTATGACAAATAAAATATTTTGAAGGAAACGAGAAGGGAAACGAACCCAATAGTTTTCTCCTACCAACAAGGCTAATGAAGCTTTCACTGCAACAATAATATTAATGAAAACAGTACCTATATCCTCGAAAAACTAAATTCAAGATAAAATGAAGGCGGGGTTAAATGCCGGTAATACTTGACGCTTTGAATTCGGTCTCACTAAATAAACACAGACAAAATAGGAAGAGACTTTGTAAGCAGCGACCCTGTAAAGAGCTGATTTCAGCTAATTATATCGCTCCTAATCCCCTGCAGGATACAGGCCCTTTCATTCATCATCATGAATGGTTCTACAACTCTAGCAGAGTCAAGGCCTGCCGTCATCTCTAATGAGTGCTGCTGTTTTACAGTTGTGTTCAGCAAGAATAACACGAGCATCGGCTTCCGCTCCGCCATTCCGAAGATTCGTTCATCAATAAGTTTTCTTAGTATATGGTATTCAGGAGTCCGAAGAATGTGTCTAGCCCATTCAATCTGCCAATTCTTCTTAAAATCAGTACTTCAGCATCAATATGAAGTTTATTGTTTGCATTCTATATTAATTCCTAACATTGGACCAACTATCCTTTTTAACCCCAACGCTCGAATCGAAAGATATTTGCATCTTGATATCGTCCATCACTCAGACCTGTACGATACTGGCCTGATCAGGGTTTTATGAAAATGCAGCTTGGTTGGGTGTGAAGATGCTCTGTTTGCGGCCATGATGAGTCTCTGGATTTCTGCAACCATAAGGTTCATTCTTTGAGTATTTTAGCTCCTGCAGGGCTCAAACCCGACCAAATAATACATTTAGGGTCTATGGTAACTATAAACCTTTACATGAAGGTGAGAATAAAAGCGTGGTTGAAGGTAGGAATCGCAGTTTATTTTTCGATCTCAAAATTACTAAGGACGTGCCTTTTGTCCAAAAATTTAATAATTAGTATATATAAAATTATTATTATTCCAACTCTACCATGGAAATGTAAAACGTGGCAGCTAACCTAGGGGTAGGATAGACCGAGAAGGCTGAACGATTTTGTTCAGCATCACCATATGGTTGCCTTTAGTAAAAACCCATCCTGTTACAATAGCCCATTTGCCGTAACAGTCAGAGGAAAGGACGTTAAGCCCAAATAAAAAAAAAATTTGTTGGTATGCATATAGCTATTTAAAAGTTTGAAATTAATTTCAAAGTGTTAAAATTAATTTTTAGTTACACCGTAAAATCTATTGTTTTTTAATTAGTTCAGCCCCTATAGTAATATGGAGAACTTAATTGCCTTGGGAAATCCATTCTCAGAAAATTTGCATTTTGAGGAAATCTTTAATTATTTTTCACTGTTATTTCTGTCAATTTTTAATTAATATATTTTTGATGATTTGGGCTCGTCTTTTTACTCATTTAATCCTTAATAACGGAGGTGATCATCTAACTAATAAAACTTTAAAATATTATAAACTTAAGTCAAAGCATTCCGTTGCCCGTTATCTTGATAACATTATTACACTATTAGAAGCTTGCCATGAAGGGTGCAGTAACCCGGGAACGGAGATACGCCGTCATATGAAGCAGTAACAATGCAATTTGGAAGGGTATAACAATCACTTTGTAGCGAGTTTGCGGTTTTATTAAAAACATAGAACATGAGCACTAAGGGCCCGTTATTGCTGCTAATCTTGTGTGTGTGCCTGGAAAGAAAAATTCTAGTTTAATAACAGGACCATGTCATTTTATTATTCGCTAAGTTGGTTCACCTTTATGTCCGTAAAGCTTAGAGTTCGCTCGGCTTCTGTAATAGCATCCTTGGCAGGTTTTCATAAGGCCAAGATATTGTCCCATCTTGTTCCCCTAACCCGCAAGGAAGGAGATCAACTATTTGTATCGTTATAGGAAGGAAATATTAAAATTATTATTAAACGAGTGAGCTACAGCGCCGCATCTCATAAATCACACGGGAAATCTGTAAATAAAATCGAGGATGTCGATATATTTAGGGTTAAGTTGGCACGTTCTCTAACAAGCTTTTTATCTAAAGTAGGAACGTGCTTCATGAAATATGATTTTACATTTTTAAAACTATTTACTATCTAGAGGAATGCGTTCTGCTTGAATTCACTTATTTGTATTTGTTGTTAATCAAAATTCAATAAAATTCTTAACATAGACATATTTCTTTAACCACTTTTCATAATAATATACGAACATGATGATGCTAATATGCATAGATATAAAATTGAAAAAAAAAATGTAAAATACCAAACTCAAGTACAATAAGTAATAAGCCTGGCATTAAACAATATTACAAATTGAATATATTTATACATATGAAAAATATAAATACAAATAAAGTTATACACATTCAGTTGTTTACATGATAGTTTTTTAGGGAGCAGAGTGGCTCAGTGGTAGAGTACTGAGTTGCCATTCCGGAAATCCTGGTTCAATTCCCACTGCAGGCCATGACTTTTATTTAGTCTGTTTGCAGTGGGAGATGAATCATATAGGATCTAGGACCCTCCTGGGGCCCACCCAGCCTCTATAAAATATTATAAAAATAGGGTACCCAAAATAAAGGGGAAAAATCTGGTGGTTGAGCGTGACCTAGCACAAGTAACCTCCTTGTAGAATTGTTGTCCACGAAACAGTACAGTCTCTACCATGTACTGAACCCCAGACCCTTCATGGGTTCTAGTGGTACAGGTTTTTTTAATAATAGTTTCTTAACTATGATTACATTCGGACAAACACAAAAATACTATTTTTTTTTTCATACATGTAAACTAGTCTCACTTATCTTCGGTAGTAAGGAAGCAGAATATTTAAAATCTATATTTCTAATATAGATTAAAAAAAGAAGAGGTTCAAATGAACTAGCCCAATTCTTCAATTTAAATGTTGGATTTAATAAATTATTTATTTATTTGTTTTTAAAGGTAACATTTTTATCCGATAGTCCAAATTAATCTCTTATCCGATCTCCATTGTTGTAATTAGTTCTGGTAAGCGAGTTGTTGTTGTATACAAGAGTACAATAGCACGCTTTATATTTAGCCATAAGGGAGGCCTCCATGGAGAGCACCTCGACCGAGTGCCTGATAACCGTCCGCCTTATTTAGAGATGCGGGCTCTGCGGCTGGCGGAGTGGGCACGTTCTCCAGTTCGCTCTCACCAATTAATTCTCCAGTTCTCTAGGGCTAATGGCTAGCAAGGGCCGACAAAGCCATACTGATAGCCGACCTAAGTCCTGCTCCTCCGACAATACCAGGAGATTGACTGAGCTAATAATTATTCATCAGCTATGACTTCCCCTCGTCGCCTCTCCCAGATCTTGTTTACCACTTCAATCCCACTTCCGAGTATAGATTAGGTCAATCTATTCCCATGAAGCTAATTAATTTTGTATGATCATTTTCTTCGCTTAATTTCTATTGATTAATGGTTAGTTGTTTATTTTTAATTAACGCCACTTCATTGTACTATCGGACGATGATACAGTTATAGTCCTAAATTTTGCTTATACAGGTATAAGTAAAATAGGATCTTTAAATAGAACCTTCACACCCCCTCCGAAATCAACATTACCAAAGATTTTTCACTCCTTTTGCCCGGCAGCGAACCCACCACCTGACAAATTATAAATTACGGAATGGGAAAGGGCATCGTATACAAATCTATATAAATCTCAAAAGGCCCTAGGTTTCTTTGATTTTTTGTTCCTGTCTTACCTTCATGCGGGAAAGCAATTTGGCTAAGTACGTGTTAAATCGACCTTTCTCCCTAAAAAATTTACCCAATTTATATTTCTAAGTATCATAAAACTTACAGGGTAAGGGATGATGTATTTTTCTTAATTATCATTCTTTATTTTACAAATAAAAATAATTAATGTTGGTGGTATATCTTCTATTGGGATACTTATTTAGGTATTAAGAGACTCATAATTATGCTAAACACACACGTTTTTTTTTCAATTTCTGTACTACAGTCATGCAAAAAACGAGAGTTGGTATCTTTTTGTTTTTATCATAATATAAAAATTCATACCATTTTATTTCTAGCAATAGGTTTCAGTGTTTTGTTATTAGTCTTGTCAACAGCATAAGACTCCATATATTTATTTTATTTGCATGTAAAAATTCAAACTTGCTCTTTTTTATCTCAATTGTAAATAGAACAGAATGCATACAAATAAATAGAGATAGTTAAGTGTGAATTAAATTATTGAGGAGGGAATTGTTTCTGACCTGACCAACCGCCCGTGTTTAAGTTCCTTCAGAAAATTTCAAAAGAATTATGTATATTTTTTATTTTATCATCTTTTTAGGTTTTGTTATTTTAAAAAAAATGTATATTTTTATAATTCTCCATTATATAATCTCCACTGAGCGTGGCCAAGTATTTAAAACTTATTATTTCAATTTTAAATTTCAAAGTGGTATCAATTGATATAATTACAGATTTAATAATTATATAATATGTAATATTTTTTATGGAAATTCTTACTAACCTGGTCTTAAAATTTCTTAAGTACAAGCTTTTTTTTTTTTTTTTTAAAGCAGTGCTCATTATTATCATTCGCTACGCTTACATTTAAATATCAACTTATATATTTCGAATAATGTACATATAAAGCCATTAGATATCATTTCATCCAACTAACCCTGACGTTTAGTGTCACATATTTCGGACTGCTTTCCAAGTATAATGCAATCAGTTAAGATAGCGTTGGATTTGAGGGAACGCTGGCAGAAATTGCCTGGTGTGGAGAAGGTTCTGAAGCTTATGGGGGTTCAGCTGGGCCGAAGTAAATTGAGATTTATTTCGATATTGGAAATATACTGAATATTTTTTTCGAATACAATAGGTATATTTATTATTTTTAGGAATGAATATTTTTTCCCCGTATTCAATTTGGCTGCAGGGCCTAAGCAGACCAACGCACATCCTTCGAAGCTTTAATTTCCCTTCATTTTTATGGACTTGGACCCATCATAGATGTTATTTTAATTATCCTTTTGGTTTATTATGGGACGTGCGATCGAGAGATGTAGATTATTTAAACTATTTATACATCACAATTATCTTTAAGGCATGCAAGCCCTATATTTTCATAATTTAGTTGTTATTACGCATTATTCGTGCAAGAAAAAATTAAAATAGTTATATGCACATAGGGAATATTATGATATCAGTTCCGCTTGTTGTCACTTCAAGTTTAATAAAAATTATGTCACAAGTTTTAACTTTTAATTCATTTCCTTCTTAATATTCTCCAGAGTAAAAAAAAATCCTAAGCTTTAGTATGAAAAAAAATAGTTGAGTTGTGGGAAATGTGTATATTTCGGTAATCGTTTCATCAACAAATGAATGTTTCAACAAATATTTCGTAGAATAGGAGGATGGAAATAGTTGGGGGGTGGAGTCAAAATAAACACCAAATAAGTGGATATAAGTACAATAAAGTGAACCATCACCAAATAAGTACAAATAAGTGAACTTAATTGGTGCTTATTTTGACTGCACTCCCCAACTATTTCCATCCTCCATTAGATCTTCCAGTCATTTTTTCTTATTTTCCTCTCTAACATCTCGTAGTATAGATGAGGATATTCCTTAAACAATATGTGTAAGTCGGTTACTTAGTCTATATACATTTAGAAAAGTTACTATCGACATTTAAAAGGAAACGAATGAAAAGCTAAAACTTGTTGTCACTTAACTCGAAGCGACAACCTGCGGAACTTATACCAATTTACTGTAGCTAGATGAAGTATTGTGTTATCTTAAATTAGGTTTAAGAAAATGTTCTGTTGAATGAATAGAAGAAATTTACAACTGATAGGACAACAGATTCTTTTCATTTTCAGTATGTTTTGATCAAAACTTCAAAATTAATTATGTATTTTCCTCATAGTATTTCTAATTAAAACCTCTAAAATTTCTACCTGCCTAAACAGGTATGTAAGGAACTTTCGAGTTTTCTAAAGCATGTAATTTTAACTTATGTGTGTTGAACCTCCAAGTTTTTACTAAGTTTCAATTTTGAGAATAATTATTCTTGAAGATTCTATCTTATGAACAACTAAAGATCTAACATTTCACTACAGCATGTATAGACCTCTACAACTTTTAATACAATTGGGTTTTCATTAAAATGATAAACACCATTAGACAAAACAAAAGAACACCATTAGATGATTGCTACCATTTTCAATATATTTGTATTCCTACGTAACCATCATAACAGAATTCGTTTTAAGACCAAATGTAATAATATAGCCCCTTATTAAATTCCTAGAATAAATCTCAAATTGATATTTTTATATGTTAGCCTAAATCCTTTTTTTTTTTTTTTTTAATTTATTTATTGATATTTACAACTGTATAAAAAAAAAAATACATCCAGTAAATAGGCTATGTGATACAAATGACATAAGTAATGGCAAGTTGAGAAACTACCCACTGGTAGTACTCAAATCACTAGTTCAACTAAGAAGGTCACGTGGCCATCTTCTTTTCAGACGCCTGGGGGGATTATCGGGAATCGAAGAGGAAGCTAGGTTTGAAACTAGAGGGTTTGAGTGGGAATGAAGTTTGTTATGTAAGGAAAGATACCGGGTTCGGGCCAAATCAGCAACAAATGGGACATTAAGGTCGTTATGGATGACGGTATTTTTAACAAAATAAGGAGCGTTGAGGATTTTACGTAGGATTTTGGACTGTAGGGATTGGATACGACAGGAATTCGATGGCTTAGTGGAGCCCCAAAGCTCTACTCCGTAAGTCCAAATAGGTCTTATGATGGTCATGTAGATGAGTCTTTTGTAGTTTATTGGGAGGTTAGAGCTTTTTTCTAGTAAGTGTTCAAGTAGCCTGAAACGTCGAGCAGTTTCTTGTCTTTTCAGTCTAGTATGAGGATTCCAGGTTAATCGTTTGTCGAGGTGCAACCCTAAGTATCGGATCTGTTCTACCTGCACCAGTGGGATATTATTAAAGGATACTGAAGGGCAGGAATTCATTGGTTTACGACGTAAGGTAAAAGTGATTTGATGGGATTTTTGAGAATTTATTTTAATTCTCCAGTTTTGACACCATTCTTCAAGATCAGTAATATGGGATTGGAGCCTTTGGGATGCAATAACTGGATTGGTGTTGACTGATAATACACATGTATCATCAGCATACGTGGTAAGGATAGTGTTAGGATGAGTTGGGATGTCAGCTGTATAAACTGTATAAAGGATTGGGCCAAGGATACTACCTTGAGGAACACCAGCAGATTGGGATAAGAGGGATGAAAGGACATTATTATGGTTTACCTGGAAAGTTCTATTTGTGAGATAGGATTGAAGGATGAGAAAGTAGGTATGAGGTAGGAATTTACGGAGTTTGTAGAGCAAGCCCGGATGCCAGACTCGGTCGAAAGCCTGTTCCACGTCAAGAAAGACGCCCGAGCAATATGATCCACGTTCTAATGCAGAGGAGACCACATCCACCACACGATGACATTGCTGAATAGTGGAGTGGGATGCTCGGAATCCAAACTGGTGATCTGGTATTACATGATTTGCATCAAGGATGGGGTACAATCGTTTGAGGATGAGTTTTTCTAGGATTTTACCCATGGACGGTAGAAGAGAGATAGGACGGTAAGAGGAAGGGTATTCTGTTTTTTTTGCCTAAATCCTAGCCTATATTAATGGAATGTCTATTTGTTTGTCTTCTTATTCTATCTTATTTGAACAAATATTATGCAGTGGTTTAATATAGCGTATTTATAAATTTGTATTAATTTTATATGATATAATATTATATTTCACCAGAAGTACACGATTACCGAATTCTAGTTGCTTCAAAATTAGCTAAAAAATATAATACACCTAGATAAATTTTGAAACATCTAGTATTTTTAAATGTCCAGTTTTCATTATATATTATCAATTACATAATCTTATAATTACATATGTAAATCAGTAGATGATTTTATTTTTATGGAGATTGCTCTTTAAAAATATTACTAGTCGGTGTTAATAATTGTTAATGTTTAATTTAAAGTATAAGTTCAGTAGCTTGTTTAGTTTAGTTTAGATTAGTTTCAATACCATTACGGACACAGATATTTTAACTTTTAAATAAATTAATAATCATTACATTATTTCTTTTTAATTTTTAAATAATAATAATTTAATTATAAAATCAAATGTTTTAAACATTTAGAAAACTTTAAATATATTTTACCTTAGTATCAGGAATCGATAAATAGATTGTAGGTTTGGATTCACTCACCTGAAAACAGATAACATTATTGGATTATTTCATCTTAGAGGTCACGCTATAATAATAATAATAATAAATAAAACCAGATGGATTGTTGGAAAAACAAACAATAAAATTTAACTAGGAAAATTATTTTATAATATAAAAAAATATATCGTGAATATGTTCATTTTCCGGGATGGACCGTGTGGTGTTAGTATTGTTTGCCAAGCTTTCGCTCATCGTGTTGTAAGCTACTTAAGGGCTAGTCAGTAAATAAAGAGTGAATTTTTTTTTTCATACCCCCTAAATATGATTTTATTCTTGAGACGGGGTGTTGTGCTCTTTTCGTGCACATTCTTTTACAGTTTTCTCCTTTTACTGTAGTATAACTACATTTTAAGGAGTTGAGGTTATGGGAAATTTATTGCTATTTTTTTTATTTTTCAAGTGCCGGGGCACACTTACTTTTTGTCTTTCTCTTAAATTAAAATCTTACATACTAATATTAATTTACATATATACAAGTTTAATGGTATGGATGACAAATACAAAATTATTTTTTATGAAATGCTTCCATTGCTTGTGGCCATCTTTTTGGGGCTGAAGCAGGTGTGAGGGTTTTAAAGAGTTCGTTTGTAGTGCATTTTAGGGAATCAAAGAATTTTATATGTCTGCGTTTTATGAATTCCGTTGTCGTGGGTAGATTGAAAAAATCGTGTAGTTGTTCTGGTTTTAGTTTTCTCAGTGATGTAGACCGGAAAATTTTTCGGAGTGTAGTGGTTTGGAAGATTTGTAGTTGGTGCTGCGTTCCGACTCTGAGGTGGGTGAATAGTGGGGCTCCGTATAGTAGCGCTGGCTTTAGGATGCTTTTGTAAATTTTTATTTTCAGGCGTAGTGATAAGGCAGGTGATAGCAGTAGGTGGTGTGGTCTGCAGGTCCTTCTCCTAACCCTGCGGATTTTTGAGTAGCAGTGGGCAGAGAGAGTCATATGACGATCCAGTTTGATTCCAAGGTAAACTATGGAGTTAGATGGACTGATAGTGGTATTGGCCACTTGCAGAGTTTTTGGTATTCGGCTTCTTTTTCCTTTTTGAAGGGCAAATACTACGAAGTCTGTCTTTGCCGGGTTCGCCTGGATGTTGAGGTGTCTCAATTTTTCTATTTCTTGGCACGTACTTTCTCCTTGTTTTAGAGCCCGTTTTGCGTTCATACTGCTGGTGTAGATGGCTATGTCGTCCGCGTAAGCTGCGACAGTTGCTCTTTTATAGTTTTTACCCACTATATCATCAGTATAGACGGAAAAAAGGACCGGGGTTAGTACCGCTCCTTGTGGGACTCCGCAGGTGAGTGGTATATTTCTTGATAATTTGTCCCGCACGCGTTCGGCCAGGCTTCGGTGGTTTAAAAATGAGGCTATGATGCTGTAGAGCTGTTGCGGGCACTCGAGATCTATTAGCTTCTGGCAGAGAACCCCATGCGATACGGAGTCGAAAGTCTTTGTGCAGTCTATTGAGATCATAGCTGTTGCTGCATTCCTGTTAAAGTCTTTGCATACTTCCGTTTGAATTTTCATGAGGTGATGTTCTGTGCTAAGGTGTGCCTGAAAGCCGGTCTCTTCGTAGGGAATAACAGAGTTTTCTTCACAAAAATCTTTAAGATAATTTAGAATAATTTTCTCAAAGACTTTTGCGAGGTGTGGTAGAAGACTGATGGGCCTGTAGTGTTCTGGTCTATCCCCTGTTTCGGTTGGTTTGAGTAACGGAAACAAGATGGCGTGTTTCCATTTTTGGGAGAAATATCTCACGCCCCTAAGGTATACTTACCCTGACTCCACCATCCGCTTTTCATATACTGACGACCCCTGAAGAAGCTCACGAAACGATGAGCGAAAGCTTGGCAAACAATACCAACACCTTACGGTCCATCCCAGAAAGAATAACAAAGACCATGGAAGCCTACGTGAAAATCTGATCAACCGGTGCGGGGAGGTTCCTGTTCAGCACATGGAGACTTCTGGCACAACTTATATTTCTCAAAAGATGGAGAGACTACAATATCATACCCAGATGCTCCAACTTTGAAATAAAAGGATATAGCCCCTGCATTCAAAACGCACCACGGCGATCATCTATGACATTACTAAAAGTAAGAATCAGTGACACCCGATCTGAACTATCCAATGTTAAGAAGAAACTGGTAAACAACCACATACTCCCAGCAAACCAGATATGCAATGACGACTGGGATAAGATTGACCTTCTCACCTGGAAAAGCGGGTAATATTTACCGAAAACACACCGCCATCCAAAAACGAAAATGCCATAAACTAACAAGGAAGAAGAGAAGCTGCACCGCCTACAAGGACGCACTAAAGAAGACTGTTATAAATCTCACCAACGAAGAATTCCAAAAAGAAGCCATAAGCGTCCTCCAGAAGGGATTCAACTTCGCCATCGCACCTATCAAGAACATGGACCAAAACACAGCCGAAACCATCCGGCAAGACATTAGTCACATCTTACGTAAAACCAAGACACCAAGACCTAACCTTTCTAAGGCACAATACAACTCACTTACTACACTAAGGAAACAAGACGACCTTATTGTAATCACTGCTGACAAAAGAAACGCCACCGTCATTATGAAGACAGATCAATACCTACACAAAATGACAGAATTCCTTAATGATGGAACATGTAAGAAACTGGACAAATACCCCACAAATGACATTGACAAGAAAATCCAGACCATCATCAAAACTAGCAAGACACTGAAAACCAAACGCCTCATAATATCTGATCCAACCCCACCAAGACTATACGGACAACCTAAAATAAACAAAGATTGTATCCCTATGAGACCCATCGTCAGTACCATTGGCTGGCCTACATACCACCTATCAAAATACATCACCGACATAATCAAAACCCACACTGGCAAAACACAACACATCATCCGCAACCCCAAACGATTTGTACACACTATCA
Source organism: Troilus luridus (assembly GCA_964056705.1). Lineage (NCBI taxonomy): Eukaryota > Metazoa > Arthropoda > Insecta > Hemiptera > Pentatomidae > Troilus > Troilus luridus. The sequence goes on along the minus strand of OZ057413.1, from coordinate 110,595,474 downwards.
AAACCATTCATATCAACGAAGAAGACATCCTGTTAAGCTTCGACGTCAAGTCGCTTTTCACCAAGGTCCCTGCCGATAATGTCCTGGACCTTATGAAGAATCTTCTGAGCACAGAAGAGTACCGACTGGTGGAGATAGCCATGAAGGAAACATATTTCCTGTCCAATGGACAGTACTATAAACAAATGGGATGATCATTGAGCTCACCTGGACCTGTACATGGAACACTTCGAACAGAAGCCACTGTCCACCGCAGCATAAAAACCTCAATATTGGTACAGATACGTGGACGACACCTTCGCTATCTGGAAGCACGGAAAAGATTCACTGGACAGATTCTTACTCTTAGATTCACCATGGACACACACATACGACAATACCGAACAAACACGAACCCACCCGAACACAACACGACTTACGGACTCGGCACAAGCGAGCCAATGGGAAGGCAGACTTCGACCGAAACCACCCCCTTAAGGTATGTATACTCCACAATCTGCTCTTCATTTACTGACTAGCCCAGAAGAAGTTCACAACACGATGAGTGAAAGCTTGGCAAACAATACCAACACCACACGGTCCATCCCCGAAAATGAACATATTCACAATAACAAAGACCATGGAAGCCTACGTGAACAACAAAAAATATATCACCAATATTGTATCTGCAGCCCTGGTGAATAGGTAATGGAGTCGAATTTTGTGAAGCGAGAATTTCTTGTATTGAGGAAAGCGAAATCGTATCATTATCGTAGCTTTTGACTTAAAATGGCTATGTAATATAAGCAATAACTCCTAATAAGTAAGGCATTGACTTTAAGCCTTACTTAGCCCCTTATCCACTACTAAAAAGCACGATTCCGGTTCCTAAGGTACAAGAAACTAATTTTGGAGAAGATTCGACTTAACCACTTATTCAGCGGGACTGTAGATATATTGGTGTAAATATGAACATATAGTTACCTAATTTTCCTGAATAATTTTCTAAAAATTGGTATGCCCTTCAAATATTCAGTCATCTTAATTCAAGGAGGGATTTGCAAAGATAGTAATTTCAATTTAACTGTGAATTTGAATCTGAATCGATAATTTCAACGATTCGAACCGGTGAATGCGGCAAGGAAATTACTGTGTAGTATCAATGTGGATTTAGGCGGAATCTATCAACTACTCCCCAAATATTGTCCCTCTGGCAAATAGCGAATAAGTCCGCTCGTTGAATCAGTGTTGACTAGCTTCATATTGATTATAAAATTGCTTGCGATCGTACACCAGCTATGGTGATAATTAGAATGTTCTAATCGAGTGGATAAAATTATACGTGAACTATAGAAATTATTGATCATGAGATGGGGTTGGCCTTGTTTGAGAAATCAGTATTAACGTAATGATTTGCAAAGTACCAGCTTAAGTTTTAACTTTAGATTTTGTTGGATTTTAATGAATAAGAGAAGGAAATATCTTAATAGGGCTAACATCTCACGAGCTCAAAGAATTGGAAAAGGAAAAAGATATATAAAAAAAGTTGAATTTGGATGGAAAGGGACACACGAATACAGTAGAATTATGACATGAGACTAACACGGTGAAAAGACAGCATCACCTTCTGATGAAACTGATGTAACATACTAAATTATCACATACATACATTCATATAAACTTAGTTTAATTACATATGAATGTTTTGTAGCATTTTCTATAAAGTTTTCTTTCCAGTCTTATATCTTTGTATCGGATTGATTAAAAGTGTGAATTTTATACCTAAATTTACCATTAAGTTTCAAGCATAGAAACAAGAAATCTTCGATTGAGAGCTGTATGAATACATATTAGATATGCCTGATTTTCTGACGTTTCTGCGTATCAAATGATAATTTGTTACAGAATATACTTGTGATAAAGTAACTATATCTATAAACTGGTTTCAACAAATATATTTACATATGTACACAATGTGTATGATATCTCTATGAATGTATAATATATAATATCTTCATATCACTTCACTTTAAAAAAAAAATGAAATAATTTTTTATGTCTTATTCTCATAACAACCTACTATTCACACGATTGCAGGTTAGCATCCCAGCAGGTGACCTTAGGATTTTTTAAAGGGAATAAACTTCCCTGGTTATGCCGTCTTTCGGAAGGGACGTCAAATGTAGATACCGAGCCTTTGTGGTATCAGCTACTCGTTAAAGATCCCAATAATAGTGACATCTGGATAGGCAAAATTTAGGATTCCCACAGTAAAATTATCTGATAAGCCACTGCAGCATAAAGTGACTTTAAATGAACAAACAAATAATTAATAAAACTCATTTCTTTAAATAATCATTATTCAGATCACTAGCATATTAAATGATTAGATGGAAAAACAAAGAGCAACTCACATGCAGTATTATCAATATTCGCTCCACTTAATTGCACATTGTGACGATATACCCTCCATGTTTCAATTAACTTTTGATATAAGCTGACATGTGTTAATTAGTAACCCGTAATTGGCACTGTTGTCGACTGTTATGGCTACCGTTCCGTTTATATTTATCTAGAATTTACTTAAACTGTTCATTTTCATGATTGCTTATTTTATCGGTTATATCACAATTTACCATTCAAGCTTAACACGAGAAAATGGTATGAAGATAGAGCCAATGTAATCTGAAATGCTATACAATGAAGATAGTTATTGTAATAAGCGTTTTCTGCTTACTTGGTAAAGAATAAGCTCCTCCATAATGACACTCAGGTCCCTTGTTGCAGATACAGCCGGAACCCAATGTCAATACTGTTATGAAAACTTTATTTCTCCTTACACCCTCTAGTTTCAAGCCTAACTTTCTCTTCATTTCTCGGTTATCCTCAGACGCGTCTGCAAAGAAGATGACGTTGTGAGCTTTTAAGTTAATTTTGTTATATGAGTATTACCAGTGGGTAGTTACACTACTTGTCTTTATCCCATGCCATTACGTATCAATAATTCTATTTACGAGTACTAGCTGTAATACTATACAGTTGTATTGTAAATTTAAACCAATAAAAAAATATAAAAGAATTGTTTATTTATTTACAGTAAAGGCGAATAATTTTAGCAATGGATAAGAGTATATCTATAGCCCTGGTGAATAAGTAGTTATGTCGAATTTTCCTAAATGAGTTAATCTTGCTATTTTTGTAGCGCATAAGTGTTTAGGTCAGGCCTTGGCTTGAAATGGAGATATTGCTTACTCTATGATATTATAACTCTATTTCAAGCCAGACTACGCGAATGGCAAGATTACGCTCCCCATTAACCCATTAAGTACAAAATTCGACTTACTCACTTATTCACCAGAGCTGCTGGTATATTAATACTACATTCAATAAAATAGAAAATTTATGTGTTTTTATGTTTGTGAAAATGATTTGAGGGGAGAAGGGTTGAGAATTTTAGTCAGGTGCCCCCTCCCCACCTAATTATATTAAGCCTGGTTCAGACCATTCAAGATGAAATCTAATTTTGAGCCCTTTCCTTGCGAAATAATGAATCTTTGAATGTCAGTCATGGAAGGACACTAATAACAGTTATTGTGTTTTAAAATATTTTTAATCAGCCTTTGATTAAAAAGGACAAGGGTTCAGTCTATCTCTTCGAGTTGGTGGAAGTGAAATTTTCTACCCCTAATGAAAAATCTGTTAATAATTCTACGATCGCAGGTATATAATATCGTATAAACTTGCCATATTCGTCAGAATTATTTTTATGATTTGGAAGAATCAATTAAATTTTCCTGGAATTCATGTAATACAAGGATACGGAATTAAGGCAGCTACTCTCAAAATAAAAATAATATTCTACTTAGGGGTTTGAAAAAAAAAAGAAACCATATTAATTCCGTTATTTATATTTTTAAAAAGTCATTCTTCCCACTATTTCTTAAAATTAATAATTATAACTGGATTGAACATTCAATTAGTATATTACTATTTTAAAATAAATGTAATGGAAGTATAATGGTAACTTCATTTTAATTTCAATTATACAATATCTTTGTAGTAAAAATAGAATTCCGTCTATTATATAAAAATAATTTCCTGACGTATAAACAATTTATAAATATATAAAATTTGGGATATAATAAAAATAGGGCGTAAAAAAATCATTTTGACAGAAGAAAAATGCTATGGTGATGTTTTGGGATAGAAAGAGTGGAAAATAACGGGTAATCCCCTAGTATTTTAAACATCATTTCATTAACAAGTTCCAGCGTGCGTTTACTGAAATTTCTGGTATTAAAAAATACAAAACAACAAATTTGTTATATTTTTTAATTTATTGTCTATCAATCTTCAGTATACAATCTATGTTATCTTCGGTAGTGGCCGCAGCATTCGAAGTGACTAAAACAAAATATATGTTAATCTTCGGGTCAAATACCAGTATTGAATAATTACTAAATTATATCAATATTAAAAACTTTATTTGTTCTCCCTAAATCAGCTGTTATATCACTGTGCGGCTTCATTTATTAGTTAATTATATGTTATATGATACACGAAGTTCGAGATTTTATGTTGTTTTTAAAATTAAGATCAAATATTAATTATTCAGCGTTTATTTTATGCGCTCATACATTATTCAGATTATAAGAAAAAAAAATAGGGGAGACAAAATTGAGAATGAGGCAGCGTAATCTTTATGCTAAAAATGACACTTAAGGCCAGAGGGGAAAAAAAGTATTCAGCATCGCCCTTCCACAACCTTAATTTCCTGACACAATTATTTATGTAAATAAGTGTTTTTTCAGTATTTTTAAAACTAACCGTGAAAACATTAGTAGTGCACCAGTTTCCATCATTTATTTGTCAATTAAATTCGTTACCAGCCTGGAAAATATTTCTTTAAATGAATATTAATTTGTGTTGGGGAATTTTTAAAAGGTATCCATTTGTCGCTTACACGTTTGATTATTTAATTAAACAAAACAGGGGTTGATAGTAAACAATAATATTAGGTATTATTAGTGGTTGTTGGTCCAAGCCTTTTTCAATCTTTTTATTAATTATTTATGTGTATTAGATTTTATGGTACCGTTTATACTTTAATGTGTTTTAATCCGTTGTTACATTAAAATAAAAACTATTAATATTGGTGAAAAATAAAAATATAACTATATAATCAGAAGTAATTCTGCACATTTGGTTGCCTAAGGTTATTTACCAAAACATCTACTTCTAGAATGGATTTTAATCAGTTATTTATTGCACAAGAATAATTAATAATTATGCGGCCTATGTAATAAATCCAAAACGTATATATATATATATATATATATATATATATATATATATATATATGTATGCTATCAGCCTGGAAAATATAATCCAACTTCTATTAAATATACAACCTAGTATATTTGAATATATCAAAATAAATTTTTAAAAATAGATCAAAAATTACGGATATGTTTGTAAACACTCCTTTTCACTCTTAGACTCTTAAATGATAATTTAAAAATACATTACGTTGTATACGAAAATTTTATTTAGATTCAGAGTTACTTTTTGAACCAATGATTTACAGTTTAGTAGTTAAACGAGGAACACATGTGTTATATGTTTAAAGGAAGTCCCCCTAGCTTAAGTTAGACATCACTTTTTATTTATTGGCATTAACCGGGTTGAATAAAATCACCATAAAGATAAATATCCGGATCTAGTTTTCTAGGGTAAAATAAATAACAGAATAACGGCAATAGAGCACCCCAAGATTGGGGGGCTAACAGATAGTTCAAACACTTTAAAAAAATATTAATATGGATATTGTCGGAGGGTTACGGAAGGGATTCCACCGTGTTGCATATGCATCGCAGTGGATTTGCATAAAGCCGGTATTCTGATTTAAGTGGATAAACGCTCGGAAAACTAGGGCACTTGAAAATTGTAAATTCCAGATCTTAGATTGGAAAGTTCTGCTTGTTTTTGTTTCTGTAGGACGACGTAACTAAATAAATTATTCACAGAACTACATCCATTCGAAGCTAAGGAGGGTATAAACATTTTATTGCTTGGGATCGTCGCTAAATATGTTCCGTTCCAAGTCCCTTTGTCGAATAATAAAGAAAGAAAAGAATAAATTTCAAAGCTACATATATTTACGCCGTGGAAGAGAGAACTAAAACTTTCAAGAGAAGAGATCGGCTTCCTCCGTAAAACTTTTCTGAATACTAAACACAATATTCACTTGGAAATGTTTTCCTTCTTTCGGAAAGTTTTTATTATACTTCTTAGCTTATATATCTTCGTCATTAAACATTTCATAAAAATACTCATATATCATGCCCTATATACTACACTATACTATTAGCCTAGTAACGTACTCCTCATTCACTCTCTCTCTCTCTCCCACACTCTCTCTACTTAACTACCTACGTTCGAATTGACAAATTAAGTTATTAGAACAAACATGAACAAAGGCTGAAAAGTTTACAGCTCTAAGGCATAAGACTTAAGTCCTTGATAAAACCGAGAAACAGGAAGGAGGAATGTGTCTAGGCTGACCCAGTATAGAGGAACTATGAAAGTGTATGGTTGATGAAGTTATCCTACTATTTTGTCCCCTAATTATTTATAATCATTAACATAAATAAAGTTTTATTCGAATTTGTAAGATATTATTGAAATTTAATTTAGTAATATCGCCCCTTCAAAAGAGCAACTGCATATTTACGTTCAGCCTTCAGTAGCAATTATATTTTTAGGAACTTTTTAATTCAGGAACGACATAATATTTACTAAGTGAATAAAGATTTACAGCTATTTTCGACCTTCCTCGAATATTGCACATGTAAAATATTAAGTACTATAACCCGACCACGTGTTTTCTAGTTAGGGGATGCGGTTATTGCTGTACCGAGTTTATGGGAGGATAAAATAAAACTATATCGGCCGGAGTATTACCATAACTTGGATGCAAGAGGTTAATGCTTGCAAAATGTATAACTCCCTGTCAGAAGTGGAAAAGCAAGGATGAAGACGTTGGCCGTACGCCCTATAAAAAATAAGTTTTCCTTCCGATTCAATAAACAAATTACACGAAATCAATAATAATAAAAAAAAAAGAATGTAAGAGCATTAGTTTCCACAGAATGGTGTAGTAATTTGTTTTTAATCAAGTTATTTAGTTATTAATGTGAGATGTGTGATAATTTTTTTAACACATGGAACTTTCAAATACCTCTATTGAAATATTAGGTTTTTGAGTTACCACTATGTTCGTTTGGAGGAGCGATATGTACGTAATGTCTCATAAAACTTTAAAATCAAAAAACAATATAAGAATTATTATCAATTGTCCGTCAACTCATTCATAGTACGTAGTTACGAATCAACCAAGTTTACCATTACGCAATACTTGTATTTCTGAGTAGTATAATGTGCAACAGTTACAAGCATAGAATTCGTACATAAAAAAATATTAGTTCATAAACTAATAAAATATAATAATTTATTTATCCACACTCCCTTTAATTCTTCAGATAATCGAATCTGTTTTAAAGGAGTGATATGTAAATTTCGTGAAATTTTGTCAATTACAACATCCTTTGTGGTTTTTGACAACAATTGAAATAAATTCTTGACAATACAATTAATGAGCAATTAACTTTACATCGAAGAAGAGCGATGGATAGATATTCTCTAACAAGGGGTGGGGTTTGAAAAATTGACAAGAAAATGAGGGAGAATTGTTGCTTTGAGTAGCTCCCTCTGAAAGGGCTTTGAATAGCACTACCGCTGATGAACAGAGTCCCTCCAGCCAATGACAGATTGCCGGCCATTTTTCATAGATCTTACCTTATCTTGCCTCCATTATTCCTACACATCAATTTTTCACTTAATGGCGATATTATTCGGTATCTGAATAATTGAAGAATTGAAGAAAGGTTGGCGTAACAAATTAATTAGTATACATAATTGTTAAGCATGTGCTATTTATTAATTTATGAACTAATGTTTATGGACTTCTAGAGGAGATGTCTCCGTGTCACCAGGCTGGATAAAGTAAGAAACGAATAAATTAAATAGAGCAGGGATGTGGTTATATCTAGAAATAAAAGGATCGGGGAACGGCCCCTAAGATGGTACGGTCACGTGAAGAGTCGAGCCGAATGTTGGCCAAATCAAGTCCTGGATTGGGCTCCACCAGGGAGGAGATGACGCGGACGGCTTTGAAGGAGGTGGATTGAGGGAGTCCAGGAGGGGATGGATGAACGAGGACTCCCAGAAGAGGGTACGATGGATCGGGAGGCACGGAGCTCTGTTGTGACTAGTCTAGGCAACCCTTGTCGGAATGCTTATATAACGAACTAATATTTTTTTCTGTACAGACCCGCGATGTGTCTGGGGTTCAGTACATGATAGAGTCTGAACTCTTTCTTGGACAACGGTTGTACAGGGAGGTGATTTGTCCTAGATCACGCTTAAACCACCAGATTTTACCCCTTATTTGGGTACCCACTTTATAGAGGTTGGGTGAACCTTAGGAGGGTCCTAGTCCCATTGGGTCTATTAGATTAACACCGAACCAATATTATTACTTTTACTCATTGCACATTATTTTACACAGAAATTTGTTTATAGTTTATAGTATTTAATGGTATATTTTGTTGATTTATAACTACTATGAAAGAGTAAACGGTTCATTCACTTGATAACAATGTTAATTTCACTTCATTATTTTCAATCCTTAAGTCACATTACATAGCTCCTTAAAAAAACAACGTATTAACTGAAAAAACTTAATTTTTCGATAGCCATATTTGAAAGTTCCATGTCTTATTAAACCAGATGATTTTTAAAAAAATACCAAAATTTTGATTGTTGGTAAAGCAAAGCATTACTATCCCGAAACAAACCTTGATTTGTCTATTTCTCTATTCTTGGAGGCTTTTGAAAACTTCCAAATACAAGAATAATATTATTTTACGCTAGTATTAATAATATTATTATTAAAGTGTTTGGGTGAAATTGATTGATAAAGATATGATGCATTATAAACAGAATATTTTTTTAATGTATTGAGTGCACTTTTTACATATGAATATTTTTTTTATATTTCCAAGAGATTTCAAGTGGCTACCTTTTCTCTTCTTTTCAATCTTTTCTCTTCAAAATAAAAATATTTAGAAATGATTTCTAATTGTGTGTGTTACTTATAATGATGTGTCGGATATCCGTATCCGTATCCGTATCCGCGGATATCCGAAGAAAAATGAAGATCCGTATCCGTGACTTTAAGTAAAAAAAATTAAGATCTGTATCCGTATCCGGATCCGTATCCGCGGATATACTTCGTTAAAGATCCGACACATCACTAGTTACTTATTTGCTACCGGCTACCATAATTATAATAATAATTAACGGGAATAGACACGTGTCATTAGACATGAAGATAAACAATTGTATAACATGTAATTATTTCTAGTCTATTTTTATTTATTATTTTTTTGATGGTGATTATTTAATGTTGTCGCTTACACGTGTATTTAACGGAGATAATTAAATTAACATTGAAGTACCTTGTATAAAGATAATTATAGCCCTATATCTCTCATTTAATGGAATAATATTGTTTATTTAATTGAAGGTATTGCACTATCGAAGATATGAGTTAATAAATACATGCTATATTAATTGCCGCTGTTTAAATGCACGTTGGATTTTATTGAAAAGGTAATATAGTTACATCAACATGTACATGGTTGTGGGATACAGAAGAAAGCAATGCAGATATTTCTAATTAACGACCATTCATAACTTAGTGGATCAGAAATTATGGTAGGGCATAGTATCAGAAAATGGAAGAAATTTGAAGGCCGCAGAATTCATACAATAAATTGTCTAAGATTTTTTTTTTTAGTTTCACTCAATTTTGAGGAACTCTGGATCAACTCATACTCATGGCAGTTCCACGCCTAAGGATATTTCCTAGGGACGTTAAACGGGGGTCCCGAGCCTGTACGATGTCAGGTACTCTTTAAAAATCCCAATCCTAATTAAACCTGGATAGGCAAAATTTAGAGCTCCCACTGTAGCATCGTCCGATTAGCCATAGCAGCATAAAGTGGCGTTAAATAACCAACTAAGCATATTTCCCTTTCAGCTTCCTTAAACAAGTTCGGTTTAATTTTTTTATTTCTAAGAAATTAAAATATTCTTTTCGTTTGTCTGATTGTATTCATTCGCAGGATGTGTCTATAGAAACTAACCCTTCAATAGAATGAATTTTATTGAAGACATTCTTCAATTAAATCGGTTAGTATAGGTAATTTTTTTAATGTTGTTGAATGTAAGATGCACAATGAACTGACTTATCCACCACAATCCTTATACTGGTAACGTTTGAGAGCTATACATTTATCATTTCAACTCCCTACAATACAGTTAGCCAAACCGTAGTTGAGTGCTTTTGGAATGAGCGGTTTGCAACTGGAGGACTAACCTAGTTATCTATCGCCGGACAATAAACTTATACACTTGATTGGATTGTTGTTTCCCTAAGTTGGAATTATCATCCTCACTAATTTAGTGAACAATGGTCCCAGTTGGCAGGCCAACTTTCTCGATTCAAGTTAGTTTGTATAGTTGTATAGGCGACACCTAGGAAAATATCGGATGCTATTTATTGGACTGATCTCAACTAAATAATGAAGTATTCAACTAAAGTTTCTATTACATTTGACAATTTTAGTCAATCCACAGTAATAACGTCACTGAATACCCTTCATTTCGATTAAAAAAACTATGGATTGTACATCTTATCCCAATATACATTAGTAGAATGAAATTAAAAAACAGAGCTATAAATCTCTAAAGTACCGGGAAATGAGTAACATACAGATTGAGGGATCATCATGATATATCCATATCAATGAAGATAAAGTGCAGCACATGCAAAATAAGCAATTAAAAACGATCCAACTATCAGAAACAGCAACCTTACTCTAAGAGGATAAAATATTCTAATGTACTTTATTTTCTAGCATATTCTTTTAGTCAAATTTTATTTTATTTATGAACTTGTCCATTGATGGACCGCTTCTTCATTCTCTCTCCAACCTCTCGTCTCTGATCGTCTGTCTGTCCACACTCTCTTTGGCCGAGGCTTAGGCTAGTCTTCTTCATAGTAGCCTGAACCAGTTCTTGTCACTTATTATTTCTTCTCTAACACCTATTATAAAATTTTCATTTCTCCTTTTAATCCACACATGGTTTTTCTCAGGCCCTAAAATTTTTCTTAGTATTTTTCTCTCTCTTGTTTCTAGTTCTCTTAGTTCGCCTTTCTTCTTCAGGTGTTAAGCACTCTGGTCCATATGTTCTTGTGTCCTAATAACTGATTATAACATTATAATTTAGTGGCTAATCTTCGCTTGGATGGATAAGTCTAATTTTTATACATACCTAAGAAAATTATCAAAAGATTTTTTTTGTATTCGAGTTGCAAATTAGTCGTAAAAGTTCTGATGAAATAGTTTTGTGAAAGTTCAATCAGTTCAATTTTCCTTATTTCAATCAGTAACTACAGTATTTGTACTTTTTAATTTCTGCTTCTCATGCACCAGTAAATTACGTAATATTAACAGATAAAGTGTTGACGATATTTTTTATGATGTAGGTACAGTTTAGATTGGTGTGGAAAATGTGGGGCCGGAACTGCACGCGGCCGTGTCAGGGTGATGGAGAGTACTAGCTCTTAATTATTCCGCCCCAGCTCCGACACATCTGCTCCAGTTTTTTCACCCTCTGCTGCACATTCAATCCATCATCATCTGAAGGCTAATCCTCTCAATAGGGCTAAAAGGTTTCAGCTAATTGTGTTTTGTCAGATAATTGTTACAAATTAAGTATAGTAAACTCCTATAAAAGTAAAGCTTAAAAAAGTGAGTGTGAGGTTCTTTTTGTGAGTTCGTTTTATGCATGCGTATATCTTAGTTATGAAACATTTCATATATTATAAGTACATAGGAATGATGGACTTTATTTAAAAAAATGAATATCAGCTACCGATTGGTCGCGAAATAAATTATAAATTATAAAACGATGAAACGTACTGTTGAATGTGGTGAATTTCAAGCGAGGCATTTATTAAAGCTAAAAGTATAGCCAACTCCGAGATTGATATGTTGATAATATCCTTCATTACATTTCCTGATATAACTAGCTGGTCGAATTGGTAATACAAGTGACACATGAGCCGTTGGGTAAATTCGAATCCTCAGTCCAACCCAATGAAACAAGATCTCGCCTTTCCGAACTCTATACTCATTCTAGCAGAACCAAAACATTAGAGCGTTGTTTTTTTTAGCGACTAGCATCTGAAATTAAGTTCCTCCTAGTATCCGCCATTCTTCTCCTCTTTCCTCATTGAGACCATTGCTTTTCCATCATCCCCTGATGCTCTCTAAGCATGTTCATTAATTTTCTTAGGCCCTTGCGCGCTCCGAGGTTCTTTTAATGGAGACGTGATTTGTGAACTTGGCAGAACAGGAAGTGATCCGCAATGTTCTGGCGAATCTTGATGGAACATTTCGTCCGAGTTAGTGGCAGTCGATATTTAATTATTTATTTTAAAAGACTACATAAGTTCATCTTGTTTTCGTCGAGCTAACTTGTATGAAGAGACAGGCAAACGCGAGTCAATGTTGGAAGTATGATCTCAAGAATTGAGTGAGGACTACAAAAATGTAACGCGAATTTCTTCCTCCAAGGGGTGTGGCTCATTATGTAAAACGTTGCCATGCGTAAGGTCCCGGGTTCAAATCCGGTTGTAACATATAAATTATTTAATCCAATAGGGCCGTCCTGGTTCTCACCCAGCCTCTATAAAATGTTTACTCTTAATTGTGGAAAAAAACCCAATGGTTTAGCATGATCTCGTGCAAATAACCTTCCTGGACAACCATTGCCCCAGGAACATTACATCCTATACCATTATTTAACCCAAAACCCTACATTGGTTGCAGTGGCACAGATTATTTTATTTAGTAAAATTATAATAATTTTCAAGTTTTGAGCAATAAATAATGAGATAATAATAAAAGCAGATAGAATCCGAAGCCTGCTTTTGTAAACAACAGGTGCCTTTACCTGCTGTATACAAACTTACGTCAACGTATTACCACACCATCCAAACCCGTAATATCAATTGGATAAAATATAAATACGGTTAATTATTATTAAAAAATTTAAATAATAAAAAAAAGCTGTGAACTTTTGATGGGTACCTACTTATATGTAAGAAACTCATTAGAAATAAACAATAGCTTAAAAAAAACAAAAAACACGAGGTGATAGGAAAACTAATAAATAGAAAATAATTTTAATTAAATAGATTTTATCAACAATTTTCAATATTATGGAATCATAAAAATTTAAATTATAAGAATAAAAATTTTAAGTAAGATTCTCGGAAGGAAATTGGATTTGCAATGAAAATACCGACTGATGTGTGTGCAGATTTTTTTATTTATTTAATGGCATTGAATACTTCCGTACTCCCAGATATATTTATTTGATTAATTGGTAAGTTTAAAGAGATGCCAACAGCACGGGGTTTTCCCAGGCGGTCACCCATCCAAGTACTAACCGCGCCCGACTAACGGTGATCGGACGAGAACCGGTGTGTTCAACGTGGTATGTCCGTTGGTGTGTGTGCAGATAAAATGATAATTTTACTTTCAGGTTATCGGAAATCTAAAAACTAGAAAACAATTTTTAATAAGTTCAAAATAAGAATAAAGCGATGAACGAAAAGATCTTTTAATGGTAAAGAACAAACGTGTGGTGCTTTTTAAGAACTTTTCATAGTGACTACGCCTTTACCCATATCGGGCGATAAAATATTTACAGCAACTAACATCAAGCACCCCAAGCTATTTTACGATAAAATGAACTTTATTCTTATTTTAAACTTATTAAAATGTATTTACTACTTCTTAGTTTTCCAATACCCTGACAGTAAGATTCTATAATATTGGGATATTTTTATTACATCCTATTACAAGTATATTTTATGTTACAAGAAACGTCCACACTAGCATGAACCCGTCCACGAACCTATTGCGCTCCTCTTTGAGTTCGTGCAAAAAACCGACAGCCGGTGGAGCGCGGATTAACGTTGACAATCTGGTACACGCTCCGCATTTAGTTGATTCGCGAACATAGTTGATAGGCGGCCTTAAATGCATCAGATTTAAATAATGGCTTTTGTTGTTTTGTATTTTATGTAAAGAAGACAAATATTATGTAATGAAGTTATTACATCGTTGTTCATGGTTTTATTTTCTATTATTTATTTATTTTCTTTAGTTGCTTAGTGTGATATCGTTCAGAACAACAAAGAACATTTCTCATAAGATAAAAAAGAAGCATTGATACGCGAATTTATTAACAATGAGTCTCCATTTATCAATTACTAATATTTCCTTGAAATAAGAAATGGTATGTGTAATACAGTTTTGAACCCAGGAAACTATGGAATTGCTTTCTTGTAATTAGCATTATGAACTTCCTTAACATCACCTCGTCTTTGATATGTATATGCTCGTATATTGCCTATTAAACATTGTAATAGAGAGAGTGTATATAGAGGAGAGAGAAGTTTTAGTCTATGTTAGAATTGAGTAGCAAGTATAACTTTATAATGTACGAACAGTCTTCAGATAATAGTTGATAGACTACTGTCTTTATTCCTGTTATATGAAAAATCTCATTATATCTTATTTCTGAGTAAATGTTCAATTAACTAAAGGTGAAATATCTAGTAAGGAATCGCGAAAATGTATATAATAACTCTTAACAGAAACGTATTTTAAGAAACATCGTGTACTTCTGTTTGCTTGTGTTTGGTAAGTATAGCTCGAAAACGGAGGAATGTTCGAGCTGAAATTAAGTATTTGACGTATGCACATGTCTGGCACATTGAAGTGATTGTGTATATGATAATTTATATAGATGTTATTGACTTAATTTTAATTCCCATGGAAACCGAAATCTAATTTATTCCGATTATAATTTATCAATCAGTTTATTTTAGGATCCTAAGCAATTACTTCAGCTGCTCCAAAAAAATTAAAATCTTGAATATAGAGCTTTTTTTAAATAATATTCTGTGCCGAATATGAGCTTAAATAAATGTTTAAGAGCTATTTAAATTTCCAATGTATATACATAGATGAGATTAGCATATCACTTTTCTTATTTAGTATATTTGCAATTGTTTTATAAATGTGTTTAGCAAAGAGCTAATTTTCAAATTCCTTTGTGCAACTTTGGATTTGTTTAGCAGATCTTTTTAAGTTTCATACTAATATTAAATATGCCTATTCATTTAGTAGAATGTTTTTATTAAAAAAATAATTTATTTATTTTCGGTACCCATAATCATAATCTTACGCTATAAACGGATCTCATATTTGCCAACGCCTATTGAGGGGGCAGATTGATGAAAGATAAGGGGTCCCTACTTGTCCACAGAAAGATGAAATAAACCTTCTAGTAAAAGTATAAGAGCTTAAGGCAGGATATGAGTACCGACATTTCTCCCTGTGTACATCCTATTGTAAGTTGGAAATACGATCAAACGTATGGGGTTGGATGGGATCGTATTTTATGGATGACCTGGGCTTGATTCCAAAGGACGAGACATAACCAAGCAGCCAAAGGAATGCTAATCTCTTGGAATCGATCTGTGATGGAAAGAGAGTAGTATCTTCTCGATCGAAAACACAGGAGCGATTGGAGTGATGAATATCCTTATCGTGTTGTCTGGAATGTCTAGAACATCCTTTATCCGAACATCATTACAATTCTTTTCAAATAAAATATTTAAAAATATTTAAAAAAAAATATAAAATCTAACAATAAAATAAATTAATTAAAATAGGTTGTATTTCCATTATAATGTCATTGCTAGTGTTTTCTGATTCATTACTAAAAGGGACTATGTTGACATTGGCTCTTTTGGCATTTTTGACTGGCCCTTTTAGAACCAATCCACAGATATTATGATTGATTATAATTACTTCCATTATAACAAATAGCGAAAAATATAAATTAATCACCAATGCAATAGCACTGTTAAAGCAACGTTCCTCTGACAGTAATTATCAAATTATATACAACATTTTTTTAATTCATATTTATGTATTCTGAGGAACGGATTCGCTTTCATAAAATTGGTGATTATTTCAAATAAGAATTATATTCTTGGCACGTTTTTCTTCTTTATTGACTCTAGAACTGAAACCTGCAAGTAAGTTTTTTCGGAGGTCAACAATATATTCTTTAGTGAGAAGACTCTTCAACGTGTCTGACGATTTCCATGATTTGAAATTATCGCTCGGTTTTGGAAAATTCGGAAATTTTGGGTCCCGGAACTTTTTTTAGGGACAACGGTATAGGTGACTGAGAATATGGACAGTCCCGTTCAAAACAAGGAGTATGGCCACTTCATGTCCTGCCATATGTGTTTTAAATAAACCATAAACATAAGAGCTTAGTAAATTTTACAGAAAAGACATTAATTTAAATTTACATATGTCCCTAAAATTTCTACATAAACACCATTGTTACTAATAATAACTCCGCAAGAATAATTATAGGAAATTATTTTAAAGTGTCTTTTTAAACCATTTTTAGGCTTTTGATCGAGTATGGCACCCAGGTCTCCTTTACAAAATCCGACAATTCCTTCCTCCTACATACTTTTTGATCATTCGCTCCTTTCTAGCTGACAGAACATTTAAAGTAAATCATAATGGTTCCTACTCTCCTCTCTATTCCCAGTCTGCTGGTGTTCCTCAAGGTAGCATCCTCGGTCCTATCCTCTACACAGTATATACAGCTGACATCCCAACCCATCCTAACACCTTCATCTCCACCTATGCTGATGACACATGTGTGTTATCAGTTAATAACGACCCATATATTGCATCCCAATCCCTTCAATCACATTTATCAAGCCTCGAAGAATGGTGTCGGAATTGGAGAATTAAAATCAATTCCAAAAAGTCCCATCAAATTACCTTTACCCTTCGCCGAAAACCCTTGACTTCCTGTCCTACTGTATCCTTTAATAGTACTCCACTTATCCCTGTTGAAAAGATCCGCTACCTAGGACTCAACTTAGACAAACGCGTAACTTGGAACCCTCACACAAGACTGAAAAGACAAGAAACAGCTCGACGCTTCCGACTACTTCAACACATACTAGACAAACGCTCAAAGCTTCAAATCAATTACAAAAGACTTATTTATGTTACTGTTATAAGACCTATATGGACTTACGGAATTGAACTATGGGGCTCCACCAAACCATCAAATTCCTCTCGTATTCAATCCTTGCAATCCAAAATCCTTCGCAAAATCCTAAACGCTCCTTATTTTGTCACAAATAAAACAATCCATAATGACCTGAACGTTCCATATGTTACCGATTTAGCCCATTCCAGATACCTATCATTCCATAATAAACTCCAGGCCCATCCAAACCCACTAGTTTCCATCCTTGGTTCCAATTCCATCCCGGACAATCCTCCTAGGCATCTGAAGAGAAGATGGCCTCGAGACCTTCTATAGTAGAAATGTAATTAGAGTGCTGCCAATGGGTAGTGCCTCTACACGTCCTTTCATGCATTTATTTATTCATACAGCCTTTGTACTAGATGTATATATTACAGTTGTACAATTCAATAAAATAATTAAAAAAAAAAAAAACATTTTTAAAAACATTATTTGGTAGGTAGAACACATAAAACATGTAATACGGATTCCCAGGTAAAGTACAGTTGAAATGATATTCTTGCTAAATGGTAATACCCAACGGATGCAGGAATGTTGATTTCATTTAGGGAAACAAAAATGCTCCATTTTCCCAACAATGCGGCTCAACTACTCCCTGGTCTACATCTAGGGCTACATTTTTTTCCCTCAAAGTGCACAATCTGTCTCTGACAACAATGGCGGACTAATTCCATTTATTCAGTTGCGGCATTGTTCTGTCAGGGTGACGGCATCAGGAAAAATAATAGAATTTAAGATAGGGTTTTACTGTTGATATGTTATTTGTACATTTTTTTGTTCCATCCAATATAAAAAATTCCTATTGATCCAATGATATATATGTTTTCTGTATTCACACAGTTCAGTTAAAAATTATAGAATATGTAAATAAAATTATTTATAAAGTTTTAACGTGTATTGTCGCAAGTCCTTTGTTATTGCTCCCAGTTTCGTCAGAATCCCTTCCCCCTTCCGTCCAAGCATTTATAATCCTTTTAGCGTTGCTTTTATCTTCTGGTCTACTGACCATAACTGTTATAAACACCCAATATTTATAATGCCAGAGATACTCTGTAATTTGATACACTCTTCATTCGAAACCTCTGAATTGATTTCCATAAAGATGAAGAAGGCTTAGTCTAAATAATACATCGTTAACCGTGAGAAATATAAAAATAACCCATTTCATTGTTAACATTTCACAGAGATTATTTGTAGTGTTAAAAAGTTAATTTAATTATATTTTATTAATGTTGGCAAGTCAAATATGCTAAGCATGTTTTCGCTGATGTTCTGTAGCCATTTTTTTTACGATGAGTAGGAAGTTAAAAAGAACTTAAAAAGATATATATTTCATTATATCTATTAGCCATTATACTATAGTTACATTATATACATATGTAATATCAAACTCGTAATGACTCGGTTTTTTAACCATTCACGGAATTATTAATCGTTATTATATTTTATAATAACATTTTTATCACGGATCTTCAATTAACCCGTTGGCATACAAATAATTTGACGCACCTTAAAAATCAATGGTAACGATATAATGGTTTTAAATAAAACAGAATCGACAAAGACATTAAAAAAAATTGCACCGGAGACATCCCGGATGTCTCGGAGACGTCCAAGGCATCATGGGACATGAAATGGATGACGTATCCTAGACCTCATTGTATGCCAAAGGGTTAATTGTATGATAAGGGGCTAGTTCATATCAAGGTACGTGTAACGTATAAGCATAAAGAGATAAAGAGAAATTTTTACTGTTCTTTTTTAAGAACAGTAAAAATTCTCTTAAATAAAAAAATAAATATCAACAATGTTAAATAACTTAGGATTTATATAACATTTTTTTATTTAAGAGAAGCTTGACTACAATCTGTTGATGCATATATGTTTCACGTATCTTGAAATAAATTAATCACGAAAGCATGAAAAGGTTATTAAGTATATTATTTCTCAGTTTATTGTTTTTTGTCAGGGCGTATTGATTATTCGTTCTATTTCAAAAATACCATTTAAATATAGTAAAACAAAAAGGACGTACGAAGAAAATGAATCGAAACGAGGAAAACAAATAACATGGAAACAATACACATTAACGCAACCAAGCGATGGTTTTCAAACTCTACTAATTGAAATCGAACAAATTACCTTTTTAAAACAAACATTCTGAGCTGCGTTTTAAGCAAAAACTTCTTTCAAAAATAACTTTGAAACTGAATTTTGAATTAAAAAAAAAACTACTAAAAATAAGCGGCTTATGCTTTCTTTAGCCTTGGAAGTTTTAAAGGATGGCGTGTTTCTATAGACGTTATATCTATCTCTTATACAATAAGGTTTCCAAACAAAGGAAATATTTCTTTAAAAAATACAAAATTACAAATGTGTAGTACTGACATTGGTAATGGTAAACATCTATTATACAAATTAATGTATTACTAGGGGTTTTTAAAATCTTTAAAATCGATCAGCATCGACCACAATAAATTTGACGAAGTAATAAAGTAAGTATAAGTTACAATTACTAAAAATTCATAATTATATAATTCTGCCTCTGAGTTCTTATCTAATGCTAGTTAAAATATGGGCGTACGAAAACTAAAAAAATCATTCTTTAAATTAATAAGACAAAATACTAAATAATATATCCACTCCTTTTAGGTTTCAGAGATTAATCTCTCTTCCTCGAAGTCTTATAACTTTTTACCTTGGTGGATACATTTTTTTATTTATTTCATTTTCATGATTAATAGATTGCTTTTAATATATAGCTTGCTATAAAATACCAAACTTCAACCCCTATTTTCCGGGAAACGCTGTATTTCCGAAGTTTATTGCTACTATATACCCTAACATAATGAACACATACAATATGTAAAGTAAATTATATAACATTTACTACTGTGGCTATGATTTAGGTCTGGGGGAATTCAAACCATGTTCCTCAGGTAGGGAGCATCTCTCATCCTTCTCTTCTCATCATATGCAGAATACTTGAGAAGAGGGATGATGACTCTCTGGTGCAGTTTAGAATGTTGTCATAGTTAGGAACTTTCTAGTTTTTTTAATTTAAAATACGGCCGGGAGTTGACTTCGAGTTGATGCGGAGCTGATGCTCGAGAGTGATTAATTAGGTAGCTTAGTGGGCAAGTTCTTTTTCCCCAAGACTTCTCAATTACACTCGACTCGGTCCAGGTAGTCGGCGGTGAAAGAGATGAGAAGTGCCCTATTCTCTATTGTAACAGCTACCTCCTAATTAGCCTGCTCCTGAGCAATTAGCTGTAACTGTTAATTATATGAAACTGCTAATTATCCGTAACTGTTAATTGGCCGTAACTGTTAATTAGGAGTCAAAAGGATCAGTTAGCCATCTATATCATCCTTAAACTCCAGTTTGCTAGAGTCTTCACTGGTATCATTTTTTTTTTTACATTTTTTTGTATTGAATTTTGATATAATTAGTATTATAAAGTTCATTAATATAACGGAATAAAACGGAAGGGTATTGTGTGGCCAGAACAGAGGAAGCAAAGGCTAGACGAAATTATGAGAAAATACTGGGATTAAAGAAAGACGAAAATGAAAAAAAAAATGTAGTCATATTTGCGTGGTCTTAAAAGGCCGTTTCGCGTATATATATTACCTTAAAGCTTACGTCCAAATAATTATAAATTCTCAATTATGTAAATATATGTTAAAAATGCTTGTAATATGTAAATCTAAAAAATCATTATTACATTAATCAGCCAAATAATAATAACGAGGCTTAGCGAACCCCAAGGCTCGATGCGGATACCACCAATCACTGCTAAAAATAAGCCAAAACACTATATAATTTACTCGCCATTTTTAGGTTTTGGAGATTAATATGGAGTTCTTGAATTCTTACAACTTTTTTTTCTTAGATGGTCATATATAGTTTAGTTGGGTATATTATAACTAAAAATTAGCAACTTTCTAAAAAGTTTCTTACGAATTGCTATCATTTTAGGTGTTGAAAATAACATGCGAGTTGTTAGAACAATAAATCTGAGCGTATTGATAAAGAGAATTTCCTCAATCAGTTTGCCTCGTTATGAGATTATAGTGAAAGCAAGGCAGCACCAAAGAGCATTCAAACGCGCCTGGAATTAATTGCCAAGATTCCGGGAGATTTAATGACCCGACCACTACAACGTTAGGAAGCTCATTGTTTTCGTGTCCCAAACCAGGCGACGGGGGATGAAACAATATAAGCGAAGGGAACAGAACGGAGCTGGCCGGGGATGTAAATGACAATCGTGACTGTCTCCAGTAAATCACGGATTTATTTAGTATTCAGGGCCCATTATCCTAATGAACTCTCCATTATATAACCGATGAGAAATGTTGAAATAATCAAATCAATTGTAACTAGTAGGTTAATTAAGCTGTTTCTGTAGCTAGGTCATTGACCAATTGAATAACAGAAGAAAAATTGCAAGTAACAAGAAAACAAAAATGTTGTATTAATTTTGACATTGTATAAAATGAAAATACCTCAACGACTTAATCAACGTAAAAAAATCATAAGTATTACGGCTACGACATTACCCTAACTATCTATAGATCCGATAGGTACTTTTTTAATATACCGGTCTTAAAAATTGTAAGAGTTATTTCTTTCTTGTTATTAATTACAATAGTTTCAAGTTTATATTCAACACAACCAAGCTTATAACATACAGATATACTCATACATAATTGATAGGGAAAGATGGGATAACTGTACGCGTGATGGCGTCAGGTATTTTGATGTTGCATTAACATATCGCTCCTTCAAAAGAACGACATTCATAGTATATTCATAGTCCCTTCAGTAGTATTTTTATTGCTAACAGGTTTTTTAATTCAGGAATGACATATCTGGTGTTGCATTTTAAACTTTTTTTTTAATTTAAGTTATATTTTAGTGTTGTCATGTTTGAACTTTTTAAAGGGGATAATTATAAGTTTAAATAAAAAAAAGTTTCAAGCCTATCACAACTTTCTAATGTTAATAAAAAATTTCATTACAATTATTAAAAAAAGGAATGCTTTGCTTTAACTTTTAATTAATTTATATTTTATTAACTCAGATGGAACTTTCATATAGCTCTATTGAAAAATTAGTTTTTTTTGAGTTATGACGTTGTTCTTTTGAAGGATCACTATGTTTTCATCGAAACGGTCCCATTACTTACAACCAACTTAATTTTTTTTATAATTTTATGTTTTAAAACTTTTGAAGAGGACGACGACTGTCGGGTTCGCAATTTTGATCTATAAATATGTGAATTTGTTTATCATGGAAAAGCACGAAAAAACAATACAATCGAAAACATACAAAAACAAAAATATATGGTAGGCTATCAATTAATTACAAAATACATAAACCGACAAACAATGTCTGAATATTAATTTTCCGATTCTTCAATCATGGTCATGCAATATTATTTAAAAAGTGATAAATTAAATGGATACATAAAGATAAAAATTAAAATAAATAACATGTAATAAAATGATAATAGGAGGCGGGAACTGACAACCTTAATATTAGTAATATCAGGTCGGATATAGATGCCCCTATTAATTAATATTATATCATTATAAATTAGTATTAATAACATTTTTATATGGAGTAAAGTAATTAAAAATGTTTTTGAGAAAATGTGTGTATATTATATATATATATATATATATATATATATATATATATATATATATATATATATATATATATATATATATATATATATATATACGATATACAATTCCTGACTATTATAAGTAAAGAAATAAATTCCATAAATTATTATTTGTAAACATAATTGAAATGTAACATTACAAATATGAAAAGTTAATTGTTATTAGGAATAAATAAAGAAACCTTTAGAAAGTTTAAAATTGATAAAAATGGGTAGTATTATCGAATATTTATTTATAATACGTTGCGTAAAATATACAAAATTATAAACAGTTTAAATATAAATGAAAAAAGCTTGGCATATCGTTATAAAATACATCAACAATTAAATGAAGAAAAAAACAGTTTCCAATCAGGCTAAAAGCGGCAAGGAATCCGATTCAGAAACATCTCTAATGGCCTAATTGCTTTTATTGGAAAAAGATCATTAGAAAAAAATGATAAATCGTGCGTACGGAATGAATGGAATTTCAAAATATTCCTCCAAACTTTTTTTTTTTCTTTACTTTCCTAATGCTTTCAAACTCCCAATTTTAGTTCTAAGCTTCTCAAGTTAAAATCAAAGGGAACATTTTAAAATAAAGTATTTAACAAATACTAATTTTTTTTAACACACACACACATATATATATATAGGGAGCGGAGTGGTTCAGTGGTAGAGCACTGAGTTGCCATGCCGGAAATCCTCATTCAAATCTCGCTGCAGGCCATGACTTTTATTTAATCTGTTTGCAGCGGGAGAAGGATCATATAGGATGAAAATATTATAAAAATATTGTACCCAAAATAAGGGGGGGAAATCTTGCGGTTGAGCGTGACCTAGGACAAGTCATCTCCTTCCATGAAACTGTACAGTCTCTACCATGCACTGAACCCTAAACCATTCACGGGTTGTAGTGGTACAGGTTTTTAAAATTTATATATTCATATATATATATATATATATATATATATATATATATATATATATATATATATTATATTATTATATTGATAAATTGCTAAAAATATGAGTGTACAAGTTGGATATGATGTATTTTAGCACTTAATAAGTCAGTCGGCAGTTGAGACAGATACACTGTCTAAATGTTTAACAGATATAGTTAGGGGCTGCGGGAAGAAAGGTGTATGCTTACGGTTGTCATAATGAATATAAAATGCATATTAATATTATCGATACTATTTAGTATTGAAAACATTTAAACTTATATCTTAAATATGAAAGTGAATTTGTTTAAAGAGTCTATGTTGGTCTCAATATGTTAACTGAAATATCCCGAGTACATTTAAACTCGGTTATGTATATAAATAATATTTGGTTGGATAAATATTGACCTACAGATTAATTGTTGTACCTATTGTTAAAAATAGATATGTACTTTAGCTAAAAATTACTGACATTCCTTTCGTTTTTACATACCAGATAAATCTGAGATGTAGTATCCCAAACAGTTGTAGTTCAGATTTGCAGGCAAGTTGCATTGTAATATTAAAACAGCTACATCAACTTGGATAAAAAAAATATCAATTTATCATACAAAAATAATATCTAAGTTTAATTTTTTTATAGAGAAAGCTAAAAAAAAAGCATGGATTTAGGAAATAAAATTCAAGTTATATTACTACCTAGAAAAATGAATGAAAAAATGATCGTTTAATGTTATTTTAGAACCCAAAGCATACTAAATTTAAGTAAGGTTTTTTTTTTTTAAACCCTTTCGAACAGATTCTCTCAGAGAACTTTTTTTTTTTCAATTTAAGATTAATCTTACCCTTTTATGTTTAATGGGGGTTTGGCCAAATCTCTCTGTTTTTGATACAGTAATGAAATATCTGCGAAGTATAAATATTTTAATATAAATGTCAGTGTGTTTAGTAATTAGGCTAATTTAATAGAAGTGATAGCTCTTCTGTCACGAGTACTTTATTTGTATGAAGAAATTATCGTTTAGGGTACCTTTTCAGCCCAATGCATACTAAATTTAAGTTAATTTCTTTTTTTTGGTTTTCAGGAAAAATCCTTTTCGTCCAGGTATCCTCAGATATATTTTTTAAAATTTAGATGCTTTCTCTTTTTAGTGTAATTGAGTATTTGGACAGAGCTCTCTTTTTTTTGGTTACACTAATATTTTTTAAAATAATTAATCCGAGAAATATAAATATTTAAATATAAATGGTATGCTTAGTAATTAGGCTAATGTAATAGAAGCACTAGCTATTTTGCCACGATTTCTTCTTTATATAATTATAAGTTTATTTTAAGTTCTCCTAGAAGATTACGAAATAAACTTGGCCGGTTTATTGAGCAACAGTTGGCCGAGCCGAGGAGAGGAGAAACCTTGAAAGTTATCGCAAAAACAAATGTAGAAGAAGAGAAGTTAATGAGATGTTACACGGTCCCGAACTAGGGCAACAAGATTAACAGGGGCTGTGACGGTCTGCCCGCTGCCTTGTTTGTACAGTCGATGGTTTATCTTCGCGGGGGAAAATTGGGAAAACGGCTCCGGGAAATCTGTCATCCGGTTGCGCCGCTGGAATATAGAGCTGCTAGGGGAAACACACGGACGTGTTCTGTCAATGGCGGCTTCAAATAAGATTTCGTACGTCACTTGTTGTTCGTATTTATTATAATAATAATAATAATTAAATTATTTGACGGAATGGAAAACAAAGTCTTTACATGGTAGATTCTATCACAAATTAAATGATAGCTCCATTGACAAGGAGATGTCAGTTGATAATACAACGAATGAGGGATCGGAAGTAAAGACTAAATTAATTATATAAATTAGACATCTATAAACAATCAAGGTTCAATAAAAACTTCATTAATTTTATTTTATTTCTCTATTTTTTAATTTGTTTTACAGTTTCATACCAATACAGCAAATATGAATAAGACATTTAGATGTATAAGTATCGTGGGATTACAGTTGTGTATGTCCTAGGTCAAAAAAATGATTTAAAAAAGGCTAGAACATTTAGCATGATTATGGAACATTAAAAAATTAGGAAAGAGATGACTCCTGACTGAATGTGTTTCATTGTAACCAAACCGTATGCAGGGTGACTGGTAATTTGTGGCGGAGCCCTTAAGGGTGATAGTATGGCGCAATTCCAGTCTTTCTGGCCCAATTTTTTTTGTTTTTGCAACAAAGATATTCTAAATAAGGAATCTTAATAGTCGAATCTTCGTAATTGTCGGTATGTTACGCGAAAATCGTTAAACAAAAACATAAAAAAATAAAATAAAATAAAACAATCACAGAAAACAGAGCACAGTCCAGAGTCGTTGGAAAAGAATCAATCACAAAAGTCTAGGGAAAAGCCAAGTCGTTAGAAAAATCCAATCTGAGAGCAAGTAAGCTAAGAGAGCTCATCCGAACACAGTAATCCCGTTAAAGCGGACTGTGGCAGGGAGGGACGAAGCAAGCGCTCGACTCCTGTAGACTCCTGCCCTCGACGACTGCGTCGGAGCACTTTGTTCTCGGGAGCCTTTCTTCTCGGGCTCTACCCGGGCTCTCCATTTTCCAACGATCATATATTCGTGAATTCTTAACAGACTTTTTATTTTAATACCTCATTAGAAAGGTAATGAACCGTAAATGTTTTTTAATTATTATGTAAGTAATAATTTAGGTGGACTTTTTTGAGTAAATCGACGTTTTACAGGCAGTCACCGTATTTTTTTTCCCATTTTATGTTTTTGTTTAACGATTTTCGCGTAAGATATCGACAATTACGAAGATTTGACTATTAATATTCCTTATTTAGAATATCTTTGTTGCAAAATAAAAGTAAAACAAAAAAATGGGCCAGGAAGACCAATTTTGAGGATTTATAGCTATTTTAAGATTTTAAATAGGATTTTTTTTATAAAATTCGTTAAGTAGGAATATCTTGGAAAGGGTAAACTTTAGGACAGTAGGTCTCATAGGAACATCGACTGGAATTGCCCCATACTATGACCTCTTAACGGCTCCGTCACTAATTACCTGTCACCTTGTATACCTAAATAAACAAACACAAATTTAATGATGTCTTGAATGAAGCATGTATTATAACTACTAAAGATCTTTAAAAATAAACATCAAAATCTGAAAGTATTTAATTCTAAACCTTTCACAGCTAAATATTTTTATGACTAATTATTGGGTAAGTTTTTACATAATAATATAATAATGGATAATGAATCATCAGATTCGATCTAGATACCACCAACAATTGTTACTGAATCTTGTATTATCGTACTATTCCAAAGTTGGGCCGAATGTCATCATAACTACAAATTACAACTACAGCAGTCAGACATGTACAATTACTTTTCCAAATTTGTAGTTTGTAGATATTTTTTTTAAATTCATTAACTGCAGGTTGGAACTGTACTGCATTCTACTATGTCTTAAACAAGACCTGGTACAAGTTTAAAATGTACTTTTAAAAATAACTAGATCACATTTTAAGATATACTTTGTCTCGTAAACTACTGTATGTTTTACTACCATCATAAGGAGGGGAGTCACCATTAGTATTGAAATAATCTTGATTTTGAGTTTCTTTAGAAAAATTTAAATATTAATAACAAATATTTATTATCTAAATTGTTAACTTATTTTAGTATTATTTAGTTATTTGCAATGAATTAAATAATATTTTATTAATTTGGGATACATTACTTTATTGATTTCTACCATTTTTGTTTTTTTATTCTGTGAGGAATAGTTGTTGGAAGCTCTAATGCTTATTATTCTAGATTTTAACAGTTTGAACTAAAACATGTATGTTTTTTTCTTTTCAATGCAAAGCATCACCAAAAAATATCGGAAAAATTCGTACCTAAATAAAGAAAAAGGGTTGCAGTTCTAGTCCAAGTAGTTTTGTAAGTTTAACAGATACTAAATTCTACCGCTAAAAGCGGAAAAGTCTTTAGGTAATAGTTTTCCTCGCAGTAAGATTTTAGAAACCCTAAAGTAAGACTTCTTATAGCAGTGTTTTCCTGAGAAGTTTTCACTGAGGGAGTTGTCAACCTATTACGGTCCCTTTTAAATAGCTAGTATTTTAGCGGTCGGTTGTGGGCGTCCGGTTCTACGAAAACAATCGTAATTTAGTTGTATCAGTGTCTATGATGAAAGCCAATGCATGAAATATGATAAACGTACACCGATCATAACAAGGAATACTTCATGTTATTATGTCCATTATGTCATTATATTCAATAGTTCGATAATTTATGCACTGTGAATAAATGTCTGTTTAGCGAACACATATTAAAATTAGAGCTGTATGTCATTTTAAAACTAAAGTAGAAGAAAATTACAGGAAAATTGTAGAAAACAGAGTTTTCTGATATCATTCAAAAGTGATCTATTTATATTGTTAAACCTCAAACAATCTATTAAAATGATTAATCTTTACTTAATTTCTTAGTCATTCTTTCATAAGTCTGTACATCTTTTATAGTTCTTTATTTTCTTTCTTAGTTTAAACCTGTATCACTACACCCCAACAAGGGTCTTGGGTTCAGCAGGTGGGTTAGACTGTACTGCTTCTGGTGAGGTGTCCGAGACCCACGACCGCCAATATTCCCCCCATTAACGGTATCCACTATACAGAGGCTGGGTGAGCCCAAGGAGGGTCCCCGGATCCTACAGGATCCATCCCCTCCATTTAAGGGATCAAATAAATTATCTGCCACAGTCGGATTAGAGCCCAGGACCATTGTAACAGCAACTCATAGCATTTCCACTTAGCATTTTAGTTTACATGGAATTAAAAGTTAAGAAAAAGGAGTAAAAAGGTAATCTGTTTTTTTTCAAAATACATAAATCTTTGTAATAAATTCTGAATTGTTTTTTTTACTATGTACTTATTCAGTTTTACATATTGGTATCTTCCTCAGAGATTTTCAATACGATCGAGTGAATATTGGTGATCAAAATGAAAGAATTTAGGTTCGGATAGCATGCTAATCGTATATATCGACTTTACAATGTAACATAGGCAATAAAATGGTGCCTTAATCCTTTTAACACATCAAAGGACTATAGATTTGAAATTAATGCATAGGAATAGTGTCTTATAATTCCATAGTTCGGTTTATTTCAGCATATTTTTCTATTTTATCAGCTAGAAATGGAACACATTTTTCTCAAAATGAATTATTCAACGTGAGCTTGGGCATCTGTGTTTTACAAAAAAAAATGTGGCCGTGGGAGCGGGCGAACAATGGCGGTAACTAACCATTATAAATCGCATTAGCATATCAACAACAAAGAACTGCCATCTTTAAATTTTCAGGAACCATTTCATCAACAGACAAGTTGCTATTTCGTCTTTTTAACTGTACTAGTGTAAAATAAGCTTAAAAAATATATAACGTAAAGTTTAACGAAAATATACAATTACAAAAAAATTAGGTACGGAACTACAGATATACTATTACCAGTCAAAGTAGTATTATTCATTAATATCCTTAATTAATTATATATGTGATAATCAAAAGATATACCATCAATAAATATAAGATTTACTGGCTTTTAATAAAAACACAAAACTTTGTATTTTCACACCTTCGATTCCTTAACACCAAAAAAAAGGTTAAACATAAATAAAATGTCGGCAATATTCTGCTAAATTAAATCTTGGTATCGATAAAATCTTAATTTTTTTTTAAAGAAAAAGCTAGTACTACTAAAATGAAAAAGAAGTTTGATTGGAAAATTGTTGACTGGATAATATAAACAATGGATTGAATTGGTCAGGAGGTGCAATCAAAGATAACACAAATTAAGCAAAACTAATTAAAATGTGCCCATGTTCAGGGCAGTAGCGGGTACCGTGTCTGAGATGACGCCTCAAACTATCAATGTTTTGCTTATTGTGTGTTATCTTTGACTGCAACTCCTGAAAAAAAATCAATTCATTGTTAAAAAATAGAAGTACAGCTAAAGCCTAAAAAAAAAAATGGTTGCCTGGTACGTGTGGTAAATATTATATTTAACAGGGTACTAATCACATATACACAAATTAACAAAGAGGAGGATTTAATTAATGATTATATTCTTTAAACATTTAGGAGCTGGACTGTCTATGAAGGTATATAAACGCATGTATACGTTCGCAGCATGGCTCTTGTAAGTAAGAACTCTTGAATATGCCGTCCTGCGGAAGATAGCCCCAAGCTTGTACGTTATCAGGTACTCCTTAAAGATCCCTATCCTAATTATACCTGCTATTTTTTTCTTTATTTATTTTTTTCTTCCAAACGCATATTTTATTACATTAAAAACCAGATATATTTTTTTGTTTTATAAAATTCGTACAATAGTACAATTTATTAAAAGGAAAAAAAATAATTCTGTGAGTAATTTTCAAAACATATGTTTTAATATTAAGTGTGATGCTCGAAAAAACAAAACAGGATGAGTCTCAAGACAGTTGTCGTGTGAGAAGGTTGTTACTCTACTTGCTACTCTATACGTGGATTTGTCGGGAATCCCTCCATCTTCTTCATCTTCTCAAATCTCACCAGTAAAACTGTTTGGTTATTTTCACCTCAACTTGGACTTACCGGTATGAGACATTTGGTTATTTCTACTCCTCATCATATCAAATTATCATCTCATCTTCAAGAACTCCCCTCAAACTTTTCAAGAACTCAGTTATTTTTATTGTTTCATTGACTATCAATGATCAATGATTTTTAATTAATTATTTTTTTATTTGTTAGTTAATTTCAATTTTTTTTTGTAAAAATATTTAATTGTACGTGTTTATTTAGTTTTTAAAACACTTTTTGTTTGTATTTCCTTACGTTTAGATGTGCACATTCATATTTTTGTGATTGTTCTCTCTTTTATTTTTACATTATATATCTATTATTTACTCATTTTGTATTTTCTTTCGTTTGTATTTACTTGATGAATTCTTTTATAGCCTTAATTTATATAATTGGGGAATGAATTTATCTGGGTTTTTTTATTGAATTCACGATCGGCAAATTCGCTCTGATAGAAGGTTAGCGAACTATTATTAAGAGTCTCTTCTTCCACACCTGGATAGTTAAATGATAGCACGCCCGCTTAAGCTTCGTCCAAATAGCAATATTACCATAAAGTGGCGTTAAATGTTTAAACATCAACATAATGTATAAGTTTTAAACTGAAAAATCGAATAACTCATGTGCGCTTTGCCTGATTTCCCTTTATAACCAATCCCACGATCGATTGATGAGAAAATAAAAGTACAAAGAATGTGAGAGAGAGGACAAAGAAAAGGATTCTACGTTATCAGGTATTCTGAATGATTGATTCCTAAGCCGGTTAGTAATGAAATTAATGAGAACCTATAGGAACGTATACCTATACCTAACACCTTAGGTGTAGGAGGGAGCGGGGCGGGAAGGGATGCTTTGAAGTGAGAAGGGCCATCGACACAGCTGTCAACTGGAGCATGATCTTGCCCCAACCCTCATTTTGTTATATTACCCGAATTCTTGATTGTTTTATACCTCTTTTGGATGTTATATAACGAACAGTTAATTTCAAGTTCTAAATTTATAGTTTTAATAAACAACGTGCCCGTTGGTTCTGAAATTTATTTATTTTGTCTTATTCTTAATGAAATTAACTTGTTTAATGGTAGATTTTTTTTTAAATTCTGCTTCACTTCAGGCTCTTTTTAAAATATTTTGTAGGTTTTGTTTTTATCGACAATACTCGGTCTAAAAATGACTTAGTTGATTAAGTCTTAGTCTGTGTTTAAAAGACTTAAACATAAAATTAGGATTTATAATACAATAATGTATCGTTAGGAAATGTGACCAATAACATTGACGTAAGAACGTCTTAAGGTATTCGTAAAGTTAACAAACGGTGGACGACTAATAAAAAATATACAGGTTTATCGAGATATTTAACAGAGATCATATGGATATATAAGATATATAAAAGATAGATTTTATGAACTAACTGGGTGACTTATTGCTATTATGGACCATAGAATACATCTTTTTATTAAAATTTACAACTGTAGAATCGAACACATCAAGTAAATATAATGGAAGATAAATAATAGCACGGGATAAAAGCAAGTAGAAAAACTACCCGAAGAAATACTCGAATAGAAAATTCAACATAGAAGGTCACGAGGCCATCTTCTTTTCAGACGCCTGGGAGGATTATCAGGAATTGTGGAGAATGCCAGGTTTGAAACTAGTGGGTTTGAGGGAATAACATCTAACTTAGAGACTACTCTCTTACATACTATAAACTATCTACTAAATCTCTACTCTCTACTCTCCAACCTCCTGCCTTCTACCTTCTTTTCCTTATATTAGAGTCAATATATATATATATATAAGAAGATGGGAGGACAAGGAAGTTTATATTCTGACAAGACAACATGGAAGCATTGATGAAACTTCCTTGTTACAAATCCATTTCATAAACAATTTACTTCAGGTCGTTGAAATAACATAACCGTAAATAAGGTATTGGTCGATAGGTCGATGAAAAAGGTGAGTACACTTGAGACTAACATAGACAAATACATGAATACATTATCCGGAAAATTAATTGGTTGCCTAGCAATGGTGAATATGTAAATAATGCTTTGAATAAATAGTCGGCTTTGTACAATAATTGCTGTTTATCTATGTTTAACATTATATAACTAACCCATGAATTGTCGTTAACTGGATGTGAAACAGTATGAATGGGTGTTCTTTCAGCGATCTATACATTACGATGGTTTTTGCTTCGCAATAAATCCTTATAAATGCTCCCTCTATTGGATTTCTTTTTTTCTTCTTCCTATTGCTACCGGGACATGATATATGAGGGATCTCGGAGGCACTTAATATTTTAAAAAATGGTCATTTCATCGCCGTTGTACCTATAACTTTCAAGAATACCTTTTATTATTTAACAAATTTAATATTGTTTACTTTATTTACCGGAACTTATTTAATTAACGTGTATATCATGGATATGAATTAGTATGACATCCATATATTATATATCCTTAACTTGTTAACTTAGCATACAGCTGATAAATACTTAAATTTATAAATAATATATTAAATACTTTTTATGGTTATTAAGTCCCGAAAAAATTAAGTTCATTTCTCCATTTCTACGGGGATGAAAGCCACACTATGGACAAAGGTGAAAACTCAGTTGAGCAACAAATAATTTCGTCTAAGGTTACTTCGGTCACGTTGCAAAAGCGCCGACCTTATTGAGTTACTGTTGGCCAATAGCTTCTACAATATTACTTTAAACTTATTAATGAATCATTTTTGTCTCCAATATTGGCTCTTTTGATAAATTATATGTCAAATTAGAGTATATTGAGACGAAAATATTTAAAAAAATCATTATTAAGAGGTTTCTAACTGTCTATTGGGTACTTCTATAACAATATTGGGTTACCAAATCATAATAATGTTCATAGTTATGTAACCTGTATTTATTTTATCACTTCAAAAAGTACCGCTTCCTAGCTATTTATTAAACGTCATGATAGTGGGAGTCCTATATTTTGCCTATCCGGGTAAAGTTAGGACATCGGTCTTTATTGAGTACCTGTTCCCGTACACAGACTCGAGCCTCCATTTAATGCCCCTTCCAAAGGACGGCATAACCAAGGATCTTGTTATTCTGTGTTTCAAGTTTATCCTTTCAATTTCATTTGTTACTATGTGGTCGTGGCTGTCTGTTCTTGCACTGTTTCCACGAATTAACTTTCTCGGTAACGTTCGTTAACAAAATATATGTCTAAAAAATATTTTTATATAATTATTTTTAATTTTTTTTTTAATTTCGCCTTTTTTAATAATTTTAATATTTATAATTGGTATGCCCTAAAGGAGCATTTTAAAAATATTCTTTTCATATAAAGACGGGATTTTGCAAGATATTAAAATGGTAGGAAGTCTCAGGCTGCAATGTTGGTTGGCCGGGATATGTTTAAGCAAAATTGAAATTAGCTGAAATGAATAAAGGGTGGTCTAAGGGCCGAGAGGATGGAGGTACGAAATGAAACAAATTAAAATAAGGGAATAAGAGAATTTGTATGAAATTCAGATCAGTAAGTATACTAAGTCAGCTTATTTGTTATCAATCAAGAAAATACTATCTCCATAAACATCAATGATACTAATATTGATCAAAAATATCCTTTCGCAAGTTTTCGTTAATTTAAAAACTTAATGTCACTATTTTTTGCCCGACAATCTGAAAAAATCGCTATGTAATTTGAAATTGTTTCATTAACCATTATTGAACTTTAAAAAAATTTAAATGTTCAATTTTTCCGGTGAGTCAATATTTGTTTCAACGTTAAGTTGCGTATCTACCAGAGCGCCTTCCCTCGCGTTGGTCGGCTCAACCCGTATAACCGTCCGGTACTGCCAAATGGTTGGTCTGTATGTCTAGGCGCAGTTTGAGCTCACAGTTTGAGTCGTCTTGAACACCTTATCATATATATTTTGTAATATTTAACGTGTTACCGAGCGAATAATAAAAATACATCCATTTCGGATGTCATCTGCTTTTGTTTTATTTATGTCTCTCAAATTATAATAAGATTTCTTCTAAATAAATAACTAAAATATAAATACTCTTTAAATAATTTCTAATTATATACAAATTATACATCCACATATTATATATCCTTAATTATATAATATTATATACAAATGTAAATTATTATAATTTTAAGCGTTAAAAATTCTTCCCGTAGGCGGGCTGATCTCTTTTCATCTGCTTTAATTCATGTCTTATATGTTTTCAAAAGAATGAGCATGTACATTTATTTTTCTCAGGTCCTCGAGGTTCAGTCAATAAATAAAATATTGAGTTTTCGTGAAATTAAAAAAAAGTATTGTTTTCATATATATATATATATATATATATATATATATATATATATATATATATATATATATCTTAAATATTTTGGTGTTCTTAAGATAACAGAAATAGATAGGCAACATAATAAGTGTAATTATTAATCGCAATTGCTAAAAACAAATAAAATATAGCATTATGACTACAAAAACTTAAAATAGAAACTAGAAGTGATTAGGATTTTATTAAA
Organism: Troilus luridus; assembly: GCA_964056705.1. Taxonomy (NCBI): domain Eukaryota; kingdom Metazoa; phylum Arthropoda; class Insecta; order Hemiptera; family Pentatomidae; genus Troilus; species Troilus luridus. The sequence continues at coordinate 110,560,334 of OZ057413.1, read as the reverse complement.
TTAATAAGAAGGGGATACGCAATACCTGTATGAGTTATTTTTCCTCAGAAAGGATCTAAATGGGAAACCGTTTAAAAAAATTATTATTTAATAGAGGAAAATTATAATTTGATTGCCAGTGGTGAGATACAATAATAAAATGGAGTGATTTGTTCAATTTCTTTAATTTTTGAAGGGAAATATGTTGTATATTTTTGGGGAATTACAAGTAATAAAATTCCACTTTGATTTTCTGTTATAAGATAACAAAACATCATCGAGATGGATTTTTTCTTATTCGTTGTTGTATTCGTCGGCTTTCATATTAGCATTAATCGATTTACTGTAAGATTTAGATCGCAAAGTCAAGTGAACCTAGAGTAAATATATTTTTGAAAAACGAGAATTTTCGAAGATTTATTATCGAGTTTAATGGGATGTAAACTTTAAAGTGTAGTGCAGTCTCAAGAAGGTCTTCCACTTCATGAATCATATTTTCCCAAGTACACTTTGCAGTGGTTCCGGTGTCATTAATTATTTCATATCGTCCGGGAAGAAGTTATAAATAACTATTAAAATAGATCACAGTAACGTCTTTAGTATTTATTGTTATCATTACTTGTTTGTTGAATTTTAATATTACATTACATCAGCTGTTCTGAAGATTATGAATATATTTGTTTTCTAGTAATCTAAAATAGGTTGTTTGTTACTGAATTTGTATCCCCTTAACAAAAAACTTAATTAAACTCTATACATGAATGCGTGAATGTGACAACAAAGGGAGTTTTAATTTCTCTCTATTACAGTTTTAAGTGTAATAGAATTACTTCACAGGTTTATACGGGGAAACAGCATTAGCTTATTGAAATACAGTAGAATTTCGATTATACAAACGTCAATTATCCGAACTGGCTAAGCGGAAATGATAAAAAGAGGGTCGACATTGCGAATTCTAGAAAATTAAGTTTGAAGAGTATTCTAAAATGGTTATAATGAAAGTTCAGCCTATATAATTACATTTTAAGCATGTTATGGAGAATGCTTAAACTAATGAGTTTTTCTATGTGAACAGTTTGATACGACAGAGTCGATATTTTAGTTTCTTAAATCTGTTTGGCGTCTGATTATGGGATCTGTTTACTACACATTAAAATGTGTCTTCATACTTACAAACTTGGTGATTTTCATTTTCTTTTTTCTAAATTGAATTTCTATTATCTGAACTTTTTTAATATTCGAACAACACCCGATATTATTTTGGATTATATAAGCACCATTATAGTTTTAAATCGTAACTTTACTTGAAATTATAATTTTAGAAATATTTTTACCTCCTTCCACTATCTAAGAGAATTAAGTAGTGTTGCAAGCTTCAGATCAATATTTTTTTCTACAGTGATCGTACATATGGCATTTTATACTCTTTATATTTTTACTACGCACTGTATTAATAAATAAGCGCTAAAGTAATACACTAAATGGGGAACACCGGTTGACACGGATAACCGGTTGATTTTTTTTTTTAATAAAAAAAAGGTACAACTACAAGGGTCATGGTTTCAGTACGTGGTTGAAAGATTGGATTATTTATTTTACAATGGTTGTGCAGGGAGGTGTGAGATCATACTCTACCGCCAGGTTTTTCCTCCAACTAAGAGTACCGATTTATAGAGGATGGATGAGCCCCAGAAGAATCCTCATATCTCGATGGGTCCATGGCTAGTTATTAGCAGATTAAATAATTTCTCTGTCACAACCGGATTCGAATATTCGATACAGCAACTGAGCATTGTAAAACTGAGCTGCTACAATTTTAAAATGATCTTTAAAAATACGTGATCTAATAAAGACATTTAATTAATGACGTTAATAAAAAGGAAGGTTTAAAATCATCCATGCTTATTACATTACACAATTTTATTAATATTAATCACCAACAGTAGATGTAATATAAATCCTAATGATGAAAATTAATAAATGATCTCGAGGTAGAAAAGGAATAAAAAGATAAGATGAAAATGAATTGCCTATACGATTCAACATTTAAAAAAAAGTACTAATTTAATTTTTCTATATTTTAAAATTTAATTTTCTATTAATTTATTTATTTCTGAGAAGCAAATTATTAATTAAATGAAAAATGGTTCCATGCTCCCTCACTCAGTATAAGTTTATTGTGGTATAATATATTTATATATTCATTGTTTTATATCCACCGTATTTATTGTGAATTAAAATCAGCTATAACATATCTTCTGGAAAGACTAAAAATGTAATGAATTCCAGTATAAGGCAATGATATAATAAGAAAACCAACAAACTACAGAAAAATTTTTTTATAAGGTTTTTAGAAATAATTGTATAATATATAGATAATTTTCATATGATGTCATCTCTCTAAAATATTGCACAACTGCTCATAATTACTTCAGCCTATTCAAACAGGAGTTCTAAACGTAGCCGGTGCTATTTTGTCTGAAGCTCGGCATTGAACCTTTGGGTTCATTGCACCTCCATCCGATTGAACTTGAATGGGAGCTTTGATGGACAAGTATTCAATGTGTGGGCTAGAGTAGCTACGAGAGCAGCACTCAGGCCTAGTTAGATTACTTTGGAGTAGTTTAGCGAAGCAGAATGTACCACATCTAATGCATATCTAACCGTTCCTATCGCTTCTCCCTACATCCCCTCATGCTCCTTTTGTCAACACCACCAACTTCTCTCATTAACGGAGAGGAATTGTGTTATTAGTTCTCAATTGGCGTTTATTTATCGCCACCTTTCAGAGTGCAGAGAGTTACTATAACGGGTTCGTGTTAGATAGAAAAATATAATTATTAACAATAAGTTTCAGTTTAAAAAGAAAATAAACCAAGAGGCCCTGGAATTTTGCCACTACCAAGCCTCTAAACAAGCCTTTAATGATATCTTTCTGATTACACTCTGTTTAATTCAGACCCAGTTTTTAAAAAAAAAAATTTAAATGTTTTTTCACTCCTCTTATAGTAGCAATACGATACCTACTGAAAATCCATACTAATTTTTTCATAAATTAATCACCACGTCATCATCATGATTAATGAATCCCTTGTAAGAAACAGGAGTTAAGTTTCAGTAACTAAGAAGAAATCATCTCATATTCTTGTTTTGGATTTTTTCAGAGCTGAGCTCAGGAGAATACTGAGTAGGAAGGTCTGATTTCTTAAATTATGCAATTATTCATTATTATAATAGACGATTTTCATTAAAAATGAATATTGTATAATTATTGTAGATTAAAAGCTAAAAAAAGACATAAAATACTTAGACATGAATCGTAAATTTTCCAACCCAAAGGCTTTAAATCTCAAACTAAAAAAGATAAAAAATACCTGTCAATATTTCGCATCTTTTGGACAGAAAGATAATAAAGGTATTAAATAAAGCAACCACCTAAAAACGCAGCAAGAAATAAACCTGAGAAAACCTTTGAGCTCCACTAAGGTCCAAGAGCAACTACTGAACCATAATGAAGGTTACTAGACCCATCTTGAATCACATATTCAGTTTGAGGACTAATTCTGTCCAGCCTTTTCCAGCTGTGTCGATCTTCCACCAACTGTGCGCTTCTGTTCCACTGGAGTCATTCCTTCTCAAAATCCTTCCTCTGTTCTTCTTTCCACTTATGCCTAGGTCTCTTCCACTTTGACTCGATAGGTTTCGCCATCAATTCAGTTCGGTTCCATCCGGAGGTATCCTAGCCATCTCAGTCGGTTTTCTTCTATTATCTTTTTGGCTAACTTAACATTCAGCTTCGGTCTGATAGTGGTGTTCCGGCCTCTTCTTTTTTTTTCCATCAATCTTCCCCAGAAATATCATTTATGCTGCTTATATTATATTGTATTAGTGCTTCTTTGTCAGCGCCCATGATTATAAAGAGTGCATGAGGCTAGGAAGGAATATTTACTCGAATACAGCAACTTTTGGTTCCTGTTTAGTTTTGTGAAAATGAAGGATTGAAGCCCAGTATAAAAAAATCCAAAATACACTCGCATACTTGCAAAACGTACAACAGATAAATACAATAACAATATTTACAGGCATTATTGTTTCTTGTTTTACTTTAGAGATATAACAATTTATGGTAGCATTTTTCATTAATGTCTTAAAATGTGTATCAAGCAGATTTTCATTGTTGATTGGAATTAAAAAATACAAAATCAATTCAAAATCCCTAAGCTTGTATTATATCAATCGATCATTTTCGCAGAAAAGTTTTAATCGAATTTTATGTATCAATCTAGGGCTAGATTCATTCGCTGCATTGACAAGATTAAAATAGGAAAGTTAGTATTTATTATTTTATATGTATTTTGTTACTAATATTGTGTTATTCACTCAGGCTGGAGTTGGGAATTAACCAATCCGAGTTGGTAGATGAAAGTTGTAGACTGAGAAGCAAGATGAGCCAACTGATAGGAGAGATATCAGGGAGTGGCCTTATTCAGAACCCAACGTACGTTCCCCGGCCCAAACGCATGCCCCTGACGTACGTCATTAACCATTCTCCAACTTGTGATTAGTTTCATTAACGCCCTATCGTTATCCGACCTTTATCTCCCCCTACTCAGATTTTGCTTCGAAACTTAATCATTCCAATGCTACTGGAATTCTAAATAATAAACCGATGCAGAGTTAATTAAAACGTCACTCGTATAAAACCTGTTTCGTATGAGGGAAACAATGAATATAAAATCATTCCCTGAAATGTAATTTTAAAAGCTTTCAAACAACATTTTGCCTTTATAATCTATTAAATACTTTAATATGAATTTTAAATATGCTATTTAAATGTGAATTGTATCTCTCTATTATGCAACAACGTTTTTTTGTAATATTTATCACTATTTCCTTGCAAATGATCGAGTAACTTTTTCGTTAAGTAAGTCTTGCCGTGCTCGATCTGATAAATTATAAATATTTTTAGAAATTGGCAATTCACAAAGCTAATGTTCCTTACCTCTTCAAGGAATATCGTTATACAACATGGATAGCATAAATTATAAAAAATAAACAAGCTAAATATTATTCCAATATTTCGATTTCATGATGTACAATTCTGTATATAAAATGCAGTGAAATAAGATTAAGTGATGAAAAAACATGTTTCTTATAAACTATAAATTATTTTTATACTTAAATAATTCCTCAGTTTTTTCGACATTCCTATACTGTAAGTCTTATTGACCGTGTATGGGCCCCTTAAGGGTCATTTGTTCTTGTACACATGTACATACAAACATTGAATGTATTAGTCGACCGTTGTTATTTTTATGTCATACTTATTAACATAACATAAGTAAGCATACTTATTAACAGTAATTTTTGTTATTAAAATACCATGGTGCTTTTGAGATAAGTCAAGTATCTTTTATTGAAAAGTTTTTAGTCGCTTTATGTGAGTCTGTTTAGCGATGAAAAACTTGTAACGCATGTCTCATCACCTATTTGATATTTTTTAAAATTTGAAATATGTATATTTCTATAAACTGCCTTTTAAAACTAGATAAATTTTAGCAACTATTAATAAATTTAAGGGTTTATTAATTAAAGTGCGGGTCGACACGGTTCAGAGAGACTACGAGCATTCGCCGCTTATCATCGAAGTGGCTGAATACTTTTAACTCGAGCCAGATCTATCTTTTGATTGAATGTTCAAGGCTTTATTAACAAATTATCTAAAAATTAGTATTTCTTTTGCACCAGATCGCATAATTACAGAACCTTATTTTCAACCATAAACGATCTATTAAAATTAGTGAAATTTATATATATAGTCCAGGATCCATGGTCCATTTTTGCACTTGATTAGTATCAAGCTGAATCTTCGTGAATAGCTTAGTTTCGATGAGACGCCCAACAATTTCCTGTGCGAAAATTCTCGATTGTGGTAGCTAGTGGTAACAGAGGTAGCAAGGATAAAATATGTCGATTTGACGATTCTCAAAAATTTATTACTAACTGGGTTTTTTTGTTGTTAAATCTCAAGATAATTATCTAAATTATTTGTCCTACAAAATGTATGGTTTGATCAAAGAGTCCCCTCCTTCCAATATGTATCGATAACGAAGTCAAAAAAGAAGAAGTAAATAAAAATCAGCTGGTTAGTAATTATTTTTGATGACTTCGTTATCGATACATGTTGGAAGGAGGGGACTCTTTGATCGAAAGTCTAAAGATACCAATCAAGTGCAAAAATGGACCATGGGTCCTGGACTAATATTGTTAAAACAAAAAAATAAAATAAATCTGTAGTTCCTACGCAGCTGTTAAGCGTCTCGGGCAATTAAGAACTATATAAAATCCTACTATCAAATTTATTAAAAATGTCAGAATATTTTAGCTAATTTGAACTCTTTAATATGTTGACTTACTTTTAATGTTCTTTCTATAAACCCTATTATTTCATAACCAGTGTTTTAGTTCCGTAGCTAAAGTTTTAAAACCCCCCAAAAATTGAATAATGCACATCTGCGCTCATAGTCTACACTGATTGCTCTCGCCGGAAGTGTCGATAGCTCTTTAAGGGTTTTAAGGAGATAAATACTATTAAATTTATATAAAATTATAAATTATAACTTCTGCAAAATGTTTAAACAAAATAAGCAAAGAGTTGATGAAGGTCTGAAAAGGCTGGATGCTTATTTATTTACAGCATTCCACGGACCGAAACATGGCGAGCATTATCATGTGGTTACACTCAGCAACCGCAGGGACCTTCCTCTCCCTCATCTGAGAAGATTAAATTCAAGCTCCCATTGTCAACTCTTCTTCCTCAGATTATTATGCTAAGTGCTCCTCTTAGAGATTTTTAAAAAGAAAAATGTTCATAAAGATGTTGAAGAAGCTCGCCTGCTGTGTTAAGGGATATAATAACGAGATTAAGGGAACCCCAGCCTCAGGGGATGGCAATACAATCCTCCTTGGCAAAAAAAATCCTATTTTTATTTATTTATGTTTTATTCCACCATTATTTCAAAGAATCTAGAAATTTTAAGAATATTGCTCCCGTTGTTTCCAACTAAGTTTGGTGTCACTTCTTAATACATTGCTATTGTTATTAATACCTATACATAATATATACATTCATTTTGTTATATTGGAAATCACACAAGAATATTTATATCAAAGAGCAGGGTGCCTCAGCATTCAGCGCGCTGAAATGGTGTGCTGAGATTTACCTGTTCAAATATTTGGCGGATATATTATTTATTACTAGAAATATCGTTGGAATCGAAGACACAAGTATTAAAAAATCCTATAAAAGATAATCACTTTACAATTATACTAACCTACACCAAAACAGACCTAGAACCATTTTCGTTTTACGTTCCAAACTCAGAGTCAGTTAACCACACAGTTTCTATTCGTCTACTATATCGATTTGAAACTTAGTTTTTTGATAATTAAACCCTTAAGTACTGAGACATGTTCCTTGGGACCTTATGGTAGCCATTGCCTGAAATTTCTTATTCTACCGATGGGAAATCATAGCATGACAAAGTAACCTCTTATCTTGTCAGCACTTTAGAGGTGAAACACATTAGGTGTGAAAGCGGAAGGTTATAAACTGTTGTTTAAAAAATACAAACAATACCTGGTCCCGCGACTCCTTTGATTTTTTCAAGGTAATTTTTCATTAGAAAATCATAGTTTTCTATATGTATACAATCTAATTGAGCATATTCCTGTTCATATGTATAATTTGGGAGTCACAGAAAATCGGCTCTGTGTCCTATACAAAAGATGTATAATATATTATTGTTTTCAAGGTGGGGTAGTAATGCATTGTGTTCATGTTATAAATAGCCACTGGCACACGCGTGCAGCCAGACGAAATACTGTGAAGAAAAAAAAACAGGCTTATAATATATTTAAAAAAAAGGAGAGATACAGTGCTTACAATTCTAAAGGTATAGAATTACTTAAATTAAAAGTAATGATAATTAAAATGAAAAGCTTACTCTTAAGTTAAACATTATATGGTGAATATTTAATCTTGGGACAAAACTGTGGCTTCATCGACTCAACACTCAACATCGAAATTTTTTTTACAATTTTGATGCATTTTTTACATCCTCTAAAATCAGGAAGTAAAACCATTTTTGGCTCCAAATAACGTTTTAAGATCTCTTGAACCGAAATTACCGAGACTGCCGAAATTATGCTTTTGAGTGTTGTACCCACTAAATAAAATTAATTATCATTCTGAGGCACGAGTCATTCAAGACTAACACAAATAGACAGTTCAGGCAATATTCGTCGGGCTGCTTCATTTGATATTAAATCATTTTTGTAAAAAAAAAAAAAAATGAAAACAGAAAAAAATTAAAAATATAGTTAAAAGATGAACAAAATAATTATGTAAATAAAATATAATCTGTTGAAAGTTTTTTTGTAGATTTTTTTCTTTCATCACATATTATAATTCTGTACAGATACATTTAAATGGTAATTATTTTTAAGTTTGAGACTGGTCTTTATGGTACAGCATATCATTTTTGTAAATTGTATATTACATTATAATATTAAATAAAAATAAATATTTAAATAAAATATAATAATCGTCAGAAGAAAAAAATGTTGTTTAAATGAGGTTAGAAAGGAGTGGAGAACAGAGATGGGTAAGCGAAACTAAAACGAGGTAAAATAAAAGGGTTTTTAAAGTCAGCAATTCTAAGAGATTGTGCAAAAACATCAGGAGGCTGGGATCTCGCGTTTAAGAGGTGAATGAAATAAGAAGAAGAGTTCAAGAACACAAGAAGGAGCTTTCGTCCTTATCGACGGAAATAGGTAATTACAGAGATTAGGTAATCGTAAACAATTAGGTTAAACCCTTTATGTTGATGATGTGTGTCAGAGAAGCCGTGCGCATGTAAATGGCATAGTTATAAGTTTATATGTAACTGATATTACGTATTTAAAATAAGTATATGACTGAGATACTACAGTGAATTTCCGTCATAGTAGAATTTAATTACTCTTAAAATAAAATTTACGTGATATTAAACACATGAAAGATAACTGGAGGCAGTAAAAACTCCAGCAGGAGATTAGGGAAATAAATCTGATACCCGAAATTGTCTATAAGGGAAAAAACAGATCTGTTTATAATTAAAGGAAGTGAAAGGAAATAAACAAAATAGCTTCCTTCAATTTATCTTGGTACTACTAGATGAAATTTACTAATAAATTAATTACTAATTTCTAATAAATATAAAATTAGTAAATTTCATCTAGTAGTAAAACAAAACCAGATTTTTAAAACTTCTAATCTAGTTTATTTGAAATAATTAACTAACTCTCATTGTTAGTAGTAATAAAACAAGTAAATGAAAGCTATGAAAGAAATTTATAGTTAGTTTAACTGAAAGCGGAAATAAGAGAAATAATTTACCAAACTTAAATTAAAGGTAGTTAGTAAAGAGACGGGCGAGAAAATATATACTGAAAAATTGTTTTTGATGGATGTGCTGCACTATCACTATTACTAGCTATATAAGAAGGTAAACAACGTTTAAATTTTATTATGGAATAACAGTCATTAAAACCATTTAAAATAATAAATGGTTCATTAGATCCAAAAGGACTTATACCACTTTAAAATGTAACAGGTCCATACTATGACCAAATATTGTAAAATTTCTCTTTATCAACCGCATCTTTCTTCTAATTTTATTCATCACAGATGCTACGTCGCTGACACCGTTTCTGTTAGTAACCACATAATTTTCTTATCTGTAAACAAATCTGAACTAATTTGATTGAAAAAGCGATCAGTGACAACTGATAAAACTCACTAAGCCATTTTATTTATAAAACCTTGGTGTTATGGTCTTAACAAATTTCTTTACTTGTTAATGTAACTACGGTAATAAATAACTTATATCTAAATTGAGGTAAAATATGAGAAAGACCCATTTTTCCAGGGGAAAAATGAGGCGTGCCCCAAGAAAAGGATGATAGATAATAGGATGTAATAGGGGTGGTAGGATTTTCCCTAACAAGGAAACGCTTTTCCGGTGATGCTTGACAAAGAGCTACAAGTATAAAACATTTGCTGGGGGTGAGGCTATAGAGATGAGTTGATACTGATTACTTTGAGGATAAAATCATTTATCGTCTGAAGTAATATCATGGCAGATTTTCGATATTTATTGTCGTTATTTTTTAAGAAGATTAATAATTCTTATCAATCGTTTATGCATCATAATTTATATTAAGTTCATTCTAAAATAACAAGAATAAAAGCTTACGGGCGTTAAAGGAAAAAATACAACTATTATTAATAACTGATAGATCTTAGCTGTTATGTTGAATACATTAAAGTAGACAGTAAAAAATACAACACTAAAACCCATGACAGTTTTAAAGCCAGTGGTTGTGCGGGGAGGAGACATGGCTAAGATCAAGCTCAATTGCCAGCCCCCCCCCCCCCGAATCACCCGCTATAAAAGCACCGGATTAAAAAGTTACATTTATAATAACATAGAACTTCTTATGTTGATATTGAGCTACGAAAAGGCTGTAACATAACTGCTCACTCATTTAAAGGCTTTAAAAGAACCTATACAACCACAAGCCATGAAGGGTCATATGTTCAGTACACATTAGATACTTATTTCTAAGCTAACGGTTGTGCAGGGATGCGATTTACTGTGATCACATTCAACTGTCAAGTTTTCCCCCCAATTAAGGGTACCCATTTAGTACATGCTGGATGAGCCTTTTTTTATTTTAACTTTCTTTAAGACAAAGAAAGACAGATATTGAAATATATATATTTTAAGCTACTGTTCATATTGTCGATAAAGCCGTTAACAGTTACATTTATATAATTCAAAATAGTTTAATAAGTTAATGGTGAATAATGTTTTCAAATTTTTTTAGGGGTATATTTTTGAGGGGAGCGTTGTTAGATAAGTAATATCTTAAATGGACAAGTTAATAATTTTTAACTAACAACTTATTTATGTTTATTATAGATAGATAGAAATTTTATTTGTCTTTGGGGGCTTCCAGATACAAATAGATCCCACCTTGGCTATAAATTACAATATTATGATTTTAACAATTTATGTACATATCATTTCAAAAATAAAAATAAAATACAATTTACTAACACATTCTGGTTATCAAAACATAAATAACACATTAAAGAATAAACAATTACTGGTGCTGTGATAGAAACAATAAAAATTAATAAACAAAATATCACTTTATAGATAAATTAAAAACTAACACTTAATAGAAAATGGTCTATGATAAACAATTTATTACTTTTTGTAACTCATCTCAGTATTTATATTATTAGTTTTGAGGGATATTTTCATTTTATTAATGGCTTTCATTATGTCGTCCTTGGGAACCATTATGAAGGAAAATATACATAGGTGCTTGAGAGTGATAAGATACGGTGACACTGACCTTGTACAGCTGGAGCGGGTGAAGTAGGGGTTTGCAGGTTTAGTTAAGTTCACTGATAAGCAGCCCAGTCTAGGCAGCAGGTTAATTTCTTGACAATTTTCTCCTATCGAAAATCCTAGGTCAATTTTAACGAAATTTCAGAAATCAGTTGCTGACACACAGAACTACAAGCTTGTAAACTTTGAACTAAAACAGAGGGGAAAAAAACGATGAAAATTTGAAACAACTAAGACCCGATGTATGCTCGTTGCCGTACTAAACTAACCTCTTTTTATGTTTAATATATTTTAGTAAATTCTGGAGTAAAAGAAAATTAGAAAAAATAGGTCTTAGAAAAGCTGTTTTTCCTTTTTTTCTGTTGAAGTATGACTTATATATTGGTACCTACTAAGTTACCATTGAATTTTATGTCCTAAATAATAAAATATAGTCACCAGAACATCATAAATAGGGTAAAGGTCTGGGAAAAAACAGATCCTAGATGAAGTATAAGATTAAAAGGAAATATAGGAAACCAGGGAGGTTTGCCACTAAATGCAAAAATTAAAATCCAAAGGACCATTTTCGTCGCAATTACCAAATAATAAAAAATAAAAATAGCATCAGATTATTGTTAAATGATAAGTAAATAAACAATAGAACTCTACATTACATGGTAATGTGTGTTATTAAACCAACACATATCCCCATAATCATAAAATCTTTGATGACTTTTACAAAATACAGAAAAAATATGGCTACAGCTGGCGTTAGAGTTAAGAGAAAAGTTTTAAAAAGTTGAATTTTTATTCAAAACCTGGAAGAGATTCACTATTCCTAAAATGATATGATTATATTGATATTAATTTTAAATATATTTTTATTCTTTTTTTTTAATGGAACCTACTAAAAGAGTGACAAAATTACGGTAACGTTTTCTGAAAAAAAAATCATGTAATTCTAGTCACAGTCAGATAGTACCCATCGCTACCTTTTTTACGGTATGAATAGAGCCTGATTTCTTCTCAGGATCAAGAAAGTTGTAGCCATATGTTCCAGCGTTTTGTAGATTCCATGATAGTTTTTATAAAAACGGGAATAAATAATAAAGCCTGCACGAACATATTGTAATATCAATGATAGTTTTAGAGGTTTAAGTCTTTTTTTCAATCGTATTATAATATTTTCCATCTAATTTTATTCTGCTATAATAGTTCGTTTATCGTTTTGATTTATAATTAAGCAATTTGGAATCTCAATAGACAGATTAAGTCACCTGGACAAGTCTGACTAAGCACTGATCGTGTTAAATTAGATTTGAGTGGATCCGGGAACTGTCCATTGAACAAGATAATCCATGCAGACAAAGCTTATAGCACTCATGTCTCTGGCAGATTTAGGTCATCCATCCAACAATATACCTGAAAGTAGTTTGAGTACCTGAGCGAAATTAATTAGATTAAATTAAATTAAAAAAAATTGTTTTGATTACGCTGAGAACGAATATGGAAAGTCTTGCTGTTGGTAACTCTGTCAGACGCGTCTGAGGGTACGCCTACACCTAAACCGTAATCGCCCGAACTTTACTCGGGCCACGGGGGGATCACGGGCGATCAAATCAAACGTATGTAAAAGAAAGGGAGTGCTTACACCACTATAACCGCCATCGTCCGATGACGCCCGTTGACGGCCGATCAATTGACGTTGAGTCCGAATTTGTTGGATTTTTCACCAGTCTGCCGGCGTCTACAGCGCAATTTGAGTGTATTTACAGTTTAATTTCACTATTCTGTCGTGTTTGAGTGTTGTAATTTACCTAAACGAATATGGATATTGAAAAATTAATTAGTTGTGTTTATAATAGACCAACCATGTTGGTTAAACATTAAAAAAATAACAATAATCGTGATGTTGCGAAACGGTTGCGTGCTGAAGTTGCATCGGAAATGGGTATAAAAGTTGGAGACATTAAAACATTAACCAGCACAATCAACTATAGAAGACCGGGAACGTCCAATGTCAACATCAGTGTGAGCACATGCAGGTCCGAGTAATTCTGTCCGTCATCAGCCTACAAAATCGGTTTTTGTGTACGCCTACTGTAAGGCCCACAAAGTGAAAATGACAACAAAATGTTGTTTTGTTTTTTTTGTTTAAACAAGTTTTGTCATGAAAAAAGTGTATTATGATCTAAATAACATTTCAATAAATATTATGTCGAATACATTTTTAAAATACTAATTTCGTTCAATAGTTTAAACAGAATCGTTAGTAGAAACAGATAATTTTATCCATTTTTTATGATTACATTTATTTGTCTACAACGCTTAAGTAGTTGAACATCATGGAACTAAAGAAGAATAGCATTGAAACACATGCCTCTTTGTATGCTTAGAAACGAAAAAAGAAAACAAAAAGCTGGCTGATTATTCTCTACCACGTAGAAATTTATCCTTACTATTTGTTATGAATTGATCACTATAGGAAACAGTTTATTGTTTCTGCACGCGTCATTGTTCCAGTTGGCACATCATGGAACATTTTTTTAAATGGGAAAATAACATCTGTTCCCAAATATAAGAGAGAAGGTGTTATGATAGAGTGAAGTATGGATAGTTAACAGAATTGATATCAGAGTCGAATTGTCACTGTTAGTTGATAATTCGTGATGTTAGTCCATAAATAATTAATAGCCAATCTAATTCGCATCAGAAATTCTCTAAGTATAACCATATTATATAATTGATTTGACAATAAATAGAATTATTTATTACTATTTAAGTTTTCTTGTTAATATAACGAAGAAAAATAATAAGTAGATAAAAAAAAATTCCTAATATGTTTTTGAGGTAAAAATAATGTCTTATAACCCATCAATTTATTTTTTTTTTTTTGGATGCCAAAGACTTTTAGGGTCATAGCCCTCTAAGATGAGGTAGTATTAGAGTTGAACAAATAAGGACCACTTTTAGTGGAGCCGGATGTTAAGTGGCTAACCCCTAACGACTTATGTAGGATATGAGATGGAAAGATGGGCCAGCAGGAGAGAGGATGGCAAACAGAGCTCCAAGCACTCAAGTCTTAAGCGGTACCCTCTCCAATCTGTATTATCTTCCACCTTACTCTCTGGGCATAAAAAATCATTTTTTTTTTGGGCATGGTTATGACCTAACAATTAAAAAAAAATATTTATGTCCTACTACGAAACTATTATATAAAATCGAGCTTTAATGGATTTTATGTTTTCTTTAAAATACCCGTAAACTGTATATTTGTTTAACTTTTGACTTTCATAAATGTAAACACTTAGTAATCCTCTTCAAAGAAAAATGTTTCTTAAACCACAGTAACATTTTGCTACTTGGAAGTAATTCAGTCTTTTCGTCAAAGCGTGATTTTCGCACAATTTTGTTTTACGAATTCAAAATCTTCTGGAACGGAGCCCAAGCAAGAAATATCAACCGAGTAGGAGGCAAAGCCAGTATACTCCGTGAGATTTTGAGAAGGAAACATGAGCCTTGAAGACGAAGAAGCCCGTGGAAGAAGTTTCAAGCTTCTTCGCCTTCCAAATCGTCTTGAGAAGGTCATCGACGGTTGATTCGGTGACTTCCAGTTTCAGGTAGCAGAAGACGTTAAGGTACTTGTACTTAGGTGAATATAAAACTATATTTGTGGCGATCTAAAATTTTAGTGAAATTTACTAAAAGTCACAAAAATTAAAATTCAATAATATTTTGTTTTTTCACACCGAGAGCATGAATTTAAGAGCAATAAAATCTCGAAACATCGCCAAAGTATAGTTTATATTTATGTACTTCAAGAGCCAGACAATTAAGAACAGTTGAGAGAAAAACACATACACATACGTATATGTGTGTGTGTCTGAATATATCTATGTATATATTTAGAATTCTGTTTAATCGATTATGCTTTGAGTGTTACCTAAGTATCGAAATGAACAATTTCCAGATTCTGGGTCATGTACATAGCCGAGAACATTGACCTTTGAATTACTGCAGGATAAAGACATTGACGAGGGTTGGCTCTTGATTCCCATGCCCTTAAAGCAATTCCTGTCACCCCTTAACATAAATGTCTTAATTATCACTCTCTGAAATATTAACTAAAGTTAATAACTAGTTTAAATTTTGATCTACTTTTATTATTAATCCAATATATGGAGAAGAGATAATAAATTGTAGTCCAACTAAGCAAGCCGAACTAAAAAGTAGAAAACAATTTTCTATAAGCTTAAAATAAGAATATAATCGTGAAAAAATATTCATTTTATCATTTAAAACAAATGGGGTGCTTTATGAGGCATTTTCATAATAAATCGAGTTTTACCCGTATCAATCAATAAAATATTTACAATATCAAACACTCTACGCTTTTTTTTACAATAAAATGAATTAATTTTATCATCACATAGTTACGCTATTAATTAAATACTATAGTTTTTAAAATATTATTTATTTCATATATTTGTATATTGCCGCTTTTTGTAAACAGCATTTTAAATCTAAAGGTAGAAAATTAAATATAATAATTTCAAAATCTATATACTTAAATTATTCTCTAGCTTGTCAGAAGATAAATAATCTGACCAAAAAAAAAAAAAAAAAAGGGAGAATATTTCGTTCTCCTTTCTCTTGTGGAAAAAATTAATAACTTTTTCGCTCAGTTTGTTTTCAGGATTTATGGTTGAGCTGCTTACGAAATATGCTTAGGACGAAGCAGTTAAGTTACTTAAGCTACCGGCGGTCTCCCGCCAAATTCCGGTTGGCACAAGCTCAAAAATACTTCGTTAAAAACCTGCTATCTCTCTATCAAATTTATTTATGAAATACTGTTTCAGAGATTCAACGTAAATTGTTGAAGACGTGCCTCACGTTCTTATTTCTTTTTTATTTAATTTTCAAACAGGAATCAATCAAATAAGATTTACTTACGGAAGGCTGTATCGTAATATTCTATTCGCCTTTCTTTTATCATTTAGATTACGTGCTTGACATATCAGGTATTAAAGGCGAATTCAATTAAGAAAATAGTAATGGCATTTATGGCAAGAAAAGAAGTATTGATTAGTTAATTTGAAAACATGAAGAGTTACAATTTTTAAAGAAATTTACAACTGTGTAATAAAAATACATGAAGTAAATAGAATGAATGATACATAATCGGATGATATATAGGCAAGCACTACCCACAAGAAACTACCCACTGCTAGTACTCGAATAACAAATTCAACTTAAAATGTCACGAGGCCATCATCTTTTCAAATGACTCGGAGAATCATCAGGAATTGATGATATTGCTAGATTTGAGTGTGAATAAAGTTTGCCATGAAAGAATTTATATTGGATTCGAGCGAAATCAGAAACAAATGGGACATTATTACCAATACTCAAATTGCTTTTTGTTATTGGTATTGGTATTTTCGCTATTGTTCAACTCATATTTTTTTTTCATATCCGTAAAAGTTAGGCCGAAACCACAAAAATTCAAGTTTTCTTACTAATGTATTTTTCATTAATATTATTCCTAAACAAGCATCCGATCAACTATACTTCCACCACTCTATTATTATGTATATCAAATCATATAAGAATGCTAGTAATTGAATATTTCTCTTAAGTTATATGACGTTAATGCATGTAAAAAGAAATAAATCAGAAGCCCGTCCTAAGGTTTCGGAGAACCTCATTTTCGGATGTATTCCAAGACAAAGTTTTTAGTGGTTGCACCAACAGCCCTGTTCATTTGTTTACTAATGCCTGATAATCCCAAGTGGGTCAATTAAAACAATCTTAAGTTACACTTTTACCATGAAAATATAAGACCAAATTGATTAAGCCATATAATGATAAGCTTAGTACCAGAAGCAAGAATTAGTTTTTTCTTTTTATTAACTAAAACAAAAGTTCACAGCAAAAAATTTCCGCCCACAGTGAACGGGTTTGATGAAAAATGACTTTCATTTTCACGCTACATGACGTTTGCATTTTCTTTTATGGCCGTGCGAGAAAAATATGTTCATAGGTCTTTTAAAATATATCCTGTTAAGAAATGCGTTAATTTACTAGTTGATAAGCTCTAGCTCTCACGGTATACATAATTTATTATTATATTATTGGATACATAATACATCACAGTTGGTAATTTTCTAAATTATAATTGGGTTCTGTATTCTTAAGTCAATAATTTTAAAGGCTTAATTATATATTTTTAAATATTTTAATTTAAATTATTTTTTATGTTGTTTTATTATTTATAATATAACTTGAACTCTGATTAAGAACTTACTGAACTAAGATATTGTATTGCTTCAATATTACTAAATTATTAATTCATATTATTAGTTTATTAATTAAATATCACCATATATTTGTTTCATAAATAAAACAAAAATTTAATTTAACGTAATTTCCCAGATACATCTTGTTATTATAAACATTAATTATCGTTTAACACGCTCATAATCACGACTAATTTGACCACGGACCTCATAATAATTTATGTATACATTTAATTTTAAAACATGAAAATTAAGTAAAATAATATTTTCTGGTATCTATAAGTTATTATGGAAAATAGAATGTAATTTTGGGTAATGAGTAAATTTCGGTAATCATTTCATTAATAAAAATAAAGTTTCAACTAACATTTCGAAGTATGGTTGATATAACATATTATGTTTGTTGAAACATGAAACATGAAACATTCTAGATGAAATGATTACTGTAAGTATAAACATTTTCGATAATTATATTCTCTTTTCATACTAAAGCTCATAATAACTTGTATTTTTGGTGAATATTAAAAGGCAAACGATAAATTAAACCTTTATGTGCCTCCACTCGAAGGGACAACCTGCGGAATAATTACCATTTCTCTTACAACTGCTGGTTAAAGCTTTCGTAGTAATACTCGTTTCATTTACTGAAGTGTTTTTTTTCGTTCACTAAAAACGCGATGTCCCCACCTTCTCATTAATCTCTTTAATATTAAAGCATTTAAAAGGTGAATAAAAATCAAATGTTCTAAAGTCCAAGGAAAGTAGAAAAGTAAAACGGCCTTAAAAAAATTTTTTAACATAACTAAAAAAAAATTAAAATCTGAGACAACCAAAGACCCATAATCTGAACGTATTCCCTCGTTTAATCCCCAGACACAAATGAAGATAAAAGTGAAATGATATGGAAGGAATTATTCTTGATGTTACTGTTAAGACCATCCTGGTTCCTGAAGCTAACTGAGCAATTGGAATTTACATGAGAGACTAAAGGTGATAAAAAGGAAATAAAGCAAAGGGATTCATAAAAAGGTAATGCGCTTGAATGGAAGCCGGTTGGGCCTGAAATTCCGCGGGTACTGGGAGGCCGAGGGCGGGATTTAAAGCTGGCATAAAACTGAGAATGAGATGACGCAGACGTTTTAGGGGACGGCCATGACCGCTCTTCCCCCGGCTATAAACAGCTTCCAACCGCCTCGATAACTTCTTTAATGCTATTTGAATTGGAATACGAAACAAAAATATACAACCCGTACCACCAGATATACTGTTTCTAGGACAGCGGTTGTGCAGGGAGGTGATTTTCCGAGATCATACACAGCTGCCATGCTTCACCCCTTAATTATGAAGTCTTTAGAGAGTCTGGGAAGCCCCTGGTGGGTCAGTAAATCCCAAAGGTTCCATCACAGGCTGTCAATAGAATTTTTGATTTATTTAAACACCATTCCTCGCCTTACTGCTACACGGGTTTTGACAACATTAAACTATCTCTTAAGAGGAATGCATGTTAATATTATCTATAAGCTTCTCGATCTGAGCCATTTTCCTACTTATTACCTGTGATTCCTGACATTCTATCGATTTCATGAAACGGCTTCTGAGATTGAAAAACGTTGTGCTCATTGCCGCTTTCCTCCGTACACTAACTCTTTGATTTTAATAATCTCTTAAATTGTCAAAGAGGTTTAATAATTAATCAGCCACAACGGGATTTGGAACAGTATTTTAAGGTATTGAAAATAATGTATTCCATCCCAATTGAATTTAGGGTAAAAGAGTAGTATTTAGAAAATTGTAACGCCTGCACACTTTCAGTTGTAATATCTCTAGGACATTGGTAAAAGACGAGATAGTTTTATGACAATCGAAAGTTCGTTGCTTGGTACCAAAAAACGAGCTTGAGAAATTTGTCATAAAACTATGAGGCATTTGTCAATGTCCGAGGGATATTAGGGGGATATAAAAAATAAAAAAATTTTGACAAAAAATGTATAACTCAACACAACGAAACATTTATTTATTTATTAAAAGTACTGGTTAACATTTTATTAAAAAACGGGCCAGTCATAATATTATAGTCATTATAGTACTTTTCTTGCAAGAGTTTGCATGAAACGTTCCACATTGTGTTCACCGTTGTTTCTTTATATTCGGTCCCGTATTTCTTTCTCGTTTTGACCACCCAACCTTTTTGTATCAACGCAGATTCTTCTAAGCTTCTATGTTCATTTAATACATATTCTCGTTCGCAGAAAAATTCCATAAATATTCACCAAATATATTTGTCACTGTAGGTTTTATTTCTGGGATTTTTTTCTTTGATTAGCGCATTTATACTTTGAAAATTCGCATTGCCAAAACGTGACATTTTGAAATTTATTTGGAATGAAGTCATCTAACTCAACACATGTTGTCACAGTGATTGATAATTGCACTGAATGCAATTATCAGTGAAATGTTGACATGATTGGGTGAAATTGTTTCATATACACATAGGATTGTTTCATAGACACAATAGGACAAAATTTGATTGGCTGTTAGAACTGTCAAAAAATTTTCAATATAATTAAGTTGGTAGTACTCAGTAATATTTTTGGATGTTAGTTTTAATATGGAACGAATCACAGTAAAGTTAATAATTGCTGAGCCGAGTGGTAAACGTCCGTGAGGTAGAAGGAGGCTTAGGTGGATGGTTCAGTGCGATCTTGTACATTTGGAATTGGACAAATATTGGAGGACGGAGATTCGAACTATCGTAGGTGTCGACAGCATTAAACGATGTTCACAACCTTAAAACCGACATATATCAGAATAATAAATATGATTTTTGTGGTTCTACCAGGTTTAAAAATACGCCACATCTTAAATAATTATTCCAATATGTGTTATTGGATTGCAAATATTGTTTGTTATATATTCGAGTATAAAAGCTATATCCGATTAGGCACTCAAATTCACATTAACTACTTTTTCTTTATGTTATTCACAATAAAATATTTCTACTCTGAAATTCAAAGAACTCTACATTTTCCGAATATTTAATACTTAATTAGACATAGTTAAAAGTTCAATTTTATTTATTTGAAAACAAGAATTTCATCTGCTCTTATTTGGATCATATTAGTTATACTTTTCGTTTTTTACATCGTTTTATGTAATTTGTAATTTTTATTTATTTGAGACTTCCTAACATCGACCTAAGAAAATTGGCTTTCCCTATAAGTTAAGGGACTCGTTAGGTATAGAAAATCAGATATATAAAAAAATCACCCCTCACCCACCAAATTATATAAATCAAGTTAGCGAAATAAAATGTTCCTCCCACATCTTGGGAATCTCGCTGTCGTCATAAGGATTAATACCAGACTTATAAATCAGATTCCGACCGACGTAAAAGTTTTGGCATAACTTTACAGAAATTTTCAGCTTGTTAAATATGTTTTTATATTTAAAAAAAATTAAGGTTTTTTTTTTACTATTTTACCTATAAACAATCAGCTTATATCTAACAGTCTAATAAAATGATTTACAATTTAGCTTCTCCTTGCTCATATATTATGTTGTACAGAAATATATTAAGATTTATAGCAATGGTATTATTAGTAAACATTAATAAAAAATATAAATACTTAAATAGATTAAAATTTTAAATTTTATAGATATTAAAAGTAATATAATTTGATAGTGCCTTAGAAATTATCTTGAAATATATATATAGAATTTTTAAAGAACGTATACTAAATATAGTAGTAGAGATAATAAACTTAAAAAAATGCTCACCTGTTATTTTGTTGTTTTGTATTTTATTCTTAATTACCTTATTCCTCATACAAGACTGAAAAGACAAGAAACCGCTCGACGTTTCAGGCTACTTCAACACTTACTAGACAAACGCTCTAAGCTCCCAGTTAATTACAAAAGACTCATCTACATGACCATCATACGACCTATTTGGACTTACGGAGTAGAGCTTTGGGGCTCCACTAAGCCATCAAATTCTTCTCGTATCCAATCCCTACAATCCAAAATCCTTCGTAAAATCCTCAACGCTCCTTATTTTGTTAAGAATATAGTCATCCATAACGACCTTAATGTCCCATTTGTTGCTGATTTGGCCCGAACCCGGTATCTATCCTTTCATAACAAACTTCATCTCCACTCAAACCCTCTAGTTTCAAACTTAGCTTCCTCTTCAATTCCCGATAATCCTCCGAGGCGTCTGAGAAGAAGATGGCCACGTGACCTTCTTAGTTGAACATGCGATTTGAGTACTACCAGTGGGTAGTTTCTCTACTTGTCATTATATCATGTCATTATGTATCACTCAGCCAATTTACTTGTTATATTATTGTAATATAGTTGTAAATATCAATAAATAAATAATAAAAATAAAAAAATAAAAAATTACCTTATTAGCACTTAAGATACGAATACATTTATACTTTTCTACCTATTCTTAAGATTCCTCATAATGTAGACATCTCCGATAACATATCCGTTTTATATTAATATTTTAATTTAGATATTTTTTTACAACAATTTCATTACCTAGTTATAGCTATGAAATCCTTGGTACTATAGGCTGGTGGATGTTTCAAGTTGAAAACAGCTGAAATTTGCTTTGGGGAAGAGAGTGGAGATTATTTGGTGAATGCTTGATGGGAATTATTCTAAGCCTAATGGAAATTCCGATGTTACAATTTACGTACTTATTTTAAAACATGATTATATCAGTGAGATGGTACAATGCAGATTTGAAGGCCCTAATACGTGTAGTAATCCAACGTTCCAGCGTTTTAGTAACATCTTTTTTTCAAGGTTTCACATACCTATGTAAATACAATTCTTTAAATTTATAATATTTTTATTTCGAAGAGAAAATATTTACCCTGGCCGGGATTCGGACCCGAGTCGTCCGCCTCTCCGTGCCAGTGCTCTTACCATTTGAGCTACCAGGGGTCGCCTTTCAGTTAGGGCAAATCTGCTCTCTTCACCGATGTATATAAATCTCCTTTCTCTTGTTTTCCACTTTCCACCTTCATATGAGGGGTAGATAGCAAAAACGCAACGAGTGAAGTTTGGTTAGAGGTATCATCTAGCTGTTATACCAGCTACTAACATTCTGTAGAAAATAAATTGAGAAAAAAAGTACCCTTTCCATGGACGGTTTGTATAAAAAGTAGCAAAATTTCTGGATTGATTTCCTTAGCTGGATGAAAATAATCGATTTGGTGTCACCTGTGGTTTAGTGGTTACCATAATGACTTCATATGCCTTAGATGGGTTCTCGCAGCCCGAAAGGTGGCCTTACGATTTTTATAATTGAGTTAAATATTCTCTCTTATACTGTCATTCGAATAGGACGTAAAATAGATGCCCCGAGATTTTGCCGTATCAGGTACTCGTTAAAGATTTCGATCTTAATTATACCTGAATCGCACTATACCATTGCCAAATTAGCCAAAGGAGCATTAGATGACTTTAAATAAAACAAACAATTATGTAATTAGTTTAGAAAAATAAATTGTTTTAATGAGGAAGGAATGTCTCATCGATCGACAGCTCCGGGTGTACAACATCGCTCGCTTGAACCCACCTCATTTATATAAAAGCGAACTCATTTAATACTGACTTTTCTCATACTTGTCAAAAAATATATGATTGAAATAAAAAATTGTAAATACATTTCAGCCACAATTGATAAACAAAAAAATTTCTTGTATAACTACGATCCATGAAAGATCTCAGGTTCAGTACATGGTAGAGACTATTACTAGAAATAACGGCTGTGGAGGGAGTCGATTTGTCCGAGATCACGCTCAACTCTCAGATTTTCTTCTAACTAAGTGTACCCACTTTACATAGGCTGGGTGAGGGTCTGATCTGACAGTGTTTGTTGACAGATCAAACAATTTATCTACCAAAGTAACTCACCACTGCTTAGCTTCCCCGCTAAACGAAATAAGAATATTAATAAATAAGAATTATTAATTAAATAGAAGTGATATTGTTCTTTTGAATAATCCACGAAGATATGCTCAGGGATGAGCTCAGAGATGAATGGAGACTATTTAGAAGAAGAAGGGGGGTTGGAGGGATAATGGAGAGAGGATCATTACAGCTTCGATGGTACCACCACTCCATCACGGCTCAATTCTCTCCGATCAGATTTCTCTTCCATAAATCCAAGCCTGTCTTCTCTCTTGGGCTTAGCATCACAACATTTGTTCAATCCGTCCAAAACATGTACAAACATTTAGGGTCTTTCTAATTCATTCCATTAGTGTATCCAAACGGATCTTCTATTCCAACGTAATATATTATCCTTTGATCGCAATGCTCTTTGCTAGTTGCCATTTAATACTGTTATGTGTAATTTATCTACTAGCAACACATTAAAAATGTTATCAGAAGTAAAACTTGCGATAGTTGCTTTATTATATTCACGTTTTGGAAAATTTAAATTTTACATTCTGTAAAAATAGAAACAAGGGTGACAAAAGGCCGAATTTCATAACAGCGCTAGAAATCTCGATAAAATCAAACTTTCACACTATCGTGGTTTCTCAATAGGGAGTAGTGTAGCTCTTTGTGAAGAGTCCTGATCTGCTATGCTTGCCGGTTTCGGGTTTAAATCGGTTGTGGCAGATTATGTATTTCATCTGTTAAGCCTTACGGATGTACTCTCTATTATTATTTATTGGTGCTACATCCCAAGTTGATACTCCATAAACTCGCTCACTAAACACTTTCCGAGGATCTGAACCAGTTAAGCAAATAAAATAAGTGAAATTCCACATAAATAAAAAAGATATTTAAAAAAAATGGAACAAAACAAATTTCCACTATATCATAAATAATAGGAGGATAATTTATTGGATTCGGCAGGTACTACATAATCATTAATTTACCAATACAGCGAATTTAGATTAATTAGAAGCAAACACTTCTTGTATTTAAAAGGTACCTGAAAGAAGCTACAGGCGTTTTGAAATTTCCAAACTTATAATTCAAATTAAGGAACTTTCGTACCCTTTTCAAATTTAGATGATAGCCGTAACAAATGCAATATGAAAAAAATATATATCTTCAAGATTTATAAAAAAACGTCTCTAGTGACTCACAATTTCATTGTTATGAATATGTTTGTTGATAGAAAGACATATAAAAAACTGGAATATGTTGAGCATATCTTTAAAATTACAAATCGGAAAGATTATTACGGTATTTATTCAATAGCATCTCATTTATCCCGTTTAAGACTAGAAACAATTATTCACAATTAACAAAATTCTTAAAACCTACTAACACAATTATAATAAGAAAGCAGATTTTTATCGTGTAATTTGTTGCTAATTTATCCTATGTATCGTTTAAACGTTTAAGTATTAACTCTAATTCAGAAAAAGTGAATGTTTTTTTTTTATAATTTTATTTTCTTACCTTTTTTCTTCTTACCGGTTTTCTTAATTTTATTATCTTCTTATTTATAAGATTCTAGTATCTTAGCTATTGTGTTTTTATATAAAGACAAATTTAAATTTAAATGGTGAAAGAGCTCTGAAATGTAAGCTATTCTCGCTATCCTA
The DNA here is from genome assembly GCA_964056705.1 of Troilus luridus. Lineage (NCBI taxonomy): Eukaryota > Metazoa > Arthropoda > Insecta > Hemiptera > Pentatomidae > Troilus > Troilus luridus. The sequence continues at coordinate 110,535,023 of OZ057413.1, read as the reverse complement.
TTCATTTATTTATTTTATTTTAATGCTTAATTCGCTAGTGCAGTCACAAATCAGCTAATCAGCTAAAGATAGAAAGTAACGTGCCAAACACAGGGAAGGTCCCCATCCAAATCAAATCCATTGTTTAAGTATTAATAACACAATTAACGATAGAAGATTCTTCACCCAGGTCCTTTTTCGTCGCTTTGTAGTAATGAACATGCCAGCACAAGATATATGTTCAATTAATCTGTTAGTAAGTCCATGAACTGTTAATGAACGCAAAAGTTAGTATGTAATGGTCGGTTGTTATAAATCGATATGAAGGATTTGGTTATTCACTTATACAGAGGCCTCAATAATTAGAATTAGAATTAAAATTAGTATTGGTAGGTTAGTGTTTACTGTAAATGCGAATTTTTTAACAGGTCAGTAAATCTGTGAGACATACATATATGGGAAATTTTTTTAATAATTATAAATTAAATTTAGCAATTTTAGGTCCTTAATTTTTCCAATACAGGTATAATTAGGACAGAAATGTTAAACGAGTACCTGACACAGTACAGGCTCGTTCCCCCCATTTTATGCCCCTTCCAAAGGACGTAAAACCATAAATATGGATTTTATAGGGGTTGGCTGCAAACCCACGATCTTGGGTATATTAAGTTGCTATGGTAACCACTGCATCACATAAGCCCCTATTACCCTCGTATTTTCAAATACGATTTCTAAAATTCAAATTTGATTTTCAAATATCGATTTTCCTGATTTTATGTGGTTTCAAATTATCAAAGGAGGACGACGTCTTTCTAAATCTCCCTTGACGACGTCCCTAGAAACTGTAAAAAACGACTTAAGTGTTTTTTGAATCACGTCTTGGACTACGTGATGTACATAGATAGTATCCGATCCCGTAAAGCTCGCAAAGACTTTAGATCTAAGGTTTATCCTGGACACAGGCGCTTGGAATATAGATGGATTGGGCTTGACATTAATTCTCAGGTTTAATGGCCTGTCCTAGCCCGAAGGACTCTAGTATCTGTTTAACGACTCTTCACCTTTACCAATCGATTAAATGGTTAAAAGAAGAATAAACAAAATAGTATATCTCCCTCTAAAAGGATTAGTGATCACTTACTCGAACCGAATGAAAAATACGTGGCATATTATATCTTAGAATGAGTTTCAATTCAATTATCTAATGAATTATAAAATCTGTACCACTACATCTGGTAAGACTACCAAAAGAAGAGAAAGAAAAGAAGTAATGTTTCATGGATAACGGTTGTGCAGGGAGGTGATTTGTCCTAGATCACTCTCAATCGCCAGATTTTCCCCCCTTATTTTGAGTTCCGACTTTATAGAGGCAGGGTGATCCCCAGGAGGTTCCTAGATCCCAAATAATCTACATCCGGCCGCTAACAGACTATATAAAAGTGTTGACAGCAGCGGGACTGGGAACTCATTTTCGGCATGGGAACTCAGCGCTCTACCAATGAGCCACTCCGTTACCCAATTAATTGTAAAATTTATCGGTAAAGAATTTAAAATATCCATACGAAATTTGGGGTCAAATAATCATTAATGCTCATTTATTCCGTACTTTGCAATAATTTAGCTTTGATTTTTAAAATTTTCATAACGATTGTAACTGGAGTTTTGTTTGTTCAGAACAAATCCTCACTTCAACTCTGTGCTGTATCAATACCGTGTTCAAACACAAGAAGCGTCACACATTTGTTTTGTTTTTTTGTTCCCCGATTTTCGTTGTATGTTTAACATCCGATTATTTTACATCAGAACATTCATAAAGAAATATGTGCATTATATCCAGTTGAGCTTTTTAATCAAATAATCCTTCATTTAACATATGTAACACTTCGTGAAAATATTAAGGATTATTGTTTGCCTCTACATTAATTTGAAAGAAAAATTTCGTATAGGAAGTGATTTTTGTTTTTGGAATGTTATATGAATATACTCATAAAGCCATGTGAATTTAATCAACTGCATAAGGTATTAAAACGCCTCAAGGTAATGGAAATTTTAAAGAATATCATTATAAAATAGCCATACGACCAACACATCAAGATAATATAATGTTTACTATAATAGAAAAGTATGTTTTATTTTTAATATAAAGTAATATAAACACATTTTAATTTAAATACTAAAATTTTCGAGAAGTTGTGACCTAATGATTTTTAACTCAAAAAAACTAAGGCGAAAATTTTGAGGATTTTTTAGAATAACAAAAGAACAAGTATATAGTAATATAATATTATCAAAGTTCAAAATTTGTATTCTATTGAAATTAATGGGCATGAAAAATACCTATGTATCATGAAAATGTCCATATATAACAGTATAACCCTCATGTAGTATTCCGCTGCAATACAGTACTTACAATATTAAATAATAATAAGTAAATAAAAATGTATGAAAAACAATATAAAATATTAATTCTGTTAATTAGTCCTATATCAAGAACATAGTAGACATTTTTCCATATATCTAACGACACTTAAATAATTAAACCAAATATTCTCTAAAACCTTTTACTTTGATTTTTTCAGAATCCTTTAATTGAAGTTTCATTTATTAAAAAAAATACGTAATAACATCTAATAAACATTAATACAGTTTATAACAAAAATAATATATAAATTCTAGGCAATATAAATACAACAAAATCAGCAATAACCCTAATCAATTTATCGGAGTTAAGTTAACTCCAAGTTATATTTAATCAATTTAAAGTATTTTATTTCCTCCCAAAGCATTCCATCCTTAAGAAATATCTCATATTATTCACAGATTACCTTCTCGAAAAGCTCCTGGGCATGACCTCATCACGATCCACATCTTAAAGCATTTTCCCAGAAAAGCTATTCTATTCCTCACCTACATATATAATGTTATACTCCGTACTACATATTTTCCTAACCTCTGGAAATTATCCGTTGTAAAAATAATACCTAAACCTAAAAAAAAACCAGAATACCCTTCCTCTTACCGTCCTATCTCACTTATACCATGTATGGGTAAAATCCTGGAAAAACTCACCATGAAACGACTGTACCCCATCCTGGATGAAAACCACATTATACCAAATCACTAGTTTGGATTCCGAAGATCTCACTCCACTACCCAACAAGTTCATCTTGCTTTGTTTCTTCTGCATTGGAACGGAGTTTATATTGTTCTGGGGTATTTCTTGCCATGGAACAGACCGTTGTCAAGAAAACACACTTTTGACCGAGTCTGGCACCCAGGACTGCTTTACCTACTACATAATTTCTCATTATTCAATCCTATCTCAGTAACAGGTCACTCAAAGTAAATCACAATAATATATTTTCCTCCCGCTTTTCTTAATCAGCTGGTGTTCCTGTAGGCAATATCCTCGGATCAATCCTATACCCATTTTATACACCATACATCCCGATCCATCCTAAAACTATCCTTACCACGTATGTGGATGACACATGTCTAGTATCAGTCAACACTGATCTAGTCATAGCATTCCATACTCTTCAATCCCATATCACTGACCTTGAAAAATGGTGCCAAAACTGGAGGATTAAAATAAATTCCCACAAATCCCGTCAAATCACTTTTACCTTCCGTCGTAAACCAATGACTTCCCGTCCTCCCGTATCGAATAATAACATCCCACTGAATCCTGTAGAACAGGTCCGGTACTTAGGACTACACCTTGACAAAAGATTAACTTGGAATCCTCATACAAGACTGAAACGACAATAAACAGCACGCCGTTTCAGGCTACTTCAACATTTACAAGACAAACGCTCTAAGCTCGCAATTACAAAATACTCATATACATGACAATCATGAGACCCATTTGGACTTAGGGAGTAGAGCTTAGGGGCTCCACTTAACCATCGAATTCCTCTCGTATTCAATCCTTACAATCCAAAACCCTTCTTAGAATTCTCAATGCTCCTTACTTTGTATAGAACAATGTAATCCATAAGGACCTTAATGTCCCATTTGGTGCTGATTTGGCCCGAACCCGATATCAATCTTTTCATGACAAACTTCATTCCCACTCAAACCCAGTTGTTTCAAACCTAGCAACCTCTTCAATTCTTGATAATCCTCCAAGGCGTCCGAAAAGAAGATGGCCTCGTGATCTTCTGAGTTGAAATTTTTATGTGAGTACTACCACTGGGTAATTTATCTACTTAACTTTTCATCCTAATGTAAACATTCCTTATATTTACTTGATGTATTCTGTTCTATAGTTGTCAATTTCATTAAATAACTTTTAAAAAAAGGGTATAGTATTGGTTATATGGTATTCAAGAGATGGCTAAAAGTACTGACTACAATTTTTTTTAAACAGTTTTTGTTACTGTTTTTAAAACAGTTACCCATGAAAACTGCCTCCTTATCCCGTATAACCTCCTCTTATCTCGTGTCATTCGAGTTATTGTTATGTGCGTTATTAATTTATTTTCTGATTTTTTTTAAACTTGTTTATTGCCAAATTTAAAACGAACAGAATAACAATATTGGAATAGCAGTTTTTAAAAGAAGAAGCTGTAAAATAGGATGTAAATAGTTGGGGGTGCATTCAAGAAAACATTGCAAATAAGTGAAACTTATTATATTTTATATGTGCCGACGTTTCGACCTACTGTGTAGGTCATCTTCAGGGCTATGAGAAAACAGACAAAAACAGAATAGACTGTAAAAATACATAAGATAGAGATACAGAAAACATAACAAAATATAGAGATATAGAAAAATTGAGCGAAAAAAGTGAAGGATATATAATGAAAGGATATGTGAATAAAGATGATTACATAGTAGATGTATAGAAAGGTGATAATGCAAAACAAAATACAAAGAGAGAAATGAAGTTGAACAGAAAAAATAAAATGAAAAAGATATAAATATAATGAGTATGGAAAACTTAGTATAATAAAGATAGAATTGTATTGCAGAGAAAAAAATAGTATGAAAATAGACTCCTGGGGAGTACCATAAGTGAAATGAAAGAACATGAATTAAAAATTATGATACCTAAGAATAAATATAGAAGAATATTGTAGAAAGTAAAGAATAGGAATCTCATGTATGACAGGCAGAGAAGTAAAATATGAATATAAATTTAAAATATAAGTATCAGATGTTATATAAAGGTATACAATAGGAATTATGTTATATTATATAAATTAAGATGTAAGTATAAAAGAAACTGTAGATGAGAGATATAAGAAGCTGTAAAGTTCAGAATAATTTTAAAGACGAAATCAAGCGAAAAAGGTCACTGAATGAATTTTTACAAGGATGGAAATGGAAAAGTTTTCGTTGAAAGAGGAAGCATTTTATTATTACATTTTGTATATTTAAATTTATTATGAATTAGAAGGTAGGTGTTATCAGTATCAGAATTATCAGTGTTCAGTTTATAAATAATGGCGAATTTAATAATACTCATAACAGACTCTGGGGGCCGGCTAATACACAAGTACCTAAAAAATATTTGATATTTTGAATTCTTGCTCATTGTCTCTTCCATTATGCATTGTTTAATTTGTGGTACATTATTCAATTTATGAGCCGGGTTTGTCCTTTATTCATTTCTACATGTCAAGAAGTTCCGCAATCTCAGTGCCTCACGAGCTAGGAGTTGTAAAGGTCGCCTGTCCGACTTCTCATTAGCGACAGCGATGTTAGTTTTCTTCACCTTTCCTTCCGACGACTTGTTCCTTCCGACTTCCATGTACAAGTTTAGATCGTGGCTCTCCAACCAGTGACAGTTCTTCTGAGATAATTACGGAACTAACTGACGGCTAGTGTGTTAGTTGCCCATTGTGCTGTTTCTCTTGTCCCCTAATGAAATATTGTCCGTCGTATTTAGGGGAAATATTAAGCTTTGTGTTTTCAATATTGAATGATATTTTCATTAGTTAAATTAAACAGAGCAGTATTATTAATTGTAAAGCTTAAATTAATGAATGGTTTGTGGTAAAAAAAAAACAAAAAATTTACCACTACAACGAAAGGTCTCGTATACACTGGGTTCTAATGGCTGTCCTTATTAATGGTATCATAAGCAAAGAGATTCTAAGCCCAATAAATATCATCAAAAACATCATTAGCCGCGTTTCCCAGGCGGTCACACATCCAAGTGTTGACAACCCCCGCCATAGCTCTGTGATCGGACGAGAATCGGTGTGTTCAACGTGGTATGGCTCTTGGAAGCCCAATAAATACGATAGATAAAATATTTCTTTTACCCTTTGTTTTTTTTATGTTTTATAAAGTGAAAATTTCATTCATTCATTTTTAATGAATTTTACTATTAGTTGTAGAATTTATTTGGGATATATTTTACAGTTTTAAATTGAAAGCGACTAATAAATAAGCAGTAATCAAACAAAAGCAGAAGCTACAGATCTGAACAAAAAAAAAAATCCTTTACAACCAAAATCCAAGAAAGGTCTTATGTTCTCTGCTTGACTGTACCATTTCTTGTTGGTTTTGCAGAGATCACGCTCAACCGCCATGTTTTCCCCCAATTGAGCGTACTCATACCAAAACAGGATGAGCCTACGGAAATATCCACTCTTCATAGGATCGATCTAGCTGATAATAGAATAACAGCAGTTCTCGAACCCCCCCTTTTTAGATTAGTAGATAGTGAATCACTGTGCATCACTCAACTACAGGGTGTCTCAAAAGAAAGTTTATATTTGTTTATGTTTCTGCGTGAATGCAACGAATCTGAAGGGGTGGTGGGTATGTCAATCGGTAGCCTGGCTCTTGGGAATTCAGGCGCTATGGATCGTTTCTCGGGTGCGGATCGTGCGTTTTGCGTGCGAGAGTTTTACAAAAACGGTGATTCGGCGACTGTAGCGCGTAGAAGATTCTGCAGTATTCGCGTTTTCGCCACTTAAATGATGCATCAAGCATTCCTCTGATAAAAGAATGGGTCGAAAAGTTTGAAGAGACTGGTTCAACATTGGAAAAACCTAAATCAGGGCGGGCAAGGTCATCACGATCGGTAACGAACGTGGATAGTATTAATCCAGTCTATTAGTGACGATCCAGATCTGTCAATTCGAAAGAGAGCATAGATCATCCTTACATCGCAGTTTGCAGAAAGACTTAAACCCGCACCCCTACAAAAAACATCACCGTTTTTGTAAAACTCTCGCACGCACACTGTCCGCACCCAAGAAACGATCCAAAGCGACTGAATTCCCATGCGTTAGGCTACCGTTTGACATACCCCCCACCCCCTTCAGATTCGTTGCATTCCCGCAGAAACCTAAATAAATATAAACTTTCTTTTGAGACACCCTGTACAATTTCTCTAGTCAATAAATAAACATTTTAATTATGTAGCTTAATGGATTTAATAGCTTTAAGATTGTTTTGATGAGAAATTCTTGAACTAGGACCAACTACCGGTCTGCGAATCCTTGACCTTGGACTTAAAAGGTTTTCATGCTAACCTCTACACCATAGGTGAGGCAACATCATTTTGCTCAATTGACCAATTCAATTAACATTTCGTAACCAATTCATATTTTAAATGAGATTGATTTATCGCAGTAATAGTAGAGGTTCAGTTAGTATTTATTAAACACACCCTGTGTTGATTTTTGACAACTCAAAACAATTTTGATTTTAAGAGCTTAAATAACTAGCTGAAATTGCAATGGTAAATGCGTGAGCGTGAAAATGCCAACTTCTACTTTTTAATATTTTTTTAATTAATGCGCCATAAAAAGAAATAAGTATGCTTGGAAAAATATACATTAAATTAAAAAAAATTAAATTATCGCATTTATTTAATACTTTTATGATAATATGAACATAATAATACAACACTTACAGTTAACGACTATGTTCTAATTATTTTTAGTTGAGAAGTGTATTAAGGCTGTGACATTTAAAATGTTTCAATAATCGTTTCTTAAATTACTCAATATATCCTGTCAGTCATGTTACCATAACAATTAAATATTATAAAATCATTTTCTTGACAAGAACAGAAAACATATCTTAAAGAATGAATAGACCAAGTAACTAACAGACAAGTTAAAATGTATTTTGTTCCTGCATTCTTTCCTTCCTCTAATAAAAAGGTTAAAAAGGAAAGTTAATTTAAGCTTTGTCGTTGAAGTACACGTTCTGCGAGCGACAGTTAATAAAAAAAGTTTGTTGTATAACGTTTCTTGAACTTTTTTCTCTAGCCTCGAGGTCATTATGGAATGTATAAAATATCAAGGAAGAAAACTGATGGTTGTCGCATCTTCCATGAAAAAAGTCTGCATAATGTTTGTATTAAATAGAAGAAAGCATAGTTCAGTTAAAAAAAAAAAAATTATTCTACAGAAAATATTCAATAACTATTATGTTTTTCTCCACGGATAGGTCTAAGATCACATTCCAATTTCAATTTCTCTTTCTATTGTTCTTCTAATATACCTCAAACATCCAGTACGCTTATCCCATTCTAAGACATCTCTGAATCTCTTCTTTTCACTCTTCTACCTTGGAATAAATCCATTTTCAATACCATCCATTTTCTTCTATTTAATTTATTTGTTCTTTTTTATGTTATTCACTCTGTTAAACCGGATTGTTATTGTCTTCTCATTACTACTGTCCCCCATTCGATACAAAGTTCCAAAAAACATAACTCTCTTTTTTGTCCTATATATCGCTAAATCTATTCAGTACAGAAAAGTATGGAGAATGTAGGAGGTTATACAGCGTGAAACTGGTGACCGTGTATTCGTTTCGTTTAATTGAAGTGATATTACGTGACGTGAAATTAAAATGGGCTAGTAAAGTTGTTGGACTTAGTAGCGAATGAATCCCCCAAAAGATTATTCGAGCTGAACCACCTTGTATAAGGTCTGAGGAGCAAACTGAGGCGTAGAAGAGAGGATTGCGTGAATGGTGTTATTTCGGGTATGGGTTTGAATTGTAATAGATGGATGAAAGTTTGCAAGGAACGATTGGTGGTACCACCATTCTTCTTTCGGGTTCCTAAACCATTATTTTATTATAGATTCGACCTCTTGTGGAGACTACGTTTGTAGTCATGGGCTCCAATTGTTCCCCAATACTCGCGTTCTCATTCACTTCTTGAATGCTTTATCATTGAACTAGATTTATTTGAGGTCACCTGTGGTTAAGAATAAATAAAATACAGTAAAATATACTTGGTTATGCCGTCCATCCGAATGGGCATAAAACGGCAGCCTTGAACCTGTACGGTATATGACACTCGTAAAATATCTTTATCCTAATTATACCTGTGTATATGCAATATTCAGGATTCCCACTATTATTAGCTATTGTGGCATAAAGTAGTGTCGGTAAATAAAGAAAAAAGTACATTTATTTGTATCGATAAAAAACTGTAATACTGTAGTCAATGTGATGCGTGACTGAATGAAGTATTGACAGTAATTCGAAAGAAGGTTACACGATCCACTCAACAATAGCATGCTATTTATTCGAAGCAATTTCTTAGGGAATTGTGCTATAAGTGGTTGGAAGTGGCCGGAGCGCCCCAGCTCGTTGGGCGGAACCGATCATAACTACTTTAAATTGGACGGCTCATTGCTAACTTCAATAGCACTGCCCACCCACAACTGTCAACTTTAGTTCATCTCAACTACATTTAATTCTGAACCTATTTCAATGATGATATATATTTCCCTAAAATCTTAATAAGAGAATCAATATATTGTAAAACACTGAGATCTAATAAAAAATATTATCACCCATAGTCAGTATGTAAATCTTGGTATACTCATGATATTAAAATCAGTCAATCTAACAATAGTTATAACAGTCCATTATATTACAATGTTCTCCATAAAATGATGCACAGAATATATTGAAAAATAAAATAATTAGACCCTTATGCTTTTTAATAAATAATCTTATTTATGAGATTTTTTTCCACATAAAGAATAAAACTAATCCAATTTATTTTTGTACCCACCTGATTATTTTGGTAGCCCATGCTTTAATTTGGTATTAATAAAGTAATAATAACATCTGGCGCAACAACTCGTCACCGAGTCTGGGCCGCCTCCAGCATTATCCGCCAATCAGCTCTATCCTGGGCAGCATCCCTCCAGCTTCTAGCATTAAGAAGGGTTCGTGCAACCTCAGCTCCAGCTTCCATCCACCTCACTCTCCCTATCCTCCCGTCTCCCTACTCTCCGTGTGCCATGGATTCCCTCCGTGAGAATCTTCTTGGGAAACTGAGTGTCCTCCGTCCGTGCCATGTGACCTGCCCATCGCAGTTGGGCAAGTTTAATTGTTCTTACAACGCCTGAGGTCTTATAGAGGTCGTATACCTCCCTGTTAAATCGCCTTCTCCATAATCCTCCCACCTTAACTGGTCCGAAAATCCTTCTAAGGATTGTCCTCTCGAAGATTAGGAGCCTTTTCACATCTGCCTTTTTCAGAGCCTCTGAGCTATATGTGAGTACCGGTCGAGTTTTGTAGATAAGCAGTTTTGTCTGCCCAAAGAGGAACCTGCTAGATAGTTGCTTCCTTAGGCTATAATAGCGCCAATTAGCAGAATTAATTCTTCTTCTTATCTCCTGAGACATATCATTTATATATTCAGATCTTTTAGGGTTTGCAACCCTCTGCCCATTCTCATTGCTTTTTTCATGGAATGGGGCCACTGGAGGGCCCCAGTAGCTGACTGCGGTACGATGACCGGGGGATGGGGTCGCCAATTCCCTACGCCTGTATTAATAAAGTATCTTCTGTTTATTAATATCTTCATTCAAAATAACTTCCAAGGAAAAATATGCCTCAGGTTACGCATTTTTTATAAAAATAATTGTACTTTACATTCGCAGAACTGTTTTAATCTTTTTTATGAAATATTTTAGACATGCCGAGATGGTTCCAGGAATGTGACGAAACGTTATCTCGGAAAAATATGAATAAATTTAATATACATTTTTCTAAAAAAATTTCATTAAATCAATTCTGGAGTAATTGTTTTAATTTTTTAAAATGCAGTTAAATATGTTTAAATATTTTTAATATAATTATAGTAGCCGGTAAAAAAAAAAACATAAACGGAAAAAAATGCACTACTGATTTTATTTTTTACTTTTTTGCTAAACTTTGAATGAGTCGAAATTTTGATTTTATTATTAACAACTTATTATAGTATGTTAATGTGTCATATTTTATGTTAATGTTTCAGTCATCAAATTACGTGGAAATTATTAAACAAAAAAATGTAACTAGAAGCGATGAACTTTCAGTATGCATTTGATAAATCTTATTTCTTTCACGTTCATGTTCGATAATAATTTAAATAAAATCTTTAATTGTATAAATTCGTTATTATTAGTATTGTTAATTTACACCGTACAATTGAATGTCAAGGTCGTCTTATTAGCTTTTTATGCTATAAATTATCTACTTAATTATGAATACTTTTGTTATTACGTTTGTCTTGCCCATTTTTTATAATTGTCTTTAACTTTTAATTAATTTAGTTTCTTGAATTTTTAAAATTTTATATAGTCTTATAATTTATCACAAGGGTTGAGAATTTCAATTAAAAACTGATCATAAAAATAAAATAAACAATAAAAACAGTCATAACAGTTTCCATTTAGTGAATTAGTCTAAGGTTTTCATCGGATATAAACTCCAATTGAGCTATAAATTCAAATGGAGCAGCAGTGTACACAAGCTTAATTCGTGACATAGTGAATAAAAATTATTTTGATACGGACAATAGTGATGCAACTATTAAATGAATGCTTTAAATTTTAATATTTAAACTTAAGAGTATATATTATGAAAATAATAACAAATAAGTTTGTATAAGTAAAAATATGAAATAAGTCATGAAGATTCCCACCACTACCTAAATTTATAACAAAATACTTTATAAGAGATTTCCAGTTATTCGTTAATTAATAGTACTACGTTATTAAATAATAGAATTGGATTTGTTTTTGTAAATTACTCTTAAGTAACTTGGCAGTATTGATATAGCTCGAGTTATGGATTTCATAATTAGTTGTTATATAATTTAATTCTGAGTGTTTCTTAGCAAATAATGTTTATTCAAATATGGGCTTGTTTATATTTCCTTTACTGTGGACCTACAAAATAATTTTAATTATATAATGGAATTAGTGAATATTTGCTGAACTAAACAATTTCAAGTTTATATTTCTCTGACTAAGAGATTTGTTGGGTTATTGTTTTTTAATAAAATAAACTCATTCAAGGGTCTGACAGTTTACCGGTTTTTTGTTATTATTATGTTAATTTGTATAGATTTAAACATGTGCAATTGAAGAAAATGTGTCAATTATAGATTAAAGGACCACCGATTATTTAAGGGAGTGGTCATACTTCATTGTTAGCCGCTTCGTTTATTCTCCAACCCAATAAAAGAAAAATGTCTCTTCAATCAGAAACCTTCCAGGGCAGATATAATAATAAATAAAAAAAAAATCATGTACTCAGAACAGACTAGAATTACGTTTCAGCTCAATTACTATATTTATTTTGCCAAATATGCGTAATTTAAAACTTCTAATAATAAACTTCATTTCCTTTAAATGAATAAATTTTTACTTTGAAAATACAGATTTATAATTTAAACTTGGAATCCTCATACTAGACTGAAAATACAAGAAACTGCTCGCCGTTACAGGCTACTTCAGCACTTTCTAGACAAACGCCCTAAGGTCCCAATTTTTTACAAAAGACTCTTATAAATGACTATTATAAGACCCATTTGTACTTACGGAGCAGAGCATTGGGGCTCCACCAAGCCATCAAATTCCTCGTGTATCCAATCCGTACAATTCAAAATCTTTCGTAAAACCCTGAATGATCCTTACTTTATTCGTAACAAATAAAGTGATCCATAATGGGCTTAATGAAAGATTTGTTGTTGGTTTGTCCCAAACCCGATATTTCTTTCATGACAAAATTGATTTCCACTCAAATCTGTTCTTCAATTCCCGATAATCCTCCGAGGCGTCTAAAATGAATATGATACCTCGTGATCTTTTATTTTGAAGTTTCATTTGATTACTACCAGTGTGTAGTTTCTCTCCTTGCCTTTATCTCATTCCATTACGTATCATCCATTCTATTTTTAAAAACTCCAATTTAACATTTTATTTAAGACTTTAAACTGGTCCAAACAAGTTTCCTTGCATATGTATAAATCAAACGAATTCCAGATTTAATTTAAGACAAGAACTATTCTTGCACTCGTTGAAACTGGAAAGAGACCAAGCTTCGAAGTAAATATTTAAACATTTAAAACTATTTCCTATCGACTCCAAATAAATATTTAATCTAGGTTTCATCTGGATATTGTGTTTTAATGTTTGACCTTTTAAATTTAGTTTGGCTGTCAAGCCTTCTAAATTACAGTTACCTGTTAAAGTTAGACGTTTTCACGTGCCTAGAACATTCCATTCGAACTTATTATTAACAAGGCTCACCCGTATTTCGTGCACAACCGTTCAACAAGAAAGAAATTACATAGTGCACATTTTAAGGCACTGATTAATTTTTAATAATGACAGCCTTCCTTCAAATTAGAGATACATTTCCGTTTATTTTAAATGAAGTAGGAAATGGAAAAAAGGTCCGCCAATAACTCGTAAAAAAATATTGAAAAAAAATACTACTATACAATCGTATTGAAAGATAGAGAATAAATTTACAGATATATAATAAAATAATAGTAAGTAATAAACATATTCAACAAGATTTTTTTCTTTAGGAAGAAAATAGTCCGGGTAGAGGTCAAGAAAATTCTCTTATATAAAGAGAACTTGTTATTTGTAAGCCAACGTTTCGACCCACATTGCAGGTCTCCTTCATAGCTAGATTGATAGACGGGGGTTGACACTAGATGATTTTTTTCATATTTTCAATAGTTAGTATATGCGTGTGGCTGCGAAAAAATGGAGATTATAACATCCTAGAACAATAGATGATTATTTTTGCACATATGATTTGAAACTCATGATTATTTTACAATTATTTGGATACTTAAACAAATATGGATTATTCCGACAATCTTAGTTTTCCGAAATCGGAGGTTGTTCTAATCACATCCAGCAACAGCATAGTTGTCAATATAGTTAGATATGCTACTGATAATAAGGCTTAGCGAACCCGATAGTTCTATGCCGATACTAATAATATCTGCTTAAAAACTTCCGTTCTCTGATTACCATCGAAACCTAAATTTTCGCTCTTACGAAATAATCCCACCTACGCCTAGGTATACCCCTAAGACGAGTATCTGTCGGCTTATCTGTTATTTCCTTTTTAGGAATTCGTTTTTTACAAAGCCCAAAAACTTTACAACCCTTCTCAATTTTCGCTATTGTTATTATTTCAACAATAGTAACATGCTGTATGCTCTGCAAAATTAGTAATAACTGTTCATAATGTTATACGACATTATCGAAAGAAGATCAAAATTTTCTTAGTTAGTTATTTTTTTAAATTTATTTATTTATTACACTTGCATGATTTATTTATTTGTAATTCAAGTGTATTATAACAATGCAACAAGTATAATCAGTAAAAATAATATAATTTGTGATATATAATGGCATGGATAAAGAGAAATAGAGAAACTACCCAGTAGTAATACTTAACTTATTCAACTAAGAAAGCCAAGAGACCATCTTCTTTTCAGACACATTGGATGATTAACTGGTGTGAATTATTTAAAAATAAATCTGACTTATTTTATATTTTACATGGAAATTTTTATGTTTTTCCTGTAGAGTATTCAGGTTTAAAAATAAAAATAAAAACTATTCTATAATATCAAACCATAAAGATGTACAATGCCTAATGATAAGTAATAATTTCCATTATATTCCTTTGAAATATCTGATTAAATATTCTTTTTAAATAGTCAAATAAATTGGTTATCTCGAAAGTTACTTAAGGTCACAGTTAACGGTGAATTAACTTTGGAAGTAAACCATAGATGATTCGCTAGCGGATAAACATCCAGCTCAAAACTTAACGAAGTTGCTAGAAGTTGATGGAGACGCATAAATAAACTAATAAAAGTTTCCACACTTCTAGGCCAAAGGGAAATGAACAAGCTTTGTCTCCTTAGGGCGTCTTTGGAACCTCGCAAACAATCGTTTGGTGATAGTTTCGCTTTGTCGATGTTATTTATATTGTCTTGTCTAAAGAAACTGTAGGAAGTATTGAATAAAAAAACAACAAACAACATAAAGATTCCAACCTGATTACAAATTCCCTACATAACAGTTCTAGGATAATAATACATATAGCTCATGTCAGAAAAAAACTTCCTTAATTTAACATGACTGGATTTATGAATGATTGATTTTGATCTCATTTTCAGAAAATGTATTTTCTGTTTAATCGATGAATTTTAATTTCATAAAATATTGTAGTAAAGCGAATAAGCCTATAAAAAAAAGAAAGCTGACGAAAATTTAAATTTAACAAATATATTGCTATGTATCCTACTCGGCGGCATCACAAATACAAATATATCTTTACACTAAGAGCAATGGTTGGTTTTAAAAGAAATAGGTCGATCAGGTAAAAAGGGTCATACCCTCATGGTCAAGGTCGGTGATTAGATAAGAAAAGAGGGGGGGTCGAGGACTGCACTTTGAGAAGGACACTCTGAATAGATTCCGAAGATGAAGGAGCGAGGAAGACGGAGCCGGCGAACGATGCTTATCCGAAGACAGCAAGACCCGGAGGCGACCAGGCAAAGACCGACCTCTAAACCCAATCTACCCCTGTTTCACAGATAAGTGTAATTTATTTCCTTTTATGTATTTTAAGGCAATCCGTTATATATATCTATATCTGAATCATTAACTGTACTTCTCAATGTACATATTAAAACATTAATCATGTTTAAAATTGAATTAATAAAATTATGTATTATTTATTTATGAATAATATATTGATAGTTAAAATATTTAGTAAATTGGTAAACACAATAATCCTCTGGAAATGAATATTAAATGATTACTCTGGCATCTCAAAATCAGAAAGAATATTCAAAATATACTTCAGAGTATAAAACATAGCAATATTTTTTTTTTACAATCAATGTACGCCGATACCCAAAATTTGTCTCGCTAATTCTTCCTATCAACCCATTTTTTATTCCTCTCGCAGCCCTCGTGCTGCCATTCCTTCTCTTAAATCCTCCATCCATGTCTTCCTATCTTTCTTCTATAATTTGGCATACATAGGAAGAGTTTCTTTGGCCATCTATTTCACACAACAATTCTCTTGCCCTATAGTTTCTGTTATAACACTATTACAGTGTTGGAACCATGAGATGCCGCAGCTACGTCTTGCAAAGTCTATTTCAAGAGCAAGCAGTTTACAGGCATCTAGTCTTCTCATTGTCCATGTTTCGGCCTCATATTGAGTTGTACCCTGGAGAAAAAAATGAAAAGTTTTCTTTTTCATTTGTAAAAACACATACATATAAAACGCTTAAAAATATCAATTAATTATGGCTATAAGTTTTGACATTTATACAAAATATATTATAGCCTACTGCATTGGTGTATGATTAACCGAAATTTAATTATCATAAAATCATTTTTATATATACATATATATAATTACGAATTTTAATAACCTTCGAATATTAACGAAATATTAAGAACCTTCGTTCTTTCATTATTTTCGTCTCATTTAAAGATTCTTTTTATCATTCTATGCTTACATTTTTTCTAAATATTAATTATGAATATGATGATTTAGAAAAAAATAGTGTATTAAATTAAAGGAGAAATTTTCTTCTTTTTAGTTAAATATAATTAGTAATAAATAAATAATTATTAATATGTGTCAATAAATATTACTGATGTCTGTGTAAATAACATTAATGCTAATATAATATTGTTAGGGAAACGGAGTAATTCCAACGGATGTTTTACTACATACTTCGAAACCGGGTGGGGGAGATATTTCCTCTATTATGAGTTGTAGATCAATGTAAAGGGGTATCCTCTCCTAGAAGATAAATTTTGCGATTGAGTGTTCAAAGCCAAATTACCTCCATTCTCAACTGTTGACCATGAAACAGTAATTTCCGCATTAAGTGCTGAGAACTTTATGGATTGTAGGAATATTTTTTTAATCTCATTAATGCCAAATAAAGGTTAATTATGCAATGTGGATGGAAACATGGTTTTAAGGTTAGGACATCAACAGACTAATAGAGAAGTTTAATAGATGTTATTTCGGATAGTCTGTAATAAAGTTGGTAGGAAGGCTAGGACAAGAATAAATGCGACCTTGTCAACGTCTAAAGAACTCCATTAAGGGAACTACCCTTCAATCTTGTATATGTTGTTAATTCTTTCAGATTTTGACGTTTAATCAATGTATTAGACAAACAATGCTATTATAATTATAACTTTGGACTAAAACATATTGTCTCGATTTAAAAAAATTAAAACATACTTGGTAAATATTTCTATTATTAGTTGTAAGGACTTTTATAGCCTACATAATTATCTTTAATTCTATTCTTAAAATTATTTTTATTGTCAACGATCAAAAGATTAAAAATTTGTTTCAACATGATAACAAAAATTTAAGAAGTTGTCGCACAAGACTTTCTCAATGTTTTATCTTCAAATGAATAGGATGTTATACCAGTACTTAAATACAGACTAAGCTTAGTATTATTGTGCTTGTTATCCGAAATTGATTTTTCATAATTATTATTTATTCATATTTATTATTTATAGTCATCGTAGTGATTGTAGAAAAACCTGCGATCGCACATAACGATAAATAAAATTGACGATAACAATCCTATCAATGTTAAACAATTAGTTCTAATCTTCTAAAAAATTTAATATGCATGCCATTAAAATAAGATTTATGGTAGGTCAGTTCCAATTCAGGAAAACAAAAATACAAATTTTAATAGAAAAACAGAATAGCCCATTTAAGATAATCATAGAGAAGAATCATATAAATAACTGATTTAATCGTCTTAAGAACAATTCGTATTATTGTTAGCTTGTTATTTTACTATTTTTATTTTAAATTATCAATCCTAGGAGTTTCTTATTTAGGAAAATAGGACACCCTTTATTAATAAATATCCCGCATTACTATTTATTTTGTTTTATGGTTATTTTTTATACAAGAAAATAATAATCCGATTACGACATCAAAATTACAGCCATAGATTAGCGGGTACCCTTAATTTGAGTAAAATGTAGCGGTTGACCGGACTGATTGCTCAACTCATCAAACAAATTATCTCCCTGCACAACAGTTTTGCTCAGAAATAGTACTATTTCTACTTTGTAGTACTTAGAGTTGTAGTAGTACATAAACAAAACTAAAGAAGGTATAATAAAAAGGAGTACCACTACAATACAATACCCATGAAGTGTCTTGCGTTCAGTACATGGTAGTGACTGAATATACAAATATAGTACTGTTGTGCTAACTATGACAATGGTAGTACAGGGAGGTGATTTTTCTTCCAATTAAGGATACGCGATTCATAGTGAGCCCCAGGTGGATCGTCAGATCCCACAGGGTTTAACCAGGGCTGTTATCAGAATAAATAATTTAATACAGTTGGATTAAAACCCGTAACCTTCAATATAGGAAATCAGCACTCTACCTATTGAGCTATCCCGTTAAAAAATTATAATAAAATGCACACATTTTTTTATAATCTAAAATCAATTATTACAAACCACAAATCGGTATTAAGTGCAGAACGATCTTAAATACCTGCAAAAAACGTATAAAAAAAAATTAAAATTGGTATTACATAGATTTGAATACGTAAGAGAAGGAAACATAACATAGATATCAATTGAAGGGAGTGTTATTTTGAAGGGATGTGTTGTGCACTGGGTTCACACGTTGTGAGTGACACATCTGACACCCCCTTCGACTTATTGCCAACACGCGACTGCTTTGATGTATCAAACAGCAGCAGAAAAACCAATCTGCAAATGCAGTTTTTATCGATTTATTTACTCCCTTCGAGCTCATCATTTTCAGTAAACAAGCCAGTCACCAGTGTTAATTCACTTTGTTTCTACTGGTTAAATACTCGTGACAAGCAAATACTTCATCTGATTAGCTGATAACTTTAAATTAAAATTAATTAAGAATAGCAAAATAATTTCCAAATGAATAATGAATGAATAATTCAATGGAAATGCCAATATCGACCTTCCATGAATCCATTTTGATTGATTTCGTCCTGCATGCATGTTTTTTCTGGAATGATAAATATTTCACAGTATAAATATAAAATATAAAATGGCTCGGATGGAGGTAAACAAATTATTCCTGTGATTGTGAAACTATTTATTAGACAGGCGTTTCTATTATTTATATAATTATAAAGTGTCAATCTTATATAAAACTAATATTAGTTAGTATTACCTAATATTAATACATTATACAATATAGATTAATATGTATGTATGTATATGACGTATAATATTTATATATATTATACCTCTAAATCCTTTGGTTCACAAGACCGAACGAATGAATTTAGGAAAACAGTTGTCCACCTATATTTTTATTGACTACTAAATGGTACTTATTTGTAGGATATGGTACATATTAATCATAAATGTATTAGATGGATTACAAATTTGATATGTCAGAAATAAATTAATATAAATAAAATTTTGGTTTGATTTGCCAAACCAGAAGTAATGTCTTACATAACTTATGAAATAAATATTAGGGAAAATATAGTTTTCTTTATAAGATATTTCTTATATACCTGACTAATCTTCTTGATCTATATAATTTAATAATGAAGAAAAAACCTTATTCCAGTCAAAAATAGTTATTAAAATTAAGAAGTGGTAAAAAAAACGTTTCGAGACTTCCTTGTCATTTTCAATTTAAGTAGTTCTTTATACAACTTCCTTTAAAAATTTACAAGTCCAATCATTCCTTGAGGTCAAAACGATTTAAAAGTCAAATATAAATAAATCCTGGAACTTAACTTTCTTCCATGGTCAAATATAATAGGTATTTTTAGGTACAATACCTGGTTGTATGAAGAACTACTTAAATAGAAAATGACAAGGAAGTGTCAAAACGTTTTTTAATCATTTGTTAATTTTAATAACAATTTTTGACTGGAATAAGGTTTTTTCTTCATTATTAAATTATATGGAAAATATATTCTAAAATATTGAATTGTAATTTTTATAAAAGTTAGTATTTAACAATCCTTGTTTTAACAATCTGTATAATCTAGTTTTAGGTCAGATATTGTTTCTGTTTTACCTACACAATGGCGTTGTTCTTGAAAAAAATAAAAAAATTCAATAATATAATCTGATAAAATATGTACCGGTATTTTAGGCTCTTCGTAGCAGCAAAATAAGTAAACTTTTCTGACCAATAACTTTTAATATTAAATAGAGTTAAAGGGTCGTCCTACTCTTGTCTGATAGAAATTCTGAACCCTCTCCGTCGATAAGCAAGAGTGCTCATCAACCGTTTGGTCCTTTTGATACTTCACACGCTTGATTTTGAACAGCAAAAATCCATCCAACCGTTAACCAGAGCAAAGGGGATGAAAAATTAGGAAAATTTTCGTACCGCTTATTCCTTTTATCGTTCGAACATCGAAAGCCCATTCGTCTGTTCAGAAGATATACGAATATAATTGAATGACCATTTTCAGGAATAATTAAAACTAGATCATTCCATTCTTTATTTGTTGAAAAAATGAGGTAACCAAAAAATAATATCCCTTATTCGTTAGCCTAATAAATATTCATAAAGGGCTTTTAGTGCTACTTTTTGATCTTGTTATTACTAAGCTCACGCGCTTTTTGTCTCGAAATTTAAAAATTGAATTTTTTTAAAACTATCCTTCTTCCGAGTGTTTTTTCAGTCGAAACGTGGCCGTTGAAGAATAATCGCGTAAAATATTTGGTTTAATAAAGATGAGGCTACCGGAGAATTTAAGAGATTAAACACAGAATAGCAGAAGATGCGTTTCATCAACGATTATTATTATATAGAGTTATATGTTTCTGTTTATGAATGACTGAAATTATTGTGGTGCAAAAGTTGAGATGGGGACTAGTGAGATTGTTGGGCTTAGTAACAAACAAGTTCCTGAAAAGTTAATAAGTGTTGAGCTGACAGGTAAACGTATGAGGGATTGACCGATGCGTCAGAGGGTGGGTTGCTTTAAATCTAGTGATGGTATGTGGAAGTTTGTATGCTGGTATTAGTGGTATGCCATCGAGCTAAGCCTTATTGGTATTAATAATAATTAGTACTTTCGACCTTAAATAGCCGTCAAAGACAATTAGTAATTTTCCTGTAGCGTGTTGGGGACAGGACATTCAACCTCATTTATCGTAGCTTTTAAATTATAGACTGACTACTTCCGTTTTTAAATAATCTTCTTTCCACTGCCACAGCATTAGGTTCCATTTCGCAATTTCTGACACGTAGTCTATAGTATTAGCAGCAAAACAAATTATGTAATAGAAATAAATAATGACATAAATACCGGCTACAGTATCGCAAAGTTATTTACATTTGCTCCCTTCGCTGAATTTTAATTATATATCTCCTTCAGGGTACATCACGAATCCTAAATGAGGATACTTAATGATAAAGTAGGAAAGAAGAAATACCATTTCAGTAGAGGAAGAACTTCGTTAGCTAACTTTCCCCAGCAATATTTAGGAACCTAATTATTGAAAAAATTCTGTAAATTTGACTTATTGAAAAAATCATTAATCAATATAGCAATATCGAACAGTGACTGCGATTTATTGACAAAGACGTGGGCAGGATGGTTGAGAGAAGCGTGAATACACTATTCTACTAAAAATCTCTATAGACAATAATAATTGAATTGAATGAATTCAGCATCGGTTTATTAAGGCTTCTTCGTGTTACCCGGACATCTCAACAAATCCTTAACCCTTAATTCGAAAGTAAGGAATAAGCAAAATAGCTTCACAATAATACGAAGTAGCGACCGAGCCCGCTAAAACATTATCAAGTGGGTACCCTTCAAAAAATAAAATGATGTGGTTCACTGTGATTGGTTTGTTTCATAATGGTAGGGTTAAAATAGAGGCCTAATAGTCCAAGAAATAAAGATAGGCGCGAGTTACTATAGTTAATAGTCAAGATTAAGGCTTAATTTCAAATACAATTATGGCGCAGCTGTTAAATGACTGTCACATTGCTAAAAGAGGCATGGTGTCAGAGGCATGTTTAGGTCGAGAAATATCACTCGACTAAGGGCTGAAACTGTAATACTGTAGGTTAAGTTGGGATTTTTAAAATATGTATCTATTGAAATTGACTACTGTTTTTAATTATATAACGATACATAATGGCATGGAAGAGGGCAAGTAGAGAAAATATACAGTGGTATTACTGAAATGAGTTGGGATTTAAATTCAAATTTCCTGCCATGATGAAGTCCACTGGTCACGTGACTAAATCCTGGATTCTTATTGGCTCCACTGTAATCTTTGTATTAGCTGAATCATTCGTTATCTTAGCAGTATAAATATATTTAAAAATTAAATTATTTATTTTCAATATATGTATTAAGAGAACATTGTAAAATGAGAATTGTTCTTGACTTAAAAATTAAAATAAATAGGTATAATTAATATTAACACAATAATTATTTATCTATTTCGTCGCCCTTTGGAACTGAATACACTACATTTACATGCAAATGATGTAAGATGGTGTAAGGGTAATTAATAGACTATTTCAGCACAAACAAATTGGAATGTAATGAAAACAAAAATAGTAAAATAGTAACTAAATATAATTAAAATTATAATATTAGACAGAAATTTTATATTTAGTATTATCAAATATCAAACATTTTAATTCGATTGAATTAAATTTCAGGTATCAGGGCTCCCATTGCGAAATATCCAGCAATGTACAAGGGAGCCATGTATTTTGGTTAGAAAGAGAGAGTCGCGCAATAACTGCGATGAATACATCATTCGTAGAAGAAGATACAAAAAATAAATTCAGAACGATCCAGGATCCTTTTGACTCTTTTCTATACAGATAGTTAATATATACAATTACAAAATACAAATATATTGAAGTCCTTAGTATGCCATTTCAAACAGTTTTTATTGAATATCGACCCATGGAAAGGTTGCACTCAAATATATTAATCTGAAAAGTGGTTGAAACCTTTTAGCCTGATAAGACATGGTCCTTGTTTGCATAACACACGCTAAAGTATAGCTTTATTCAAAGTTTTGCAAAGAATAAAGATAATAGTGTTCAATAAATCAGTTTTCAATAACATTTAAATGAAATCGGTGTTATTAGGTTTTTTAAGCGAAATTCTGAAATTGCTGCAGTGTTGCAATATTTTATGAAATACGAAAAACTTGATTAGGTTTTATTGTATGTTCGACTATTTATTAACAATATTTTTTTTTTATGTAAAAAAATCTTAAGTACAATGCGTAAAACCAAAAATAATTAAAATACGTACCTACCTACCTTTATTTCCATTTATTGAATATTAATTTTAAATTTTTTGACAATTGAAGTTCAAATGTTAAAAGGGTAGATGTAATTAAGTAATTATATGTATTTATGCAACATTAATCTTTATAACGGAATTGAGTGTAGCTCGGTTATAGGTTTCATTTTCTTCTTGGCTACCTATCTTGTCAATAGCAGATGCATTTTCTAAATAATTTTCTCACCAAGTTTCTCTTCCTTTCGTAGTGAGAGAATAGAAAATTATCAAATGTACTACTCAAATACACTTTATTCGTTTCAGTAACTAATAAATAATTAAAATGTGAATAAACTTATAACAGAATTACGAAACTCAAAAAAACGATACTTCGCACTAGTATTATGAAATAGGACTAACTAGATCGTTTTGAAGGATACCTATAAACGCCTTTAACCAATATTTAGCGAATATCAGTACTATCATAGAAATTAAAAATTATGTTTGAGAATTCCCATTTTCCATGAATATTTTTAATCATTTGATTTTATAAAGTTAATCTTTAACGCGAAGTACAACTATAAACCGGCATTCTTTGTTATTTATAGGGCAAAGAAAGGCACATCCTTCGGAAATAATTGGATTAAACAAAAATAAATTATATTTTCCATCTCAAGCAATTTATCCGACCTGATATCTGATCATTAAAGTCCTGATTTTCATTGAGGTCGCCTCATCTATTTATGACATTATTAGCTAGCGATTTCATTATCATTGCAAATGAACTTTCTTCCGATGATTATCAAGTAGATTTTTTTATCCTATCCTATCGTTTTCTGAATAGTTATTTTTTTTACAAAGGAATTCAAGTACCTAGGATTCAATGAATTTGCTCAAACATGTACTCTATTTCTGTATTTTTTTTTTATGGATTGCCAAGTACGTTGTACGAAATGTTTATTTCGAATCTGTCTAACTGTTTCTTAAGTGATGATATCGACATATATCGAGCCTTCAAATTACAATAGTAAACTAGGCATTATAATTATATAATAATAATAATAATAACAATAATGATTAAAATATGCATTTAAAAGCCCAATATTATATAATTAAAGGAATTATTGATCCAATAATGAAGAAAAGTCATATAACATAGCATATGTAATTTTAAAATTAATGTGTTAAATGAATTTCAGTTATTGTTAGGAATTCGTATTCTCAATCTGTAAAGATATAGAAAGGCGGATTGTATTTAATATTCATCCCAAATCCACATTTGCGGAATAAATAATTTTAAAATTAATAATAATTAAATAAATATTTTTAAAATGTCTAAGCAGTAATAGCTTTTCAAAATTGAATATCAATGATTTCATAATTTAATCAAATGTAATTATGATAAATACATTTCTATTATAATATTCGGAATAGTAACAACAACTATCGACCATCACAAATCTTTTTCAAATTTTGGCAATCAAATAATTTGCCTCTCGAAACTAAATATTTAAATTGTTAGTATTTATTACTAAAGACGTTTCAACTGTATACCAATACTCCAGTGGCGTTATTTAATTCGTTTATTTATGTTCTTTTTTCCATAAATCCTATTACAACTTCTTTCCCAAAGCTATCAGCTTAGGGGTGCTTCCCAAATCGCGGGAAACTTTCAAGCATTACTTGAATAAAACGTTTTCCAATACTACCAATAGATCCATCTTAGTTATAAATACGATTCCTAGGATCTTAGGAACGTAGGCATTTTCTGATAAATACGATGAATTAATTATAACCAGTCAAGTTCTATCTGCCATATACTATTAGATTGTAATATTTAAATTAATGAATGCATACAAATATATTTTAATTAATGTTTTACATGCCAGCACAAATTATAAAACTTAAAAACATTTCAATGTCGACGATTGCATACCTCAAATTAAAAACAATAAATTTAGAAATATTAATTAGTCCTGTGTTTCTGAAAGGTTGTGGCAGTCCTGAAGTTTCAAACACTGACATGGCCCCATCAATTTTAATTTTGACTTCTCTCACACCAGCCACCCGAGAGAGTTGAATAACGCGAGAGTATTTTTTTATTTACGATCGGAGTAACTTGACAATGTTAATATCTAAAAAGAAATGTGCATTTTATTAAAATTTAATTTATGAAACGAAGATGTAAAATAATAATTAAAATGTTCATTCGAGGTCGTGACTATGGATATAATTTTCATTGTATGTATTTGATCACGAAAGTAAGGATTCATACACAACGCAATACATGCGCAGGCAGGTTTCTGATTAAAATTTGACTTCCTCGCCATTTAAGGGCTACTTCATCATTTAATACTAATAGACAAACACTTCTAGTCCCGAATTAATTACAACAGACTCGTATAGATGACTATCATAATGACTGTTTGGACTTAAAGAGTAGATCCTTGGGTCTCCACTAACCCATCGAATTCCTCTCATATCCAATCTTTACATTCCAAAATCCTTCGTAAAATCCTCAATACTCCTTACTTTGTTACGAATAAAGTAATCCATAATGATCTCAATGTCCCATTTGTTCCTGATTTGGCTCAAACCCGATGCCTTTCGTGACAAACTTTATTCCCACTCAAACCTAGATAATCCCCCGAAGCGTCTGAAAAGATGGCCTCCTATGATACTTTTGTTGTATGGTAGTTGATTTGTTATTTGAGTACTACCAGCGGATAGTTTCTCTATTTCCCTTTGTCTTATGTATATATATATATATATATCATTCGTTTACACCCCAGAAAAAAACATTCGTTCTATTTAAGCGTGCTATTATAATACAGTTGTAAATTACAGTTAATAAATGTTATAAAAAATACTTCTGCTTAAAGGTGATCTATGACAATTTGAATTTTTTTTTCTGTTCAAAACTGGGACTTGGAAATAACGCGTTACTTGAAAATTGTCGGGAAATATTTTTTATAAAGCCAGATTCGGCATTTAATTAAAAATTATAGAATAATATTATTTTTTTCATTTGCCTGGGTCATCCTTTGAACTATTGGGTTGTAACATATGAAATGTCAGTGAAGGTTTAAATTTAAATTATTAGCAAAAAATTATTAAACAATACTTTTATTAATCAAAATAGGATTCTTAACTTCCAATACACTTATTCCAACGTGAAACAAGCATTTCTATCCCCGCTCTGTAGAAATTAGGTGTCAAGAAAGAAGCGAAGTCTTTAAAGGCCGTTTTCAGGGCATTTTTGTATTCAATTTTTTTTTTTAATTATCCAAACAACGGAAAAAGTAATAATCAGTTGGAGAAGGGTCCGGAGAATATGGTTGATGAGGAAGGACCTCTGTATTCAGCTCCTGAAAAAAAAATCGGGTGAGCTGCTGGGCCTCGATTAATTCAGGTGGTACCCATATTTCCAGCTTTTTTGCTCCAAGTTGTGAACCTAATTCATGAGTGGTTTGAGGAAGAGCCCGCTTCGACCAGCTCTTTCAACTTTTCCTTGTCCTACTTAGTCTTCGGCCTACCACGTTTCTTATTGGTAAGGTCAGAATCACCAGACCGAAATTTTTCAAACCAACGGATTATATAATTTACCTGACATACCTGGTTTTAAAACTAGAACCTCCGGGGCACCAAATCAGCTCTACACACTCAGCTGCCCCGCTTTTTTATACATTAAACTTTAAATAAAATAAAAATCATTCTGGTCGTGGGAATTTTGACTTTAGTAACCTTGGCACATATTTTAAAATACATTTAAATAACAACAGTTCTAGCTTAATATTTTACCACGTAGTTCTTGAAACTCGACTCTATTTTGTATTTGTGTTAGCAGATAAAGGAGTAGGACTTTCGTGAGTAAACAGGAAACTAATTAATAACTTATACTGTGTTCTTATCAAACAGGAAACATCGTATGAATTACAATAAGCCTGATATGATCCAATCTAATTTTCCATTTATTTAGGTTAGTAGATCACAACAGATGGTTCCGCATTTATTTTTATTTCTAGGTCGGTTAGATATTTAAGATAGTATTATTTCGCTTTCCGCCGCTTGTTAAGCGTTTATCCGATTCGTGGCAAATGGGATGCGAGTTGGCGTGCCAGCGGTCGCGTGCAGATGCTCAGTCAAGCTTCCACTTTTCTAGCCACGTTGTCCTCTCACTAAGCAATCTGACATTTTTCCTTTATTGGTTTTTACAATTAGAACTCTATCTAATAGTTGTTTTCTCTGAGATGTAAGGAAAAAAATTGTCATTTCTTAATTAATGTAATGTTGTTATAAGCCTGTTGGAAATCTACCAAGCAAACATTTAGTAACGAACATATGTGGTTAACAAATATTTATCTTCATAAAATTGAATTGAAACTATTGATGATGGTTATCTGAATACACCGATATTTAAAAAAAAAAGATTAATGTATAATTTATAATATTATACTAACCTATCATGGATGACTTAAGACCGATAATGTTGCAATAAATAACTAGTTAAGGCGTTATTATAGGAAAACGGTATAATTTTTTATTCAATAATTCAAGTAAAATACCTCATAAATGTCATTAAACATTTGTTTTATTTATGTCTATTTAGCCTCACTTTATGGTACTTTGGTTAATAGGACGATGCTATAGTGGGAGTATTAAAATTTTGCCTCTCCGGGTATATTAGGATAAGGATCTTTAACATAGCAAAGGTTCGGAAACCGCGATTTTACATCCCCTCCAAAGGACGGCATATCAAGGATTTTTTACATCCTTAAAAATCCTAAGGCCACCTTCCGGGCTGCGAACCAGCTACCTTGAGCATAGATGGTCGTTATTCTAACCATTACCACCACAGATGAACTCTTAAGACCCAGTTTATTATTAGGTTTAGAATAATATGTCCACGATACTAATACATTTTTTTTCTAAATCTGTTCACCGTAATAGTACTTAAAAGAATATTTAATATTTTATAATGTACAAATACTTCCTTGTTATTTATTCATGAATGAAAATAAATTTATGTGGTTTTATAGCTAGACTTTAAACTCAAACTGGTTGAAATTTCATCTGAATAATTTTATAAACTATCACAGATATTACAATAGCATTATAAGAAGCAAGAATTATAATTAATATCTTCTTTGTCTTACTCCACAAGCGAAAATTTCTATTACGGTGGCCTTAGAACAAATGATAACTTAGAAGTTGGCAGAGATTCAGAGAAAGTATCCCCCCTAAAGATACAGGCCATCGTAGATTTCAAGGAGGCTAGGCGCCAGTTCTTCCTAAAATGGTTCCCATTAATGAAACGCTTTTTAGTTTTTTTTCCTTTTTTTTACTATGCGTGGAGGAATGTAAACAAATATTTCTTAGGTCAGCAACTAGGCTAACTAAACTTTCTAGTTTTTCTCCATTTATTTATTTTTGTAATTGAATATTTAATACTATGAACGACAGCAGGCGTGTGGGAATACTTGATTCGGTATACTTTAATTTTCCATTATTTCATACTTTCTTAAACTTGGAAAACATTACGAAAAATATATAAATAATATCTACTGGAATAAGTAACTATGCATAACTAAAGTGTAAGAAAACCTATTTTAAGCTTATTATAAACAATTTAATAAAAAAAAATAAAAGAAAAAAAATAAGGAAAATTTCCGAAAATATTGAGTAGGAAATAAATTAGTATTTTCACTGCCTGCTTTGACTCTAAGCTGTATACGTACCATTTACAATACGGTTTCTATTCTAAAACAATACTTCATTATTGTTATGTTTCTCTAGACATGCATGCTATTTTAAGGACAAACCGTGTGGTGGTTAACATAACTACGTTCTATACTTAACAAAAACAATAGCTTGTTTATAAACGGTACCATCGCAATTACCTTAATTTTATATAATAATATGAAAAATTAAATTGTAAAAATTTTAAAATTAATTGAAGTAATATGATACTATAATTTCTGTATATATATATATACTGTAATTAAGTATTTATTTTTAATTGGATAATTAATACGTAGAATGGAACCAAGCTTACCTCAGGAAAATGCACTACTTATATACTTATGTAACATTGTTCATTATTTATTTAAATATCGAAAACAATCACAGTTTTCCCACCATAAACGTTTTTATTTTATTTTATAACAATCACAATACATAGAACAAATATAGGACTAAAATGACATAACTGTTTTTTTTTAAATGCTGTTCCGATTATTTAAATAAAAAATTCTCGAAATTAAAGCTTATGAAGGTGTCATCAATTCGATTTTATTGTGATTTTTTAAAGGCTTTCTTAAACCATAAACGTTTTTATTTTTTTTATTATTTAAAAAATACTCTTCCGGGAATTAACCTTCTTAAGATTACGAAATACTTCTGAATTACGATTTAATTTCCTGGTGATTACGCAACGCACCTACTTGTAGCTATTAATTTGCGAAATTAATCAGATCCTAAGAAAATTCTATTACATAAATTCTTCGGAACTTTACCTTATTTTTTTCAATACCGCCAGATAAATCAACTAGTAGTAGCAGGTTAATTTTGTAGAAAATGTTGACATTATTTTATTTGTTTTATTAGGGTTCCAAAATTTTGTTCACGCCCATTGCTATGATAACTCGGTATTTAATCGTGATTTAATTATTAAGCTAGTATTAAGATATACCCATCCTTGTATGTGGGCAGTCAGTAATTACTTTCAACCAAAAAATAATTAGTTTCTACGAGTACATCCAACATTAGAAATATCCCCTTGGGTACAATGCGGTTAACGGTTTTACCGTTTTTTTGCTGAAACATTTAATCTCTAAATACCGAATTAAGCTATAATTATATGTCATAATTATATATCAGGTTTCTTCTAATCCAACATTTCATCTCAATTACTTTTGTCATAACTAATAATAAAATATTTAGATTATGGCATTAATATGATAAAGACAATTGACACTATAATAACTAGAATTTATGGTTAAACATTTTACTTATTTATATTAATCCATATAATTTTTTAAAATTTTATTTTACAAACGATATTACTTACCGTATAAGAACTACAACAATAATAGAGCTACAACTAATTTTTCACTACGACTTCATTTATTTACAACACTCTTTCCTTCATTTCTGGCAATGTTTATATAATCTAATCAAAATTCAATGATGTTGATAAGTATATACAGTTAACCTATTAACTACGTACATATCCATTAATCAGTTTATATTGTCTGAGTAAAATTATTCAGTATTAATAAAAAAAAAATTAAGCACCTCCTTTAATTAAGAAAAAATAATATTAAGCACCTCCTTGACTATTATCTTGAATAATAATTAAAAACAACCCTCCACTCTAGTAATAGTGATTATAAAAGGCTAGAAAACACGAAGGCTCGATATCAATTACTGCTTACAAACTTCTTTCAACGGATTACTATCCAATCCAAATTCTCAATACTTTTCGAACCCGATGATTCAAGTAATAACTTATTTTGGAATAAGTTAAGCCATTATATAGGAATAAGTCCAAAGTTAGCGGCCACATTTCATACCAATTTAGAAAAGTTGGACCGATTATAGTTTTATACATTGTAATCTTAAAAAAATCGTGATTAAAGGCGCAATCTAAGTAATGTCGAAAAGTAATCTAATGCCCTCAAGAATATCGTCTCTTAAGGAAAAAGAAATGTAAATAATAATGCTTAGGCTCGATGCCAATAGCACCAACCTCTGCTTATAAACTTCCGTCCACCTACTACGTAAACCCAAATCTTTAGTAACATATAAATTTATATATAATAATTCATTGTCTTCACAAATCAATGGTAGAAAATCTGTGTAACCCTTATAAAATAAACATCCATTTTTCACGAAATTTAAAAATTAACATTTATAAAACTATTAAAACTATTAGCCGTGGACTTTATTCAAGCATCAGGAGAAATTATTGGATAGTTGAGAGAGAAAAACCTTAGAAGAGTATATGGTCCAATCAAAGAAAGAAATCGAATGCGTATAAAAAATAAACAAGAACTTGAAGATATATATGGAGAACCTGATATAATTTCTTGGATCGAAACAGCAAGGTTAGGATGGTTGTGCCAAATTCATAGAATGGATAAAACATGCTTCCAAAGCACATCTTGGCGGGACGTCCTGATGTAGAAAGGGAAAGAGGCAGGCTTAGACTGGGATGGCTGGACCCTGTGGAGCAGACCTCAGGCTCTTGGGTGTGAAAGCATGGAGAAGATTAGCGGAAGATCGGTCATAGTGTAGGAAAATTGCCGAGGAGGCAAAGGTCCTCAATGGACCATAGCGCCTTGTGGAAAAAAAATATTATCCTTCCAGCTGTTCTTTTTGGATGTTAAACATGGTCGTTAAAATTGAATGGAAGACAACATATTGTGGTATTCAAAAATAAGATATTGCGTAAAATATTATGTCCGAAATAGAGTAGTATCGGAATCGAGCCTTAGGGTCTTATTATTATGTTATATTTACAATATGAACGTAAACAATGATTGCATTTCCTTAGATTTCATCCTTAAGAATTCTTTACATAAAAAGTCAGCACTGCTGTATTCTGTTTACGTGAAATCCAATGTGAACGAATGAATCCGTGGAAATATAAGGGAGGTAAGTCGGGACAAGAGCTGCCGATGAAGGTGACAGGAAGAGATAGAAAAGCCTCTCTCGAGTGAGCCATCAAGAAGAAGAAGAAGAAGGAGGCAGGATCCCATTCCCTTTATTACTTTGGACAAGTTCCTTCCAACCGGTTTAACCAAAACATCAACCTCACGCTCAGTCCCAAACCTTCCCAAACCCCCTCCCTCAACCTTGGCCTTGTTTTTTGTCTTTATAATCACACACTTCCCACAAAATCCTTTGCAAAAACCAATATCAACCACTAAAAATATACAAATCTTTTAGTAGAACACACAATTATTTAGGGGCTGTAGCGAAAACTACAATTTTCCCTGCGCTGCCCTTTCACATTGAACTTATTTTTTTAGCTCCCTGTTCAGTAAAATCCTTTCCAATTCGATAAGGAAAGTTTTTTTTTTACCTCGATAGAAATATTGGAAAGAACCATTAATATTGTAAAAGCAGTGCTGCTCAGTACATAGATCGTTCAGTTTCTGAGCAGTAAGTCTTTGGTTAAAGTCAAGATGATGCGGATACGTTATTTAATCTGTAGTGCGCAAAACTGAATTTTGCTAATTCTGTAGTATATACTTTACCTAGCATTTATACTATTATAGATTTATTAACTATTAGTTTGCTCGGGTAATATTATGCCTACATAATTTGTCTGTGTAATATTTTTTTTTTAATCACGTACCGGCCACCAAGGACCACATGAATATCCTTGGTTAGGCTTCTTTGGGAGTCTTGATTTTCTTTCTTTCCATTTCAGCTAATGTACTTTATTTTGTAGAAATTATAAAAATGAAAACAAAACTAAATAGTTCTTTATATACGAATTTATTATCTTGTACGTTAGATATTTGCACGGGATTAAGCAAGCAGTGTCTTCGGTGAAGCCCATCGATATTCCAACCCATTTACACAAAAACTCGACAAATGATATACCTAAACCTTCCTGGTGAATCACTCTATCTATTGGTGAAAACCGCATGAAAATCCATGCAGTAGTTATTGAGTTTACAGGGTAAAAACGCGGCCGAGGACTTTGTTTTATAATATGTATAGATATTAATACTAAATTTAGTATAATTTCTAATAAATATGATTCCTTTTTATAATAAAAATAATATTAAAATGTAGTAGCTAAAGTAAATACAACAAAATTAGTGCTATTCCTATACATTTCTGCGCAGTTTATTAAAATCCATCGGATATGTCCCTGCTGAACCTCCTAGGGCTCGCCCAACATCAAAAATGGGTACTTCGATTGGGGCATGCGCATGGCATTGGGTTAGATTTAATCCATATTACCTCACTGCAAAGCCGTTGGCTTAGAAATAGCACAGTCTCTACCAAGTAGTAAAATGTGTTTTATCTAAATTTCAAGGTATGTAATCAATATTGACTCAAAATATTCATTTTTACTAGGTTAGTAAAATCTAATTATTTAAATAATTACCTAAAATTAATAGCGGGCAACAATGGTCAGCACTTGTTGGTTCTTATATCGTGAGGAAAATGGATTATAAATATTTTTCCACCTCTAATTTAGATTTTATTTGATTTAATTGAAGTTCCTTAGCTGGAATGCCCAATCTGATTTAGTAATTAGTTAACTAAAGTTTTGGTTTGGAGATTTTTAAAAGATTATTTCTGTCAATTCACTACAAAATACATAAAATTACGGCTACTAGTACTGCTTAAATTGCGACTTAAAACAACCTTGAATCTAACCATGTGGCAGTAAGCTATTCTCTTTTGATTTTCTTTTATTTGATAATATAAAACGTAGATACGTATATGTAATGATCATTCGACCTTTTTTATTGTAAAAACGTTAGTCACCCTTATTTGTAGGAAATACATGACAGGTGAGCGTGATCTCGAAAAAATTACTTACCTGCACTATCGTTGGGCTTAGTAATGGTACAATATTCCCCACTATGTACTGAATTCAATCCCCTTCATATGCTACAAATATATATTTATGTACATATGATTATAAATTAATATAAAAAAGAGAATAGTGACAGATAAAGTAATTAGTTTTTAAACAATCCATAATTAATAATTAGATAATTTCAGTAAAGTACAAAGTTGATTACTGATACTTCCATTGTTTGCTAAATTCAAAGTAGGACTGGATGAATTGCCTGGAGGTTGGTTTGAGGGAAACCAAAGACAGATCGAGGATCCGTTTGGATTTGTTTGAGAACGGGACTTAGTAAACTGGGGGCTTTATACTTTACCACTGGCTCTCTAGCGATTTCAAAATCATAACAGTACGCGTTTAATATCACTTTAAATAAAACAATAAGACCGTAACAACACCACAATTATATATATATATATATATATATATATATATATACATATATATATATGCCTCACTTATGTCAGCATCTTACAATCCTATTTAGTTAAGAGTAAGAGTCTCTACCATGCACTCACCCTTTATTGTAGATAGCCGAAGTGCCTAAGGAAGATATAAATATTTTTTCAAAAAAGTTTTTAAAAGTTCTCTTTTCCATTCGAAAAAAACGTAGCTCAGGTCAAATTATTACTACCTGTGTATGTTATTGAATGTTAATTCAATGTTGTGCGATAATTCTTATGAAAACATTTTATAATGATCATCTGCCCATAACTTGCCATCTTTGTGCGTATTTTCGCATTCATCGAATATGATCTCAACGGTTTTATTTTCTATGCGATTTGCAGGGATATATTTTTTTTCCACTGATTAATGTTTCCATTCCATTACTGTTTAATGTTTCTAGGTCCATTGCCTTAGTGATCTGTTCATAGCACAGGTAATATGAGAGTGTGTGAGAGGATTGTGGTTGTTTCGTCTTGATGTGTGGAGATTTGTGGATGTATGAGTATAGACTGATTTGAAATAAACCAAGATTCATTAACAATTCTTATTGTAATTTTGGATTGTGTTGTTTCTATCTTATATGAACGTGGTTTGCTTTACCCCAAAGTTCTGCTCCATACGTTCATTCAGATCTCAGTAAACTAGTGTAGATTAGTCGTTCGAATTAAACTATAGATCTCTTGAAATTGCTTCGAATGTCAAGAGATCTATAGTCCACAAGATGAGTAACCGTATTTAGATTAAAACATTACAGGTAGGAAAACGAGATCGCACCTCGCATCTCAACCTAAGTGGCTGTGGTACGTTTCATTGCTTAGTACTTTTCCTTCCTTAATACAAGACAGTATTCTCGCTCCTTGCTAAGGTGTCAAGGACGTAATGAGAGAACTCTGTTTGAGTAACCGGTGCTACGAACAGTGCCATGAAACGGTAGCTACGGCTCGATCTTTGTTTGCAGGTCCTTGATTAAATCCATTTCGAGTCCTTTGAGGCCTTATTTCATTTCAGCACCGTCCCTCTCAATCTATCCTGGGCTCCATCAGTTTAACTTGGCCCTTTCTAAATTAGCTGGCCATTCCTCTACAAACAGCCTTCAGGAATTTACTTTGACTTCACTAAAGCGGGTAATCAGAAATACAAGAAATAATAATTCAATTAGTTCATTTAGTACGGTTTCCAAGCTTTTACTGCACCTTTGATGAATCATTCTTTATTAGTCATAAGAGCTCCAACTTATTTTTATAGCTTTAGATAATTTGTTTTTCAGGATATCAGATAATTAGCAGATCTTGATAAAAACAATACCTTGTTTTTTTCTCTCTTTATCCACTATGACAATCCCATGGAATGACCGTTAATATAATTTGGTCTGATATTTAGATTGACGAAGAAATACAGATGTACTCTTTTTTAAAAACTACATTAGTGTTAATTTTATCTATTAAGTATTTACAGGCAATTCTCTATTTACCTAAATTGTCATTGCTCTTGTCTTAATGCACATATTAAAGGGGATTCAAAATAAGTAATTGTAAATTCATTGCAACTATTTAGGAGCAAACGTACCTCAGATACACTATATATTTATGAATACTATATTGGTGGTTTAATTAAGGTTTTAAGTTCAATGATTAGTGTGTTGGTATGGATTATGACATGCTCATATTACTCATTATATTTTATTTTATAGTAACAAATTAATTAATACAATATACAATTCAGCTAGAAATTAATAATACAAAAAATTCACAATTGGTCTAACATTTTAATTTTTATGTTAGAGTCAAATAAAGATTAAATCTGTAATCAGAAATTATTTTTAAAATAATAATAATATGTAATAATAATATTATCGCTATAATATATAACTATGATTGCAATTGAAATTTGATAAGTAGCTTTAATTACGTGTGTTTCTTGTAGGAAATGAGGAACATAAATTATTTATGGATAATCATGGTAGCAACGAAGAATTATAATAGAATAATTAATAATAACTTAAGATCTGGTTTTAAGTGCATTTTTCGGAGATTATAAGGCAAATAATTAATTGTATCTTTTCATCATAATTTATGTTCTTCAGAAAGTATACATTGTATCCTAAAATCATATTTTATGAGAAACGACCAAAAGTATATTAAAACAGAAATAAAAAATTTAAATAACCAACATACCGTCATTAGTATAAACATACTCCCACAGTTTTCTCTTCTTGTGATGGTTAAATTTCACAGAGTTTATTCCATAGTATTTTTATGTTTTATGATTGACAGATCCGAAAGGCTAAAAACATTAACTTATTGTTATATAAATTAAACATTTCATACTACACGAAAAAGAACCAGTTTTTTAACAAACAGAAAGACTTTTTGTTAATCTGGTAGAAAAAGAAATATAAAAAGACGAGAAAGATTACATAAAGTTTATTTGAAATGTACTTTAAAAGATTAAGAGGAAACAAGCACACAGACTTTTTTTATAACCTTAATATTTTACGGGCTAAGTTGCGTAACTCCTTTCCTACTTTTCCCCTCACTAATACAGAGGACAGTAAAACACTTTCAAAATCTAAGTAAACAACATTACATAAGAGTATACAAACCTTTTCCCTTGTTAAATATCGATAGAATTGTAATATTTATTCATTCTGGGGAATAAAAACAGAATTATTCAATATTCAGCCTACTTTAGTTCAGTGCTAAAGATATGTCGGTTCCAACACTTACGACACGAAAATACTTACGACCTCAGTCTACTTACTATTCTGTAATCAGCCATAGATTTCTAAACAAGATTTAATTAATATTGATTGAGACAATAAGTAATGAATGGGCAATGTCCTGAAGAATGTCAAATAAGTTAATAGTATATATCTATACAATTTAGTGTTAGTAATATGTCAGTCACTTAAAATCCTGCTATAGCCGAAAGAGCAATAAAAAGACACTACCGTCGAATTTTGAATCTAAAACCTAACTCTAAAGACTACACCTACATTGATCCGGTGTGATATGATGAGACGTAACTAGCAAACCAAATGACTGAAATATATCGAGAGTTATAACATTTGGTTCTTTAAATTTATAAAATTAAGATTATTTATTAATTATTTTTAATACATTTATATTTTACTATAATGTATAGTAAAATATGTATAATGTATACACCCCAGCATCGTATGTGATAGAATCACGTCGCACCGAATCGGATCCAATGTAGGTGTAGCCAAAGGCGGAACAATTCTTAGTATTTGTGTTTATTTTAAAATAGATTAAATTTGATAGTGACCACCAAAACTGAATGTGTGAATTTTACTTA
Source organism: Troilus luridus (assembly GCA_964056705.1). Lineage (NCBI taxonomy): Eukaryota > Metazoa > Arthropoda > Insecta > Hemiptera > Pentatomidae > Troilus > Troilus luridus. Next base: position 110,497,113 of record OZ057413.1, on the reverse strand, counting down.
AATAAGTTCGGTGACCTGAGCGAATAAATGCTATAACAATATTGTATGTAATAATTTTAAATTGAAAAGTGTTTATGGCTTTGATTTATATAATAATAAAAGAAATAACCAAAAGCAGTAAACACCAAATATGGAAAAATAAAAGTAACCAGAAAATTTAAGTATTGGGGGGAAATAATATGTTACAACGGTTCTGAAACAGAAAGCATCCAAGAGAAAATAAAAAAATTAGGACATTTAAGCTTTCAAACAGGCAAAATTTACAATAAAAAGAACCTTTCCTCCAATGCAAATTTAAGTTTTTCCAATGCAAATTACAACGTTGTGATAAAGCCTGTGATTTTATATGGGATGGAGACCACATGCCTACCCAACTTTGAAGGTTACAGGCGAAGATCTAACGATGTGATCTACAGAGAAATCAAAGACCTGGAAACCGAGATAAGAATCAGAAGGCCGATGTTCTATGGGCACATGAAAAGGATGAAGGAGGAGAGATTGAAGCAAAAGATCTTTAACAAAATTTTTAGCTACAAAATCGTTGGAGGATACACGAAGCAAATAAAAGAAGAATTAAAGAACCTTAAAATTTCAGATGCCGACTGTCTAGATAGAGACATATACAGGAAAACACTAAAGAATCTCACCAATATTGGAGGAGAAAAAAGGAGGGGTACAAAGTGATCCGAGGAAAGAAAAGAAATGCAGTCGAAAATATTGAAGCTGAGATGGGAAGAAAGAAAACCAACATTCCCAAGGAAGCCTAACCAATAATATTAGCGTGGTCCTTAGTGGCCGATACGTGATAAAAAAAATTTAAAAAAAAAAGAAATAATCAGTGATTATTTTTAATCTATCCTGTTTTTATTGTTGTAAATATTCAAAATGAAAGCGGATCCAAGGGTGAAACGAGTAGAGCTAATAATATGAATAATTTACTTTATGACTAATTATGCAGAAGGTTTAAATAATAAAAGGTAACTAAAGTAATTCTTACAAATATCTCGCTCCCTCTAAAAATGCGATTAAATCAACAACTTATTTTCTCTTAACTTTGTAAATTGAAACTCTCCTTATGTCCTGACTGCCGTAGATCCGATAACTATTACTAGAAATAGAAATGAAAAATGTTTTTTCAGAAAATATCTACCGTAAAACGGGTTTGGCTAGTTGCCACTTACTACAAAGTGGCTTTTGGAGTGAATTCAATTCTTTTGTTTTAAGGAATAGCCTTCAACGATTTATTTAATGAATGTGAAACCTGGGTTGCTATAAATTTCGCTTTAGAAATATAGATTGAACTCATTAGTCATCACATATATATTTAAATTAATTCCACTTCATTTTAATTACTTAACATCCGTATAATTTATTTGCGTTTAAACATTAGAATCAAAGTGTTTTTTTGTGACGGGTTTTAATTACTACATAAATTAAATATTTATTTACGCATCCTTTATTTTTCATTTAATCAATAATACATTTATGCTCTCTCACGATGTAGTTGTGTAAAACGCATAATTGTATGGTTAATTATCCGTATATTCACGACTTTAGTAATGACATAACATAGAAATTATACTTTTGTTATAAGTGAAGCGTGAAGTTGTGAAATTTCAAGATTAAAAACGGCAAGGAAGCAAACACTTTAAGCATTTCTCATCGAAATATAAGAGTGTAGTGAAAGAGTTTCTTCAAAATAATTTTTTTTTTATTAAGTGACGGATTGAAATGGATAACTATTTCTTAATATCAGAGGGTAGGTTCCTCACAACTACAGTTTCTGCAGAATCGAAGGAAGGAACACAACTTCTTCCCGATTGTCCAGAAATATTCTAGGTAATACATAATACCGTCCCTTTCTACTCTAGCCATGTAGCCATACCAACTTGAGGTCTCCATAATTTTTCTGTTAGAATGTGAAGGGAAAAAATTCATTTTTTTCATATTCATAATTCGTAAGAATACACATATGCACTTTTACACTATCATGAGAGGGCATAAATATATTATGAATTGTATGAAAAATTAAGATTTAATAAATGAATATTACATTTGAGATGTATTCAATTTTGATAGAAAGTATATTTAACGATAGGAGTCAGAAGGGAAAAACGACCGAGTCAATGCTATATTTACCACATATAAATCAATTTTGGTTTATACAAAAGTTTTTTTGAGGAAAATTGATTGGGATAGTCCATATTTTTCCAATGGATGTAAAAGGTTAGAATTAGACGAGAAGTACAATTTGCACATTTTCTAGCAATGAACCTAGAATAGTTTATTTTTATACATAAAATAGATTTTTTTAAAACTGAATGTTTTGTAATTTACAAAAAATTTAATATTTAAATAACAAGTAACAATTTATTAAATAACAAATTTAATACATAATGTGATGGATAAAGGGAAGTAGAGAAACTAAATAATAATAGTAATCAATTAAAATATGTGCATAATATAAAAATTAAAATAAATACGTAACACGGGGCAAGCTCTACAGTGCCCGCAGTACTGAACGGTTATGAGAGTTTAGTATGTCTCAAAAACGGACGCACCTAAGAGGTTATTTCTACAGCCCCGGTGAACAAGAGGTTAAGACTAATTTTCAACAAAATTTCTTGTACTTAAGTAAGTTATTTCCGTAGTGAATAAGTGGTTAGGTAAGGCATTGGGTTGAAAAGGAGTCATTGTTTATATTAGAACTCCATTGAAAGCCAAAAACTACGAGAATGATACGATTTCGGTTATCTGAAAGCAGTTAACTCTCTCTGGAGGAATTCGACTAAACCATTTATTCAAAAGGTATGACCTAAGGGGTTTCGTTTATAAGTAAGAAGCAAATGGATATAAATATTTTTTTTAAAAATAAGTTCGATTTAAATACAGTTTTGAATAGTTAATGTCTGCTCAAAGTTTTTATAAATATCATACGACCAAACTTTTGATTTTATAAAACGTTTTAATACTAAAATGTATTTTCACAAAATGTTTACAATAGTCATTTGTACGTTTAATCTTCGCACCTTTCATAGAGATATTTACTCTCATTTATTTATCAAATGTAATATAAAAGATCGATCCGAAAGTCTAAAATAAAATAGACTTTGTCTAAGATGTTTATGTCTGTTATCTATTGATAGTGATTTTTAAAAGAAATTTAGAATTTAATAATTTTTTACAGAACCAATGCTTATATCTTTTACATACGATTTTAAGCATGTACGAAAATTTACGTACAGGTAGAATAGTTGGATTTAAAATATTTATAAAAAGGTGATACGAATATTGAAGGTAAATTCTGAAGGCCCTATGATCTTCAAAATAGAAGATGGTAATGTTAAACCACAAATAGGATCAGTTTATTTGGTTAAGTAGCATACATAAAATGCAACATGGTTATGTTAAACGACAAATAAGATCAGCTTATTTGGTTAAGTAGCATTAATTATTATATATAAGTTAAATTATATAAGTTAAAAATTCCTAGCCTAATTAAACAGGGGTAGGCAAAATTTAGAGCTCCACTGTAGCATCATCCGATTAGCCATAGCAGCATAAAGTGACGTTAAATAAACAACTAACTAACTAACTATAATATAATACAGTTATATTTTATAAAATACAATATATTGTTCTAATTCAAAATTTAATCCTACTATATTATTTAATGTTATGTTCAGTAACAATATTATAAGTTCTTTTTACGATTTTCCTTTTAATACCTAGACACAATTTTAACGCACACTATTTACTAGATCCGATACAGGCTAGGGTTCGTATTTGGCGTTTTTTCTTTTATTATTTAAAAACACCAAACAGAAAAAACTGTGGGTGCCTACACCCAAATACCCTACGATCTACTTCAATATCCTAATATTAATTTGTTAGTGAAACCTTATTTTCCGATTTGTAGATATATTAAATTTTGATAGTATATTTAACGATACACTACCGCATACATACTTAAAACTGTCATTTCACAACTATCAGTCGTGACGATTTTTCTTTCTTATAATCCCATTTCTTCCGGTCCTGACAGTCTCATTACTGAATGATTATTTTATAAATGACCACACAACTTCAACCAATTCAATTCTAACATATATAGGATCGTTTTTTCTTTACCTACATATAATGCTATTATTTAAAATATACTGGGATCTAGAAATGAAAAAACAAATCCTTCTTAATCCCATCTCCATTCTAAATAACGGTTTTTATTAATTTTTTGCTATAACCCACGTGTCTGATGCACGTAGCTCTATCCGGAGGGATAAAAGAGCCTTTTTTCTGGAGAGGGGATTAACTGAGCTTAAATTCTTGGAGGAAATCACATCACAGAATTTAAGCTTCCAATTACCTTCTTTTCTCTCACGGCTGTTTGCTTTATTTGTTATTAAAAGTTTTCTCAAGTGAAGGATTAAAATAATTTGTTCAATAAACATATTTCTCAAGTTAATGATCATATTTTGTAATTCTGCATTAGTCATTTTAGAGCGTTGCTATTTTTTCGAATATCTGTTGCTACTATATTAAACATTGCGTCACTTATTTCTCTAGTTATTATTTAGTTATATAGAACAGCAGCTTGATGGTGAAACCACAAATCGTAGCTTAAAAACTACCGCCCTCAGACAACTACCAAAGCTAAACCTTACAATAACCTCCAAACATCACATCTAACGTAATCCTCCCTCCTGCTCTTCGGTTTATCCCTCGGACGATCAGCAACCTGGATGATTACTATTTAAATTCTTTACGCATACAATGCACATCGCCTCGGTAATTCTATAGATATATTAAATACATATGACATCCGAAATGAAAAAAATCTTCATGCTGATATTAAAAATGATTTATTTTTATAAATAAGTAAGTTTTTAAAGTTTTTTTTTCATACCACGCTATTATTTATACCTTTATTTTACTCGCATTTTATAATCATCCTCAAAAATTTATTTAGAATTATCCTACAAACGCTTATAATAATTTCCTTAGAGATAGATATTAAGTTTAATATAAACAGTTTTAAATTATTAAAATAAGACAGAATACAAAAATGAAATTAATTTAATAAATCCAAGTAATATTAGCCTCGCATTATATCAACGGATGTTAAATATAAATAAGAAGCAATTATTGAACTTGATCTGTTCTATAATTTTATTGAAAAAATAGTGAAATTTAATTATTAATATAAATAACATAACACGAGCTCACCGTTGTGTAAGCGGCACTGGCATAACTACCCTTCCGGACTGAGCGCCAGCAGCAACAAGATTGAAGGATCGCCATCATAGATCTCTGAAAAAAAATATATAAAGGCATAATTAGTCTATGTATTAAAATGATTATATATATAAGTTATGATTAGACTGAATTATTCCTAAACATATGAAAATTTGGGAATTAATATCACACACTGTTTGGTACAACACTGCTTTTAATAATCTCTAACCAAAATAATATCTTTAACACCTGTTATTAAAATCGAATACAAAAATCTTGACTTGGTACAAAGAGCTAATAGTATTTCTTATCATCTAAACTATTTATACACTTAACTTCCCCCCTCCAGTTCCTTCGTATGGAGGAACTATAACAAAATCAAAGTAAAGAAAAAAAAAAGGAATATGACTCTATACAATAGCTATATACACAACGAATCATAATTTGAATATCTTATCCTAAACAATAACACAAAAATAAGAAAGAGAAACAAAAATGAAAAAAAACACCCATTGATCAAAAAAAACTTAAACAAATTATAAAACCTAAAGTGAACTAAAAAAAAAAACTTACAGCTAAGAAATATACATCGATATTGAGTTAAACATTTAAGACAAAATTATAACTAAAATATAGTACAACTTATTATTATTTCTGAGCGTCGCCTCCTGACTGAGGTTCAGACACTCTGTGAGGTACCCTAAGTTCCTCGAGGTGAACCGTCCGTACTCTGAAGGAATAATTGACATCGTTAATTTAGACTGAATTATTCCTAAATATATGAAAATTTGGGAATTAATATCACACACTGTTTGCTATAAAACTGCTTTTAATAATCCCTAACCAAAATAATATCTTCAACACCTGTTATTAAAATCGAATACCAAAAACTTGACTTGGTACAAAGAGCTAATAGTATTTCTTATCATCTAAACTATTTATACACTTAACTTATATATATATATATACCTTATTTGTCATTCTGATAGTAAACCTGGAACAGGAATAAAATATGCAGAGGAGAATAGAAGAATACATGGATAAAATAAGAATGAAGTATGGAAAACACGATATCATCTTTACGTGATCTTCCAGCTTTCCATTCACAATAAACAATGTCTACGTATATATTATTAGATTTTTACAACAAAAATATAAATATATATTTCAAGGTTGCCTACATATGTATTGATCCTCTCAACCTCATAGAATAAACAGCTAAATACTGCGGGAATAAAGATCAAGAATTCCCTTTTTGAACATAATTTAAATCTCATTCTTCTTTTTATTAAGAGAATGAATATTTCATAAACTCTGGCCCGAACCTCCTACTTCCCACTGGATTCTTTCCTGCCTGCTAGCCCAGAATTATTACAAAAGCTTTTTTTGTTTACATTATCGTTGAAGGCAACATGATAATTTATCAGAGCCGATGTATATTATTGTCTCGTTTCATATGAACTGTATGTTTTCAAAGGAAAGCAACTTTATGAAATCAAAACATTTTTACACAAAATAATTACCCCCAATTCGTATACAATTTTCCCAAATTTGTATTGAATTTCCAATCGCATTAAAGACAAAATCAGACTTTTTTAAAATTAAATTAAGTCTGAAAATGCGATTTTGACTTAAGAATCATAATTCACTATTGATGAAGTTTTTCAAATTTCTGATTAAATGGAAATATGTTAGAGAGAAGTCTGGTGAAGGCAAATAAGGAGTGGGTAAAATAACTTGTAACCCAGCTCGTTTAGTTTCTTCCCTGTCAGTCATCATAAGCTCCTCGTACAAGAGTGTAAGTTCCTTCCGATTAAACGTAATGCAGGTTATATTTTGATACGTTTTTGTTGCATTATGTCAATATCCCAGCAGTACGATGTGGATGTGAGGGTTTCAAATCCTGGTAGAAAGGAGAAATGAAATATTTTGGAATTAGACTTTTATTTATAAATTAATCTTTGCCACCAGGTGAAAATTTCTCAAAATAGTTCGCTCGTTACAAAACACAAACGCGGTGGTAATGTTTCTTGAATCTTATGCAGCCGAATGTCCGAGTTTAAACTCATAAATATTACACGATAATTACGTTTTTCCGTGGTCATATTTGATACTAAACAATGCTCGTTCAATTACAGTAATAGTAAATATTACCATAGATGGCAGGAATAATAACAGCTCATAACAATCTGTAAACATAATTATAGTAAGCAGCTGAATTCCATTTTGAACTGTAGAAATAAAAAATATAGAGTCAGTGATTCACTTTCAAAAAGACTACTCTGTGAGATTCATAGAAATAAGTGATCTTATGTCTAATAAATGTTAATGTAAGTTTGAAAAGGGAACAGGTGCATAAAATAGATTAAATATCGATCTTTACTTGCAGTACTCGCCCTAACTATTTATCTTAATATTATTAGTGAAAACGATGTCTGACGAATTTCCGTTTTAAAAAAATCACTGGTAAAAAAAAGTAATAATGAATTTAATATAGTTATAATAAAATAAAATCAATAGGAACAACACATCCCTAACAAATTAATGATTTTTCATCTTCATCAGAGAATTTGTGTCTGCCACAATCACAAATTACTGAAAAAATGTACAATCTAATGCGCATTGTTCAGGTGATATAAACTGGTATGAAATAACTAGGGTAATGCATTCAGTGATTCTTCAGTTAAAATCACAAATATGATAATTTAGAATGCTAAGCCTACATAAAAAAAAATAATTATACCAATATTTAGTGAAATAGATTCCTAAACATTTCCGATGGATCATATAAGTTATATAATTTTATTGGCTTGATTAAACACGAACCAAGTGGCCTAAAGATGTATGGTGGAACGGAACGAATGTTAAGTGGGAGGTAAATAAAAATATACATTACTCACATTTATTTAGTAACTATACAATTACAAACATTTATGTGTAAGCTCAAAGATCTGGTTGGTATTTTATCGTAGAAATGAAAAAATGGACATTCCGTTTGAAACAAACCAATAAATTTTAGATGTAAAAATAACTCGACTTTTCCTTATGTGCCATTCTTGATAAGATTGTTTTATCTATTTAGTCTCTTGATGTTCAACCCATCCTGTCTTAATCATTAGGTTGTATGCGTTGCCTGATATTAAGGTAGTTAGTAACACATCCGGTGGATTTGTAGCTCGGGTGACAACAATAGCTAACTGACGCTGGTGATTGTCATTACAAGGCACTCAAGTGGACGTCCCCCTCTAGTAGTACATGAGCACCGGCTGGGAATTAATTTCCGATCCGTCAATTAATTACATACAGAAGGATGGAAATTCCTAAAATTTACGGTTCTATGATACAGCAGCGCGATGAATTATTGCATCACTAAACATTTTTTTTATAAAACCGGGAGATTTAAATATCGATATTCATATTTAAAGAATTGCCTAAATAACAATTATAATCGAATAATTAAATAAACAATTTATTAATTAACCTTGATAACAAGGTGTAAAAACAACATTATTTAGTCAGATAGCTTTGAATATTAAATGAGATAATTCACTTTAGTAATGAAGTATTGCGTGAGTAAAGAGAGTCCCAAAGGAATGGGGTGATCGTTGAGTATATAGCTGCTTTTTTCATTTGAATAAAATTATTATTGGTGAGACAGGGTTTAAGATTATAGTATGGATATCTTTTCAGGAAACGAAATAATGCGGGTCGTGTTGTTATCATTTAACAGATAACATTTTTCTTGGGGTGACCTAAGGTCTAGTGGTTAGCATAACCTCCTAAGCTCAAGATCACGGATTCATAGCCCGGCAGGTGGCCCTAGGATTTTTTTAAAGGGAGTGAAAAATCCTTGGTTATGCTGTCCTTCGGAAGGGACGTTATAAGGGTCCCGAGCCTGTGCGATGACATGAACTCAATAAAAATCCCTATCCTAATTTAACCTTTATTGGCAAAATTTATACCTCCCACTTTAGCATCATCCGATTAGCCATAGTAGCTTAAAAGTGACGCTAAATAATCGAACAAATATTTTAAACATTATCACTCATTGAAACTTCTCACTACATTATCTGTTGTTTTGTTTTTATTCGTCACTGTAAATTATAGTACCTTGAAACCCCCTAGTTCTGTTCATGTAGTATCCACATATTTCTATTTGTTTATTTATTTTACATCACTTTATGCTAATTTTGCTAATCGAACGATGATACAGTGGGAGTCTTAAATCATCCAAATATAATGAGAAAACGGACATTTAACATGTATTTGAAAATGCACAGGCTCGAAACGGCCAATATAAATCCCCAGCGAAGGATGATAAAAACAAGGATTTCTTATTCCATTGAAAATTCCATTGAATTCAATGATTTAAGACCACCTGCCGGGCAGTGACCTTGGGTTTTAGGGGATACAAGTTCGTTGTCCTATAAAGTATTATCTTGGGAAGGGACTTCACTCAACCGTCAGGATTTCCCACATTCAATGATAACCAATTCATAGAGGCTGGATGAGCCTCAGGAGAGTATGCGGATCGCATGGGGATTATTATTAACAGATCTGATAACTTATCTGACACAGGCTGATAAGAACCCAGGAACACGGACTTTGATAACAGAACAATCTATTTGATATCGATATCATATTTTAAATGTTTTCTGCTAAAATTTAACTCTTTTTGGATACAAATGGTAAAAATAATGATTTATAAGCATGGAGCCGAAACCATAACATGCAAAATACTAGTTATTTTTTCAAACAAGTAATCAAATATTTTCCGTACAATTTTCTCGGGATGAACTAGAAAACTAAGGAAAGAAGGTAAGATGTTAACATTAGAAGATATTAGGCTCGCAGATGCATGTTAAGAGCTATAAAGGGCACGTTAGCTGAGTAGGTAACTGCCTTCCCTCAGCAGATCTTATAGACCATTCTGGTTCTTCTATTCTCCTCCGGATAGTGGTCATACCGTTAGGTTAGTTCGTGAAAGGTTTTCTTGAAAGTGTTTTTCAGTAAAACTTTTTTTCTTTTATTCAATGTAGGTTTGTTATCCAGCCATCCTAGGTTAGGAAAAGAAAGAACATGTATCTTTTCCCATATACTCACTATTCATTTTGTTTTAATATTTTTTTAACTTTAGTTTCTTCTACTTGTGATAATAAGTCCTTTGTCCATGATATAAAATATACAACTGAATTACTTCATTGAATATTCGATAATGTAAAGTACATAAAAATTAATGTTTAGAGCTATATGGAATAATTCATAGTATATGTTGATGAAAAGCTCCAAACGTGGATAAAATTCCAAATCAACCAACAAATAAATCTTTTTTAAAAATAATTAATAACAAATCTTTCAAAAATAGTAAAAAATTGTATACTATATTTTATTGGAAAATCTAGTCCGAAATTTAAAATTAAGTATTTTTTATTTACTATATTAGTTTTGAATAATTGTATAAAAGAATTTAGGGGATAAGACAATTTCTTTTCAGATTTCTTCATTTTTAAGGCATCAAGCTTCAAACGATTGGATGACTTTTAAGGGCAGTCAAAGATAACGCTACGCTAAAGAATAACTGTCAAGTATTGAGAAGGGGTTCCAGAAAAAAATCAGCACTAATAATAAATTCTCTTCAGTAGAAAGAACTGCTTATTGGATAGCCAACGTTTCGAATCGCATTGCAGGTAAGTAATGGAGTCAAACGTGAATATTATATCAAATACGAATATGACATTTGACTCCATCCCAAGCCCGGAAGAACTGTAATGTGGGTAGAAATGTTGGCTTTATAATAAATAGTTATCCCTCCTTAATTTTTTTTTTACCTCCACCCGCACGACTTTCTTCCTCAAATAATAAATTGATTGCGTGCAAATAGTTGACTAAGAGTGGTATGGAATGGTTAGGGGATGCTGTCAAAGATAACACAATGCTGCATTTATTAAATTTTGAATCGATGTTTTAAACTTAAATATTGTTTTCAACATATTTTTTCATGCTGAATTCAATTTTAGAGTCAGCTTTTCTCTATCAAGTACAGATTCCCACACAATCCATGAACTCAGATGAAACACGGGACCTGGCTTCAAAGGTAAATTTAAAGAAGTAAAATACAAACTCAAATCTTTAAATACATAAGTTCTTAATGAAACAACAATATTAAGGTTCAATATTTATTATTTTATGTATATATATTTTTATTTTTTTTAGTTTCGGTAGGCTCTACAGTCCTTGTAGATCTTTGGCCTCCTTTACCAGCGTTCTCCACCTCTGTCTATCCTGGGCCGCGTATTTCCAATCTGCTACATGCGGCTCCTCAGCATCTTTGTTGACCCTGTCCATCCATCTGGTCTTTGGCCTCCCACGTGGTCTCTTGCCAACTATTGTGGCATTCATAGTTGTGTAGGGATCACTTCGAGCTACATGCCCCGCCCATCTTAACCTTCTTACTTTCATATCCTGAGATTATCGCCTGGCCAGTTTCTGTGAGCAAATCCTTATTGATCCTTCTCCTCCAAGAGTGTAGACTCTCATCCCATACCGCTCCGGCTATCGAGCGAAGGATTTTCCTTTCAAATCTCTCTATTCTGCTTTCCAGGGTGCCGATGTGAGCCCACGTCTCCCAGCCGTATATCAGAATCGGCTTTATTACAGAATTATAAACCCTTAGTTTTAAGTTTCTAGAGAGGTTCGGGATTTCAATACTCTTGAAATACTCGTGCTCTGTTTGCGCTTGTTATACGCTGGTCTACTCAGTTAATTGGTCATTCGTTGAGGTTATTGTGGAGCCAAAGTATTTGAAGTTATCTACTTTCGGGAACGATTTGGGATCCACCCTGATGCTTTTTCTGGGGTGGACTATACGGCTTACTATCATGTATTTGGTATTTTCCTCATTTACCTTTAAGCCGATTTGGTCTGCTTCTATCATCAGCGTCTTAGCGAGTCTCTCGATATCCTTTTCATTACTTCCGAGGATTGCTAATCCACATAAGCAAGAATTTTATGCTCCACCCCAACGTGCAACCTGCCATTCACTCTTGATGTTGTTTTTATTACCTTTTCAAGGGCTATGTTGATCAGTAAAGGCGAGAGTCCATATTTGCCTTAGGCCGGTCCCAACTTCAAAAGCCTCCGATACATCTCCCTGTATCAGGACTCTGCATCGGGGGTCGTCTGCACACGTCTTAGTCAATCTCACCAATTTTCCGGGAATACCCAGCTCAGTCATAATCTTCCATAGACAGTTGCTGTCGATGAAATCATATGCGGCTTTGAAATCGCCAAATAAGGCATGTACATCCTGATCCACTTCCCGTCGTTTTTCGTGTACCTGTTTCAGTATGAACATCTGGTCTAGCGTACTCCTCCCCTTCTGAATCCTTTTTTCCGCTTAGCAACACATTTGGCGATTCATTTTTATTTATATTGTTACGGGCTACTGGGTGTAAAATAAATTAAACTGCTCCTAAATTCAAGATATTAATATTTATTAACAAATTAAAAAGAATACAATGAAACTACTAAACAGTTAATATAAATATAACTAATATAAATTTACAATATCAATATTCTAAAGATTATAACCTAGGCCTAACTGTTATCTAATTAATAAACTAATATAAGATATTGCTAATACAAAAAAACTTAACTATTTACATAAATCTGTAGAAATACAATAAAATTAAACTGGAGTTTATAATTAGAAATTAACACTTACAGTCTTCTAATTAAAGTCCACCGATCTTAGGATCCTCCAAATATATATATAACTGACACACAGTAATAAACAGAAACAGTTTATCACACTCGCAAACTGTCACAGTTTACTGATACGCAAGTTGACAAGTTTTACTACTACTCACTTATCACTGACTCACTTATTACTGACTCACTTATCACTGACTAGTTCATCACACCGACTGACTGGTTCGCAGCGGGCGGTATTTATATAGGCAAGGTCGAACGTTCTAGACAACACGGGAGTGGGGGAGGCCGTTCTCGGGTCTTCGAGGTCCTTCTAATCGGTCTTAATCTCTCCAGCCAGTCTAAATCCCTCCAGCCCGTCTTTCTCTCTCTGACCGTAACAATAAAGGTATACAGCTGGGAACAAAGTGGTTAGTATGGGAAAAGAATTGGGAATAGAGAAATTTAAATAGATAATTTTCTTTATAACTGTATCTGTGCACATTCCAGTTTTTTCTATTATTTGCAATAATGCAGAGATTAAATATTTAAATTTAAATTCATATTTTTCTTAATAACTGCATTTGTTCATAAAACTAATTCGAAAATTATGTTTGAGTATATTTGTATGTAAACTCAATCACAACCACAAAAAGCTTATTGCTTTTAATATACCTATTTTATATTTCAGAGGGCGTAAGTCAACTTCCTCAACTTTATTTAATAAAATATATGCAGGTTCCACAAAACATTTTTTAACAACAGCACGATATTTTTGTCTAACCTGCTTGTTTATTATTTCGCAAATTTAATCGAACTATCTTTTAAAATTACTTAAAAATCAAACGTGAATACTGTTACTCTATCATAATGAGCATAGTAGAGCATTTCAGAAAAAAATGTATGCTAGTGAACTCTAATACTGATTATACCAATGTAAACGAGGCTTCAGAGCTAGAATATGCGAATGTAAAAGAAGAGGGGATGTGAAGGAAGTTTACAACAAGGAAGCATTGACGAAACTTCCTTTTTATAAATCCAATTTATATTCACTTCAGGTCGTTGCCATGTAACGTAAGTAAACAAAATATTATAGCAAAGAAAACAAATATTATATTATGTAGAAATACAATTATTTATATTAAATATAGTTTCTCTTAACATACAAAATAGCCCTGAAATATACGCCCCCTCCCCCACTAAATTTTGTAGATCTGACCAGAAGAGCTCTCTCGAGGCGGCTGCGGTAAGTGCCTTCTTAATTGCCGACCTCTACCCATTCTTTTTTTTCTTTTCATTTCCTTCTCGTCTTTGTTGTGCTTTAGGCAGCTTTCTCCCCCTAGTCTATGATGGATTTGTGAGCAATTCTTATGCTCCTTACCTCTTAAACTCAGGAAAAAATAATTTATTATTACTTGGCGGAAATGTCATTATTATTTAATGCTTGTTTATAAATGAGTAGCTACCAAGAGATTATACTTGGGAAACTAATCTTCCAAACATTTACAGCTATCCTTCCTACCTATCCTATGGTCATTCTTTCCTAACCGATGAAAAGTATTTACTCTGTTCATCATATACTAATAGGAATTATGTATGCATTGGTCAGGGGGTACAGTCGGCATGCTATTTCCATCTCTCCTGATGCTCCCATCTTTAAAACTAAAATAGTTTATAGCTTTATAGTTAAACACTAAATCCAGAGAAGCTCTATATCTATATAAAAAAAAAATGATTCACCAAATTTGTTGCTAAGCGCAAAACTCGAAAACGGTTTGACCAATTCGGCTAAATTTTTTTTCCATATTTTTGTTAAGGCCAAAAGAAGGTTCTTATAGAGAGAAAAAGCGTAAAAATGACGAGGGAAATAATAAAGCCAACACTTTTATTTTCTCATGCAAATCACTCTTTTCCTAGCTATATATCTATATAAATAAAAATGAATCCCCCAATGTGTTGCTAAGCGCAAAACTCGAGAATGGCTCGACTAATTCGGCTAACTTTTTAAAGTGAAACTTTTTTTCTATCGTCCCAAAATTTTTCGTTTCTCTATTGCATGTCGCACAGCTGGAGTAGAGGTAAGGCCAAAGCAGCCAAGGCCAATATGGCGGCGCCCAATCAGCTGACCGTGTAGCATTTCGTTTATATTATACTCATTCGTGTGTTCCGCTGAATTTGTGTGTTTTGATCTGTGTATTAATGTAAATGTTTTTATTTACTTTATCGTGATGGATAACGATACAGCTAGTGAGTTAAATAAACCGGTTAACGAAGGAAAAACCAAGAATAGTGCGAAAAGATCCGACGATGAATTAATTTTACGCAGTAAAATTTAAACTCTAAACATTACAAACGACCGTTATAGGTTAATACTTGAAACTTTATTCTATCGCCCCAAAACTTTTCGTTCGTCTATCGCATGTCCCATGTCATTACCTTCTAGCACTTCCCTAGAGAAAAGTAGGTAGGTATATGGAAATGTGCTTGAAAATGTGGGAAAAGGCCTTGAAAATGTGCAGCCTCGCATTTTTGTCCACTTCCCTCTTTTTTTGTCCAGCAATCGTGTTGCATAGTTGGTAACACAATGCTGCTTTGATTAAATTTTTTATCGATGTTTAAATCTTAAATTGTGTTTTCAACATATAAGGTGTATGAATAGACACATTGCGACTAGTGTAGAGAGGGGGGATCGGAAATCCGAAGGTATCCGATCTCGGGCGAGCTTTGATTCTTGTTTTAAAGTCCCTAGACTCTAGTTCCCCTTTACGCGCATCAGCGTAAATTGTTGGATTCAAATTAGAACTACAGGCCTCAGTCTACAGCTTCATTCGCCATGACTATCATCGTAGGGTCATTCCTTTGGCCGGTGTTCATTCCTCACGAAAGTCGGCCAAAACTTAAATTTGGATTTTATGGAAAAAATTACCAATTTTCAAAGGGACGTAACTCAAAATCTATTAGACCTGCAGAGCTGCGGTTGGACTCAAATTATAGAAAATTTAATATACTTTTAAAAATATTTACCAAGTTTTTTACCAAAAAAGCACCGATTAGGAGATATAGGCCAACAACTGAAATAACTCCGAAAATGTCGAGGTTTTTCGGCCTATTAAAGTTTTACCATCCGTTTTTTTGGTAGCAAACTTGGATTTCCACTTGTCAGACATGCCCTTACAACATGTCAAAAATTCAGCTCTCTTCAATTCAATGCAACCTAAGGCCCTTTTTTGGTACCTGGCCGCTGGCCTAGAGAGGAATGAGGAAAAATAGCAACTAAACTTATGCCTTATCAAATACTGACTTGACTAACTCCTCTGTGAATCCCATACATCTAAGCTAGGATGGTCCTACGTAGGGCCTTTCTTAAATTTGTCTCTCCCTTATGCTAGAGATATACAATTGTGTAGCACAAAAACTTAGCGTGATAGGAATATAACTCTATCAGATTTGAACCCAGCATGAGAAAATACTGTAGAAAAATGCATCAGAAATCAAACATAGAATTTCATGCAGCATTGTGTAATACAAATAGTCATTCTTATTTTAAGTAATTATTGACTATAACCCTACCATTTCACACTACTCTGATAAATTATTAAAATAGTAAAATCATATACTAACAAATTAATAATACAGAGAAAGGTATTCAGTTTAGGTTGTGATAAAAAATACATCTAATATGTACATATTACATATCAATATAACAGTATAAATTTAAACGGTTAGAATCCCCTTGGACTGATCAAGTATTAATCATTTTTTCATTTAATCAATTTTTATTACCCTTTGTATTCTTAATTTCTAATATTTCACGAAAAAAGTCTGCTACAAGTTATAGAAATATTCCTTAGGTTAAGCAATCTCTCCAAAACAGGTTTTTTGTGTGTTTTGCGAATCGAGCAGGCATGAGAGCGTTGTGTTGGCGTATTCAAAAGCATTAGTTATGAATCGAAAAGCATCACACACGATTAATTTCTCGCCTCTATTCAGGGAATGGCGAAGAAATTCCGAATTGAAGGATTTATCGGTGAAAAAGCAAGGCTTTCAAAATAATTAGGTTAATTTTAGACTGAGTTCTTTATTCCCACGTGGACCAGTTTATAAAGGGCGTCAGATTTCAACCCTATGAGTTGATAATGAGATTGTTTTATACATAAAGGAACGATAATAAAATTAATATACTTTTAACAAAGGAGATCGTTATCGATAAAGAAAATCCCATAAATAAACTGAAATTTTTTAAAACTATAAAATAATTTAATTTATAAATAGGATTACCAATGTATAAATATCACTATTTTTCGTTAGGAATACATTTCAAACTGCTACAGCCTAAAATAGAAATATCTCATTTAACGAAATAATACATTATCATAGATCAGTTTTATATGTTGAGAACGCTAAGTATCAACTTGGGACGCAGCGCCAATAAATAACAAAAAATATAAATTGGTGAATGAAATTCAGTATTAAATTGCAAACAAACAAATAATGTGGAATAAAAGTATAAACAGAGATGAATTGTAATTGAATACACAAACTCGTTATGTTAATGCGTAGCTAAAATGCGCTTTATTTCTATTAGATGTGATTCTATTCCGACAATGCTTAAATGCCGATATTGAACAATTTCTTCTCTAATTTTGTTCATATAATTAAAAATAGTAAAATTAAATAAATACCCATCTAAAAAAATTGTTTTATGAGTAATAGAAAACATATTTACAGGGTACCAACAGGGAACGAATCTTGTAAAAATTTAAAAAAAACACAACATTGAAAAACAATCATATTTTTTTGTAATTAGCCAAATATTTTATTGAAAACTATAGCGATTTAAGTAATTGTTTCTATAAGTTCTAGCTTTATGTTATAATGATACAACAATAGTTAAAGCTATGCGTAGGAACTAAATAAAAAATATCTCAAAAGTTTTTTTCAAGTAACTTGATGAATGAATGCGCTCCAAAAGCTTGTGATTTGGCAATTCAAATGTAAAATGATATTGTAATGAATAGTAAATATAATTATGTTATAAAACATATCTTTTATAGTGTTAATATGTTTTTATTATATGTAACGGACTCAGATAATGTTAGATATATTTTATTAAATGTTAAGTAATGTTCGAAGGGTCTTGTCTGACTGTGGCGACGCCGAGTCATCAGTCCAATACGGAAATTAATCAGCATTTCCGTCACCTGCAAGTCGAGTCGGATCGAATATTTAAAAAGTCAAATTCAATTCAAGAGATTCTCGGGATAACCATGACCACCAGGTTGCAGCACCTCACGGGCCCCGGGATAAGAATGTTGACGCTAGCTCGAATAAGCCTTCAAATACAAGACCGTTTTCCCCCAAAAGTCAGAGTTGAAAACTGGGACCAGTGAGAAGCAGAGGGAGCTGAGCAAGATAGGAGATGGAAGGTAGCAACTTGTTCTATACTGTAGTCAGGCTTTTATTCTCGGTGAAGCCCGCTTGTAGTTCAGTTGAAGATAGAGTCAGTTAATTATTTAATTTTTCATTCGTCGCGTTTGACCACTAGACAGATAGGAATCTTTTCTTTAAGTATTAGTGCGCCCAGAATTACGGGTAGAGAAGAGGGGACTGGTTTTAAATGGAAATTAAGTAATGGTTATGAGATAATGAGTACTGAGGGTGAATGTTAAAGTTGTAAGTTGTTATTAGTGCATATGAATATTGTTCTAGAGGATGGATATGATTATTGTTATAGATTATTAGTCGTTTTAGGGATTCTGAGCATTGATGGGGAATCTGGTGTATGATTAAAGTTCATATATTATTGTTTAGAGCTGTTATTGGCGGCGAATCTTATGTTAAATTAAAAGTTTTATTTTTCCTGTTGACTATGAATTTCAGTTTAAATTGTAATTGTTAGTTTATTAATGACTTAATTTGTAATTATTATTTTATTAATTCCCCGCTTTATTTTGTTAGATAAATGTTTTGGGGTTTATTTCTTCACCCAGTTTCCCTTATGTGTCCTCGATTATACCCTGTACTCTCCCAGCCCTTTGACCCCGAAGGTAACAATTTATAAAAATAGATATATTATTTTTGATTCATTATTTATTTCTTGCAAGTGATACTTCCTTCATATTTTCTTTATGTATTATTTTTCTCTCTTCTGTCGATTTTATTCCTGTTTTCTTCAAGGCTTTCTTCTCTGACTTTAATATACACTTTTCTACCTTGTTTCTACAAAAAAATCTGTCCGTAACATCTCTTGGTTCTGTTGTCGCTTTTTGTAAATCTATTTAAATTTAGTTAAATAACTTTGCTAATCCATATTGTGGACTTTTTGTAGGTAAGCAAGAAGTGTTTTGGGGGTCTAATGGGGTTTTCTGGGAAAGTGTAGTACTTAATGTCCAAACATTTCATTAAAAGTCGTAATATTAGATTTAAATTTCATGATTTTACAATTATTAAAAGAAATTTTCTCAAGATGATAAACATTGTAAGCCACTATTTATTTCTTAAAATTATGTAGTTAGGATATAATTAATTAATGGGCTTTCAACCAATCTATATCAAAATAGACTGTACAATTTAATTGTTTTACAAAATTCCTTACCGCCATAACAGTTCCTAGATGCTAACCTCTACAAAACCCGGGTAAACCACCATTCTTCGCCACCTTCCTTTTCCACGCTAAACCACAAAACACAATTTGAATCTTGTCAAAACTTTGAGAGAATTGAACAAACCGCCGGCAAGATTAACCTCGACTTTAAAACTTAATATCCGACACCTACCTGAAATAGCTTAGAGGTCAATAAGAAAAAAATTCTGAGAAGGTGCAAAGTGGTTGTGGGTGTCCTGCCTACGTTTGTGTACCGAGTAGAGTTCATTAATTCCTTTCACTTTCACAGATCGATATCTACAGAACAAGTGCTTAAATCTGGGGTGTTTTTCTAATAAGCTTACTATCAGGACTTCAGTTACAAGTGTTTTTAAATATTCCCAACTCAGCTATTGGTTGTTAATAATCGTTTTATTCAAATATAAAATAATCTTTGAAAAATCTTTAAATAAGCCTCTAAACTACAGTGGTGAAACCGGAATGATGAAAGAAACCTGGGACAAATTGTTCCGAGAACAGAAAGAAGCACCACAGTGAAAGGATGAAAGAATATTGGAAGGAACATAAGAGAAACTGACAGAATGGGAAGAATTGAAATTGGCATGTGGGCCCTAGGAGGTTTCATCGAAGAGAAGAAGTTCCCCTTGTACAGTTTAATTCAATACTTGTGAAAAAAAAAGATTAAATGGATTAAAACTGTAAAAATTAAAGCCATTGTACCACAATAACTGAATTTGCAAAGTTGTCCAGTTTACTAACTAAATAATCCCACGGAAGTTAAAAAACCCAGAGAAAACTGATAAACATCCGTATAGACCGATACGTAGATTATATTAAGAGTGATTTTTTGTTTTTAATTTGGACGATACACGAAAATTCGTGAGGATTGGTTGGTCATCGAATCGAAGTTTGTGAGACTTTTTGTTATTATTCTGTTCTCATTTTTACTATATTTAATTTTTTTTAATATAATAAATATGTATACATTTTTTTTTTAAATTATCAAAACTAGATAGGAAGACTTCAGTTATAAAACAATGTGGAGAATGTTTTCAATGTTGTGGTTATAATAATATTAGTGCTGTATAAACTAGAATAGAAAAGTGTCATGAATTCATTGGTTAATTAATCAAAACTGATTTCTATTGATTTATTTATTCATTCAAATAATATCATTACACAATTTATATTTAATAATCATTAAATGTATAGTCACAGGCTTTAAAAAATCTGAATTATTCCATTGATATACTACGATTTTTGTTCGATATTTTTCTTTTTCCTTCTTTTTTTTACAAACATGCGCTTGTGAGTTTTAAACAAAAGTTTTGTGCCCTCAGGCCTCGATAACGTGTTTTATCTCTTAATGAGAAAACTTTAAATAATCCGGAAATCGAGCAGACGCCATGTTCAGAGTAATTATTCTTAAGCTGAAGGCTTATTATAGATTATTCGATGAGTAAAATATATTTTTATTCATGCGCTAATTGAGCTACTATCATGCATATTATATTAATTTCAGCTACGAAGCATTTTAGGATTAAAAAAGTTTGGAAGAAATTATAAAAAATAAAACCATTTTGACAATTACCTACCTGCTCTTCTAAGATAATTCTTGTTTCAAATGAATCTCGAAATACGATATGTGATTTTGTATCATAGGAATATAATTGGGGGGGGCTTAGTATTCGCTTTCGAATTTTTTTTTACCCAAAAACAGTGTTGAGTTACGTTCAAGCAATAAATTGATTACGCTCCGTCACAGCCGTTCTGTAACCTGCTGTCCTGCATTTTTCACGGTTCACGAACGAAATGATTCATAAGCATTTGGAGGCTCTTTGTCCAACATATTGTGTGATCAAGTAGCCGCCGATCGCTCAATTCCAAATAGTATGAAGCAACGCCATGGATATAGTTGGGATAAGATTTCGGGGAGCTCAAACAATTTTCAAATGAATTTTCAATCAGTTCTATATTTTTCAAATAGTCCTCAAAAAGCATAGCCGAATACCATTTAAACTTCGTCCGACATAGTTGAAAACTAAATTGTATTAGTGACATTTAAATTTGCTATTATTTTATCATTTGTTTTAATATCAATCAATTCACGCGTCTTTATATTTCATATTACAATAAGAATAAAGCATTTGCTATTGGGTATCAACGACTTTAACCTGATATAAAAAAATATTAATAAATTTATTTATTAATATTAATAAAAATAAATTTATTAATATTAAACATATATGGTGGGAGCGGAGTGGCTCAGTGATAGAGTACCGTTGCCGGGAAGCCTGGTTCAAATCCCGCTGCAGACAAGACTTTTTTTTAGTCTATTTGCAGCCGGAGATGGATCATATGGGATATAAAACTCTCCTGGGGCTCACCCAGCCTCTATAAAATGTTATAAATATAGGGTACCCAATATAAGGGGGAAAATCTGGGACCGTTTTCCATGAAATAGTACAGTCCCTACCATGTACTGAACCAGACCCGTTCACGGGTTGTAGTGGTACAGTTCAGGTAAACCTATAAGCTATAAATAAACAATAGGAGACGTAATTAGGACGATGATGACAGTAATCAGAATAAAGTGGTTCCAAATTAAGCATCATTGAATTACTATTACAAATTAATGGCCAAGGGGCCTGCGATAAAACAGAGCTACTTTACCTAAGTCCAGGAAAAGAGAATTAACGGTGCCTTCCGAAAGAAAGTGTTTCCCTAATACGAGTCATTTATGAACACAGTTAATTCCGAAAATTTAATTATGATTTGGTTGTTAATTATTTAAAGGTATTTTAACTGCCTTTCAGTTACTTAGCTGCCTTTTATTCTCTTCCTACTCCCTTTTCTTTAATATGATTCCTTCATGTCTGAAACATTCTCAAGAAAACAAGTAACCATTAATCATAACTGCTTGACCAAAACTAATTGCTGTATTCACGCCTAAAGTTGAGCCTAATGCACTTCGCAATGTATGCATTATTCTAACTATTATGAGTATTTGTTTCATTAGCAGTTTAGTAATATTTAGTGGATTATAAGGATCACCTGTGGTATAGTGGCATAACAATCTTCAATGCCCAAGGTCGTGGGTTCGATACTTTAAAATGTTTTCTAGGGTAATTTAAAACAGAATAGGAACTCCTTATTTATGGCATAATTCGGATGTGACGTAAAATGGAGATCACGGTGTCAGGTCGTTAAATATACCTATCCTAATTGTATCTGGATAAGCAAAATATAGGACATCTACTATTGCATTTTCTGATAAGCCATTTTGGCATACAGTAGCGAATGAATAAGCAAACAATAGATTTATAAAGATAAAAATTATAATCGATAAAAATCTCATTAAATGTATTGATATGAGCCTGTACAGGCTACAATGCATCTTATTATTAATGCGAGAGATGCAGCTATGAAATATAAAAAATGTAGCCCGGATACAACCGTATACAAGTCATAACCATAACAAAAAGTCGCTGACAACAGGCACAGTCTCTAAGACCAATATAAAAAAAACAGACATGTAAATAAAATAATTAAAGATAAGCGATTAAGACATTATCAGTACGAGCAAGCTGGTCCGCCACGTCAAGGCGATGTCTCCTAGGACCATGAATGAACATATCTTGAAAGTTTCAAAATTAAGAAAAATGCGTTAAAAAAAAAAATTGATACACTTAGGTTAACAATGAATTTTTTAATTTGAAAAAATAGCACCTATGAGTACATATATTATCGATATTCAACAATTGATTCATATAAAATTAGTAACATTACAATTTTGTCCTGTTGAAATGAAGCTTTGAATACAACTGATTTAGTCTATTTCTATGGATTCATGACTTTGGACTGACATTCCATGCATAAACAAATATTGGATTTCTAGGTTTTGAACAATTGTTTACAAAATTCCAATAAAAAAATTTAGAATTTTGAACATGAATTTTGTCCAGCTAGCTCCTACTAATCGAAACACTGTGCAGCCCTCGGATCTCGGCCTATGAAAAACTAACCAAACCAATACCCCCTATATCTTAACGTAATTCTCCCACCAACACTTCGGTAAATCCTGTAGTGATTTTAACTCATCTATCGATTTAGTGTATCGTTATGTGATCAGTGTCTTTACAGCAATCGCTTCACCGGTATCATTATAAATGTAGTTGAAACATTCTCAACCAATATGTGAACAAATTCTGTCAGTGCAGCGTTTGATTAGTGACTGTGTGTCAATAGTGTCTGTGACCTTCTTTACCAGGGTGAGTCAAATAAAGTAATTTTTTTAATAGTTTTAATCGGCTTAGATTTCGTGGAATAATAAAACACACTAATATACAAAAAACGTGTTGGCTTTCAGTAAGTCATCCTCTATAATCTTTAGAATTATTGTAGCTGCTAGAATAAAACTATAAATATTTATAAATTAAAGAGATGATGAATGAAAGTCATGACACAATGATCTCTATTAGAATGATCACGAAATGAACTTCATTTTCAAATCACTTTTCCTCATTGTTCTCATTTGTAAGCATTACGATACTTCTTAAGCCTTAAGCCCTGGCATCATCTAACTCAGCTAGGAAGACTATTATTTTTTTCTGAGTATCTAACCGAGCGATCTTAGGCAGTTATATAACATTGTCGATATAGAATAGAATAGATAGAATAGATAAATAATTTTATTCTGGGACCAGGTCCCTTTAGAATAACAGAGATGAACGAAATTGAATGCATGTATATCTGGCCAAAGGCCTAAATCAGAATAAAACAATAATTACATAATATCTTGAAAGAAAATAACTAAACAGGCATGTTTTAGTAGAAAATCAGAAAATGTGATACAAAATAAAAATAAAAGAACAGACATATTTACAAATTATAAAAAGAAATAGGCTTATGGAAAAATAACTGAATAAATAATAGGATCTAAAAATATAAAAAAATGATATCATTATGAGAGAGGAATATTTACAGTAGTTATCAATCGATCAAGTTGAATATATCTACAAATTATTTATTGATTATAAAGCATCTGATTGGGAATTTAGAAGATGTAGGAAAATATTGGATTTAAATGAGGTTTAAGAAGACGCATGACGGATATCGAGTGGGAGTGAGTTCCAAAGAGAGCTAGAACGGGCTAGAAAGGAACGCTAAACAGTGTTGGCTCTGTGGGAACGGATATAAAGAACAGAAGAGCGAGATCTTGTGCCCTGGAATTGGATAGAGGATTTGAATTGTAGAAGACTATAGATATAAGATGGATGTTGTGAGTTGATAGTTTGATATAAGTAAGAACCAAGGAAATAGAGTCTACGGGTAGAAGGGAAAAGCTGTTTTAACTCATTGTAACGGCGGGACAAATGAGACCTCCTCGGGGCGTCGAAGACAAATCGAAGTGAACAGTTCATAATTCGCCTCAACCTCTCCTCGAGCCCGATCGAGAGGCCACCATATGCCACACAACCATAGTCAAAGTGAGGAAAGGTAAAAGAAGTGATGAGGAGCTTACGGATAGGTAGTGTTAGAAGATGCCTGGAACGGTGGAATAACTTTAGAGAGCTTATTGCTCGACGGGAAATTTGGGCAATGAAGGGTTTCCATTAGAGGGATTGGTTGAAAATGACTCCGAAGTTATTAACAGAGGAACTGAAGGCAATGGGGTGATCATTTAATGTTAATTGGGGAAGTGAGTTGATAGATTTAAGAAGGATGGTGGAACCAATTAGGATGGCCTGAGTTTTCGCAGCATTTAACGACAGTTTATTCAAGTTTGTCCAAGCACTGATCCTATCTAGGTCAACTTGAATATTGGCAAATGCAGGTATTATTTCAGATGGAGGAACGGACAAATATATCTGGGAGTCATCGGCGTACAGATGGTGGGAACAGTGGAGGATTGATTTGGGAAGATCATTAATGTAACAATTGAAAAGGAGTGGGGAAATACTAGAACCCTGTGCCACTCCTGTGTTCAGCGGTAGGAAAGAGGAGAGGGGTTGATTAGGGATGGAGACTGCTTGAGTCCTATCCGAGAGGAAATCTTGGACCCAGAGTATGGAACTGTAGGAAAAGGAAAGATATTTTAGTTTAGAGAAAAGGCTGGAATGGTTCAGCGAATCGAAAGCTTTTGGAAAGTCGAGTATAATTAGTACAATTAGTATTTTTTTCATCCATGGCAGTATGCATGTCAGTTGTTATTTTAACGAGGGCAGATTGAGTGGAAAGGCCAGGACGGAAACCTGATTAAAATGGATCAAGGAGTTTGGACTGGTCCAGAAAATTTGACATTTGGGATTGAACTATTCTTTCGAGGGGTTTGGAAAGGTTAGACAGTATAGAAATAGGCCGGAAATCATTTGGGTTTGAGAGATTGGGTGATTTGTTAATAGGATGGACGATTACTTTTTTCCAGGAGGAAGGGAAAACTGCATTTTCTAGGGAAAAATTGTAAATGTAGAGAAGAGCAGGCAGAATTTCGGGGATGCATATTTTTAACAATTTGACGGGAATGCCGTCAGAACCGATGGAATTAGAGTTTTCAATAGGGAGGAGATAAGGTCAATGGGTGGAATATCGTATAAATAAAAGTTGTTGTGGTTGAACGATGGTGCTATTGAGAAAGTAGGAGAAGTAGAATGTGAGTTAGTAGAGAAAGACAATTGTTCAATTCATCAGGTGAAACCGGAAAGACTACAGGGAAAGGTGATTTTAGTGAGTTTCCGAAGGATTTGCCATTTGGATTTAGGATCAGGCTTGGAGGAAAGGGCTTCATGAAAGGAAGGGATATAAGTAGTTGTTTGAGCAATATGTTTTTTACGCTTCCTTCAATTCTTCTGAAAAATCTTATTACCCAAACTTATTCATCTGTATAAATATTGACGATATTATCCTTTAGGAAATTGTTTCTTAGTAATCATCAATAATTTCTAATCATATTTTTGTAAATCTAAAAACATTTTTAGATTGCTTAACTCCCTTTTTAACTTGATTTTTAAATTTGGAAAATATTTTTACAACAATTAATTCAAGGAATTATCATGGGATAAAAATGTTCTTAAAATATCGAGTGATTCTTTCGCCTTAACTTAAACCATTAGATTTATTAAATAAATAAATAAAAGGCTTAACGAACCCGAAGGCTCGAAGCCGATACCACCAATCTATGTTTACAAACCTCCGTCCACGGAGAACCACCCCAACCCAAACCCGCTAGATCACTCCTTACGCAATCCTCCCATCTACGCCGCGGCCTACCCCTCAGACGCTTCCCAGTCGGTACAGCGCCTATTAACATCTTAGGAATTCGTTTGTTACTAAGCCCAGCAACTTTACATGCCCATCTTAATCTTCACGAAGATATCACTTGAGTAATATTAATTAGATATTATTGTAGCGAATATTCTTAGATTTATTATATATACTAAATTATTTATTTATTGGAACATAAGCAGTTGATAACACAGTCGAATATAAGTTTAATAATAATACCAACAAGTTTCTAATATTAATTCTTTATGTTTATATCTTCAGGCTTATATTAGTAAAACATTCCTAATTTCATCACGGAGCTGTGTTAATATTACATTTATTCATTGAATAAATTTATTCCTTATTCCTTTGAGATGCTTATTAAAAAAGTATTTTATTATATCAGATGACGTTGAGTGTTGACATTATAAATTGCGATATTTAATTTTCTCATTAGAGTAAACTTTTTATTCATGGGTACCGTTAGAAGAAAATTTATTCATAGCATCAGCTTCGCCTTCTATAATCCGGTTGTTAAACTTTCAAAAGATCCGATTAAAACTATGAAATTCAGTTATACTTTATTAAAACTTTAAACCCTGCGTGGTTATTTTGTCAATATGTTATAAAACAAACATTAAGGTAAGTTTAGCCTGGTAATAATTTTTTATTTATTTATTTATTGATATTTACACCTGTATTACAATAATACATCAAGTAAATAGGCTAAGCGATACATAATGGCATGTGAAAATGACAAGTAGAGAAACTACCCACTGGTAGTACTCAAATCACAAGTTCAACTAAGAAGGTCACGGGGCCTACTTCTTTTCAGACGCCTCGGAGGATTATCGGGAATTGAAGAGGAAGCTAGGTTTGAAACTAGAGGGTTTGAGTGGAAATGAAGTTTGTTATGAAAGGATAGAGAGCGGGTTCGGGCCAAATCAGCAACAAATGGGACATTAAGGTCATTATAGATGACTTTATTCTTAACAAAATAAGGAACATTGAGGATTTTACGAAGGATTTTGGATTGTAGGGATTGGATACGAGAGGAATTCGATGGCTTAGTGGAGCCCCAAAGCTCTATTCCGTAAGTCCATATAGGGCGTATGATGGTCATGTAGATGAGTCTTATGTAATTAATGGGAGCTAAGAGCGTTTGTCTAGTAAGTGTTGAAGTACCCTGAAACGTCGAGCGGGTTCTTGTCTTTTCAGTCTTGTATGAGGATTCCAGGTTAATCGTTTGTCAAGATGCAACCCTAAGTATCGGATCTGTTCTACAGGCACAAGTGGGATATTATTAAAGGATACTGAAGGGCAGGAAGTCATTTGTTTACGACGTGAGGTAAAAGTGATTTGATACGATTTTTGCACATTTATCTCAACCAAGATCGATTGCTGTCAAAAGAATGAGACAATCACTAATCAGTGATGTTTTGCAACCATCAATATGGAATAATGAAAACATAGAAAACACAGGATTGAATGTCTCAGAACCCAATAATGGAAATTCCCACATGTTCTTCAAAAGTGGATGAAGAAACACAAGTATCATGGTCATCAGAAAAACACAATGCGAAGAAAGACTTTTTCTTGTCTTTGAGTGAACCAAGTAATTGTGATAAAGAAAGTGTTTCTGCATTACAAAGTTTTAAGCACACTTATAAAAAGATCATAAAGAAACCTTTGTTATATATAGGTTATGTTGATAAAACTAATAGTTATTGAATAAAAAGATTCCAATAATAACAAACATTGACTCTTTACTTGAAATATGTTAATTTAATTAATAAGCAATTTTTTTTTTCAGATGAAGAAAATATTCTATAATGCAAAAACATCATACGAATTTCTTACCACAAGAAATGTAAACAAGCCTGATGACGTCACCAAGCAAAAATGAAGCGCTTAAAAGTTTTCATTTCCCGCATGAATTTTTTCATAATCCGAATGCGATTTTTTCGATTAAGAATGATCTTTTAAAAATAAAATAAATATTTTTGTGAAAGTTACAGTATGTTGAATCTAAAATTCATTTATTTTTAATTTAAAAAAAAATCTTTGTCCGTAATGAACAAATAAATTAATATTATGATAAAAAAGAGCGGGATGCTTTTTAAGATATTTTCAAAACGACTAAAATTTTAACAATATCAGTCAACTATTTACAACAATTAACTTCAAACACCCCGAGCTTTTTAATTTTTTTTTTATAGTTTTCATTTTCTGCTTTTCCAATCGGCTAGCTACCAAAACGTGTTCTTTAGTTTTTTAAGCCATTATTTTTTTGTTACAAAATATAGGAAACTCCCCAATTCATGATTGCCTCAAAGTGAGACCTGTATACCTTAGTACTTACTATATCTTAGTAATAGGACCCTACCATGTCTTCGAGTATGAAAAATTATCCTGAAGATTCTGGTCAGGATAATGAGACACATTTAATAAATAATTGTATTTTCACCGGTCCTTGAGAGGGTAATAAAAGTCTGTATAATATGAAACAAACATTAGATGTTACGATGAGAAGAGATTTTGAACAAAGCACCTTACATTTAATTTTAAACATTTTATTGATTGAAGAAGAAAGGAAAAAAGCCAGGGACTCGATACATGCATACATACACGAGCCGGAAATAAAACAAATCAGAAGAACCAGACCGGCCTATCAGGTACGTAGGGGAAAACACTGAATAGAAATTGCCCTTGGGACTTTGAAGGCATTGAGTTATGAAGTGAATCAATCGACAGAATTCTCAAAGAAATTTTGATGCAAATACTGGTACATATAAAATAAGTTTGATCAATCATATTCACTATAATTATCAATAATTTTGTCACTAATAATTATTAATGCCAATTTAATTAAACGCTTCAAATTCTATTGAAACAAAACAAAAAAGAAATTTCACAACGGAATCGTATTGCTTTATTTCGGGAAAGATGTGAGGAGAGTGCTCACTGACAATGAACTTTAATAAAGTGAATAGCCTTTTTTAATTTATTATACGGATTCCATTGCATTCAAATAAATTTAAAACTTTCTTTTATCCATTTATTTATTCGTATCACAATATCTGGTGAGTCCAATCAAACAGCTAAATTAAAAACCAAGCAACATTTAAAAAAATATTGTTTGACTTTATAACTGTTTAAGTAAATGCTTTTTAAAATTTAAATCTATGTTTATTCACCAATATCTTTTTGTAAAGAATAATAGATCTTTTTAGAGAGATGTTTGCTGCACAACCCTTTCTCAAGTTAATTGAGCCAGGCAGTCTTCAATCATGAGAGACCCCGCAGCCTCACTCATTATACATCCGCTTTATTAACCAGAAGGACTTTGAAGTTATAACCATTTGAAGATTTGCCACGTGTATCCCCTCTTTGACTGCAAAGGTAAGCTATGGTGGTATTTGCCACTCCATGCATTCCTCCAGTACTGTATGAAAAGGCGTTGATGAGGTATGTAATGCTTTTATGTTTTCTGCGTTTGCCTAATATCTTGGCTAAGCTTCCTCAATGACTTGTTCAGATCCATTAAGTATCAACTACGCCGAAATATTACTATATACGAAGACTAAAATAACTGCGTTTAAGTTTAGATGCTAGCTATATTTACTAATGCCTCTGCATAATATTAAATTATAAATATGGTCTTGCTTTAGTATATCTCTTTGTTACGACATCTTGGGTCATGTATCTTCCACAACATTCAATTTTATTTTCTTCTCTAATTTTTTTTTTAAAGGATATTCTTTATAGATGACATAAATAAATAATCTGAACTTTACTTTATTTCAAACACAACCAGTTCGAGATGCATAATCCTATTCACAGAGTCAATTGTCATACATTGCCTTTAACTCTTTCCGTGCTACAACAATAATAGATACAAATCAAGATGTGTTGTTGAGGAAATGGTTGACTATATGTACCTTAACCAATATTGAAAATGGTTGGGGGAGAGGGGTACAGTCAATCATTTCTAAACATATAAATAAACCTTTAATTTTCATCATATCGTTGACAAATGTTCCTTGAAGTCCGGAAAGAAGTTGTATGAGCATTACTTTTTTATTGTTTAACTCCGATCTATGATGGCAGTCGTTATATTCGATATACTCCTCTGATTCAGAAAAAACAACTTACGTATAATATATTTAAATTTCTTAATATAAATCCAATATGGCTGTCATTTTAATGGTATCTTCACCGAATCTATTTGTTTCGATATCCCACCGCACAGACTGTTCGATTATTTAGATCATAGACTGATTATTTTTTGAAGAAATTGAAAATAAACTATTTTTAAAAATATTTTAGTACAAATGAGGAAGAAAGGCCCTAAACAAACAATTATAATAACTGTCAACGGGTCAAAATAATTAATTATTAAAATTTTAAAAATAATGTCAGTGCAGTCGAGCTCATTCTCATAGGGCGTATTTTTAATTAATCTAAACCAATAAATGCCGTGAAAAGTTTGGAAAACTCAACTTATAACACTAATAAATCTTATTTACGGAAATCCCTTATGTTTTGTTCTAAAAACTATATTGATCGGTCACTAAAGAAGCTTTCGCAACTCCAAAGTACTTAGCGAACAATACATGGCCCAGACCATCATTTGATACATGAGGTGTGTAGATG
This sequence comes from Troilus luridus, assembly GCA_964056705.1. NCBI lineage: Eukaryota > Metazoa > Arthropoda > Insecta > Hemiptera > Pentatomidae > Troilus > Troilus luridus. The sequence continues at coordinate 110,465,666 of OZ057413.1, read as the reverse complement.
CAGAACTCACATTCTCCACTTTTCATAACTTTCGGTAAAACGATAAAAAACGATTCTGTTATAAATATATGAGATAAATAAATCAGAAATGTTTTAGAGAAGAGGTCGTTGTTGCTCTTCTCATAATAATTCTGACTCATTTATCTCATACATTTATAGCATAATCGGTTTTAATCGTTTTACCGAATTTTATGAAAAGTGGAGAATGTGAGTTTTGCATCTACACCCCTCACATAATGTATATACAGTAAAGTATGGTGAAAGACGTCGAATATAATTTTGGATATGATAAGGCGAGTGAAAATTTCTTCTTCTTTTTGCTTACATAGCTTTTCCAGCGTTGAGGATCCCAGCGCAGCCACACCTCCCGATCTCTTAGCTCAGCCGCGTCATTGGTTGAGGGATTTGCCTCTTCCACTTCAAATCCTTTGTATGAAGTCCTCATCTGAAACTCTGGGACGCTTCCGCAGACTCGTCCCAAAGGATCGAGTTTCGAATTGGTTTATAGGGTCGACGTCCTGCTTCATGCGGTAGTCATGCCCAAACCACATGATTTGCCTATTCTTCAAAGTGATTTTGAGATCAGGTACTTCCAGGCTGACCAGCGCTAGCAGATTTTATGAATTTCTCCCATAAAATTTATAAATAGGACGGAACTTAAACTAGCATCCTGTCAAATTCATCTTGCGACAAAAATTTAATTAAATAATTAAATAAATAATTTAACTTAAAATCATCATTAAATATCTATTAAATGAATTAAATTTTTTTCATACCCATTGTTTTGAACTTTTTTCTGTTATTTTAACACATCAATGGGAACAATTGTGAACCGTTCAAAGGTAAGAACAAATCAATCTACGAGCATTCCTTTTACTAAAATAAGCAACGGAGTTGATCTGTAACAAACTGATTTTCCACGACAGAATGCATGTTAGTAAAAATAACTCCCCGAAAAGACTCAAAGCAGAAGGTTCTGAGGGAGCAGGAAGGGAATAGAGAGGAGGGAGACGACCAAATCATTCCAACAACAAAGATGCCAGAAGGCCTTTTCAAGTCTGTTCCAATTGACTCCTCCTTCTTTAATCTTATATAAATAACCTTTTCCGCAGCAGAGTAATTGACCATTCATCCACAGTCGCTTATTCGCCGAACCTTTGTAGTCTATTATAGACGGAAAATTGCGTAGAAGAGGCATTGTTTGTCCTGTAAATGATTAAAAATACTTCCCATTGACCCTTATAAAACAGGCCGGCCCTGAGGACATTTATTTTTTCAAAAGCATCCTGTTTGCAAACCGGTCCTTTGTCCTTCTGGAAAGGCCTGGAGACGCACAAAGGAGCTTTGATTATTCAACGACGACTTTAATTAGATTTCACTTTTCACAAATTCAGAAGCTTTTATTGGAAAGCAATTAAGTCCGAAATTAATAAATCTCAATCATCATTATATTTATCAGTACTATGTTTTATATCAACAACTTAAGAGAGTTAGGTAGCTCGGTAAATAGGGTACTCTATCACCATAAGTTACAGATGAATTATTTACCCTGCTAACAGACGTCAATCTGACATTGTTAAATCAAGTTTATATTTTCGTTAAAAATCTGCAATTTAAAAAAAATGTTTAGGTCAAATAAACCTTATTTTAAAATTTATTATATTATTGCGACTTATGTAATTCTCGATATAAGAATTGTAAAACAAGTATTCTTATAGGTAGCGAGTTCCAAGTGAAAGCAGGTTCAAGGTACAGCTGAAGTTTGAATTTCTCATAGAGACGAGTGAAGTAAACAGCTAAATGTCTGTGTTTGCATGTACACAGTCCTTATGCAATAATATTTAAAAGATAAATCTATTGAATCGAAATAAAAAATGTTAAACTATATTTTGAATAATATTAGTTGACCTTTTATATATGAGGAAGGAAATGGTCCGAATAGAGTCGAGAAATTTTTAATTTATTTTTTAATTTTAAAATCTCAGGTAAACGATCTGAGATTTCAAAATAGTCTAGTTTCAAGCCCCTGCCCATCAACTAGCCCTGCAATGCGGGTCGAAACGTTGGCTTACCAATAAAAAATGTCTCCCTATATAAGAGAATTTTCTTGAACTCTACCCGCACAATTTTCTTCCTCTTACTTAAACTATAATGTATAAAAATATACTATTTAAATAATTAAATACTTCCTACAATTCTACTTTTAACCTATAGTTAACATGTCACTATTGGAATACGACGTAATAATCTAAGAACCAGCTTGATACCAATTTTATACATGTAAGTCGTGAATTCAACGACTTAACCAAGAAGGTGAATGGAATAAAACATGTGGATGCAGTGAAGAACTTTAATTAAAAAAACATATTTACAAACATATAAATTACTAAATAACTCCAGGTATCTTTAATTACAAACCTGAATCAACACAATAGTCAATATTCTGTAATAACACACATAACATAAAATTAACCAATGTTCACTCAAGCGAGTCTCTCAGTAAGCAATATCTATTATAACCTTATCTATTATAATGTTCACGTCTATTAAGTTTGGCGTGAATACTCAAACTTACATATTTATTTATTTATTTTTTATTTTATTTTATTTATGTTGTGAAAACTCCTTGCAATATTTAAATTAAACGAAATTATAATTAAAATGACTAAAAATTCTGTACTAATTATTAATTAGTAAGATGGTAACACTAGGTCGTTTGGTTAAATATTTGTTTAGTTGCTCTGAGATTCCACATCCATCTGCTATGTTCTATTTTTGCTATATATTTCCTCCTTCATTCTCTTAACCTCTATCTCGTTTTTTTTTCTCCACATACGATTATAACGTATTAATTTAGTATGTAACTTAATCATAGCTCCATATTTATTTTAATAGTACCTAACTAAATGCAATCTCATTTTTGAGCATCTTTGACCCTTTTAGTGCGAACAGTAAACGATAACGAATAACGAATGATTAATCGACTCTCTATTAATGCTTTAAATTGCAGAGCGTCGGAAAATCGACTATTACGCAGTTTGATTTTAACTATCGATCTGTGCGGACGTGTCGTAGCAGTAATTAATATGGTACTTTTTTTACTTTTTTTCAAAAATCATTTCGCATTTTATGCAAAATATGTGAAAATTAACTCAGCACTAAAAGCGTTAATACCATATCATTAATTATATTTGAATATTTTAAAATTAGTTCTGATGTGATTTAACTATGTTTTTGTGATTATCTTCATAGATATCATTTCACGCTTGTTATTTTTAATCATTTATTGTATAATTTAACCTTTTGTGCATTGTATTTCACTCCTTTCATATTTTTTTTAGTACTGAACTCACGATTAATCACTTTCAATAAATTCCTCCCTTCTGAAAACAATGCATGTTCTCTACTATCTGTAACTGCTGGTGATCGAAAAGACAGAAGATTCGTCGTATACTCGCGAATCTACTTGTGGCGAGTCCCCCTCCCATCACTGAAGAGATTAGGAATAAATTCATAGATATAAGTTACAAAAAAACTGGAATGATAAATATCTAAAAATAAATCGGGCATCGAGAGGCCTTTTTCTCTTTAGTTTTTTGTTTATCGCCGTGCAATTCCGCTAAAAAGTTCGACTTCGATACACGCGTGATACTCAACTACCGTTACTGGTAGGAAATACTCGAGCAAACACATATATTGCGACTCCAGGATCCGGCAATGTAAACAAGAGTGGTTTAGGAGGCCGCCCTAATCGTCTTCTTGAGCGCCGCGGAATAAACAAGTGGGACAGTGCTTGTCGCTCACACTTCACTACTAAACACCCTTGCTCCATTTTTGCCCTTCCGCTCTCTGATAATGTATCTTCCTTCCTACATTCACTTTCCATTCTCTTCCCTAACATTGTTTTTCTTTTTAAGGATATGTAAAAGAAAAATAAATCCATATTTATAAAGTTTATATATATTGGTTTCTACTTATCTTGACTGTTTTGGAAATATTATGTTTTGGTTCTTGAGTTTCAGTCAGTTAATTTCAACTTCTTTAGGCGACGTTTCGAGACTAGGTTAGTCTCATATTCATGCCCTAACAGTGAAATAAAAAGGTTTATTGGGGTTCTTTATTATTGAATCACAACTATATTGTTATGATGTTTCGAAATAGGATTAAGCGCATTTATCTTCACATTGTATTTCGTACACGACATTTGATTTTAACTCTAATTTATCCGAATCTTTAGTTTTTGTAAATAGTCTTAACACAGTGGCTGTGTTTTTAAAAGTAATTGCGGAATCCATGTTACTTTTATTACCGGTGAGTGTTTTTGCTAGTCTTTCTGAAAGTCTTAGTATATAGGGTATAGTATAGTATTTTTTAGGATTGGTTTCATTTAGGTTGTTTTGGTTAGTAAGTGTTTTTGTTGTTTTTAGTAAATTACGAAGGAGGCTGTGTGGATAACCATTCTTTAATTAGAGGTCCACTACGTTGTTTCCGGCTGTTTATTAGGTTTTAATTAAATAAAACTGCTGTTCCTAAAAATAGATTACTTATTCGTTGATCATAGCTATTGCAATATAAACATTTTATGATGTATTGCGAAGTAACTGATTGATGATAAACTGATTAATTCTTTAGAACTTGTAAGTACACTCTATCCATTACAACTTACACGTGTCATTTTATATTTATTTTAGTGTGCTATTTAATGTTTTTACTAAAAGCTCATTTTTTCACCGTTAGGGCATGAATATACAACTAACCTAGTCTCGAAACGTCGCCTAAAGAAGTTGAAATAAAGTGACTGAAACTCAAGAAACTAAACATTATATATATATAGGAAAAACATGGTCAGGGTAAACAATTTCTAGGGTAGGTCAGAGAAATAATTTCTTAAATAGATCTATTGTACAACGTTTCGACCCACATTGCAACTAAAAAAACCAATTAAAATGATATATAAAAATTGTAAAGTACACAAATTTCTATTAATATTTGGTTTATTATACGTATGTTTATTTTTTACAAGTTTTATAATATCTAGCATATATCTATCATCTCGAGATTTTCATTGAGTATAATTTTCAACTCGGAAAAGATACGTCAACATAAAAATCGATCGATTGCATCTTATACATTAGAGTTAAATAGTGGCATTGAATATAATAAGATGTTAGAATAGAAGCGTATTATCAAAAATATATAATGCCGGTCTATACACATATACTATAAATATTAAGAAAAATAAATAAATTTACTGATCAAGAGTATTAATAATTTTGTTTTTAAATGGCACATCTTTATAACTGTAAAATAATAATAGAACTATATTACTAGTAAGGTCCTATAGCTATATATATATTTTTTAAATGAAAATCATTCACAGGTTTAATTAAGGCATGTACCTATATATATATATATATATATATATATATATATATATATAAATATGTACTTATAACGTAAGTGTGCGGGAAAAAAATTATTTCCTATTTTTACATATCTGCTGATCCTGTTAGCATTACGTTGGTAGGTTCCCAAGAGAGGTAAAAAAAGGTGGCTTTGATATTTACCCTGCCGGGGAGAGGTGAGCCGATCTAAGGGTCCGCTACGGTGTTGAACCATTGACCCCGTTTTATTTCTTTCCTCTCCTCTCAGAGCCGCCACTAAGGGACAAAGTGAATCATCAATTTCAATGACCTGTTTGATCTCGCCGTTAATTGCAATTAACTTTACATAATCCCTTTTATTGAAGTCCCTTTATTATTGTTTAATTGAGTCACCCTTGTGAGGCTTTATAGGGCTGATGTAACTGAGCTTTTATTTGCATCTGATGAAATATTCATAATCTATTTAGATTGCCTTTACTCGTTACCGGACGATTTAAATATTTATTAAAAATAGATTTTTGTAGCCATTATTCGAGCCATTTGGATGAGAATATTAGAAATTAATTATTTAACTTAACAGTTAGTTTTGGGGTTCTATTAGTTAAAATTTTGTGAGTTTTACATCAATACTTCAATCAATCTAGCTATAATAATAGAGGATGGAAATAGTTGGGGGTGCAGTCAAACATTTACACAATAAATAAGGGAAAGAATTATGTATAAAGTAAAGAATAGGAATCTCGTACATGATAGGCAGAGAAGTAAAATATAAAAATAAAATTTAAAATATATGTATCGGATGTTATATAAAATTATACAATTGGAATGAAGTTATATTAATATAAAATATGATGTAAGTATAGAAGAAACTATAGAATGAGAGTTATAAAATATCAGTTTGAGAACGGAGATATATTATAAAAAATTTGATGCTCAATAAAAATGAACTCTTTGGTTAAAAATATGATGGATGCTAAAGTGATGATAGGAGAAATAGGTGTGAAGAAACTATTTATCTAGCTATTTATCAACTATTTCCATCCTCCATTAGTACTTACAGTCAACAAATTTCCTCTCTAACATGAATAGCTACAATAATATAAATTCAAATTACATACCTTATTTTTTTGTAATTTTTTTTATTACAATTCATTATTATAATAGTTCACTGTCAATTGTTCAATGAAATAGTCAATCAAATTCAATAGTCAATTGTGAATCACCTGGTGCCTCACTGTGAATGAGGTTTCTTCATTTGTTATGATGATTCGTAATATATTAAGATTGGCCTTATTTGTTACCAAATAATTTCAAGTACTTGTGATTTAGCCGATCTCCATGAAACCTACTTCTTTATGCCGTCTAACATCTTCTTATCACTCGTCTCATTTGAGTTATTTTTCTGTGCATCATTAAATTGTTTTCCATATTTGTCTTTTAGTATTTTTGTCTTTTTTTTTTTTTTTTTTTTTTTTTTAACTTCTGTGTTAACAATTCAATTTAATTTTGTCTTATTTATTTTTTAATTGCCTCTTTAAAATGGACAGAATAAGACATTGGGAATAGTGTTCTTCGAAAGAAATCGCTTACAGTTCAGAATAATTTAAAAAATGTCGGTTTCTATTATTCACTAATTTCAATTTATTCATTCGCCAGAAAATTTTAGGTAATCAATTATTTGATCTAGATTTAATTGATAAAACCCATCGCTGGTAGGTTTTTCCCACCGTTTTAGTGCAAAAAATATAATTCCCTACTCGCACGAGATCCGACCCTGCAAATCATGCATTTCTATATATACGGCTTATAGACTATACTAACATAATTATAGCCAGCGATTCTCTATATACCTCTTGCATATTAATGTTTCTCAATAAATTATTATTGTAACCTAAAGATGCCTATATAGGACGGTAGCTGTCTAGAATGACAACTGATTGGAGACTCAACACCCATGCTTGTAATATGTGTCATCAAATTCAAAATATTCACAGGTCTCTGTAACATCCAATAACACGTCCATTTGCAGGATTGGATATTAGAAACAATGCAGCAATCTGCTATTCATTTCCCTGAATGATATAAATAAATATGAAAGAAAAACAAATCAAACATTAAGGTAACAATTACTCGATAATCCCTGTTAAAATAAGCATGTGTTAATTACGAACAATAAAGTTAATTAAATTACACATGCAATCAATTACTTATTACAAATAAAATAACCTCTTGTATACGAACCTACATTAATATTTGAAATTATGTGTGAAGTGAATTGAATAAAATCTTATTTAATAAATAATGTGATACATATAAAACAATAGAATTCAAAGTTGGTAATTAAAATAAATCTAATAATGAATAGCCGTTAAATTTTTATTTGATTATTATTGGGATTAGAATGATAATAGGTTGATTAGGGTGTTCACAAAAATATCATGAATTTTCCACTCTGTTAGATTTTTTTTCGTTCCTTCGGAAATAGTTCCTCTTCCGCCCTAAGTAACTTAATTTGATTACGAATGAATATTCAAAACAGTTCCTTTGTGTAATAGAGTACCCGGATTTTTGGCAGAGAAAGGCTGAAATTTATTCAAAGAAAATAAAGGCGATTATGAAACAATCTTCAAACCTTTCCTAAAGTAAAATTAACTTTATTACTTGAAATTTACTTTACATCCTCTAGTAATAATGTAATATGAGACAATGAGAAAATTTTCTCGGAATTGATAAAGGTGGAAATCTATGGGGTACTTTTCGGTTACACGACATCTATACTATTCCCAAAAACTTTAATATTAATCGAAAATGTCTTAATCTTAATTAAATTGGCATACAATAGTTTTTATCTCAAATTATCCGGAGCGAAATACTTGGAATAGGGAGAATTTAACGTTTTACTAGCTAATTCAAAATGTTTTGGAAATTTTATCGTCCAACATTTTGCTCACTATATTGGTTCACTTTAGGTTTGGTGGAAGGGAATAAATGACTTAATAGTTGCTAAAATCATTCTCTATTGAGGACACAATTTAAAAAAATGTACTTCCAGGCAAACTTATATTTTTCACTCATGGGTCAAAAAATGAAAAGATGCCGGTAGTCCTGTAAAATTGGGTCAGAAATGAATCGATGCATTTGCAATACAATTTTAATTAAAACAGTTTTTTTTAATGTATTCCCGTTATTATTTTTTATATAATTTCCTCCGCCATTCTCCTTATCTTTATTCTTTTTTTTATCCACATATGATTATGACATACATTTTTGAGAGGAAAATAAATCGTTCTAAACCCTTATCAGTTTTTTATTGCAAAATAAATGAATTATGTTCGATATTCAGATTTCAACCGATACATCACTTTGACTTGTTTCGACAAGACGTAGGTTAGTACTCCTTCACATCTGAAAGAGTAATGATACAAGAATAACTTCTAGGAGCAATAAGTTTTAAGTTACCCTCTCGCAAGTCCCTCACTTCATGCTGAGAAGTTACTGAACTTAATGGAAGCCATTAATCCTGGACTTCCACGTTCCTCTTATCTAAAAACGTTTCTGTTTCCTACATGCATACCTCTTCAATTACAAATTACATAATTATTATTATTAGCCCACATTGTAAGATTTATCTTACAGTAAATTTATATGTAATATTAGTATATAACTTTCACCAAAATTAAAATTATTCTAAAGTGTTTTATTTTTTAATATTTTTATTCTCATAAAAACAAAAAGACATAAGTAACAGACGCGTAAATAAAATATTTTTATTTTTAAAATTTATGGGGCTTAGTAAGGAACGAATCCCATAACGTCCAAGGTAGGTGGAAGGTTTTAGTTAAATATGATCTAACGGATTTTAGTTTTAGACAGAAACCGCGGACGGAGCTTTGTTTATTTCACTTGACAACGTCACTTTATGCTGCTATGGCTATGCGGACAAAAAAACGTTATTGTCCAATAAATAATACATTAAAGAAATTACAATACTTTGAATCGTCTCCCCCCCCCTTCTTTACTCATCGGAACTGATGACCTCCCTAGACATTGCCGCTCGGAGCCTAAGAGACGCCTTCAATGGAGCTCCACCATCAAGAATGGTGCGGCGAAGTAGCGGCCATTGTCGTCGAGTTATTTGTCAAGGCTCCCTCTTCTGTGGTCGTTAGTCTTCCGAACAAGAGGAACCTTCAGTGAACCCGGCTGTGGTTTCCTTCGAACAACTTGCGCGAGTCTCCATTGTGCCTATAATAAATTTATATGATCACTTTTATGGTTGATTGGATTCGCGCCAACTATAGGAAATAACTCTATCTCCCGAGCCTAACCATTGTAAAAGTCTGCTTGAATATCGCTCCTTCTAAAGATCAATGTCTTAACCCAAAAACCCAATATTTCAATTGATCTATTTGAAAGTTCTATGCGAGTAAAAAAAATATATATTTGGGGATGGTGAAACAAATCATTCCTGAAGTAGTGATGGTTTTGAAATTCCTTTATTACCCATTAGAAAATATTTAAAAGCTTGAGACTTTTAATTTAAAATTAATGAATTATGTTAATTTATTCTCAGAAACCTTCAAACCCTCATAAAGGTTGAAACAAGATACACGTCAAAATACGACTTTATTAAAAAAAAAATTTTGGAATTGGAATACCAGATATGTCGTTCCTGAAATAAAAACCTTCAACCAATACAATCGCTACTGAAGGCTTAACTAAAAAAGCAAAATTTGGAGTTTCGCCATAGTTATTTTTAAAGAACGATGTATGAAGAAGACAAACAACAACAGTGGAACATGTAAATATAATGCATTATAAATAATTCTATGGATAAAGACAAGTGGAAAAACTACTCAGTGGTAGTAGGCAAAAAATAAATTCGACTTAAAAGGCCACGAGGTCACCTACTTATCAGACGCCATAGAAGATTATCGGGAATTAAAGAGGTTTGAAACTACTTGTGGGTTTGAGTGAGAATAAAATTTATTTTGAAAAGACTGATATCAGGTTCGGGCCAAACAAGTGTACAGTGATGTCATTATGGGTGACTTTATTAGTAACAAAGTAAGGAGCATTGGAGAATTTACAAGGGTTTTGGATTGTAAGGATCGGATACGAGAGGAATTCGATGGATTAGTGCAGCCCTAAAGTTTTTGTTGCCTGAAACGGGAAGAAGAAGAAAACTAAATTATAAAATATTTATATACTAAATATATAAGAATATGGGGAGAATATTGAATTTCGTCAAACAGATACAAAAGAAAAAACACTGGATATTTAGTTGAGTAAAATGCATTGGGTGACAATGAGGTCTGTAATGAAAGATTTATGTTCCGCATTATTATGACGGTACAACTCTCGGTCTTTCGATCTGAAGATTTAAAAGTGTAGATGTACATCAAATAGTTTCTATGTCAGGAATTTCGAATGTTTGGAAATAATTTAGAGTTTTCGCAGTGCGGTGGAAACATACTGCGTTTCAAAGCATTCTTCATTTTTGCCTCTTGCGGTTCACAAGATATTTTAGGCATTAGTGAAGAAACAAGTCTGGTTTACAAGTTTAATTAAATTTCAGGAAAGAAGAAATTAAAATAAAACTTATTGGTGATATAATATGTAACCAACGTTGTAAACACATCACGCTACATCAAACTTTTATATTTTATTTCGCTACTTTATAAAAATTCATTCGTTAATTTTTATAAAACGTGTTGTTTTTTTTTATTAATTAAACGTCACTTTATGCTGCAATGGCAAATTGGATAATATTACAGCAGGGATATGAAAGTTCACTATTTCACGTTCTCTACGAAAGACTGTATTACGAAGGATAATTTGCTCCTTTTAAAACGTCTTAAGTCCACCTACCGGGCTGCAATCCCACGAATAAAAGGTTTTTATGCTGACGCCTACACCACAGGTGACGCATTTTTTTAATTTATGTTTTGGTCAGATATTTTTGTATATTAATAAAATAAAATAACAAAAAATTATATTTAATACCTAATATAACAAGTTTTATACTTATATTTTAATTATAATTCTTAATTTCATTGATATACGATGAATAGATGTTTATTTTGAATTATAAGCGCCCTACTTAAGTGAGCTAGTATTTAATACTTAATTAATAATAAATTTTATATATAAAGTGCCAAAGTTGACTACGGCACACCTAGTGGAAAATCTGTAAACTAAAGGTGTTGTTCGAATGGTCCTGACTGATTTCACGTGTGGTTTATTGTATTTTATTGAATTTAATAATGACTGTAAAACCCAATCGTGTAAATAAGCAACATTCGTAAAGTATCTGCTTCTTTCAATAATATAATGGTGTTATGATTTAAATGCTAAGATATCGAAAATTAAAGATGAAAGAATTTTCTAATAAATAGTAACTTGTAAAATATTTTAACACATTAGACGTTTGAAATTTCAGGCCACATTTACGTATATATGTCTTTTCCCATCCCTTTCGTAAATAACCTAGACCGACATTTCTGTCTCGAGTCTGGGAGTTTTTCTAACAATGACGTTGTGTCGTACGGGAAGACCTATTCTACTCAAAGGATGGGTTACTCACCTCGACGATAGGAAGAGAACTGAGACAGAAGGAGCAGTAGGGAACCATGACCTAGATCCGATAACAAGCCCATAACTGGGATGGTGGACTATCAACCCTCCTCATCTAATCGACCCCCTAATATCACCTGCGAATCTACTGTCGTAAGCAGCGGGGTTTCCATGCACCCTAACATAGCTGTTCGGGAAATCGGGAGTTCGTAAACAGTCCAGTAACTGTAACTGTGCCAAAACTTTCAATTTGATAAGATAATTACTCGTAACAAAAAGTACTGAGTAGTACAACCGTCATTTGCAAAATTGTATTTTCAGTAAAAATTACGCAGCAAGAATGTATTGCAATCGCAATGTTCTCCGATCTTTAGATTTCAATGGTTAAAAAATGTCTTTTTTATCATCCCTAAATACATTGTGACTTGATTCGACGTGAAATATGTTGAATCATACGGCTAACTAATAGGTTCATGACCTACGGAATTATGTTTATACTATCAGATTATAACCCAGGAAATTATGACATTACTACCTTATATATTATGACATTACATTATACCAGGATATAAACCATATATACTCTCGTCCTCTTTTATATGGATGGATACAAGCATGAAAATATTGTAAGACGGAAGAAAAGAAAATATAGAATGGATGATTAAGAACATAGATAAGAGAGTCAAGAGAAATGAGAAAAAAGACAACGCCTGTGTATATATACATATATCGCTTGATCCGACAGACGTTGTCCTGTTCAAACATTTAAATCCAAAAATAATAACATTTTTTTTAAATACTGTAATTATTTGGACTTTTTTGATGAAAATAAATGTTAAAAAACCATTAAAATATCTAACGTGATGGCGTCAGTTAATAGAACATGACCTATTAATTGCGTATGAGTATATCTGTTGCTGATCTTAAGTATAAACTTAAAACTGTTTTAATTAATAGCAAAAATGCATTAACTCAAGTCGTAGCAGTTTTCTGTAATAAATACAAAATGAATTATTTTATTTTATTAGTTTTTGATATTTACATTTAAAAAATATTTACAAAACGAATTAATTTGTGTAACTTTTTAAAAATAAACATAAAAGGAACGACGACGTATTTTCACCAATATAACTAAAAGTATACTTTCATAACTATGTGATAGGGTAATTAAAAAATGTCAATACCGCTATAGCTGAGCGGCCAGCCGGATCTAATGTAAATCAAATACATTGCTGTTATTAACAACAACAAACAAAATAAACTTAAATAATTTCGACCGCAGTGCTACCTGCCAGACGCAGTGTAAATACAAAACTTGAGGTTATATCAGAAAAATTAGAAAAACATTCCATCGGATCGAATTGTAAACCATCCTCGCAACAGCTTAAATATTCATGAAAAAATTCATTGAACTAGGCCCAATCGTTTAGGAGGAGTTCAGATACGTTGCTATGACAGAAGAACTTTATATATATATTTCTTAAATATATATATATATATATTTTACAAATATAAAATATATATATATATATATATAAACACTTGTGATCTCCAAACGAGGCGTTACTCTCTACGTATGGGAAGCAAAGAAGGATACCAGATGATTTCAGCGCTTTTTCTCTAGTAACTCTAGTAAATTAACTTGCATTACAAGCCATTGACTCAGCTAGTACATGAGTGGAGAAGCTGTCCGTTTCGAAAACCCTGGTGCCATATTTACAAAATGGACGTATTTGTTAAGAAATAATTAAACCAAAAATGAAAGTTTTAGAAGCCCATGAGGAAGGTTTCAATTGGCTAAGGAAGTAGATGGTTAGAGTTAAGATTTGTCTATTTCAATATCGCTATCTCCTTATTAGTCCAGTACGTGGGGTTTTTTTTTAATGCGAAAGGTGGGGTAGTAGCGATTTTTTAGTATGTTGTTTGTCTTGGGCCCCCAATGAAAAATCCAAGTTTTCGACTTCGAGGCGCATGCGCTAGAGCCACCATCTTGGAATTTAGGTACAAAAATTTAGTTTTTTTATAATAACTCAAAAACGGTGGATTTCACGACAAAAGATGTTGTATACAATGTTAAAGATGATAAAATTTCCTATATTGTTTGTAGATAATTTTTTTTTGTAGCACACATATGTTAGGAGTTACAGCTCAGTGAAGTTGCGCTATTTGAAAAAAAAAAATGCGGAAACTTCATTTTGGTTGAGTTGTATTTTATTATTATTATTGTACAGGGTGACTGGTAATTAGTGGCGGAGCCGTTAAAGGTTGATAGTATGGGGCAATTCTAGTCGATATTACTAAGATACCTACTGTTCTAAAATTAACCCTTTCCAAGATATTCGTACTTAAAGAATTTTACAAAAAAAATCCTATTTAAAATCTTAAAATAGCTATAAATCCTAAAAACTGGTCTTTCTGGCCCATTTTTTTTTTTGTTTTGCAGCATTGATATTCTAAATAGGGAATATTAATAGTCAAGTCTTCGTAATTGTCGATATCTGACGGGAAAATCGATAGATATAAACATTAAATAAAAAAGTAATACGGTTTTCTGTTTTCCATTGATCATATCTTCGTGGTTTCGTAACCGATTTTTGATTTTAATATCTCATTTGAAGGTAATGAAACGTAGATGTTTTTAAATTATTATGTACGTAATAATATAAGGGGATTGTTTTGAGTAAATCGACATAGGTATAGAGGTAGTAACCGTAATTTTTTCATTTAATGTTTTTGTTTATAGATCTTCGTTTAAGATATCACCAAATATGAAGACTTGACTATTACTATTGCTTATATAGAATTGCTTTGTTGCAAAACAAAAAAAAAATGGGCCAGAAAGACCAATTTTTAGGATTAGTAGCTATTTTAAGATTTTAAATAAGTAGTTATAAACGACGGGTTGTAGAATTGGAGACTGTGGAATTGACCTTGACAAGGCGAGGGGAAGGGTGCGGGGGGGAAGCCTTGGAGGTCTGAATGCCACATTTGGCAACGTCGCAAGGAATGTGCAAGATTTGGCAACATCGCTTTGTTTACATTAGTGTTATAGTAGAGGTGCAAATGACCTTGTGACGTCACGGGGGCATTGACCCTCTGACGTCATCGAGGGGCCGGGGGTTCCTTTATCAGATTTTTTTTTTTTTTTTTAAATATTTTATCTATATAGTGTGTAAAACTGTGACGGGGGGGCATTGACCCTCTGACGTCATCGAGGGGCCCCGGGGTTCCTTTATCAGAATTTGTTTTTTAAATATTTTATCTGTATAGTGTGTAAAACTGACCTTGTGACGTCAGTTCCATCAGAGCATGAGTCATTGATGGCCTAGCGCTGCCCGGGTATGCTTGATCGGCAGTTTATATTTTATCTCACGGACGAATACGGGGTTCCTTTATCAAATTTTTTTTTAAATATTTTATCTGTATAGTGTGTAAAACTGACCTTGTGACGTCAGTTCCATCAGAGCATGAGTCATTGAGGGGGGCTAGCGCTGCTCCCGGGTATGCTTGATCGGCAGTTTATATTTTATCTCACGGACGAAAAGGTTGACATTGTGTGTGTGTGTGTAAAACTGACCTTGTGACGTCAGTTCCGTACGAGCAGGTCTTATCACTCCTATATACCTCAGCAGTTCATACTCCTTTATAAGCTTTTCCTCTCCAGCCCCTGGCACACAGTTATTCCGTGTTCTACCTGTATATAAACTCTGTGTTGTTTTACATTTTTGAATACGTTCCTCGCCTGTGTGTCTGAGTAACTGCAGGTCATTGTTAACCAGTCCACTACAATGGTACGGCAGACAAGTAGGAACCTGAGGTATGAGAAAGACCGCCTGTCGACATTTGTCGGGTGGACATCGCCAGTGAGTGTTGTGAAGTTGGCCGCAGCAGGATTGTATTACTTGAAAGTCTCTGACCATACAAGGTGTCCATTTTGCGGAATAATATTGAATCAATGGGAATTATATGACGATCCTTTTTTAGAACACAAGAAATGGTCTGAAAATTGTCCATTTATCAAATATTTGGATCAACTGGAGAGTTTACCGATAAAAATAGGTGTTGTGGATGAGATTGATAGTGGAGTTTGTCAATAAAAATAGATGTTGAGAATGAAGTTGATTGCGAAGAGGGGGAAAAAAAATAAATGTGAAAACAAAAGGTATGTATGTTGCTGTGATATGTGCAGAAGACTTGGAATCTTTATTAATCAACTCCAGGTTTTGAAAACTCATATATCCTTGTATGAAATAAAAAGAAATGAAATAAATCAACTAATAAAGAATCTAGAAAAACTTCATCTTTCCCCCTCCACTCTGCGGAAATCTTACAGTGTCCACGTTGAATCCTTGTGAGATGGTCGCTCCGAGACGATTGGAACTAGTTACTGATCACCCCATCACAAGTAGCAAACTAGTTCGAGTTGGTCTTTGCGATTATGAGCCGACTATCGCCATCATCGCCAAGAAGACGAGCATCTATATGGACACGGAGGAGTGGAGATTCCTCACAGACCAGATTCCTAGGTTGCTGTCTCTTTTGCAGTGCAAACGCGGCAAGAGCGTGGTGGGCGTTGAAGACCGGGTGAGGTGTAAAAATGTGCTCTGTTTATTTTCTATGAGGGGTAGAAACAGGGTAATGAAGATAGAACAAGTGTACCATTGTTTTGCAATGTTCAATCAAAGTCCGCTAACCCTTGAGATGAAATCTCCATCGACATGTTTCAACAGGAATGAAACGGTGAAGCTTTGTTCCAGTATTGAAAAAATAAACGACTCTCTGGACTTGCTAACCAAGATGGTCGACATTTACAAGAAAGAAACAGAAAATGAACTCACACAACCTGTGGAATGTGTACCGTTAGAGTTCAATATTAATACTAATACTCTCTTTAACAATTTAAATGAACTCAACAATATGTAATAATAGCCATGCAACTTGTAATTTGAACTATATTCAATAAATACTTTTTATATTTTATGTCTGTGAATTTTATTTAATTAACCTTTCCCTAAATAAAAAGAAGGAGGAAAAAAAAAAAACAAGATGTAAAATATGTATAGTTTATTTAAAAAAACAAAGATTGACAAAAATTTCAAGCATAATAATATAATTAATAGTTAATATATTCATTTAGTAGCAAAGTCTTCGTTTCTGGATACATGTTCCTCATCTTCTTGCAACCCATTTCTTCTTCAGGTGTAATTGTTCCAGATGTAGTCTAATGCGTAGTCAAAAAGGTATAGACCAAAGACCGAGGTAAAATACTCAATTCTTCAGTGCTCAGTGGTTTCAATGCCTTCCTCTCCTAAACGTTGTATAACTGACTCCATGCTGATACCGCATGTTTCCGAGTAGATTCAAAAGTACTCTTCTTCCTTAAACCATAAACATTGAGGACTATTCGCTTTATGGTACTTGATTGGATTGATGAGCGATTGTTTGTCATATAACAGTCCACAATATATGCATTTGACCGTATCTTTTACTCCTCTTACAAATCCGGCGAATGAGAGCAGATTATGAGGAGGAGAGATAATATTTACAAATGTATGCTTACGAACGTCTTCTTTTTTAAAGTTTACTGCTTCATCATTTTTTCTGACCCATGATGCTAAACGGTGTGCCTGATTTAGTGAACAGACAAAAGACGAGTTTAAATGAAAATGACATACCATCTTGCAATTTTCTAATTGTTTTAAGTTAGGACAACCGAATTCATGTAGATCATAGACCGGTTTACCAATAAAATCTTCAATAAACTTGCACTTTTCCATTCCTTTCCCCCATAATATGTCAAAGTTCTCAGTGGCGTGTTGTAATAAATATCTCATATCCTCATATAATACATCACCATAGTCCCATCCCATTCCATGAATATGTTTCTTAACCCAAAGGTTTGTCTTTGAATGAACAACATCTTCAGCATCTCGAGGTGGATTGAAACACCAATGCCACGATGAGCCGTGACTAATAGAGACTACAGATAATTCTTTAACAATCAATGAGTTAGAAGCCGTGCGATACCCCTGAAAATCAATTGCCGCTGAACGCATCGTATGTTTTAGTCGGTGAACAACGGAGAAGTGATATTATTATAGCCGCTACAGCAGCTTTATATATGCATCATCAGTACATTTTACGAACCAAACCGGTTCCTACTTCGTATTCTACTACTTTATCGTGAAGGATAAGACAGTATGCCCTAGTATTAGGCGGGAAGTTCTCACTCGCCTCTAGCTGTACGCGAATATCGATAGTCGTACTTTTTATTGCCTCGGATTGTTTAGAACAATCTATGACGACTATAGGTGCGAAGGTCTCAAAATCGGATCGTGACAACAGGGGTTGTGAATGTCTATTACCATAATAACTCGTTTGAAACTCGTTATACATTTCATATAGGAGAGCTACTTTTCCTAGTGCAAAATCTAGATTCAAATCGTCATAAGGATATTGTTCGCTATTCAGATAGAGTTTCAAATTTTTTATTTTACAACTATCGAATTGACTTATATCTTTGGTAGCATTTCTCATTCTATCAGTTTGAAATGCTATAATAACATAGCGAGGCTTTTCTAAATTTGTGGATGTTTTTACAGTCCAATTTTCTTGCTGTGATGCTGGTAAATTAGGGTATTCGTAAAGATCCCACGATCTGAATGGAATAGAAATGACCTTGTTTTTATCCACCATTTTTAACAACTTTAGACGTTCTTGATCAGAAACACGAATATGAGGCATCCTCCAAACCACTTTATCTAATTTTATTTGTACATCATCACTACCCTTTACACAGTTCAAGTCAGTACTCGATCTGATCAAAACGAGTTCTTGCTTAAGATTAATTAAAATTTTTCGATAGTCTTCACATATCCCTAAGAGAATATCCAATGGCAGACATACGCTAAAAAAACCGTTTTTATCTATTGAAACTGTTTTATCAACACCTGGGATTATCCACCCGGCATTTTCTAGTCCTTTGACTTGATTGGGTGAAAACGATGTATGACCTTTAAGCGTTGTAGTTATTCCGAGGTTTCTCACTCTATCGACTTCAATACCATTCAATTCATATCTTATCTCATCAAACAAAAACGCAAACGCGTTATTAGTGAATTTTGAAGTTGTTCCGTCAGTCCCATCCTTTTTAGAAATTCGTCCTTCCAGATAAACAAAACTTAAAGAAGGAAACGTATAAGCATCTTGTTGATGGATTGGTATTCTGATTTCGTCAGAATTGTTAAGAGTGTTCCCCGCATACGGCTGATGTGAATGATATTGGAATTGTGTAAGAGAATCATCAAATTTTACATCTGATGTAACGTTTAGTATGTTATGCATTTTGTTCTTTTTTTTTTTTTAATCGAAACCCACACTGTTTTAAAAAGTTGACGTTTGCAGTTGTTAGCCGTCTCGTCGACTTAGGTTTACTAATTCTTACCATGGCATGACATCCCCTTTTATAAAAAAAAGCGTGATGAGTACCACGATTCTCACCGGTACAAAAATCAATCCCCATTGTTCTTCAAATGTATTCTCAATGTAACAGTTTCCCCCCTAAAGTCAATAAGCGCACCGTCTTGATCCACTAAACGAACGGTAATATTGTCAACAGTCCTCGCGTTAGTTGGAAAGTAAATGACAGGATTCGGGGTTTCTATTATTTTATATCCTGGTTCTACAGCCGGAAAGAATTGATGTATGCTATGATCCGGATCCCCATTCAGATAAGACCCTGATGCGATGTTACAATGAATCGAAATAGTGTTTACAGAAAGAATTTTCACAATGCCATCGGATTCGCTGTACCGATGCAATGGGTCAATGACTTGATTAGGACGATGAAAACCCAACAGTGGGCCAATAGAATGGGGCTTGTCGGGGAAGTTGAAGTAGACCGGTTTCGTTGTTCTAAGTTCGGCCTTTAAAGTACTCTCATTTCCTCGAAGCATAAACCCACCACTAGGTTCCTGGTGAGCAATTTCTTCGCGAAGAAAAGAATTTAGTGCATCGATATCATACGATCCTTCAGGTATCTGAATCGTCAGATTTCCAAAGTAAAACTTATCGTTAACATCTTTCCTGATATTAGGTATAGTATTATATGAGTCAAAAGATAATAACCCAACGGTATAACTTGAGCCTAATTCCAGCGGAGGTAAAAAGTTCGCATGGAGAACACTAGAATTCCCCGTCAACGTTACTGTGTAGCTCATGATTATGAATGATCAAAATTTGCTAGAAACATCTGCTAAATACGCTAAGCAGAGATGTCCACAAATCGGTGTATCCCACTTTTGATAACGACGTCTGTTGTAAATTATTTCTGAACCCTTAAAGTACTCAAGTAACTGTGGAGGTGGTTTTAAATTTCCAAAGGAATCAAAGTATTTCACTAGACTATCTTTTTTTACATAGCACACCCAATGAGAACCGGGTTCTGAACTCGTATGCAAATTTACAATAGCGGCCTCATTTTTTTTTGGGTATATAGGAAGACTATCAATCATAAATACTCCACGAAAATTTTTAATATTTAAAAGTTTAGACATATAATTTAATTCAATATCGGTCAATGGTTTATTTGGTAGTCATATTTTTCCAAGTCTTTTTTCTCGGTTTATAAACAGAGCGTAACCGTTCCTATGTGGTTTCAAATAAAGTCCTTCGCCAACTTTTCGACCTTCCATTGCCAAATTATGCCTCTTTTGCTCTTCTAATTTTAGTTTGGCCTGTTTCACCTCGTTAATCGCTTTCGCCACACTCGAAGCTCCTCCTGCTAAAGATCCCACAGCGGAAAGTCCTGCCATCAACGGTACAAGAAATTGGAGGAAGCCTCCCTCCTTTGGCAGCGGGAGAACTCTAGGCAGTGAAGGTTTCGTCTTACCGCGCAAATGCATTTTAGCCTTCTTGTATGCCGCTTTTGATGCGCTCAGAATCGATGATACATCATCTACCTTTGACGATTTAACCAAGTTAATAAAACTAATCTTCTTTTTCTTTTTTTTCTTATTATTGATACCCGAACCAATTTTTCCTTTCGCTTTCATGACATTTGTAACTAACCAAGCAGCGGCTTTTTCTCCCCATGTTGAATCTGAAGCTTTAACTCGTTTCCAAGCATTATCAGCTAGGATCTTGTCCGCTTGTTTACGACTATCCATATCCGTATTTTGGCTATAAGCTATATCGTGTTCCTTACAAGCTCTGTCAAGCTGGTTTATTCCTCTATCGCCCGCAATTAATCGTTTTTCTAATTTCGTGCCCGGTCCGCAATACTGATATCCTGGTATGTGTAATTCAATTGGTAACTTGTTTATAAGCCTGTTCACCAAACCTCTTCCTTTTCGAACCCTGCGAGTCATACTGCACTTGGAAAATGAAGAACTGAGATATATATATACGGAGGAATAATGATGTTGTTCGCATTCAGGATGAAATTAGTTAAACAAGTACAACGTTTCTCTACCACAGACTTTTCACCTGTCAAGTGCGATTCAGAGGGGAGGCACAGTTCATTATTACCGAGCACTATAAGATCATCAATTTGTGGACCGAGCGGATGTGGAAAGACTAATATTATGATTGGTCTTTTATTAAATCCGAATGGTTTAAAATTTAAAAATGTGTATCTTTTCGGAAAAACATTGCATCAACGGAAATACCAGTATTTAAAAAGTATCGTAAATCTTGTCCCTGAAATAGGGTTATATGAATTTGAAGATGCGAAAGAATTGCCACAAGAAGTTGAATCCAATTCGGTCTGTATATTTGATGACGTCACTATGGAAGACCAGGACATAATTAAACGATACTTTAGTTATGGTCGTCATATGAATCTTGATTGTTTCTATTTAACACAGAGTTATGTTTGTATCCCGAGACATCTTATCAGATGTAACTTTAACTTTTTAATAGTATTTCCTCAAGATGAATTAAATTTGAAACATATTTACGAGGAACATGTAAGCACTCCAGATTTAAGTTTTCCACTTTTTAAAGACATGTGTTCTTTATGTTGGGAAGAACCATTTAGTTACCTCGTCATTGACAAAAGTAGAGACCTGAATAATGGACGTTTTAGAAAAGGAATTGATACGTTCATTGTAGATATATAAAGAACAGTCATGACAATAATTGAGCATTAGCGATCATGGACCCAAAAGTCACTCGCGAGATTATAAAAACTAGTGAAATTTTGAAAAACAAATTTCAATCGTTGAAACGCGGTCTCCAGGATATCGAGGAAGGTCGAAAAGCGTTTTTTACACCCGTGCTAAAACCTCTCGAGGACATTAAACAATCTGTACAATTAAGTAATAAAGAGACCAAATCGGAACCCGCATTGACGTCTAGAAAAGTAAAAAGAATTGTCACTACTAATGTTTGGGGCGAATCGCCTGATAAAAGCGAGTTAGAGTCTGCTAGTATTTACAGAAAATCAACATTAATGCCGAAAACATCACTTCATCGCAAAAAAGTTACACAAATTTCATCTGACGTTCCAAGTACTGCGCTAACACCATTATCTCACTTATCAAATCCCCATCATGAGTTCATGTCACCAGAAGTAGAAATGGATGAGTATGTGACAGGCGATCCACTATCAGAACAAGTCAAAGAATACGCTAAAACTCCACAAGGAGAAGCCGAATTTAAGGAACATCTCGCCTCATTTGGAAACCTGCAAAGAGAATACTTGGATAAGTTTTTAAAAGGTGATAAGGCACATGACTCTCGTTACGGCATTCGAGTAATGCCTTCTGGAGGATTGGCTATTGGTGACTCGACCGATGTTCAGCTTTTTGAAAACAGTGATGATATTTCTATAAACAACATAGTGTATGAAGGAACTCCTGGATTGTTGCAGCTACTCTACTTGAAAAATCCTAAATATTATACCGAGTCAGACTTGGATAATTATAAGAATATTTTACTTTCGACCAATGCTCACAAAAAAGGCTATAGTGAGGAACAAGGAGTGTCCGGAAATAGATCTGAGAAGTATAGAAATATAATATCGAAGTTATTCCCAACACAATCTTTAAAACCCCGCCCTCCTTCCTCAGCATCAGCAGCTTCGAGCAGGCTAACTTCACTCCGTTCCCACTCTTACAAACGGGGCACTGGACTTATGAGCGTCGATAAACCTCTGTACGAGCGTTGGAATGACCCAAACGAACTAGTCGATCGCCTTAGGCTGCTAATGTCTTCAACTTATGCCGGGCATGAAGGACATCAAAATGAAATAGAATCTATAATTGAAGAACTACGAGAAGAAAATATAATATATTAATGCCCACATTTTTATATTTAGATTCAGTACAAACATGACAATAAACAAGTTCGGATCTCACATAGCAAAAAAGCATACAAAATACAAAAAACGTTATTTTCCATTCAGCTTATTAAAGTCTGAAAAGGACATTGATGCACATCATTTAAGGATCGTCAATATTGCAAATCCAGTCGCTGCTCATGACGCTGCAAATAAAGTATATTGTGATACACTAGCACTGACCTACACTGATTTAAAGAATTGGCCGGGTAGCTATATAGATGGAAAAAGAAAAAGACTTGTCCATTTCGCTCCACCTATAAATAACTATGATGTTGTTACAAAAGAATTCTTCGACAGAGTTGCTTTGACTCTAGTTGACAATATATATGATTGTCTCGGGAAAAGAATAACAAACATCGGTGAGCCCGTAGAGGAATCTGACTCAGTCACACTCGGCTATCTTAACAAAGTACTTAAAAAAGAAAATTATAGATGGATTCATCAATAATAAAAACAACAATCGTAAATGAATTACATAAGCCAGCTCGCAAGATATACCCTAGAAGAAAGACTGTTTTGAAAGGGATAAATGACTTGTGGCAAATAGATCTAGTAGAAATGATACCTTATGCTCGAGAAAATAAAGGATACAAATATTTATTAACAGTTATAGACTGCTTTACTAAATATGCATGGGCCGTACCAATAAAGAAGAAATCTGCTGATGATGTAACTAAGGCAATGGAGAGCGTGTTTCGTTCGAGCAAACAAACACCGAGAAATATTCAAAGCGATCAAGGAAAAGAATTTTATAATTCCAAGTTTAAATCTCTAATAAAACAGTACTATATTAATCATTATTCGACCTTTTCTAATATGAAAGCTTCCATTGTAGAAAGGTTTAATAGAACTTTAAAAGCGAAAATGTGGAAAGCATTTAGCTTGGGTGGAAATTACAAGTTTTTAGATATATTACCTCAGATTCTACATGATTATAACTCATCATTCCATACAACAATAGGTATGAGACCAATTGATGCCCATAATAAAAAATCAGAAAACTACTTGCTAAACAAAGTGTATTCTTCTTCTTCTGTTCGTTCCAAATCAAAAGTGCGAAAGCAGAAGTTTGAAGAGGACGATTTTGTGAGGATATCTAAGCAAAAAACAGCATTTTCAAAAGGCTACAAGCCAAATTGGTCAAGCGAAATATTTAAAGTAATCAAGATTCAGAAGACGGATCCATATACATATTTACTTGAAGATCTCAAAAGTCAACCTATCAGTGGCTCCTTTTATGCTGAAGAGCTTCAAAAAGTAAAACATCCAGATGTTTATCTCATCGAAAAGATTTTGAAAAGGAAAGGAAATAAGTTGTATGTGAAATGGTGGGGGCTAAAAGAAAGCAGCTGGATTGACAGGAAGGATATCGCATAGTGGTGTGAAAAGAATAATGCACTTTTGTAATGAATGTATTTATTTGTAGCTTTATAACACATGTATTTATACATATCATTGATGAAATTAGACACTAAGTTTTTATTACTTATTATCATATTTCAAATAAAACATTTTTGATTGCTACTATTCTGTTTATTTTTTCTTTTCTAATCTCAGATATAATTAGTTCATAAAATAAACAATTTAATTATATTACAAAACATTTGCTTTACTTATGTAGCGACAATGCATAATGGCCATAAGGAAGTGTATCTCTTGCGTTATCTAAGGTATGCCGTTTATCATCATATGGACAAAGAGACTTTTTATTGATTAAAACTATTTGCACTTGATGTCTTTTTGATTGAATGATCTGAAATTGGCTGTACATCGACTCATAATTTCTTAAAGTATCTAAGTAATTTTGGAACGTGAATTCTTTAACCGCACATTTTTTAACCCCTTTGGATCGTTTTATCAATAAACCACTTTTGGTTATAAATGAATACATTTTTGGCCTTAGGCCAACATATTCAACGATTGGATCGCCAGCAGTTTCATCTTTGAGCATTCCTACTATTTTTTTGTTTTCTTCAGAATAACAGCGATGTTTTGTTGGAAAATTACTGGTATCAAAATAGTCTTTTAAATCATAATTTATATCATCGTATATATCTTTTGTATTTACTAGGTATAAAAATGAATCAGTATCCATATAACAGAGGTTTATATTTTTCGGACCATATTTTTTTAAAAATATGTTATAATGTAATTCGTACATTAAAACTTTTGATAGTTCCAATATACTAAAACCAACATAAAGAGGTTTATCAAATACAATTTTATTCTTCTCTAACTGAACGGAAACTACATTTTCAGTGAAAATTATTCTTTCTTTGAAATTTGGCTTTTTAACTAGTTTGTTCAATGATTTTTTATTTGTAACAAGTTTTAAATCTATTCGTTTTCTAACGTTTTCCATAAATTTACCAAAACAGGAGTTGTTCATGAGTTTAAAAAAATCCGATTCAAAAGGATTGGTTGACTTAGCTCTATGTTGGGTATTTAAATTTATGTATGGTGACAACCAATTTTTTTGCTTAAATTTTAAAATCCTATGAATTTTGGTTAATTTAACGCCAAGATTTAGTGCTTGTTTCAAATTGACATAATGAACAATATAACGGGTTTTTGGTGTGAGTGTAGTAAGTAACTTTTCTGTTGTTTTATCACTGTCAGGCGATTTTAATTTATCAGGTAATAAAGGTAGTTGACAGTGCATATCGTGTATGGCTTCAGGGTAATCAATGTCTACATCGAGTATATAACCAACTTCAGAGTTGTCAGGAACTTTTAACACATCTAAATCTTCATTATGCCATTCAAAGTCACAATATGGAAGGAAACAGTTCATTGCATAGCCGTATAAATTATTTACATCTGCGTAAATTAAGTAGTTAATGGGCTGATTTGGATCGTAATCATCTACATAATAATTATTTGCTTTGGCATAACGTTTGACAACTTGTGTAATACCTCCTCGAATGCCTTTTTCGATAAATAATACCATATCCATGTCTTTAATAACGTCCAATTCAATATTTGTCGTTTTTAACATTGCTTCGTAACTGAGGCCTGGAAGAGACATAAAATGGGCAGGATCTAGTGAATATATATCCATAGAGAGATTACGAAATTTTTCAAATATTTCACATAATAAAATTACGTCTGTTTGTATATACATTTCGGTATATTCTTTTAAGTTATTTATATTAAAAGTATTCCAAATGTTTTGCGCATGCTTATAATCAGACTCGGAAATATTTTCTGCAGTTAAGTTGTTGTAAAATTTACTTATTGCAGGCAACTGAGTTTCTTCTAACCGCAGTAATGAATCTATGTAAGAGTAAGGGTAAATTCCCTTTCTCGTTAACAATTCAACTTTCGTTTCGTCAGGAATTAACTGATGCAAATGAGGGAATGTAATTGAAAGACTTGAAGAACCTTTTTTCATGTTTTGCACTAGGGTATCAAGCCCCGCAGCTAAAAATTTATAACTATCTACAAATCTTATTTTAGTTTTGCAATCTTTAAATGTTTTGGTAAAACATATGTATTTTTCTGTATTACTTGGAACTACGGTAACATCTCCTTCATGGTTTGCTAAAAACGGAACAATAAAGTGCGAGTCATAACCCTGAAAGTTATGCATAAATACTGGAATGAAATTGGGTGTTTTTGCTTGTAAATTGCAATTAGAATGAGCCGCTCCAATGAACTTAGATGACACATGATCATGATGATGCACCTTCTCATCCTCATTTAAAGTTTTCAGACATGGGTACACTGATAAATTATCTTTTCTTCCTCCGTCATTTCAGACATAGGCTCAACTTTACCATATATTTCATCAGCTTTTTTAGCCAAATCATGTAGTCCTTCCATGAACATTAGCATACATTTTTCACCGGTAAAAATTAATGGCTGTTGTAATTTAAATTGAGGTATATCCGTTTTGACCATAAGTGAAGCACAAAAAATTTTATGGTTTTGAACTGATTTGGTCCAAGAAATTGATGGATTTTGGGAAGGACCTGCAATTG
Organism: Troilus luridus; assembly: GCA_964056705.1. Lineage (NCBI taxonomy): Eukaryota > Metazoa > Arthropoda > Insecta > Hemiptera > Pentatomidae > Troilus > Troilus luridus. The sequence continues at coordinate 110,438,382 of OZ057413.1, read as the reverse complement.
GTTCCAGATATGATTCAAAGTCTGCGTAAGCAACAATTTTAATTTTTTGGGTGGATTCGAATTTTTTAAATTTGATTTTATCATCTGCAGGAAAATCTGTCCTAACTGGTTTATGCGCACCGCAAAATAATAAATGTTCCTTTATTCGTTCTTCCGCGTTTTTTCCACTTTTTGTTTTGTATCTCCAGGAAATAGATGTTAAACACCTGTGGCAAATTTCTTTAGCGGATTTGTCACCTGATATTTGACTACCAACAAGCCTGCTTAAATTTGTGATATAACAATAGTGTGAGTTTATTTCATTTTGAAGAAACAAAAGGTCAAATCTCTCGTTATATGTTTCCTTTTTGCTTATTCTTAAGGGAAATATATTGTTTTTTTCATCCAAACCGTACACATTAATTAAAACATTGTTTACTTCCTCGAATTTTTTAATATCTTTAAATGAAGTAGGATATGAAATACAATCGAATTGATAATGGGTTTCTAAATTTTCGTACAATGTAGGATCGTTCGAACCAACTGTTTTGCTCAGTATTGCTAAACGAAAACAGTCGTTGTTTATATTTTTTACATTAATAACAGCATGTTTGTTTTTTATACCTTTTGGCAAATTAATAAATTGTTTTCCGCTCAGAGGTGTATATTTGGTAAAATGCAAACATAGAAAGTTGCAAGAAACAAAGGCCCAACCAGAACCTTTGGCTTCAAAGGAATCTAATTCCATAATTAATTTTTCGTATGACTCTTTCAAATAATTGTGCAAATCGGTTGATGAATCTATGATGTTCTGACTAGTCTTAAAATTCATATTGGACTTTTCCTCGTTGTTATGATTTATTTTTTTGTATGTACAATCTAAGTGTAAATTAATTTTAAATATGTTCCATTGTGTCAAATATGAAGTTAAAATCTCAATAAGTTTTTCTTTATTGATTTCTAAAAAAATTTTTGGAGTAGTTTTATTATTATGATTTTCAAAATAAAAGTCTATCACCGAATTACCAAATGCAGCCTTTTTAATTCCTTGTTCATATGTGATTAACCTATCAAGTTGTTCCTTATTATAAAGTTTATATTTTTTTGGAGAACTAATTCCTTTTTCTACAATATTAGTGTTGTAGAAAGGTGGAATGTTCGAATGTATCCGTTTTTTGAATGGTAAATGCGATTGAGAACTGGAAACAGATTGTTTTAAAGAGGGTCCAGCCGGAGTTTGGAAATTTTCCATTGTTATCGATTGACTAGTATTACCGACTAATGCTTGAAGGGGACTGATGTGCTTTTTATTTTTACAGGTAATTATATGTCGTGTACAGCTAACTTTCAAATTAAATTCACGTCTACAATATGTGCACACATGAAATTGCCATTTGCATTTATGTGCGTTTAATGTTTTCAATAAAAGCCCACATTTTGAACACAAAACATCCATACCTTTTTAAAATTAATATTTTCCTATGACCATTATGTTCGCTGCTAATATATATTTATTCGCTAAAAGTTATTATATATGAATTTCTCTGCTTTCCCTTGTATGTCATCTTCAATGATCCTACGATAAAGAAAACAATCTTACTTTTTTTTCTAACAATCAGGTATTAACATTGTTTGAAATGAAGCAATTGATAATATGAAAACTCACCATTATAATGTTTGATCTCCGCATCAGTGAAACATTCACTGTACCTCTTGGGAAGAAAGGTCCTAAAGCGCTCTCCTCCTCTTTCAGCCTCTATAATAGCCTCCAATCCTTGGCCGTGTTCAGTTGTTTTAAACCGCAACTCCAATATTGAATAGCATACCCCCTCATGCAACTCTCCTATGGTTTTATAGGATGTAAGACCGTTTAATCTATTCAAAAGGGACATCTGCAATGTTTATAACAATCAGATTGTTGTAATTATGTTAAGATTAGTTAAAACAAGTAGCAATAACAACTTACGTTTAAGCAGTGATTAGAGACGGTGGACAGCACAACACGCAGACGAGACGGAGTGACGGAGTGCCAGTGGGCCGAAGAGGGAACTTTTATAAAGGGAGTATGGACTGATGAGCTAGGCAAAGTGTGAATAGGAGGTATCATGACCATATATGGGCATGGGAATATAGAGAACTGCGAATGTGACTATTTAACTGACGGTCCAGATATTAATCGTGTATGAACTGATGAGCTAGGCATACTGGGAATAGGAGGTATTACGACCCATATATGGACATGGAAATATAGAGAACTGTGAATGAATTGGTTAATGTAACTCACAGACAAGGTGATTATTTAAGTTTATATTGCATCCGTAAGACAATCTCACTTATCTTATTTTGTCCTGTCGTCTGCTATAGTTCAATGTCAACCTTTTCGTCCGTGAGATAAAATATAAACTGCCGATCAAGCATACCCGGGCAGCGCTAGGCCATCAATGACTCATGCTCTGATGGAACTGACGTCACAAGGTCAGTTTTACACACTATACAGATAAAATATTTAAAAAACAAATTCTGATAAAGGAACCCCGGGGCCCCTCGATGACGTCAGAGGGTCAATGCCCCCCCGTCACAGTTTTACACACTATATAGATAAAATATTAAAAAAAAAAAAAAAAAATCTGATAAAGGAACCCCCGGCCCCTCGATGACGTCAGAGGGTCAATGCCCCCGTGACGTCACAAGGTCATTTGCACCTCTACTATAACACTAATGTAAACAAAGCGATGTTGCCAAATCTTGCACATTCCTTGCGACGTTGCCAAATGTGGCATTCAGACCTCCAAGGCTTCCCCCCCGCACCCTTCCCCTCGCCTTGTCAAGGTCAATTCCACAGTCTCCAATTCTACAACCCGTCGTTTATAACTACTTAAATAGTATTTAATTGTAAAATTCTTCAAGTACGAATATCTTGGTTAATTTTAGGACAGTAGGTCTCTTAGTAATATCGACTTGAATTGCACCATACTATCAATCTTTAACGGCTCCACCACTAATTACCAGTCACCCTGTACAATAATAATAATAAATTTTGTCCTCTTTAACTTTGTATAGAACATCTTTGTCGTTAAAGCCACCGTTTTTGAGTTATTAAAAAAAAAAAAGCCTCCAGTTAGAAAACTTGGATTTTTCATTATGGCCCCAAGCCTAACAACATACTAAAAAATCGCTACTATCTATGTTGCATTCAAACACCCCTTTTTGATACCCACGTACTGGACTATATTGTTCTAGTAATGAAATAATATAAGGAAGGTTATGGTACTCCTTTATCACACGTGCCTAGTGTTAGGATTAAATTCTTGTTGTTTTCTTTATTTTTTGGTGTTTATTGATCGTTGAACGACAGAAAATCGGGTCGGTTGGCAGCAGAGAATAAAACTAAACTAGTTGCAACAGTAAAATAAATAGTTACAAGTATTTCATCCTATTCTTGTAATTGGCTTCCTTTATTTTATTTTTTATTGGATTTTCATTACTACTTCCCTCTTGAGTGAAAATTGCGATGAAACATTTAGAAACATTCTGCGGCTCTTGGTTGTTAAGACATAAAAAAAGTAATCCTTAAGAGTCTTTAAGATAACCGTCCCTGTTACGGACAGGTATGTGGTCTATATAAACTCAACTGCCATTAGGAGTTCGTCTGGGGCCGCTATTTTCTAGAAAATATCGGGCTTTTTGTGAACAGGCGGGTTATATCTTCCTTATATAACTGAAACATCGAACACCGATTGTCCTGGCAACAATGGCGTCAAATGACACCATTTCCGAACCCCGGGGTTCAATAGCATTGCCTTAAAAAGTGGCACGGGGTTTTTGTACCTCTTGGCAGCTCACCAGCTCCAGGCATTCAGAATGAAACAATGTTTCAAAGACAGATATTGACAACTGCATGGATACTTTTTTATTTTATACGAGGGGGGTACCCCCTTTCCCCTACCTGCCTCGGGTGGTCCAACGCCTTTTTTACAACTTATTCAACTGTTCTTTTAATTGTACTATAACAGGTAGTTATATTTATATAAATGTAGTTATATTATTATAATTGTACTATGACAGGTAGAGATATTAGAGGCACCCCGATATTATTACGAAACTTGAAGTTCAGTTTAATATTTGATTTGCTAATTTTTTTAAATATTTCTAATTTGATTGGTCGAGCAGGACAAAAGACTTTTAAAAAATCAGTTCCTCGACCTATATCAAGGCAACGTTAAAATATTACGTCACTAAAAGCTTTTTTATACATTTTATTTTATGTATAAAATATGTTACCTTTCTTATGTATTACATAAACTTCCGTAGTGTGAAATACTCGTATATGGAAAGTGTCTTCAGTTTTTAATCGCAGAAAGCATTCAGAAGTTTCTATACATGTTTACATTGCGTCTTTACAATATCGGCCTCTTAAAAAGATGATACTCCCACCTAGATCTCGGTATAATTCTAGGAACTACAGTGACAGTAATCATACGATGAAAATAATTTTTTAAATGTCCTTTTTGACATTAACTAGCTAAATCAAATTATATTGAAGGAAATTAATGAAGAATTCCTCTACAAAGATAGTTTTTGAATAAATATCTACTAATTAGAAAATGTCAGATTTCCAATATAGATAGAAATAATTAATGGTTTTTAATAGAGTGTGAAAATGATTCTATGCCTAGATGGGTTTTGTACATCTTTTTAATACAATTTCGTTTTTAATTTATATAATTCAGTCATATAAATGACTTCAGTATATGAAATTTCATTCATGGAAAATGATAAATGATAGCATCAGATAAATGGTCTTAGACAGCCTGTTAAGATATAAAAGGAAAATCTGAATAAACTTGAACTCTAGGAACGCGATTAATCATCTTGGGTTTACCAACAAGTTTTTACGAACGGTGCACCTCAAAAAGTTTTTCATACTTTATTCCTATATTCCATATTATTCCAAAATTAATTAGAACCAATGAAAATGATTCCTTTCTATATATTAAGAACAATATAGCCCAATCACAAGTTATAGTTATATACACTGATTACTTGAAGCCATTTGTAGAGACATGCAATTAACATTTTTAGTTATTTATATTTTATAGCTTAATCATATATACATACCATCTGTTTATCTAAAATTACCTCATGATTATTATTACTAAAATGTCCACATGGTGTATTTATTTTTTTCCTCTTATGCTTAATATAAAACGTCCATTTCTCTCTTATTCATTCCCTACGATTCTTTCCTAGTGAACCACACAATTTTATAACTTGAAATGATGTATACATATGCATGAATGAGAAAATAATTAAATGTTCAAATGCTACACAAAATATAAATTTAAACAATAAATATACTAAAAGATAAGGATAGTCGTAAAAATATTGTTAAATACTGTTATTTAATTTATCAATAAATAATGTATACAAATAATAAATTCAAGTAATTTATTAAGAAGAATATATTTCCTAACAAAAAAAATCGTTTAGGGTTCAACATAAAAAAATTATATCAATTTTAAATAATTTTGGCAGGATGAATATCACAACTTGTCAAAATCATTTCGGGAAGCATTGCAGTTGAAACATTGCATTAATTCGAAAGTGCTAAAAGAAAATAAACCTTGGATTTTATTAAATAATTTATATGAAGGAATATTTTAGGGAATCCTATAACGAATAATGTTAAAAAATATAATCTAACTAAAGTAAATACAATCTTGGGCGATCATCAATTTCAATTCTAGTGAAAAAATAAATAAACCCATCAGCATTTTGTTTCTAAAAATCTATTGTTTGGATTGTAATTCAGAAAGCCTCAAGTTTCATTAGTTTTTATTAATTACTCGACTACGTCATAAGTAGGTTCATTTGGTTATTCTTCACTTAATTTAGATTAAGAGTAAACCATTAGTGAAAATGAAAAAAGTTTATTATTGCCCTGTGAATAAATTTAGCCTGGAAAACACATCTGCTGTTCACTGTAAATAAATTGGCCACGCGTTACCAACATAACAGAACAAATAATTCAATTTAAATATCTGATGAAACTTCTTAAATAAAATTTATTTGAAATTTTCAAGACGGTCTCAAAACTTGAAAAATTGTTATTGTAGCAATACATTTTATGGTATGTGCGATTTATGATTCATTTCATTACTTATTTCTTATAAAATATTATTAAAACCTTTAAGTGTCAAAATCAATTAGATAAAAACATTTGGTTAAAGATAGGCATTAAATATTTCTTCAATAAAATTTATTATTTTGTTTTACTGTTCAGCTTACGTAATATAATTTGGTTATCTAATGCCAATTCGTTACAATTTATTTTACCTGTAGTATTCAAAATCATCTCTAATGTAACGTTTAATAAATGAAAAATAAAACCTTAGGGCATGTGGTGTGGCAAATTCAAAAATGAATAAGTTATACGATATAAACGTATGGAAAAGAACATACGTTATTGTAACTTAATTTCTTAAATAGAAATCTGACTATTGACTATTTAATGTTCTTACTTTACACGATAATTTATTTCAATAGGGAAGGAAGGAAATCCACCTAGGGGTGCTATGAGGTGGAGGGAAAAGGAAAAGGTTTCACAGCACTATAACTTATTCCGGGAGGTGTTCCCCAAGGAGCAGTCCTGTCACCGGCACCGTCTCCTATTTATTTTTCGCCCTTTATAGGATATAAATAGAAAAATTTCGTAATATATTATGTATAATATATTATAATCGCATTGTATGTTGAGGAGATATCTCAGGTTAATATATAGTCAAATTTTGTCCGAAAAGAGTTTCTTCTACTAAGGGAAGCAAAATCGTGTTAAAAAGTAGTAATGATTTGGATGTTCTTTTATTCTTCTGGGGGTTTTATTTTATTTTATTTTTTTCTTTCTGATTTCTTACTTTTTTAATAATAACACACGGACTAATAGTAGATTTACATAATTTTAAATTTGGTAAATAATACAAATATTATTCAATAATGGTCCCCATAAAGGTTAGAAAAAGCTTCTTTTTTTTAAAGAAAAACGAACTGTTTTGAACTGAGTAGAATTTTCAAGTAAGCATGCAAAAAAGTAAATTAAAAAAACCTTTACCACTACAACCCGTGAACGGATCTGGGGTTCAGTACAGATACAGTACTGTTTCATGGGCAACGGTTCTGCCAGGAGGTGACTTGTCTTAGGTAATGCTCAACCGCCAGATTTTCCCCTTTATTTAGGGTACCCTATTTTTATAATGTTTTATAGGGACTGAGTGAGCCCCAGGAGGGTCTTAGATTCTATATGATCCATCTCCGGCTGCAAACAGACTAAATGAAATTCTTGCCCGAAGCGGGATTTGAACTAGGATTTCCGTCATGGCAACTAAGTCCTCTACCACTGAGCCACTTTACTCTGCATTCAAGTAAGCATAAGCATTAATAATATATTGGAGATTTTTTGTGGAATTATAATGAGTATTTGTTATCGGATCCTAATGTTAGCTTAACACTGATCTAGCATATACAGTAGGGTTCTATCTAGCGTGTAATATATATCTACCACCACGATGAACAAGTTATTAAGTCGAATTTTGTTCGAAATGAGTTTCTTGTACTTAGGGAAGCAGAATCGAGTTATTTTCGTAGTGAATAAGTGGCTAAGTCAGACATTGAAGACAGAACTTGAAATGAAGTTATTGCTTATATTACAACTCCATTTCAATCCAATGACTTCGAGGATGACATTATTTCCTCAGTACAATTAACTTGGTCTAGACAAAATTCGACTTAATCACTTATTTACCGGGGTTGTAGATATATAATGAAAATCAGATGAGTACAAGTATCAATATTTTGTAATTAATCTTTTTGAAATTACGTATTAAAGAAGTTTTCAGTTAATGAGAGGCTAGCAGTAACTTCAATAAAACATCCAACTGCTTTACATTCTTGACCTGGGAGTTAGGTCCGTGGGTGTTTCCAGAGATCTTTTTGCTTGTTGAAGAACTCACCCCCAACTCCTATTCCAGTCACATACTCCACCTTGTTCCACCACTGATTGTTAGTCCTGAATACTGTGTATTAAAAATAAAAACCTCCTGGAAGGTTAAAAATAATTTTCCGTATTACTTAGGAAACTTTCTTAATACTCCAAAATTAACTCCAACGTTTTTCATTTTAATTTATAGGAAAAGTACTTAATTTTTCTTTTAAATCTAAGGAAGGCTGATCGTAAAATCCTACATTTGACGTTGATACTTAATAATTCAATGTTATCAAATATAAAGGTTTCTGTTTTGTTCAAACTGTTACTTTTTTATTAAACATCTCTTAATTCCATAATTAAACTTTAGTAATGCATATTATTACTCTATTTTATTGCAAAAATGAAAGCCGTGCTCCGTGAGAGGATTTTGATACAGCTTCAAAATATCGATAATGGTAATCAAATTTCAAATGTTCCGTGTCATGAAACAGATTCTTTCATCCAAACAGTACAGGACATTAATAAACAATATTAGAATGGGATTACCCTTATTAATAGCCCTTACGATTCTCACAAGAGTATCAAGGATCTATGTTATTTAATTTTTTAAAATTATCATTTGTTTGCATCTCTTTTGAATCTATATTTATATATTTGTTTATATATTTTTTTCTGCCATATTAACTTTTCTCCATATATTTATCATAATGTTTTCTATTAATAGCATATTTACTTTTTGCAATAACAGATGCTGAATTTTATATGGACACATGTTGTGTAACTTTCAGGGACACTTTTTTATAAACAATAACAACTTTGAGGGTGTGTTTTTAGTGAATAAGGTCATGCAACAAGATTCTGACATGCACTGTTTCTGCATATGGATCGATAAAGTAAGCATATAGGCGTTTGTCACGATTGTTAGAGCACATACAATAAGCATTAATTATATAGCCATTCGATTACAAAAAAAACATAATGTAGCCTTCTCAAGGCCGGATAGCATGCTATACTCGGATTGTTACTAACCAAGGAAGGATGGTAAATAAGAATGAGTTAATAATCAATCATCAATTAATAATAATCAAGTCCTTTAATTAATTGATTAAAATATTAATTAATTAATTAGTGTGAGTATAAATAACCGCTCACAAAGTTTGATTATTCTAGATAATAATAATTATTTGTTTATTCATTTAACACCACTTTATGCTGTTAAGGCTAATTGAAAGATGCTACAGTTTCAGTCCTATATTTCGCCTACCCTGAAAACGCATATTTTAAATCCCTTCCGAAAGACGACATAACCAAGGATTCTTTACTCCTCTCTTTACTCCTGACTGTCTACAAACCCGTGGTGTTTGGTATATTAAGTGTTTGTGCTAGCCACTACACCACAAGTCACTCCCCCAATAAACATTTTTCATATTTACTTTTAAGCATGGCCCTAAAACTATCTTTTATATATTTTTCCATAAGAAAAATGTATGTATTGGAAATAGGAAATTATGTTTGTAGATGTAATGAGTATGAAGAAATTAAGTAGGGGATACAAAAATGTAATATGTTTATCATGTTGTGAATACTATGATAATATACAATATGATTATTTGTACTTGTTGTTTATAAATAATTACAATATTTATAAATAGGAAATAGTAATAGGAAATGCCTAATGGAGGCAATTATACCCTACAGAGAACTGCTGTTAATTAATTTCTTCTTTTTTGGAGAATATTATTGCTAATTAACTATTTTAATTAAACAAAGCAGAGAAAGGAAAGAAAATGAAAAAGTGTAAAAAAAAAATCATAGAAAATAACAACAATGCGAAATAGAAAACAAATATTATTTAGAAAAGGATAAAAAAGAAAGATAGCTAAATTAATTACAAAGGCCTAAAACCACCATTTATTTATTTTTTCACTCTAATTAATAAAATGCATCCCATGTCTATAAATTAAAAAGTATGTTATTCCTTTGTCGTCTCTTAATTCTGAGTTGTGGGATTTTCCCAATTAAAACACCAATCTTTAACACGGCGATACCTAAAGATTAATTTCTTTTTTGTTTTCAAGTCTTGGTACTTTTTTTTAATAATAAATAAATTTTTATTTTTTTTAATCATATCTACCTGAGCTGAAAAACAAGAGTACTATATCGCCTGGTGAGTCCCAGACGATCGTAAATAGGACAAAACCATTCGTCTTGGAAAAGGGGCTCACTGACCTTTGTAAGTGCTATTGGAACACTGTCCCCAGGCAGCAGAATTTCTAATAAATCTCCAGTTTTTTTTTTAACATTTCAATTTGTATTTTTTGAAGACTTCTTGAGATTTACTAGACAAGTTCTAGGTAGTAATTTTCAATTTATTGCAACCATAGGTATAGGTCTATATAGATAGATATAGGTCTGAGATGAGAATAAACTTCGCTCGCCGCATTTAACCGATGTTGAAGATTTTACAAAAATATCTGATCTTCAAAACATGACGTCTTTATACTATGTATTATCTCATCTTAAAATTCAATGGTAATTACAGTTAAGTGGACCTCAGACTTCTTAAAAAAATATATTTACTAATTGGAGCTTTCTTTAATATTTTTAACTCAATTTGTTTAAGAGTCATAAATCCCCCCTCGAAAAAAGGAGAAAAAAATAAACTGGTTTAAATTTTCTTTAAAAAAAAAAAATTTATTTATATTTTACTTATGACCTTTATTACAAGCCTTGGAGAAGAACTTCAATCTCGAAACGTCGATTTCTTACAAATAAATAAATCATTATTTAAGGAATTAAATGATCACGTGAAATCCACCCAGACTATTTCCTTCCGCAAAAATAAATATTTATATTAAAACTTATAACCCAACAAAAAACTATTTTAAATCATCCGTTAATTGAACTGTTAAACAGTTTAAGTTGTCCCTTTATAACTAGCTGCCCTTAATAAGAAACTCATCGAGGTTATGGAAATTTAGTATTTATATATTTTTGTTCTTTTTTTTGGGTATCTGCCGGATAATGGACCTACCCGAACACAATTTTTTGAAAAATACGCGCAGTTCCGAGTAGTGCTGCTTTCTGCATTTGATCCAGAATATTGGAATTAATGTCTAATTCTTTTATACTGTTTAATGTCATTTCTGGAATCAGCCCATTGGTGGATATAACCAATGGCAAAACTTTGCTTTATCAAGCTTGTATAACTGTTTCAATTCCTCTGCCAGGTTGTAATATTTCCTAATTTTTTCGGCGACCACCTTCAGGAGGTTATCGTCTGCATGCACTCCTATTTCAATTATATTCACACATTTTTCATCTTTTAGAATCAGCTAAATATCAGCTTGTTGTGAGGAATTGTGTGATCAGTTATGATGGCTTGGTTCTAGTAAAGCTTGACGTGCCCTATATCAATATTTGGTTGAGGGCTGTACCTGTAAGAGGGTAGGTCTTGTTCACAGTATTAAATTTCATACCCAACTCTTGGTGTACAATTTTTGTCACATTGTTGTGTCTCAGCAAATACTCCTTGCCAGCAAGAACCTGACACCCGGATGTAATATGCTGGATTGATTCTGTGGTTGTTTTGCACAGTCGACACATATCTGAAATTGCCTCTCCACATATACGGCGCCTATAGGTTTCGTAGCAATCGCCTGGTCCTGAATGGCTAGAAGAAAACCAGGAAATAATATCCCTTCGTGTGCCCACTTTAATGATGCTTCCATGCTAACCCCTTCTGCCGCCAGGCTATGATAAAACCTTACGTGGAGCTCTTTAGATTTCCACTGATTAAGAAGGCTTTCTTGGTTTACCGGTGTGGAAAAGTTTTCACGTATTTATATTATTATTATGATTATTATTAGGCCCAAAGCTACCAAACTTTTGGTTAAGTTTAGATCCCCATCAGTCGCCTACCAGGGTGACTGATAGGGGATTGCCTCCAAGATATGGAAGGTAATGGGTAAATGAAGACTCGGGTTGGATTCTGAAGTCCAGGGGTTGGAGGTCTGCGTCTATTCACCAAGATGGTGTGGCTGATAGGCGAACTACTTGATCCCACCAATCAAGTCGTGGAATCGCACAATAGACCACCATAAATTTAACTTTAATAAACATGATGGAAACAACAAGAAAAAATACCACTACCCCCCGTATCAGTCGATGAACTGAACTTTCTGAGTCAAGGGGGACCAGGAACATCATGCGAAGGTGAAGAAAAACTCTCTAGGACTAGAACAAAAACTCTAGACTGGAACACTCTCTGCAAATTAAGTAAACTTAAAGAACTGACATGGAAGAAGCGAGAATTACAGAAGACAATATAATGAATAGAGAACAATTGGGAAATATTATTAAAACATTCATTTAAAAAACACCACACACTGAGCAGAATGGGAACTTAATGGGGGGAGGGACGCAAGAAAGAACATAGCGAACGTATAAAGAGAATTTTGAAATAATGAAGAAAGGAAAAACTCATGAATACTCAAGTTTGAACGCTCTCATAAAGGGAATTTTTGAAATAGTAATATATATTGTATCTTGTATTTATAAAATCGATAAGAATTAATATAATAAAGGCAATTAATACCGTTTAAGTAGCAATTAAATAAGCGATCCTATGTAACACTTCTATAATAATTTCAATCAATTTCCCCCGAAGAACCATCAAGCAATAAACAATTAAGCTAGCCTGATTACGAACAGATTGCAATACGTGCAGGCATCAACAGCAAACAGTGAGAATGAATTCCCACTTTGCTGAGATTGGACAAATAAAATTGGAATCGTATTGTTTGCAGGATTACAGTAAAGTGCACGTGTATTGAATTTCGCAACACAATACTCTCCCCAACAGTGCCGACTTGATCATGCCTTGTTACGATCGCATCGAATACCAGCTCTTCAAGTCCTTATATTTTCAATCAGCGTTTCGCAGATTGTATTGAATAGTGCATTTATGGAACTCATTTAACAAAAAGTGTCATCCCTCGTAAATATGGTTTTTATTTAGAAGTCTATAACTAATATTACTTTTTTACTATTACGAATATTATCTTTTTTTATTTTTATAAATATTTAAGACAAAAATAACTCCGCCATTGCCGGTCCCAAACACGGGGCCACATCTTGCAAGCGGTGGTGAAGGAGGAGGGGAAGGAGTACCAACCTAGTATAAAAAAGCTAGGTCCATCTGTATCCGTATGGTAGCACCTAATTAGGGCCCCTGCCTAGGGTTACAGGTGAAAACTGGTCAACGGCGGAAGAGGGATCCCGATTCCTAACGGCAGAGAGAGCTGAAGAACCTGGTGGAGTAAACCACGAACTAAAAATCGATTTTTTACTCACAGTCCGATCTTATCTTGGAATCTAATTCCTACACTCTATATTTCACCTGGGGATATAGGATTGGTGGAAAATAAAGCAACGCATGAGGAGGAACTGAAATTGGAACGTGATCCCTAGTTGGCCAAACGAAGGGAAAAAATATTAGATATATGGATATATTTATGTGCAGTTCCTAATAGTTAGACCATGCCAGAGGAAGAGGAATACCAAGGCTCCGATTGGCAGATGGAGTGAAACAGGCTGTCAGACGCATCTTGAACGTCCATAACTGGAGGGCAGCTACATTAGATAGAGCTGCTTGCGAAGGCTCCTTGAGGAGGCAAAGTCCCACGTAGGGTCGTAAGGCCACTGTTGAATTTATTGAAATTTATAACGGTATTACATAAAGTATTTATAATTAATGAAACATAATGGATTGGATGAAGGCCAGTAGAGAAACTACCCAGTGGTAATACTCAAATAACAACTTCAACTTAGAAGGTCACGAGGCCATCTTCTTTTTACACACCAAGGAGAGTTATCGGGAATTGAAGAAGTTGCTAGGTTTGAAACTAGTAGGTTTGATTGGAAATAAGGTTTATCATGAAAGGCTTGATGACTTGTTCGGGCCAGATCAGCAACAGTTGGGACATTGAAGTCATTATGGATTACTCAAAGTAAGAGTCATTAAGGATTTTGGATTGTAAGGATTGCATACAAGAGGAATTCAATGGCTTAGTGGAGCCCCAAAGCTATATCCTATTAGTCCAGATAGGTCTTAAAATAGTCATTTATATTTATTTTATAAAAAATGTCTAATTATCATCATGCCTTGTTACGATCGCATCGAATACCAGCTCTTCAAGTCCTTATATTTCCAATCAGCGTTTCGCAGATTGTATTGAATAGTGCATTTATGGAACTCATTTAACAAAAAGTGTCATCCCTCGTAAATATGGTTTTTATTTAGAAGTCTATAACTAATATTACTTTTTTACTATTACGAATATTATCTTTTTTTATTTTTGTAAATATTTAAGACAAAAATAACTCCGCCATTGCCGGTCCCAAACACGGGGCCACATCTTGCAAGCGGTGGTGAAGGAGGAGGGGAAGGAGTACCAACCTAGTATAAAAAAATTGCCTTAACTTCTTATTCTTCCTTGAGTTTTTTCATAAAAACAAAGTATCTTAACTTGTTTAAAGAAACTAGTATTGAACAATATTTGTATTAAATATGAATATTAAAAATCTATTATTAGTATGTGTGTGATCATTTAAAAAAAACAATCAGGAAAAAAATTATTAAACCCCGAGAAGAATAAAGGAACATGTAACTCATTACTCCATTTTAGAACGGTGCCACTGTTCGACAAGAAATTATGTGAGTCTGATCTAGAACCCAGGACTCAACGACTTGGTAAATGCAGAATGATGAGCTGAGCTACACGTTCATTGAACAGTTACCGTTCGTTCATCATGTGTCCCCAACAGTAACCGTAGTCCCCTATCATCCATCTCACCTTTCTCTCAGTTTCGAGACAGGACAGTATGTTTTAAGCTACTAGCCTAGCTTCTTGGTTTTTTTTTTGACTAAAGCAATAACGGAACGATGATATATGTCATATATATGATGCCATGGAAGATAACACAATAAATAGTTCGGGTTATGAAGATAGGACACTCATTAATAAGACATTCAATATGCTACAAAAATACCGCAATCGTAACAAATCCGAAATGTTCTTCTGAATCAGAAGTGTAACAATGAGTGACCTTTGGAAGTTAGCATAATAATGTACCCTACATATTAAGTCCCAGGTTGCGGGTTCACAGCCCGGCAGTCGAAATTAGAATTTTTAAAGGGAGTAAAATATCATTGATTACACAGTATTTCGGAAGGAACGTATTAACCATGTAACCTATGCTGTGTCAGGTACTCGTTAAACATACCTGGATGGACAAAAGACACCCACTGTAGTTTCGTCCGATTTGCCATTGCATCATAAAGTGACTTTAAACGAATAAACAACCAAAAATGGATATTATCCATAGCTTGTGTTTGCTTGTTCGGATACCATCTCGAACGATTTTGCTTGTCACCTTACGGGAACCACATTACGAACCAAAATACATTCGTTCCCAACAGAAGGCGGTTAGAACTTGCCGTGAACTAACACCATATTAAATCTACCAATATTTTGAGCTATTATCCAATCATAAGACATTGTATTCAAGGCTAATCTTCCTCATTGACAGATCCTGTCGTCTACGTTCTATTCATCGCTCTCGCTTCAACTTATACCGACACCGGAGTAAATCATTGTGTGGCCAGATCATTAATTTAATGATTCTGCTAGGATGCTATTCCTATCTCTGAATGTCTTAAATGGCCTTGAACCTTCAGAAATACTTCCCTCTAATAAAAAAGTGGTACAGTAATTTTTGCATCAAATTTAATAAGTCAAAACGTATACCTTTCACATTCATTAACGTACTACATACTGACTTTTTTCTGGCACAGGTATCATGTCTTCCCTTAAGTCTATCATGTATCTACACATACTAATTTTATAAGACCAGTGTTATATATTTTCAAACTAATTAACAGAATGTATCATATTTCAACTGACCTTAAGTGTTATATATCCCTTTCATTTTGTATATATGCGTTAATGAACAATTAAAACCATAATACCTATTGAACTTTTCGGGCAGTTATATTACTTTTAAATTATCTATATAACTAGAACACTCCACATATAAATGTTTCTTTCCAATTCAACCCAGAATTCTCTAATACACAGTATTATTAGGCATAACCTTGATGAAATCGTTGAATGATTTCTAAAATAAATGTGATATATTATGACAAGCTTCCAATTTTATATGTTTCATGTTTGTATGAATTTATATTGTTTCCATAACTTTCTATTCAGTCACATATCTATCCATAACCATGATTTTTGTTATGAATTCGTCGCTGTTTGTTACATCAACTATAAAAAATATTAAGAAAAATATCCTGCAACAGTGGCAAAATAAATGACCTCTTATTTCAATTTTAGTATCAACCTTGAAAACTACGAACAGTCTATATCAACAAACATATCCGTATAACTAGGCGGATTCCTCCGTAACAATAGCAAGAGTATTCTCTTCTTGTAGAAGCCAGATAGAACTTGGTCACGCTAGCTCGTTTACTTCGATTTTATTAGCTGCAACCTTGTTTTTCCCAAAAGAGTAAAGATGTTGATGTTGAAATTCTTGAAAGGTAAGAAAAACACCTTTTCTTTTAGCTGATACTAATAATAATTTCATCAAGCAAATGCTTCAGGTATTCTGTTAGTTAAACTCCTTTAACATAGTCAACAACGAATTTTCAATCCTTTACCTTATAAAAAATAAATCGTTTATTCCTGAAATGTATTTCTACAAGTGTGCTACATAAGATTGAGGGTAAACAAGTGCTGCGAAACAACGTGCTTAAATGCAAAAATACAAATTTCTATAACTTCGAAGGTGTTTTAAAGAGCGAATATCGGTTTTTATAAGTTTAAACATTTTTTCAGAAAAGTTAACAGTATCATATGATTGAAGGAGGTAGGTTGCTTAAAAATTATTAGCATTAAAAAATCTTCTGGTATTTTTTTTATTATCTGTTTGTATTATGGCTGCCAAAGTAAGCTCAAGTAATTTATAAATTAGATTTGTTATGTTTTGAATCATTAATTAGTGAGGTCAGATAGTTATTATAGCAATTCATATATTTATGGACAATTCAAATTGGTGATAGTCATTATCGCCGGTCAACCAAATAATTTTTTTTTTTTTTTTTTTTGAGATTTTAATTTTTTATTTAATTTTAAATTATATACATACATTTTAAACATTGGTGGGATAATCCCTTACAATGAGAATGATTTTGCATACATGGTTGTTTGGTTAATAAGTTTTTGTTGTTGGTAAACATTTAAAAAACCCAACAGAAAAAAGAAGTACATAGGATTTTATACAAAAGATATACATTTATAAGAGTACATACAAAACATTTTTATATACAACATTATTATTATATACTACATTATATAGCATATAAGAAAATTGATTTAAAGAAGAACTCATTTCAGTATATATATTATTTATAGTAGAATGTGTTTTGTTCGTTTGTGTCTGTATTTTGGTGTTGTTGTTTTTGTATAATTTAACCAAATAATTTTAACATCGACTCAACACCCCCTAACTAATTAAAAAAAAATATTATTAAAAAAAACATTATTTGAAACTGAGTGGTTATATTTAAGTAATTCAGGCAAAATGTTCTTTTAAAATTATTTATGAAGATAACCCCATCGTGTTATTTATTCCATTGTTTGAATTTCACCGGCAAAAATAAAACTCGTCTTCACTCTTCTTAGTTAATCAACGATATAAGAAAACTGAACGGGCAAAGAGAAAATTAATGGTAATTTAATTTGACGTTTCCATTTAATTAAATAGCGAACAGACATCATACTTGGATATTTCGAAGATCTTTTGACGTTCGAGAAGAATCGGAGTATAGGATGTCTGAAATATCGGATATACGCTTGAGTGAAAAACCTCAATCGCGAAGGTTGTGCGATTTGAATATTATGCCAGGAACATATGTCTGCCAAGTTATTACTGGTTTGATTTACGGCACTCGGAGTAAATATGTTTATGTTCTTATATCCTAACACTAAAGGGTTCTCCTTCTGATGTAATAACTTGAGAATTTCATCTATTAGGGATTTCTTGTTTATTGTACAGTAGTGGGATAGGACTGAGTGAATTGAAATTACATTAATAACATCATCATTATTAGATATATCAGGAAAAACATTTTCGAAAAACTGATTAAAGTTTTTTTATAAGAGTCATTATGAAAAATGAGAAAAGCGTTCTTAGTTTTAAAAAAATCATTACACGTCAATGTTTTATCTTTAGAACAATAATATAAAGCTAAAGAGGTTGATGAACGAATAAGTTATTATGAAAATTAAAAAAAAAAACTTTTTGCGTAAAAAAAGGTATGATGTATAATCTCATTCCATTCCGTTATGATATCGCTCCTTCAAAAGAATAACGTCGTAACTCAAAAAGCCTAATTTTTCATTAGAGGTATGTGAAAAGACCACGACAATTAAAAAATAAAAATTTGGGTATTGGGAAAGCAAATCATTCCTATTGTAATGATAGGTGTTGAAATTTTTTTATTAACCATTAGAACATTTTTAAAAGATTAAACCTTTATGGATTTTAACTTATGCCATTAACCTCATAATACTTTAACTTCTTACATAGCACAACTCAAAATATGACTTTATTAAAAAAAAAAAATCATGTTCGAAATGGAAAATCAGATAGCTCGTTCCTGAATTAAAAAGCTTCGACCAATACACCGGCTACCGAAAGCTTACCTTGCAATTTTCGAATTATGTCGTTGTTATAGTGAAAGAGGAATGTATTTTTTTTTTTTTTACATTTAAACATATTTTAAAGACCATAATATATGTTGATTCAGAGCAGCTTTTTTGTTTCCTTAATGTCCTTATGCCGTGAAATTCTGAACGGTTGGTCCATTCGGACTAATAATATGGACACATATAAAACTTTGAATCACCTAAGTTAACCTTATTCTGGGTAGTTCGGGATAGCTTTTTCTGAGCTTCTAACACCTCTTTTCTGTTTTACGACCTCCATAAATTTCTCTCCACTCCCCCTCTCCATTTAAGAGATAAGCCGTAGCAAAAGACACTGAAGAGTCAGGATTGACAATGGCTGCAGTTACGCAGATTTAACAACCGATTTGAAACGAATACTCAGGAAAAATTGAACTTCTACGCTCTGTTCGTACAGAAGAAATCCGTAAAGAAGATTTTTAGGTCATAAAAAATAACTCCTTATCATATAACATGTATAATAGCAAAATAAAAAAAAACTGTACCATCACGGCACGTGAAAGTATTTTGTTCAGTACGTAGTAGAGACTGAATGTTTCTAGGACAACGGTAGTGCAGGTGATAATTTGTCCGAGATCGCTCACAACCGCCAGGTTTTTCTCCCAATTTTGGGTACCAACTTTATTGTACCAGAGTGAGCCCCAGGAGAGTCCCAAAGTATCATTCCCGGCTAATAACATATTCAATAAATTATCGGCAACAGACTAATTTGAACCCGGGAACTTCGCAACGCCAACTCAGCCCTCAACCACTGGGCCCCCTCAGTCATGAATAATACAGGCATGAGTTATGCAGGGTTGAAAATTATGCAAGTTTTGTGTGAAGGAATCAGCTAAATATAACACATTTGGGCTTGCAATTAATTGAAATAATTAAGTATTAAGGAACAACTATTGGAAATATTGAGACGTGTAGGACCATCGAAACGCGCGAAATTTGACCAAATTATGAAACCTTGGAATATCTTTGAGACCACTGTAATGTCGTATGTCCGCACCCTCCATTCCACCAGAAAGACAGATGGGACAATTATCAGATTCTGAGATACCCATTCTGCCTGGTAGGAATAATGACCTGTGATAAGTCTGAAGATCGCAACAGCTTTGCCTCTTGGAAGATGTTGGGGGAGTTGCTCATGTGCAAGGCACTCCCAGTTTTACCACTCCTGCTTGAAGGAAAGTAAAAATACTTGTAAGCATTGTAAACAACTGCGGAACCTCAGAGAGTAGAGCGCTAAGTTGCAATACTGAACTCCTGGATTCCAGCTGTGAAGGATAATTGATTAAATCTGTTAACAGCCGTGGAGCGAGCCTTTAGGATCTACAGACCCTTGGCCATATCTGCTTCTATAACCTGGGTACCCTTAATTAGGGAAAAACCTGCCGGTTGAGCGTGATCTCAGAATCTCACCTTCCTGCATAACTATTGTCCTAGAAACAGTCTCTAGTGTGTATTAAACTAAGACCCTTCATGGTTTGTGTAGTGATACAAGCTTATTACAATAATCTGTAATTTCGAGTAATTTGGCTTTTTTTTAATAAACTATCTCAAATGACAATGACTATTTTCTGAAATCAATTTTTTCTCTGAGATGTTTAGATATGATAATGATTTTAAAGAGAAGATTTTAGGCGCTTCATTGTAATCGTTAGAGTCGCTTTGGCGATATAATATTTAGGTAAACACGTTTATTAGATATTACGCATTACTAATGTGTACATGGTACACTATTCAACACTCAGACATCAGCGGCTGCAACTCTATGTTTTATTTTCACATACACACACACAGAATTGTAATATAATCAGAGCATAATTATGTACATTTCTTTGTTTTTTGCATTTTGTATATTAGTATGTGTTCTCTGATATTAAGTCAAAATAGATCAAACATAAGAAGTATCCAACTATAGAGAATTCATACACAAACATTACTAAGTTCATCGTGGGTCCAACAGTGTCTGATGCACCATGTTGTATAACCGAAAAGTTGGTGAACTAGCAGAGAAGGGCGGGGAATGCGGGTTCATTTTGTGCACGAAGTTGGGAGTAGAGAAGTTAGCAAGTTGAGAACTATCCCTCGAAATCAGTGGGCTAGGTCGTGCTTCGCTCTATGTCAGGATAGTAGTCCAGAGCCCTCTCTGGGGTGTATTATGTCTCTCGGGTCGTGAAATCGCTTCAACTTTCCTGCTTTCCTTCATTACAACGATACCTAATTGAACATGTACAGTGGACTTTAATTAATGTTTTAATGTGTATTTTAATCTCTAACTTTCTCCTAAATAAATTGAACTTCTCAAAAAAAGGCAGAAACTGATATAACCGAATGCAACATAAAGGATACATACAAGATCCAAATATATCGCGTAAATGGTCTGAACCATGAAAAATGGACATTTGGAATAAATTCGAAAATTACTTCGACTATACTAGTAGTCAAACTCCTACGGAATATCAGAATGCGGAACTGTTTCGAGAAGGGCGAGCAAGGAGGAAGACGAAGTAATTCAAAATCCTAGTGGGAATGCGCTCGTTAATTCAGGAAATTCAGCCAATTTAGCGGAAATTGACGGCGAAATGACAAAAAAGGGCGGAGAAGCAGAAGTTTCTAGGATTAAATGATCTGAGAAAATATTCGAACGTTTTTCATTTCACCAGATATTTTTTAACCAAATGGCGTACCTTAGAAAATCCTTACATGACCCAATTTTCACAAATAAAAAACTAGTAAAAGCAATGAATACTTTAACATGCTTACAATAATAAAACCACATGTTGAATAGAATTGGTCAGGGGGTTCAGTCAATGAACACACAAAATAAGCAAAACTTATTTGAATATCCAACTTTTCGGCCTTTTTAGGCTATCTTCAGGGCTAGGAAAGAAACAGCTTTCTTAAATGTTTGCGCCCTTAAGTATTTCTCCCCCCCCCCCCAAAAAAATATTAAATTATTTGAATAAATATAGGTGATTATTTAACCAAATAGAACGTATACCGTATTTATGAGTTAATATTTTTATAAGATAAAATTTTGACTAAGAGTTTGGGATTGAATATTATCAGCAATAGATATTTTTAGTTAAATTTAACTGATGAATGCATATCAACAATTACCGAAATGTTGAATTGATCTGTTATTTTTTAAAATAAAACCTAAAAAATGGAAATTTATGTGAATTAAATAAAGTATTTAAATAGAAAGTAAAGTTTCAATATTGTATTCATATTAAAATAAGAGAAGCTTTTCATACTCTCGACAACCACAATTAAAATTTATAAGGACGGAAATTGAATTAATTATACATTTTATGAAGTTCCTACTCCACAAAATTCATAATACTGTTGTTGATAGACTACAGAAGCTAGAACTCTAATGCCGGAAGAACAGACTTCTCAGGCAGCAGGAAATTCCCTTCGTTCATCTTAGTCATTAGACACTATTATTCATTTTATGTTTTTGTCTTCGCTTCGCCACTTTGTTATTTTAAGAAATAAACTCTAGGATGTTTCCACCTCATCCTCTAAGTTTATAAATAATTACAATAAACAATACATTACTAACTGGATATACAATTATAACATCTCCTTGTTATTATTACGCCATATTATTACTTAACGTGGTATTTTAAGGTTCATTGTACGATCAATTATCAGCTTAACAGATTGTGGCGATACATTATAGCTGAAGTGGGTAATTTGTTTAAAAAATAACGGGATGAATTTGATTGTTACAAAAAAATCACTACAAATTCAAAAAGGGTTTACATTTTTTATTAACCGTATATTTTCTTAACTTATAATGTATTCTTCATATTTATTATAAAGAGGAATGGCAATAAGAATATATCTACTCTACACTAAACAGAAGTATATATTTACCCTTGTAGCTTTATTTTGGTTGTTATGCCATTCATCTATAAAAATGGTTACGTGTCCTGACGAAAACGCATTAAAATAAAATAACCCTCTTACAATTATTTTACTCTGAGTTTATTTTGCCTCTCGGTGAGAACATAAACGTATATGGAAACCGTAACTACCGAGTATCTACTCGCTTAACTATTCTGGCTAATAAGACTCTATAATAATAGCTACAGAGTGTAATGGGATTTCTGTAGCAAATTTGCCCTTTCTGCCAAATACATATGAATTTATTACCTAGTTTTCACCATTGCATAGAATGCTTCCGCCGCACAGTGGAACGAACGTTAGGAGCGTCTGGACATTCATTAATATCTCCACTTCTGGTTCTCCTAGAATAAGGCTATTGGTACGGTTTTAAAGCTTTTTGAAGGAACTATTTAATTTTATGATAAACAGGATCAAACCTTTTAGGATAAACGTGTAAAAATTCTAGATTTAATATTTCGATGTTAGATTATTTAGTATCAAACATTGTACCATTTATTGTACCAACATACTACGAGAATAGGTACAATACAGTATTCTATGGAAAGACAGATACATAGGTATTAAATAAAGTTACACAAAGGAAAAAGTAACAAATCAAATAATTTAATTATTAAACAAAATTAATAAAATAATTGATAATTACTTTTGTTAGTTAATATACTAGGTATAATTGATACACCAAAATTATAATAAATGTAAGTGCCTATATAAAGTTGTTTTATTTAAATAACGAAATAAAAATTAAATAAATCAAAAATTAAAAACTTGTCGATTTGTTGTAGGGACTATTGCACCTATGTGCACCATTACACATATGTCGTTCAAATACCACACGCAAACTGAGTTTCATTGTTAATACTATTATGTTAGATGAGGGTTGTTCGGATAAATGAATGTAAACAAAACCTGGTAAAAAAAAGAAAACTTGCGAAAAGTAGACGCCAATATCAACAGAAATTATTTTAAATTAATTCTCAAGGCCCATAAAATAAAAAGAAAAAATCATTTTCTCGGAAAATAGCACCTAGTAGCAAAATCCGACTAATGGAAAAAAAACTTCAAACATTCTAGTTATTTACTGTGAAGGTAGTTTTTTGGGCGATTTTGAACGATTTTCGCAATTGATTATTTAATTTTATCACCCAATTTTCACCGAATAATCCTAGACGTTTGAAATAATCCCAAGTTTTATTTGCCTAAAATTTCTTATTATGGATGTGCTTTTTTCCAGTAGGTGCACGATTAATTTAATGCATTACCTCAAACAGTGGATTGCTTTAAAAATATGAGTTTTTAGAAAAATTTATATTTCAATTCAGAATTTTTTATATAAGATTTGATTTCACAATAAATTTATCTATGGGTTTTGTTGAGAAGAAGTATAAAGTATAATTTAAAATCAAAATAAAGGACAAATTTAGTTATTAGAGAATTGGTCCAATGTCCAACAAATGCGTTGGTTCGTTCCACTGTGCGCCGGTAAGTTAATAATTACACAAAACATGCAATTTATAGCTAAAACTTTAAGAAATGTGTAAAATATGTATGTATTTACGTGGATAACGCGAGTACCACTATATTCCATGAAGGGTCTTAGGTTCAGTTCACTGTAGGGACCCTTCATCGTTATCTGAACTTTGCCGCATCTGGTTTCGTTCCAGTACCTATAGCTATGTCATTCCATATATTTATAAATGACATCGATTTACTCAATAATTAGAAAAATAAATATCGATGGATGACTATGACAAAAGTGGAAAAGCTGATGAGGAAAAGCGACGGAGGGAAAACAGCTTCCTCCCTTTTCGAATGCCAACAAGAAAACCATTCCAAACACAATCGGAGGCTGAAGCACAAAAGAACTTCCAAAAATAAACATACTCATACAAAAGCCCATTCTTTTCCACTTCCTCCTGGTGTCACAGTTATGGCTTTATATAAGACAGGGGTGAACAATATTTTTTTCCAATAATATATAGGCATTTTTTTTTTATATTATCGATAAATATCGATATTTCTCTTGCTGATTTCGAAAAGTTGAAACACGTTTTAAACAATAGCAATATGCTAAGGTTAAAATAAAAATTAGGAAGGTTTTTCCTAACCCATATAAAAACACATCTTCATGGTTTTTTTTTTCTTTTTTTTCCAGATCGGCTATTCCTATCCTCACATGTTTTTTTAATAATGAATTTTAAATTTTAACATGAGGTAAAAATGTGGGTTTCGTCTCATGCAAGAGACAGCCTTAACTGTACATTATCAGCTTATTTACAAGAGAAGATATAAATATGCATGATAGTTTTTTCATACAAAAGAATGATAGCAGTTTAAATAAAAAATAAATAAGTAAACAAAATTTAAATAAATGTAATAACACAATAATAAAGTGTAATAGTGAATTCCATCGGCAATTGTATTGTTGATAGAGATGATTGAAAAAACTCTTCGATATCAACGTCTAACCGCTTTCTATCGGATTGAGAATTTGAAAATGTTTGTAGGATATAATCGGCTAAGGCTACGGCTTTATCCAAGTCGCTGGTGATATACCCTCCACTCATAATTAGACTGGGGATATTTAAACATCTTCATTAATCAATCCTTGGTTATGCGTTCCTTCGGAAGGGACCAAAACCGGAAGTCTCGAGATTTCCCTGTATGTTGTCAGCTACCCGTTAAAAATCCCTATCCTAATTAATCCTGGATTTCAAAATTTAGCGCTCTCATTGTAGCATTGTCCAGCATAAATTGGCGTTAATTAAAGAAACAAACAAGACATCTTCATGACGTAAATTTTAGAGAAAATGGTAGGATCTCTGTGGTTGAGCTCAAAATTGAATTATATCTTCCCCACTTGAGAGACCAATCAATAACCATTTATAATTTTCTCATTCTTCGGTCAGTGACAAAACATACTAATAAAGCTTTTAGCGACTAGATTCTTCTTCTTAAACCATTCAGTTTTTTTTTTCTGTCCATCCAACAAGCATTCAGGTTAAACACAATTCAACTTATTGTATTCCTGATTTACTTGCTAGGTGATGATGCATGATGCATGTGAAAAATAAACTATGTTTGCATATGCGAGAGGGCAACAACCTATTATTCTTAAATTTTGTTATCTCATTCAATTGAATTATCTAAAATATTATCTAGTTTTTATTCTAAATGTTGTACAGGGAGGAGATTAGTCCTCGATCATTCCCAACCGCCAGGTTTTTCCCTCTATCAAGTGGAGCCATTTTATCCCACATGGTTCATTCCCCGCTTTTAACAGATTAAATATATTGAATTATCTGCTACAGCTGGATTTGACCCGGCAACTCAAAGCTCTACTACTGGGCTTTCTAGCACATGCATACAAAAAAAAGAAGAAAAAAAAAGAGTATATTACATTAAACATTTTGGAACGTGGTTGCTGTCACCATTGATGAATCTGTTTGGACCATTGTAGGATAAGCTGCTTTTGATTTTCATTTATGTGAAACTGTTTTTCCGAATATGTCCTGATGAAACAATGAATTGTTAGGCATTTCCCAGTCTTAATTGCATTCTTTTTTATATATATATATATATATATATATATATATATATATATATATATATATATATATATATATATAATAAAAAGTTGTCGCTATTGGCTGCTTAAATGTTGAAGAATTTAGAAGCTTTCAGCGATATTCCTGAGGTGCACGTGAAACCCACCACAAAAATGGACCCCACCTCAGTGTAGGAGGAAGTGAGGGAAGTGTAATGGACTTCAAGGAAGCCAATGGTCCAGAAATCAGTGTTTCCTGTGCCTTAGTCTCAGGGCGAAGAATAGGTCCAGAAAACGAAATGTCCGTACCTGTAAGGAATATTTTTGATCAAATGATGTATTTAAAAAAAGTGAAATACCATAACTAATAAATGATAAACTGTAATAATATTACATTTAGGCAAGCCCAAATAAATTTAGATAATTGATAAACACATAAGAAGATATTCACTAATGTATAAACACCAAGGCGTGTAATAAAGAAATCTCTATGTGTTATTTGGACCACATCGGTGGCTACGATACTAACGAGAAATATGAGTGAAGATATCTCTTCTCCAGGCTATAACATAAAAGGCTATCTTACGCCACCTCCGAGAGAACATCGCCAAGGCCCAATAGTGGAAGTTTGAGTCTATTCTTCAAAGCAACTAGAACTTTTAAGTGGCCTTTTATATCAATGATCTCATATCAGTCGCAATAGCTAGCGCCTACAGGGCTCTCAGGGTGTTTGGACCATCTTAGAAATTGATTCGATCAATATATTGAATTGATCAATTGATTACTATATTATCAATATAATAACATCAATTGATGTTATACTATTATATTATATTATGTTATTACATTTAGCTCTGGCAGAGAGAAAAAATGTTCTAAAGTTTCGCACATCTTATCACCCCAGTAAACCGTGAAAGGGAGAACGTTAAGCAAAATTGCTAAAATCCAAATATTTCCTGAATGTGATATCGAGTAAACTTAGATACATCGATTATGATTTCTTT
Source organism: Troilus luridus (assembly GCA_964056705.1). NCBI lineage: Eukaryota > Metazoa > Arthropoda > Insecta > Hemiptera > Pentatomidae > Troilus > Troilus luridus. The sequence continues at coordinate 110,411,145 of OZ057413.1, read as the reverse complement.
TAAATATTGTTTTCATTAATAATACGATAATATTTACATTAAACTCTACATCGCCCTGCCCTGATGATGGCCTAAAAACTAGTCCGAAAAGTGGAACAAATTAAACAAGTTCCAATAATTATGTGTAAATAAGAGGAAATTTATTGATTGTCCGCCCTAACTGTTTGTCTGCTAGAGACAAATGTTATTGCTAAATATTGAAAACAATCAAAACGATGTTTATTCAGGTTGTTGCGGTTCTCACAATTGTATTAAAACAAAACAGATAATTTATATTTTCAATACGTGATATCTTCCCATCAATTGTACAAACAAATTCGATATGCAGAGCATTCAATTATTTATTTACTTATTTGGTGTATATATATATTGAGCATCATTGATAATTGATCAAAATAAAATTCCAAATGGAATGTCAAAAAGCTGTAAAAAAAGTTATTAAATACGAGAAAAATATATATGAGATTGCTACGACTTGCAGAAATAGACAAAAGTAGCAAAATTACATTGCCAGTGCAGTAAAAAACACAATAAATTAGTTATTTAGATTTGAATAACAAAAGAAAAGAAATAAAATGAACAGAAGTATAAATTATAAAATAATTAAAGACAATTTTTAAGCAAAGCAGAGTAAAAAGATGATAAGATATATAAGTAGGTATAAAGGTATATAAAATATATTTACTAAACTTCCCTGAGAATGTAACGAGAAAAATAAGCTTCTACAAATGTTGATTTATAATGTAAAAAACATAACAAAATATGAAAAAAAATTATTATAATAATCATTATATCACATGAGACGTCAAATTATATGACGGTATCAGTTCATGTCATGAATATGAACTACATACCTGAGTCTTTCAGTTTTATAACTACTAAGACAACCTGAACAGAACATACATTCATTCTTAATACAATGGATATGTTCAGACTCTTAAAACATTCCCATTATATATTTCCTTATTTTAATATTCCTAGAAAAATGTCCCGTATGACGAGGTATTGGAAAAATACAGAGCAAACCTTCTTTTCATTATCTTTGTTTTCTTTTAATTAAAAATAATAATAGAAGATAACACACAACAACCAATGGTTTTCGATTTAGAATTTGATGAGGAATGTAATTTTTCTAATGCAATCGTTGAGTAGAAGGGTAAGACGATGCTAAACTCGCACGCCCCTCCCCCAAATTAACGCTACAAAGGCTGGATGAACCCCGGAATGGTCTTCAGGTCCAAAAGAGCCGATCTATGGGTCAATAGATAAAATAATGTTGTAGAGAAAGGAAGAATGTAATTTTGTATGCCAAATTTCAAACAAAATATAGTTGCAGAAACTACTTTCCCTCCCATTTTACACACCCTCCTGAAATAACACCCCCTGAAATTATCAGACATGGAAATGTTGTGGAGGTGTTGGGGGGAGCTGTAGCTGACATGTTTGTAGTGGCTCTGTGTATTTTAGGCCTAGAATGGCTTCCCTTGTGTCCTCGGTCTGTTCCTAGCACTTTATGGACTTCCTTCCATTTATTGCGCTCTTCCTTTCTTTTTTTCTTTTTTTTTTAATTTATTATTATATTGTTTGTTAAAGTCTCAGAATGATACTTCTCTGTATCAAATTAACTTTATACTAAATGTCAACCCTCTGCACGTTATAAATTAAATATCTATTGTTAGGAAAGAGAGGTACTTGCTACCAATAGTCAGTTTTAACAGTTTTTAATGGCCCCATGGGTTTTGAGAGTTGATAGGCAGGGAAAAAGGATTTGCCATTAACAGACATTCAATATGTTAATATAATGTGTGCATTTTAAGAGAGGGGTTTAGAGGGGAGATTATTATTTTAATATAAACTCATTTTTGGTGGCAATTACACTTTATTTTTACTTACTAACCCCTCGGAATATTTATTTTCATTTATATTTATTTCGAAATCATCACAATGGTTAAATCAGAGGATCTCTTGGACTGTACTAGAGGGATGAGGATGGGAATATCCTGGAATTCTATTAAATTCTAGAACAAACATTGTTACAACAGGCTTAGGTAGATGCCAAGTCGACTTTGCCAATGTTTATGAGTAGAGAGACATTTTCTTAACATAATATGATGATAGAACTTTAAAATATATGATAGATGATATCGTCGATACACAAGCCAATTTAGATAGATTGCGAAAATCAGTGGAAATGTAAAATTAAATACAATTTCGTTAATTGTAGAAGTTGCGAAAAAAGAAAAATTGAAAGAGAATATGAAAAATGCAAAAAGGGGAAACCGTAAAAAAAGATAAATTACGAAAAAAAGGTGAATTTACTTAGTTTTAGAAATATCGAAAACTGTTAAAATAATTTGAACATAGTTAATTGTATAAATTGGAATTGCGAAAACTGGAAATCTGCGTAAATAGAAAAATTTTAAAATACATAAAATTACAAAAATAGAGAAAAATGCGAAAGAAGAAATATTGCAAACACAGACAAATAGCGAAAATAAGTATAACTTGCATAAATAGGGATAAATGCGAAAATAAAAAATTATACATTTTGAAAAAGACAAAAAATGTAAATATAAATGTTACAGTTACTAAATAAACTTATTAAAATCTATTCAAGAATGAAAAAATCGGATCAATTTGATGTTGTTAAATATTAAAAAATCATGACTAAAGGTTCACTCCTCGTGACCAAAGAATCCAAAGTGAAAAAGACCACTTTCGAGGATAGTGAGAAAACTGTTTCAAGATTTATTCAAAATCAGTGAATATCGTTAAACGTATTTTGCCTATGTAATTATTCCTTTTTTGTGCATTATAGTTGACTATATCAATTATCAATCCTAAAGTAAACCCGAAATTGTCTAATTGTTTCCCAGTGATACTTAACATTTGTATCAATAATATAATTATTTAATTGTCTTTTTCAATGCGTATTTAAAGAAGAAAAGCTCTGTAGGGAATTCACACACATGAGCATTAACAAGCTAACATGCAGTTGTTACGATCGACCATTACAGCAAAAACAACTATCAAATCCAGAAGTTGAGCTTAACCAAGAATATTACGTACTTGGGAGCGAAGATGCGCTCCAGGGAAGCAATCCCTATTTGATTACCGGAGACTGGTCTTAACTACCATAAGACTGGGATTACGAACTGCATCATTCCATTGTCGGCGTTAAATTTTACGCCCTGGGCCATTAACTGAACAATCCTCTTTGGACGTTAAGCGATTTATTCGCACTCAGAAATTACACCTCCTATCGATTCTATAAGCTGTATGCAACTAGCCTGCTCGAAGAATACTTCTTTGTCCAATCATCGAATGGACATCAATGCTGATATCATCCTCCATTTTGCCCATCAGCTTTCTTCAATATCTTACACAATAGTGTAGATTCACGCTAGCGCAAATATTTTATAAAGTGCTCATAACGAAAATGGTTCTTGCTTCAGACTATTTTTTCTTTATGAGTAACTGTTTATTTCTGTTTATTTATCTTGAATAATAATAGTTGACTTTAAATATATTAGGAAGAAAATTGTCCGGGTGGAGGTAAAAAAAATTGCTGTTAAGTAGGGAGAACTGTTCATTGGAGAACCAACGTGTCGGCCCACATTGTAGCTTCTCTTCAGGGCTGCCGGATAGGGTGGGGGACGATGTGACTTCGTAGGTTATCACTTAAAATTAGGTTATACATTTGCACTTGCACAATCTCGCAAATTTGGTCTCAATGCCTTTATTTCCCTGTCGATTTACAGGAATATGGACTTTTTCAACTAATAAGAAGTCCAGGAAATAGAGCATGAACGAGAAAAACAAGAGTACTTAGAACAAGAAACAAAATACAAGAGTACTTTGGTCTTGAGTTGACGAGTGGAATGCTGTGTATTTGTTATGAATATGACAGTGGAATATTACATGTTCCTTTCGTTGTGCATGGTGTGATAATAAAAAACCAGGGTGCATTAACATTTATTCTTAGAATTTTGGATTGTATCTTGTATATATATATATATATATATATATATATATATATATATATATATATATATATATTTTTTTTTTTTTTTTTTTTGGCTAAAGACTTCCTTTGAAGTCCTATACAGCCCGTATTCATATACTTGACACTACCCTAGTTAATTTAACTTTTAAAAATCAATATCGCATTCGTTCAAGAACCGGCATAAGGACTCTAAAAGGCTTCTGTCCAAAATTTTGAATTTATTTTGAAAGACCATGTCATTTTGAATGTCGGGATATTTGATCCGTTTGTCGTTGTATTTTTTGCACTTGGCGACGACATGGATTGGGTCTTCGACAATTTTACATTCCGTACATTTCTCGTTCTTTTTTACTTTAATCATTGTAAGTCCGCGATTCGTGCGACCATGGTTAATTCTAAGCCTAGTGATTATCGGCTGTCTACGGTCTGCGCCCATGGTTCTCTAATACTACCTTCATGCTAAACAGAAAGCAAATAGCGATAATCACTAGGCTTAGAATTAACCATGGTCGCACGAATCGCGGACTTACAATGATTAAAGTAAAAAAGAACGAGAAATGTACGGAATGTAAAATTGTCGAAGACCCAATCCATGTCGTCGCCAAGTGCAAAAAATACAACGACAAACGGATCAAATATCCCCACATTCAAAATGACATGGTCTTTCAAAATAAATTCAAAATTTTGGACAGAAGCCTTTTAGAGTCCTTATGCCGGTTCTTGAACGAATGCGATATTGATTTTTAAAAGTTAAATTAACTAGGGTAGTGTCAAGTATATGAATACGGGCTGTATAGGACTTCAAAGGAAGTCTATATATTATATATATATATATATATATATATATATATATATATATATATATATATATATATAAGTGTTTTACTGATCTACAATGTTCTGCATCGTCTAAGTAGGTCTTAGTATAGTGTTGTAGATTAGTAATTTGTTTCTTAAGTCAACTGAAGATCTAATAGTTTTTTTTTAAGCGTCTTTTCAGTTCTAGTATGTGTGTCATAATATAATTTCAGTAACCATACTTATTTCAATGAAATATTGAGGAGGCCGGCATAGTTTGCCTCAAAAAGAACGTTTTGTAACAGCATGGATTGATTCATTCCCCCTCCCCTGGATTACCGAGATTAATTAATGGACTCATTAAATGAATGCCGTAGCTACTAATCAATTACTTAGGGACAGATTGGGGTACTTCTGAACAAGCCAGTGCGGTCGGGAGTACTAATGATATATGTATATCAGACCATAGAAACTCAAAAAGAGAAAATATTCTTTGAACCTAATGATTTCATAGATCAATTTTACTTATGATGAATTTCGGGATTGTCTTTATAATGGTTGTTAAGAGATTAAATAACTATCTGGCAGAGTGGGATTTGAATCCGAAACATTCGGCATAGCAACCCTAAGAATCTTCATAAATTGTGATATCCCTGCAATCCATATCTAATATTTTCACATAATGACTCCGCATGGCTTTGAATTAATGAACAAGTGCCATGATATCACCAGATATTAATTTCGGAACAGATAAATCTTAATTAAGTCAGTAAATACTTTGGCAATTTAAGTTCCCTCCGAGGGCATTGTCGGCAAACCTTAAAATCAGGATTTACGAGACTATTTATCTCCGAGCTCCTCCATCCCAGTGTCCTAAATAAGTTTGTTGAATTGTCCTCATCAAATATATATAAATACGATTATGCAGAATTTTTAATATTTGGCTACTTTTACTTATTTTTTACCATAAACTAATTCTAGTATTAATTAATTATTACAGCAATTAGCGTTTGTATTTGTGTGTTTTGTGCAGAAAATTCACCGACACGGTCTAAACCAGAAGAAACAACTGAAGTTTTTGTATAAATAGTGGCCGTGGAAACTTGAAAGAGTATTTATTTTTAATTGTTTTGTAAATTTAATTTGTAATATTTGACGGTAAGCCTCCAGTATAAATATCTCATACCATTATAAATAATAATTCGTGTAAATTAATAATTAACGAAAACATAAGGCATTACTGAAATACATTCCTCATTCTTTAATATTTTAACTACGATATACCAAATACGTGACGTTAAATATACTATAATCATTATTTATTCTAGGATATCATTTTGCAATAACTTAATTATTATAATATAAAATATTGAAAAAATGCATAAAATGTTTCTTATATATATATGAAGAAAGTCACTGCTCTATCGGTTTTTAAAAATATTTACAGTTATAAGTTCAATTAGTAGATTAAACTAGAGGAATGAGTCTCAACTATACTTCATTGAGCTTAGGGATCTCAATTAATTTGTAGAATTCCGATACTAGTTTCCCCCACTTCCAGCTCTAAATCCCACCATTAAATTTATTACCTAGAGTCACACAATGAGTTTAAATTGTCTAGTTTAATGGGGGATAGCTGCTTATATAGACTTTAATGATCACGGAAATGGTAAAACAAATTGGCATCACGATTATCTCATGGACAATTTAATTCGGAACGGGGATGGGGCCATTGCCCTAGGCATCTGTAGCATCATGATTCCATTAGACCAAGAAATCTTGGAGGAGGAGAAAGCACTCAGAAAGGACTTAGAAGAATGGTCCAATATCTAGTGCAGGCCCTGGACCCCCTTCTTCTGTGCAAACAGATCTGACAAAACACTTCCTTAGACCGGACCATCTAGGCTGGCGTCACTATTGTATACAGTTTATCCCATTGCTGTGTACACGACCGGAAAATCCTTTTATACTTAGCGCAGAGAAAATAACTCTGTTAAACAGATTGGTTTGCTATTGCTAAGAATTCCAATTTTAAAATAGAAGAGTTATAGCTCAGCCATGCATGCCCGTCATGGTCGTTCAATGTTTTGCATTCTGTTGTTCAACGGTGATCTATTGCAATACAAAGAGTAACTCATATAATAGTGTTTGTTCATACATCAATTATTGTACCTTAGCATAGAAAATATTAATATAGGGATGGATACGCCCACCCGAATATCACTGTTCGATGTGGTTTTCCTAAAATTAAATACTTCCAAAACCCATTCCCGAATCGAAATTTTGGAGAAGCTACTAATTTAATGGATCAATTAATCTGAAGAAAAAGTTTAAATCTTAATAACTAAGTAATTCAAAAATGACTTTTAAAGTAACTCGATTACAATACAGACCCCATTAGTAGTTTGTCATTAAGTCTAGTTCGAAAACGCGGTTATATCAAGTACATAACACTAGATTCACCTCCATCTTTACAATAAATAGTATTTTGCTCAATACATTCTTGCTCAAAATACGCATTCCTTTTTTCCTTCTTAATATGAAAGCGAAAGATATATATATATATATATATATATATATATATATATATATATATATATATAGAGAGAGAGAGAGAGAGAGAGAGAGAGTGAGTAAGAGAGAGAGAGAGGGAGTGAGAGAGAGAGAGAGAGAGAGAGAGAGAGAGAGAGAGAGAGAGAGAGAGAGAGAGAGGGAGAATTCTTCGACTTATGGTTTTATGAAAAGCAGTTATTATATAATAGAACAAGGGTTGAAAATCCACAGCCCGCGAGATTTATAACACTTTAGAGAAATACTTATTTGATAAAAGCCATCCAGTGATAACCATTGCATTATTTGAGAATCCACATATTCAAAAAATAATTGCCGAAAATATAAGATAAAATCTTTATAATTATTGCAATGTGTAGAATAATAGTTCATACAATAATTACTATTTAATATATTTCAATTAAATGTCTACATTTGTTCTTAATCTAATATTGGGACATTATTTTATTTGCGGCCCGTGGAGTTACGATGCAATTCCAAAGAGGCCCGTTTGGGTTGCCCATCCCTGTTATATAAGTCAGACAGGCACGTAACAATGACAAGGTTTATTTATTTTTAAGATGGCATTATTTAATACGACTTTAGTTATTACTGCGTGTGTGCAGCATTTCTGCGTCGCCTATTTTTATAATAATCCCCAGAACACCTCGTATTAACTTTTATAATTTTTTTTTAAACGTTTTACATTTGCAAGAGGCAGAGGCAATCGGGGCGATAAGATCTATTGGCCTGGCTGGCGAAACCAAAGACAATCCTCCACTGCCTCGGCTCAAAACAAGCCCTGCTTATTTATGCCTTCATTTCCCAGCAACTCCAGCTCAATTCCCCAGCATTTTTTCCCTCTTTTATCTTGAGAGCTACGGGTGGGTTATCACAGCATATAAATGAAAGCTGAAGAATAAACGGAAGTTGGCTGGATTATATCCCAAGAAAAGCAATTATAGCTAATAGAGATCTTCTCAGATGATGTTATAAACTTCTTTCAGCAAACGATTACCCTTCTTTTGGAATTAAGATTTCTTTAGTCTGATTCTCTTATATAGATAGATGAAGTAAGATAAAACATTACAGACTAGTTCAAGTGAAAAAAAAACAAACTTAAAAATCAATATACATGTTCTAGTGTTTATCAAATACTCATTTATCAAACAGGAAGTAGTCATTATTTAAGACATGAATTATTACTTCATTTCTACTAGCAAGATGAAACTGTCTTAATTTCTTCGACTATTAAATACAATAATTTAATCTTAAATAAACACAATCGATATATAATGATTAACTATAAAATTATTCGATTTGAAACGATTCATGCTTGGTCAACACTCAGAACGAACTTGCACGGACCTGTAGCATTCAATGTTCAAAATAAAGAAAATAAAGTAGCTTCTAAGAATATATTATAATTTATAAACTATATTTATTTATTTTATTTTATTGTTAAATGTTATAATTTGTTAAATATTTAAATATACTTAATTTAATTTGATCATTTAATTTTGTAAATAAAACGTTAAGAATATAATAAATGTGTATAGCAAAGAACATATATAAGAACTGAATTAATACCTAATTAGTTTTTCAAAGATGATATTGCCGAGATTTCTTCTATTGTTAACTGTAATATTTTTTTATTAGGGAGTTTACAGATTCAAATTTAACACAAAACAATCCACGGGAAAAATGATTCTGGCAATGCTGAGTTGTCTCCGTTATGGTCTGTCCTACTTTACATCAATGAAAACTTGTTTATGTAATAAAAAGATAGGAATATTTATAATAAGCGATTACTAACCTGTAAAATAGATTAGCATTGTACTAGAAATATTATAAATAGTATCCACACAAAGCCTGCAAACTTATAATCCTTAAGCCCTATACACTGGAACAATGGAAGGATAAAGGGATCTAAGATTTTCTAAGATCTTGGGCAACCAGATAATGGCTAGATTATGGTATTTGTTGCACTGAGGGATGAGAATCTCTTCCTCACCATCATTTATGAGATATCTCTCTACTCGTCTGCAGATCCCAGTGGAACCACATGCTTCTAACGGATATTCTGACTTTAATAGGGCTTAGGAGTTTAATAGGATATAGTTCTTATAGTTGTTTTTTTTAGATACAGTTTGCTATATGCTTTAATAAATTAAAAATCATTTTTTATTTCAGTTGAGCAATACATTTATTTTGTCTTCTCAATCAATACTTGTCAATATATTTACGCTATATTCTGTCCTTTAAGATGCGATTTATCTTAATTATTTATGTTGTTTTGCCATGAGTAATTATTGAAGATAATTGAAAAACATTATCTATTTAATGTCGGAATATGTATATATTCCGTATTAATTTTAAATTATATATATATATATATATAATTTTTTTTTCGGTTGGCTCTACAGACCTTGTATAGCTATATGAAGTTCCGCAGCATCTTTGTTGACCCTGTCCATCCATCTGGTCTTTCGCCACCCACGTGCTCACTTGCCAACAATTGCGGCATTCATAGTTGTGTAGAGGACTCACTTCGAGCTACATGCGCCGCCCATCTTAGCCTTCTTGCTTTCATATCCTGAGATATTGACTGACCAGTTTTCGTAAGCAATCCCGTGTTGGTCCTTCTCCTCCAAGAGTTTAGACTACCATCCCATACCGCTCCGGCTATCGTGCGAAGTATTTTCCTTTCACATCTCTCGATTCTGCTTTCCAGGATGTTAAAATCGGCTTTATTACGCCATTAAACACCCTTAATTTTAAATTTCTTGAGAATCCTCTTGAAACAGCGAAGAATGCACTTGTTATACTCTGGTCTATGTCAGTTAATAGGTCATTAGCTGAGGTAATTGTGGAGCCGAGGTATTTGAAGGTATCTAGTTTAGAACGCAGATGCTGTTTCTGGGGTGGGCTTTAAGGCTTACAATCATGCATTTTGTTATTTTTTCATCATTTGCTTGTAATCCGATTTGATCTGCATCTCTCATTAGCCCCTTAGTAATTCTCTCGATATTTCTTTCATTACTTCCAAGGATTGTTATATCATGGGCATATGCAAGGATTTTAAGCTCCATTCCGAAGTGAACCCTGCCATTCTCTCTTGATGTTCTGATCACCTTTTCAAGGGCCATGTTGAGCAGTAAAGGTCCGTCTCCCTGCCTCAGGCCTGTTCCAACTTCAAAGGCCTCCAACACATCTCCCTGTATCAGGACCCTGCATCGGGGGTCGTAATTCCTATACATTAAGACATGAGTAGTCTTGATCATTAATTTCCACCCTAAGAGATTCGCTAAAACCTTGTTCTTTGTCATATTCAAGTTCTCTCTTTCTCTTTATGTATTTATTTACACCAGCCAATTAAAATCAATAGCAATCATTAGGTTGGCTGACAGCAAAATAATATACAATGGTATGAGAGGCACGAAGCAGAATATGAAAGTTAATTGAAACATTTATAGTATGTAATTATTGATTAGGGTCGTTTCATTATTTACATAACTGTTCTCCCGGCCCATAATATGTTTCCTTCTTCCTCATTTCCCTTGAATCCATTACTTTCCTTGTTAAACTAATAAATTTACCGCAGTCGCGATGAGGAGAAAATGTATCTCTGAATTCAATCAACGAAATTTCAATCTCAACGAACATCGGATTGTAAAGGATGGTTAGTCCGATTTTTTAAAATCATAATGTTCAGGAAAGATTAAAAGGTTATGTTCTGATTCCTCTGAAGAGGGCCAAGTTAAATAAATTAATCATTATATTTTTTCCGAGGGATCGACCTGGTGGGATTTACATATCTTCCCAGTGTACACTAAGCCTCTATTTAAAGTGGGTATACTTAATTGACGAAGAATTTCCCAAATTCATCGACCTGTACAACAGTTGGCTAAGAAACAGAATAGTTGGCCCTAGTGATTCAACACATTGGTTGTATTGATGTAAAGTTTTTCTATATAATAATAACCTTCTTAATAATCAAGCATATGGTTATTTTTATGTTTGACACTTTATATCATTAATTTAATACATATATTTTTTTATTAATTATGGTAAATTTCCTTTGCGTCATTCCCGACTTTTGCACGTAATAGCCTGAGGTCACAGTTCACAAGCTAGACAAAAGGTACTCAGTGTGCCGTCCTTAAAGGTATAAAGTACTTCAAAATGTTTTCAACGATTTCATCTTCTGTAGTTTGTAGTCACATAAGATTAGGAAGATGTAGTTTTCAAAATTCTCAAAATTGAAAATGTATGTAATTGTTTAATTCAAGTGCAGTTTTTAAAACCCTCTGAAATGAAAAAAAGTCCCATTATGGCCTCGAATGGTCTTGCGTTCAGATCATGGGAAAGACAGTGCTGTTTCACATCAAACGGTGTGCAGAGGAATGATTTGGCCGAGATACCGCACAAGCACCAGGTGTCTCCCAGTTACGAATGCTCACTTTGTAGAGACTAGATGAACCTGAGAATCTGTAGATCCCTTTATGTCTGTAATATGATTGTAGTCGATCTAGGTATGCTAAAAGATAAATTAATTTATTAACCTACAGCTCTCCACACACATCCACTAAAGCATGGCTATTTTCAATTGATCTATTGAAACTAAAGCCTTTTTCGCTAATTCTAAGACATTCTATTGCATTTGAAGCCCTTCCAGATGTATTAATTACTTCTGTTCCACTTAGTACAAACCAATAATAAACAAGTCCACCTTGTTTTCTGGAGCCCCTAGCTTGTCAAGTAACGCACGAAATAAAGGCTATATCGGGAACATTCGGGATCAAAAACTATAATAAATTTAAAACCACCGTTAAACTTTGAGACGTCGTTCATCAAGTTCGCTAGTTTTCAATACCGTCATGTGACAGAAGGAAATGGAAAAGTGAAGTTTGATTCAGACCTTGCAACTATTTTCCACCTGCAGCAGCCTGCCCTATGTGGGTTTCTGAACGATAAAAGGAATATATAGGAAATGTTTTAACAGAACTCGAAGAAATCATTTTTCCACTATAGTTGATTGTTAAAGGGGCCACCGAGATTACGTTATACTTTCCACGGACTATATTTTAGCGCTCCTTGACAGGTTTCCAAATGGATAAAAGATTTCCATTCCCTCTGATTGGTTGCATGATTGTTTCCGTTCCAAGAGAATCGGCTTCCTGTATTTTCTATATTTTTTTCATCCGTATTTTATCAATGCTTGTTTAATATTTCCCACTTTATTATTTTCTCTATGACAAATGCGTTGTATAAATTGTATATTATGTAGAATAATGTTGATAATTTATTCAAATCACTAAGGAAGAATGTTTGTATATCGACTCATTTTAAAAATATTTTGTGAGTTGGCTCAGTTTATATAGTGCTGAATTGCTATGCTGACTTTCCCGGGTTCATATCTGACTGTGGCAGATAAATTATTTTATCTGTGGATCTGCAGACCCTCCTGGGGCTCACCCAGCCTCTAACAATTGGGTACCCATAATTGAAGGACAAACTTTGCGGTTTAGCGGGGTATTTGACAAATCGCCTCCCTGTACAACTGTTGTACTTGAAACAATACAGCCTCTACCGTGTACTGAACCCCAAGAACCTTCATGCCTTGTAGTGCTAGGGTTATTTTATTTTTTAATACTGATGGTATATATTCTATATTTATAATTACGATAGCAAATACTAACACAATCGATATAAAAATAGTGTTGAAACCCCTCCCAAAGATGTATTATTATCTAAAAAAAGTATTCGTTTATATATACTTATTTATTCATATATTATATAGATATACATTTCATTTTTCTTGTTAAATGGCAAATAAGAATCTAATAATGTTGTATTTTAATAATAATTGAATTTAATAACTATTATATAGTTCTTAAGTATCATCATCATCATTACATGGCGCTATGGTCCATGAAGGACCTTGGCCTCCTCAACAATTTTCCTCCACCTTGACCGCTCTCTCGCTGCTCTTCTCCATGTTCTTACCCCCAGGCACTTAAGGTCTGCTTCCACATCGTCCAGCCATCGCATTCTAGGCCTTCCTCTTCGTCTTTCTCCGTCTGGACGTCCCTCCAGAATCAGCTTTGGGAGCCTTTTTTGTCCATTCTGTGAACGTGCCCCAACCATCTCAATCTTGCTTTTTTAATACAAGAAACTATGTCAGGTTCTCCATATAGGTCCTTAAGTTCTTGATTCCTTTTAATGCGGAAACAATTTCCTTCCTTGGTTGGGCCATACACTCTTCTAAGAATCTTTCTCTCCCATGCATTCAATAATCTCTCATGCTGTTTGGTTAGAGTCCACGCCTCCCCACCATAGGCAACGACAGGACGAAGTATCGTCTTATATACCCTTAATTTGAGACTACGGGGTACAGCTCTATTTTGGAACACGTTTCTGAGGGACCAATAGCATCTGTTACCGTTTTCGATCCTTGCCTTTATTTCATGTTCCAGTCTGTTGTCTTCTGTAATAATGGTGCCAAGATATTTGAATGTCTTAACATTTTCAAATCTGCATAGTTCTTAAGTATACAACAAACTAATCCCATGGGAGGTACAATTAGGGAATGTATTCGCCGTCTCAAAGGCAATCGAACTATGTCGGTAGACCACAACCACTACTGTAGTTGGCCGTGGTTAACTATTACGGTATAGATTCAAACTAGTTAATATTGTTTCCTCTCTCAACTATTATAAATAGCATTACTAAGTTAAACAATATCAGTTTATAATAAAATTGGTTTCTTTAATTTACTTTTTAAATTTATTTAACTATCATATTATATTCCTATGAATAAATATTTGGAACATTAATCCTAGAAGCGCAGATAATAAATAAAATATTAAATATATATCCATATTACATATATCCATAAACATATATTAACAATGTTATTTACACTATTGGCAATTCTTAACTACATTGACGAATATATTATTTGTTCCTATAAAACAATATTTATTATATATAAACTATTTTTTATTTTATAAAAAAATATATATTATAATAATATTTACAGGAAATATTTTATTACATTAAAAAAGTGTATCTGTATGTTTTAGTTTTAAGAGGGAAAGTTGGCTTCAGATATATACAGATAGTTCAGCGACAATGAACTGCACAGGGGCTGGCTACTTTAGCTCAGTCTTCGAGGGCTCTGTACCTGTGGGCTCCAATGCAAGCAATTACGACGGCGAAATAATAGCAATATACGGGGCAGTAGAAGAGCTCTTCAAAATCGAAACCGTCAACAGAAAAGCTGTTTTCCTAGTAGATTCGCAAGCCGCCGTAATAGCCCTCTCCAATAACTCTCCGACTGATTGTGAACCCACAAGAGTCGTATAGTTATATCGAATATGATTGTTAAAGGCTGGGAGCTTACACTGCAGTGGATACCAAGTCACGTAGGGATCCTACCTCAACCTGACAACCCCGCTTCGCTAACCTCAGCCAAGAATAAGATCGAAACAACAATTAACAACTGTACAAGGAACCTACTCCACAGCGCTAGCATAGGGAAAAAATTGGAGTGCCTTGGACATGAGCAGCTCCCCCGAGATCTTCCGCCATGATTACCTCCAGGCACATCTGCACAGAATGGGTATCGCAGAATCCGATAATTACCCCATTTGTCTTTCTTGTGTAATGGACGGTGCAAACTTACGACATTGCTGTGGTCTCAATGATATCCTACACAATGATGACGATGCATGCCTTTATTGGGAGGCTCGGCGGCGTATGGCAGAAATGCCACGTGCTGGCATTGGATAAATAAAAATACAAAAATTAAGTTTTAAGAGGAGAGGGGTAGCTCAGTTGAATGCTGAGTACCAATAATGAAGGTCCCGAGTTCAAATCAGCCCGTGTCAGATAAATTATTTAATCCGTAAAAAGTCACGGATAGACACTGGAATCTCACGACCCTACTGGAGCTTACCCAGCTTCTATAAAGTGGGTACCCTTTGGGGAAAAACCTGGGGGTTGAACATGACCTCGAACTAACCACCACCCTCCAAAACTATTATGAGTTGCAGTGGTACAGGTTTTAGGTTTTTAACTTTTAAGTGATGATAGAAAATGCGAATTTCGTTTATTCGATTAAAAAAATAATCATAATCTTTAAATATTGTAGTACCGATATTAATAAATATTTAACAGATTTATTAAATCAATTATTACAATATTTATTTGCTCTTTTTATTAACTAAAAACGATAAATCTGATACAACTCCTCTGCTAAAAGACACGTGACTTAGCAAGAAGGCTCGGAAGCAATTTTGAACTCCTAATTAAGTTTAACACCAGCGGGTTATCTACACAATGTTTACGAGCGCTGCGGTAAAATAATTTGCGTCGAACAGCTGATGCTAATCTCGAAGGAATCGTAACAAATCCGGAAGATAAGGGTAACAAAAGAGGGTAAGCAAAATATAAATTACTAAACTGAGGGTGAAACGTCCAGAAACGGTCGATAAGAAACATTATTTTTTCCTCTTTTGTTAAACTATCTTAGATTAAAAAAATCTCAGAGATAAATTTTTTTATTTTATTTTATTTTTTTTTTATTTAATTCGATGATATTTACAACTATAATGGTATTATATCAAGTAAATGTGCAAAAATGTAGAATATGACATGAAAACACTTGTGGAGAAACTACCCATCGATAGCACTCCAATAAGGTTCTATAGTAGATGATCTCGAGGCCATCTTCTTTTCAGGCGCCTCGGAGGGTTATCAGGAATAGTATGGGAAGCAAGCTGAGAGACTAGCGGATTCAAGTGCGTATGGAGCTTGTTATGGAAGGATAGGTATCTAGTTTGGGCCAAATCAGTAACATATGGGATATTAAGATCATGATGGATGAGTTTGTTTGTGACATAATAAGGAGCATTGAGGATTTTACGAAGGATTTTGGATTGCAAGGATTGGATACGAGATGAATTGGATGGTTTAGTAGAGCCCCAAAGCTCAACTCCGTATGCCCAAATAGGTCTGATGACTGTCATGTAAATAAGTCTTTTGTAATTAATTGGTAGCTTAGAGCGTTTGTCCAGTAAGTGTTGAAGTAGGCGAAAACGTCGAGCAGTTTCTTGTCTTTTCAGTCTTGTATGAGGATTCCAAGTGAGACGTTTATCCAGATGGAGTCCTAGGTGATAAATTTTTGAATTGTAAAATATGTTGTGAGGTACGAAATTATTAATTTTTTCTCTAAATGACAGACATATTGCTTCTTAAAAAAAAGCCACATAACTAAAACATTGGCATATCTTAGTAATTGTATTGGTTGAAGTTTTCTAATCTGATAATCCAAATCTAATATGTTTTTTTCTTTTTTTTTAATAAAATCATGTTTTGAGTTCTATCATGTTTGAGCTTGAAGCTTTATAATAAAAAAAGTGTCAAGCTTTTAAACATTTTCTTATGGTTATTAATAAAAGGATTTCAATACCATCTTTACAACAGGAATGGTTTGCTTTACCAATACCCAAATTTTAATTTGCTTAAGAGGAAAAAAATCTACTATAATTTGTCTTTACATAATGCCGTTATTTCATGTTATTCTATTTTTCCAACAGCATTTCTATTATTTATTTAATATATGTTCCCTTTAGAATATTTTATCAAAACTTGTTCTATATCAGTAATATTCGTATTATTGCTCAATATACCCAACCACCTCTCTTTCTTTTCAAATATCATTCTCTATATTAATTTGTATTGCTTTCTTTTTTACTTATATGATATTACTCTTTAATTATTCCCTCTCTTTTTATATTTACCTAAAGGTTCCTCACTTTTATTTTTAACACTCACCATGATTATTTGTATATATGTACATCACTCACCATGATGGATGCTTATATGTATTTTTATAATTTACTATGCATCATTTTAATTCGTATATCTGCATATTTAATCCTGAAGAAGACCTGAAATGTAGGTCAAAATTTATCAAATAAAAATTTCTCCCTATTTAAAAATATGATGAATTTTTTTCTGACCCCCACCCGGATATAATATTATTGTTAATAATATGTTTAACTCATCTGGTTAGATTTTGACAAGACATGGAACGTTCAAATACCTTTAATGTTTTTGAAAAGTTTTTGAGTTATGACATTGTTCTTTCGAAGGAGCGATATTTTTTTTTAATATCAATAAATAAATAAAAATACTATATGGTAATAAGGTTGTATTTTGAATGTAATTAAAAGCTTACAAAGGAAAAAAAAATCAAATCTCTGTAACCTTTTTTTTTGCATTCTTAATATAAGCTAAAAGTGTAACCTCCCCTTATGGTCAATTACCATATGGTATTTTTATGAAAACTGAACAACCTCGCGATTAAATGAAGAGGATCTAGCCCATAAAAGCTATTTTCACACTTGATTACTTTTAAATTAAGTTCCTGACGGAAGGACTCGAGGTCTTTTTAAGGTTCATTGCAGCGGATCGCAGTAAACGTGGAACGTGCTTGAAGAACGGAAGAGTTCTGCACTACTCAATGAGATTTCCATTTTCACTCCTGAGCTCCTCGGAAAGTGCATTTCACCTCGATCTCATTGTGATTCCATTCGTATGCACCGGAAACTATTTCATTCAGGAGCATGTAGTGCTATAGTCGCACCACCGTGATTCATATTTTACAAAGACTTATATAGACAAAATATATTTGTAATGCTTACATCTAAGATAACTAACAAAAAAAAAAACCGAAATTCTAAATTAGGATATTAGGTAATAAATTAGTGGTTAAAAACAAAAAATGCATGGATTATAGTTTCGACTGTAATGAACATCTCCAAGGATAAATTGATAACTTCATGAAAGAGAAAGTAATTGATTATAAAGCATACACTCCGAAAGTCTACATGCTGTGGTTTAAAGTAAGAAATAATAATTACAGCATTATAAACTGGTAGGAATAAAGTTTGAAAGGTGGGATCATAATCCAAGATTGAAAATTTAGTGTGCCTGATAGCTTACTGATGTATGGATGAAATCTTGCTAGTGGGGATTGGTGAAATCGGCATCGAGCCTTTAGGTTCGCTAAACCTTTTATAATTAATAGTATTGATCTTAATTGTTTAATTTTAACATGATTTTATTAGATTCACCTGTATGTATGAACTCGATTTTCGGCCACTTCAAAACACCTAATTTATGAAACTTGCCATACTTCTCAAGGACCGATGACAATACATTTGTTTACAAGTTTGTTTAATTATCCTCCCGAACTTATTAGAATCTTCAGGATTAGCGATTTTTCAAATCTGAAGACACGGTAGTGTCTCTTGCCAAGGACTAAGGCGTATATGGCTTAATCTTTGAGACAAGCATATGACTGACAGGATAGTAGGGTATTTTCGTATATTTTGAAGAAAAAAAAATAGTTTTAAATCTAAAAAACACACTTTAATAATTCATAACTCTATACTTATTTTAAACTTACTGAAAATGATTTCCTGCTTTGTAGTTTTGTTTTCTATAAAAAGGGTGTTTTTTTTAAATGATTATTTATCTATACACTTTTTTGAGACAAGCAAATGACTGACAGGATAGTATGGTAGTTTCGTATATTTTGCAAAAAAAAATGTTAGTTTGAAAAACATGTTTTCAAAGCTAGCCGAACTAAAAAGGAGAAAATGAATAATAGAATAAAAACCAAAAAAACACACTTTAATAGAAAACAAAACTAAAAAGTAGATTTATGACATTTTAAGTTAAGAACAAAAAGTTTTTAAGAAAAAGAATTTAAAGTTACCTTCTGGTAGGGCAGATTTATTATAGTGTTGCTAGGTTATTTATTCTTAAATCGCTCATTGCTCAAGGCATTTGGTCAAAGAAGTAGAACTAAACAACTAATGCTAATTAAATTTTTGAAGCACTAACGAACAGAAAGTCACAAGAAATAGAGTTGTAGCTTCAGAGTAAATGCTCATCCAATGTTGACCGTGTCGAGAACTCGAGTTAACAGGCCCTACCTCCAGGTAATTAGAACATTAACTATTCAGGTGAGAGCTTCCGCGCCTCAGATCTCAGGACCTTACTTGGATTCAATTACTCAGTAGGTATTGATCTGTGGATCAGCGGGAACGTCATCGCCTCAAAAAGACGTAGTTAACGATGTGACAAGATAACTAAATTAGATAACCACTACAACCATTGAAATGTCTTGGATTCAGTACGTGGAGGAGACTCAACTGCTTCTAGGACAACAGTTGAGCAGGGAGAGTTAAAAGAGTAAAAAATATAAAATAAAGGTTTTAAGATTACTTCAAAGATTATTTTAGCGTAAATAGGTGCATTTTTTTCATATTGATAAAAATCGTTTTAGTGATTTTTTCGTTCATCTGCTTAAGTCGATTTGCGCGAAAAAGCTGCAGCCACAATGGTTAATTCACAATTTTGGGCTGGCGTACTATAACAGTAACAAGTGGTGTGCCGCCTGTTAGTTAATGATTGAGATGAAGACCGAGGCGGAGATAGAAGGATTGCGTTAAGGGTTTTGGGTTAGAATAGTGTTCCGTGAATGGAAGTTGGTAAACAGAGATTGGTGGTATCGGTATCGAACCTTCGGTTTCGCTAAGCCTTTTTATTATTACAAGGTGTATCGATACCCTATTAAATAACGCCATTTTTAAATTATTTTTTTTGTACTCGTATTATAACCATTAACACGGAAATCATTTTACGAATGCCTTACGCATGATATTTCCTGTCAGGGAGACAAAAGAGATGAAAATTGAAAAATCACATTATATCCGAAAGGGCATACTTACCCAACTCTCGCGGGAGGGGGGGGCAATATGACAGCGGAAGTCATAAAGTCGGTGCAATATGGGGTCGTTCAACCTCATAAAAGTCCTTGTATTAACGCGACGTGACCCTATATCTGTCTCTAGTTATGAGCACCATATACCGGCGGATTAAATCAAAGGTTCCATAAAAAGAACGGAATATGAGGGCCATTAAAAATATATGGCTTAGGTAAGGTTGCAATGGCATGTGCAGAGAGTTATAGGAAACACGGATGACCTTCGATAACTTGCATGTAACTTGTTCAGAACTTAGCGGATTATAAGTCCCGTTGAGAAAAGGGACTCGATGAAGGGTTTCAAGTATTCAAAGGGAAAAGTAACCGGAAATGCTTTCAGAAATACATCATTGATAATTATCGACGCCATAAAAAAAATACGTTTTCCAACATGCTTTAAATGAATTCTGGCCATTACCACGGGGAGGAAAGTTTAAGTCAATAAAAGATTTCCCTCGCCGAAGGGCCAAGACCATCTGGCCGGTCCCAAGGCTCCTAAATTATTGCTTTAGATTAGAGCCCAATTCCACTAAGTCTTCAACCTATGGAAAAAAATGAGTGGATCGGAAAACAGCGATAGGAAAACTGTAATTATAAAATAATGAAATCAGGTCTAGTTCTAGGTAACTTGATTTAAATATAATTGTAAAACTTCATTCATTATTGCTTATATATAAAGTATTTTAAATCAACTAGTGGAGTAATCCATGACGCCTAACAGTGCACTAATCTCCAATTTTAAATTGTCCTCGTGCAACTTTCAGCAGAGGAACACCTATGTATATCTTTTATAAAACTACTATTATCAGGACGTACACTAGAGGTATTCGGATTTTTTTATTGTTTATGTCACTGTCCTTTGTATGCAGGAGCAATAAAAAGAAAAGAACGTCTTGAAGATTTGAAGAGTGGCGTATCAAAGAGAATAGTCGATAACAAGCTCTAGTGTTGGGTTGGATGTTTAATGAACTCTGGTACAGAATAGATTTTCCTAGTTGTAAAACAATCAGATCGAAATCTTTGCTATGATTCTCGAAATTTATAAAATGTATTACGAAATCATTCCACAGATTTAAATTTATGTGTTAATGTAATATTTTAAGTCTTCGCAAATATATTCTAGACATTTTTAGGCTGGACAGGCCATCGTTGTCTCATTTTCATTCTTTTATTAAACCATGGTTCACTACCTCAGATAATAGTAATCCCAAATACTGTTCGTTCATGGGTAGATAAATAACAAGATATTTTCAAAAACATTGAGCGAAAAAATCATTTAATCCTAATTCGATAGTATTATCGTTGTATCCCGTGTGAATTTTACTCATTTTCCAAATACCCTAAATCGGAAACCCACTCTATCTGAAAACAACTGTTAATTAATTGAATTTAATTACATTGTTAATTACAAGTCTGGCCGTCCATTGGAATTTGAACGGCGGAACGTTCATTTGTTCTGAACATTCAATTTATGTAACGAAGTTCGGCCGTCAGTTCTCTGTTTGATGCAATATTACGTCACGGTTGGAATGATTACATAATTTCAATAAAATATATTTTGGGGAATCAGCGGATATCACAGGTAAAATTATTTATTTAGTTAACTGCCTTGGATCGAAGCTGTTGTATTGGGAGACAGACACATCCTGGGTAGGCCAATCATCCAATGTAAGTAACCTTAATATGGGAGGAAACCTGACATTGAGTTTAATTTCGGCAAGAACAGCTCCCTGAACACTCGTTGGCTAAGAAACATGTAACGAAACTAAGGGGAATGGCTTCGTTACATGTCCCATAGATGTACTTGTAGTAGTTCATGTTGTTTTTTTTTAATTAAAATTTGTACTTAATTGTAGGTTAGTGTATCAATTAGCAAGTTATAAATTAGTTGTATTGAACTAACTGTAATTTAACTCTCATAGATAAATTTTTGAACTTATTTTGAACCTAGGACCATGAGACCAGCAACTCGGCGCTCTACAAAGGAATCACCAAATAATACAGTACTCTTCCCTAAACATTAAGATTAGAAATATCTGAGATCATATGCGTGACTTACGTTCTGACCTGGCCTACCAAGTTTTCCTTTTTTATAGGTACATAATTTTTTTAATCACATCTCAATTAGAAAAAACAGGATTGTATTATTAATATTGACTAAATTATTTATTAATGTATGGTGTAATATATTATAATAATGTATCACAATAGGAATGTAAATCAGACAAAATAAATACAAGGTAGAATGAAAAATTGCTTTGCAAACAACTATTTTAAATGTTCAAAATAATTAAACGGAAATATATTCAGAAAAATGAGCGGAGAAAGCCAGATATAGACTACGAAATAGATATAGATATAGAATTCGGAAAACTAAAAGGACAGGAATCTTTGGAGCGAAGCCCAAACATGGAACTATTTGTTGAGGAAGTTTCCAAACAATTTGTTTAATTTATTACAGTTTAATAATTGTTCCTGGGCGGAATTGACTACACCCATGTAGCATTCACATAAGCTAAACAGGATGAATGTTTGGACCACAATTTTTAAGGTTTTTTTTTCCATTACTGCAATGTACTTTCAATTTGAATATTAGAAAAGAACCCACATAGCAAATTTTAATTAATTGTACACTATTTAATTTTAAGTGCTGGTGTTAAGGTAGTGTAAAATTATAAATTTAAGTGAAATTAAAAAAAAAAATCAAACAGCAAACAATGAGACGGAATGAAAAACCGCATTACTAGAAAAGTGATAAAACTATTGCTAAATATATACAATATGATGGCTTTGTCAAATCTAACAAGTGAATGGAACTGAAACAAACATATTTATTTAAATAATACAACCATATTGTATAACAGCGAATGATTAATGATCATTGTACAGTACAATTATTTGAAGAGTCGGTTTATTTTTTTAATATTTGTTATTATATCTCCTTGCCGATATAAGAAATCTATTGTAAGTATATATAAATAAAATTATACATTTATTAAATTTATTACGAGATGTATAAAGCCTTGTGCCGGTTTATAGAACCCGCCTTCTGCGGACTCAGCCTTAAAATACCTTCGGGTAGTATAAGTAAATT
This sequence comes from Troilus luridus, assembly GCA_964056705.1. Taxonomy (NCBI): domain Eukaryota; kingdom Metazoa; phylum Arthropoda; class Insecta; order Hemiptera; family Pentatomidae; genus Troilus; species Troilus luridus. The sequence goes on along the minus strand of OZ057413.1, from coordinate 110,387,850 downwards.
GTAATTATTGCTGTATATATTCGTATATATATTGTATGTAAATATTTTATGAATAATAGGAGATTTTGAAAAATAAATATTTAATTTATTTCCGCTAGCAATAAAATGAAAAACATACACCGACTATAAACCGCACTTGTATCTTTGCTTCAGCGACATATACTACATCAACAATAACAACATAGTATGTTGTATGACCCACTCAGCTGCGAGTTGTATTGCCTGTTACAATGGATCTAGCTTATTCAACTCTTTGTTTGCTTTGATAAATGTCCGGCAATAGAATCCTTTTCTGTTCCCACTCGCTGTAGTTATAAAATTGAAAAATACAATGGAATGCTGGTTTATGAACATCGTAAAACATCTTTCTCGACTTGTAGATAAGAAACGAATCTGTGAGTCCTCATTACAAAATCGACCAGAAAGCAATAAACTTTTGTTGCTCGAGTGTTTTCTTATTATAATACTAGGCCATAAAGATGGGTAAGAGGGTGGTAAGTTGTAAGAGTGTTAAAAGCAAAGCGGTCTTAAAAGAAATTTATTTTTGCATTGAAGAGCTTTAAACATTTCGTTCCCTTTAACTTTGTGATTCGCTTCACTAGCACAAAAAAAAGTGTTCCAGATAATCTAGCAAGATGACTAATAATGATACTTCTAAGGTAAAAAGGAAATGAATGCATTAGACGAAAATAATCTCTTGTACAATCCAAATCAAATTAATTCGTACTTAATTATAATAATAAGGCTGACGCCGCACAGTGGAGTATTAGCCCTTGAAACCTGGACAAAAATATTAATCTTTTGATGCCTGTTATTTAAGTGGTAAAATAAGTTTATTTATGATTATTTATATATTTAAGGATATTTTTAAGCCTCAGCGGAGTTTTACAGCTAAAGAGACTAGGCGGTTTAGGCTGTGCGTTTTCCACCCCTTTAGGGATAGAATTTCGGAAAATCCTTTCTTATTGGATATCTACTTTATACAAAGATTACACTCTCTAAGTTTCAGGTCTCTACGATCAGCGGTTTAGACGATCAGCGGACAGCCTAAACCGCTTTCAGGACAAAGAATTTTATATGTATAGATGTGGAAGATTTTAGATGGCAGCTACATGTGGAAGATTTTACTGCATGGATTATTTAAGTGTTCAAAGTAGAATAATATGGTACCAAAAAGTTATTTGGGACAGACCCGGAACATGATTAACACCTTGCCTTAAATAAATATTTTACTTTTTGATTGTACAAAAAACAGTAAAATATGCAGTTAAGTGTATTTAGCATCCTCGGTCCTATCCTCTACACGGTATATACAGCTGACATCCCAACCCATCCTAACACCTTCATCTCCACCTATGCTGATGACACATGCGTGTTATCAGTTAATAACGACCCATATATTGCATCCCAATCCCTTCAATCACATTTATCAACCCTCGAAGAATGGTGTCGGAATTGGAGAATTAAAATCAATTCCAAAAAGTCCCATCAAATTACCTTTACCCTTCGCCGAAAACCCTTGACTTCCTGTCCTACTGTATCCTTTAATAGTACTCCACTTATCCCTGTTGAACAGATCCGCTACCTAGGACTCAACTTAGACAAACGTCTAACTTGGAACCCTCACACAAGACTGAAAAGACAAGAAACAGCTCGACGCTTCCGACTACTTCAACACATACTAGACAAACGCTCAAAGCTTCAAATCAATTACAAAAGACTTATTTATGTTACTGTTATAAGACCTATATGGACTTACGGAATTGAACTATGGGGCTCCACCAAACCATCAAATTCCTCTCGTATTCAATCCTTGCAATCCAAAATCCTTCGCAAAATCCTAAACGCTCCTTATTTTGTCACAAATAAAACCATCCATAATGACCTGAACGTTCCATATGTTACCGATTTAGCCCATTCCAGATACCTATCATTCCATAATAAACTCCAGGCCCATCCAAACCCACTAGTTTCCATCCTTGGTTCCAATTCCATCCCGGACAATCCTCCTAGGCGTCTGAAGAGATGATGGCCTCGAGACCTTCTATAATAGAAATGTAATTAGAGTGCTGCCAATGGGTAGTGCCTCTACACGTCCTTTCATGCATTTGTTTATTCATACAGCCTTTGTACTAGATGTATAATATTACAGTTGTACAATTCAATAAAATCATTTAAAAAAAAAAAAAAAAAAAAAAAAAGTGTATTGAATTTCCAATAAACCAAGAAAACATTAGTTACTTACCTCGCAGTAAAGTCGCTGTACCGACTGGGAAACGTCTGAGGGGTAGACCGAGGCCTAGGTGGAAGGATTGCATTAGAAATGATACTACCGTGCTATTAAATAAACTAAAGAAAACTTCGCGACCCTTCTTGATGAGAATTTTTTGGTCACAAATTTTTTAGTTTATTCCTTATTTAAATAAATACGTTAATTAAAATGAAACACGATAAAGTTGACGAAAACAATTGGAGACTCCTCCATTCGGTTTTATACGACAGAGCTCAGTGGCACATTTCTTCTCCACTCGCAGTTAGTAATTGCGTCGGCTTCTTATTCTCCCTTTCATTATTCTTCCCCTTCGTGGCTATCTTTTGTTTCCTTTTTTTTTTCTGTCCTCGGCTGAGCCCTCTTCATTAAGCTACCGCCCTGTTACCCAGCACCTTAAACGAATTTGTGACCCAGTTTCATTTTCTTAAGGAAGGTGATGTTTTGGTGCTCCTTGAGGAATTTCATATATAAAGTTTAATAATTATAAATTACAAATGATATTATTATCTGTTAATAACATATTTAAAAAGTTAAATAGAGTCAAGAGTAATAACTATCGCTAACAAAAACATATTTGAAAATTTCCCTTTGCCATAATAAATCCCCCCAAAAATTAAAAAACAATGTTTCAAAGCTTTCCAACATCTTCAGAATTCATCTATAATTATTTTAATTAAGTTAAAAACATCAATGAAAGATATAGATAATACAAAATAGATTAAAGTCCACTTATACGGGCGCCACTGATAAGATTAACCTTACATTGCAGCGATATCGCCTCCGTCAGGAGTTTTTATCTTGTATATTAACATTTTTAATAATATAGTACCACTACGACCCGTGAACGAGTCTAGGGGTTCAGTACATGGTTGAGACTGTACTGTTTCATGGACAACGGTTCTGCAAGGAGGTGACTTGTCCTAGGTTACGCTCAACCGCCAGGTTTTCCCCCCTCATTATGGGTACCCAATTTTTATAATATTTTATAGAGACTGGGTGAGCCCCAGGAGGGTCCTAGATCCTATATGATCCATCTCCGGCTGCAAACAGACTAAATAAAAGTAACTGCCCGCAGCGGGATTTGAACCAGGATTTCCGGCATGGCAACTCAGTGCTCAATCACTGAGCCACTCCGCTCCCAAAATAGTATATTACAAAGATATAAAATATAAATACACTACAATAACATTTAAATTTATTAAATAATTTATGTATTATTTACAGTCCAATTTATTGATAAAATACCAAATGTTCCCTTAAACTGGTTCTTTTTTTTTTTGTTCTTTTATATGGAAACAGAAAACATACATAAATACTAACAATCTTCAAAAGATTTAAATGTTGCTAAATCCTTCACATCTATTTTCTAGACGCCTAAATTTCCCTTATCAATGATGGAGCTCGCATAAAACGAAAGTACCGAAAATTGATAAAACTAGTACTAGTGGCTTTGCCTTATCACTACGCCGCAGCAGTACCATCTATCGGAATTCCTGGTAACTAACTTCTTTCAATTGATAATTATTGAAATGATCAAAATTGATTTCATAATGTGATATTACTTTACAAATTAATCCTCTGCATATAGCAGTAACAATTTAGATCCTGCAATTTAAAATTCTTACTCCTTTTGTTATAGGAACAGCCTAAGTCGACTGCAAAAATAATTTTAAATAATATAACATTATAACTGTAATAAATTTTAATAATTTAATGCGATCAAATCAAGGTCTCATCTCCCCTGAATATGAGTCAGCATATTGAGCGCAAGTCAACAGCTCTGATGTTATTAAAACGGCAATAATTAATATTACATTAAGTCCTAGGCATCAACTTAAAAGGGATCCTTAAGGTTTTGTTTATATCGCTACTAAACAAAGTAAACAGTAATAATAAATTTAAAATTAGAAAATTAATCAGGTAATAATCTTAATAATAAATAATTACTAGTTACTAATAATAATTACTTGTTATGAAATTCATAACAAAGTGATTACTTATGCTTTGTTAATGCCTTAGTGAGGTGCCACCACAGTAATGTACCATACGTAGTTTTTGCATTATTACCAGTATGCACAATAATATCTAACTCATATTAAAATTAGCCATATTAATATAATTCTAAAATAAAATAAAAGTTTTTACAATTAATCCTTACTTTTTATAATATTTTACCAGGAAAGTCAGAAATAAACCCCGTTACAACTATATAGTATACAATTCTGAAAAATACGATACGGAAAATGGGAAATTATTTTCAAAGTAAATAAACGCAAACCTGAAATTTTGTCGTTTTTTCTTCCTTGTGCAAATAATTTAATTTTTTCTGTACGTTCCAAGTAAAGTATACAACAGATGAGATAACAGATGGAAACAGATTTTATTCACAAAAACTACAAACTCGTATAAAATAATAAAATATTCTTCGGCAATTATTCTTCATTAAATTTTTGTTATTATTTTTATTTAATTTTTTAATAACTTGTGATTCCTCCCCTTGCTTGTATCACAGCCTGGATTCTCCTTGGCATGCTGATGATTAAGCTGGCAACTCTTTCCTGTTCGATGCCGCCCCATTCTTCCACTAGCGCGGTTCTGAGGTGTTGAAGGTCCATTGGAAGATCGATTCGCCTTCGAATGCACCTCCCTACCACATCCCACAGATTTTCTATGGGATTAAGGTCGGGGCTGCGGGCAGGCCACTGTAGGGTGAGTATACCGACTTCATTAAGATAGTCGGTAACCACATTTGCAACATGTGGCCGTGTGTTGTCATACATTAACATGAAATCATCGCCTATGAAAGGGGCGAATGGCACTACATACTCTTCCAGAATTGTGTCGGGAGAAAACGGCTGTATCGTCGTCGAACATAGCTATGGAGGTATGTGTAGACTGGATGATATCGTGAAGATAAAAGTTGAATATAATGGGAGAAAGGACTGAACCTTGTGGAGTACCTGCATGGATTTGTCTCCGAGTTGAATATGTGTTATTCTTCTTTTCTAATCCGTTTATTATGAATTCTGATAGTTTTACTAGTTGGTAAACAAATCTATCGATAAACATATATTTTCAACCAATAAAATATCTATCTATATATGTACCATTCATTCTTTATCCACCGGCCCACTGCTGAAGAGTTCTTCGAGGAACAGAAATTTCTCAGAAACCCTCTTCCTTAACTAGAACCCTCAGGGGGGGTGGCAAAACTCTTCTCCTTTCTAGCTCTTCACTCAATACCCTCTCGATGGCAGCTTCTCTTGAGGAAATAACATCCAATACACGTGTTACTTCGGGTGACAAAAGCTTCCAGATTCAGTTTACCCCGAGCACTCTATCGAATCGTCTAAATTGAAGCAAGATGGCATCAATCAATAACTTTATTTTCAACATTGAGAATTATTTTCGGTGAAGGCGCAATGAGAAATCGTTTTGATGTTTATGAATTACAAACGTTGAAAACCGTATACTTTTACTGAATACTTAAATTATTTTATTTTCTTATGTAAAGAGTCACTCATATCTAAATGATGAAACTGCCATAACTTTCCGGGACTTTGTTTATTTTGAAAGTTCAGCTCTTCCTGAGGAGTTGAGGGGAGCTTCGTTGTTATTAAGTAGATAAGTTTAGAGTCAGTGTGTCTAATTCAATTCATCAGATATATAAAGTACATTCCTCAAAAAGATGTTTAACTGTAAGAATGTCGTTACAGTAATGACATGTGGAAGGTGGCAGCTTTTTAGAAAAATGCGGATATATTTTATATTAACTAAAAAAATTTGTATTTGGTTTTTATGATATATTATTTTACCTTGACCATTTAAAATATAAATAATTTTAGTATCTTCCGTTATTACCACATTTCTACAATACCCACAATTCTAAGCGTCACATCATTGTTTATTATGGGTAGTAGAATAACTACGGTATCTAGGAATCTTCCATACCACAATATCATTCATTACTGAATTCCCTGCAAAGCTACTTAATTAAAACTGTATCTCTAAAACTCATGAAGAGCCTTGGGTCTCAAGAATAGTGATGGACAAAATAGTTCATTCTATCGTAAAAAAGCGTGGTGTGCTTTTTATGTTCATAATGATTCGATTTTTATCAATATCTGCCTATAAAATATTTACAATTAACATCAAGCACGCCACCCTTGTTTTACAATAAAATTAATTTTTTTGTTCATTCATAACTTAATTCTTATTTTAAACTTATTGAAATTTTTTTTCTACTTTTTAGTTATGTTCCCATTTAAAGCGTGTTTATAAACTATTATTTATTCAATGTCATACTGATTATATTATGGGATTTCATTTCGGTTAAGCATACTTCATTGAGAGTATGAAGGTTAGACTGAAATAATGATTCCCATTTACAGGTTTGAAGATTCCACGAAGAAGTTTGTAGATCTTTCTTTTCACTTTTAAATAACTAAGGTAGTGATGGACCATTGGAAGCCTGCACGTTTAGTCTCGACGTACACTAGCGACTTTTTCTAAGTTGAGACTTAGGTATTTTCTACCATTTCTTTCACCATTTGTACCATTGGCGTATCCTGGAATTTCCTGTGGAGAGGGGGCTCTCCTGTGTTCTCCTGTGTAACTCCGTTCTCTGCTTAACGAAAACTAAACAAGTTTTCTATTAAAATTTTTAAAAATAAACAAGTTCATACAAAGGAAATATCTGCTCATTACTAAATGGACGGAGACCTGTTGCACACCCGTTCTAGGTCACTATTATTACCAATTTCATGCCAAATCATTATGCAATTTATATTTTATTATTTTCCTTTTGACTATTTGAATATGACAAAAAGAAATGATTCACAGGCTGTGTGGCATGAGAGTTATTTATAATTATTTCTATATATAGTTCAATGGAGAAGTAATAATGTTATTAGGGTCCATTTGAGTCCTATATTGAAAATCTAACTCGTACGCTCATTTACTCTGCGGCGACCTGAATGTAACCATCAATCCATCAAGAGCTTGTTAAGAAGAGCACAATCCTCATTTCTTGCACTAGTGCTCCCAAAACCAGTATGCTAGTTCTAATAGCAGTTCGTAACACAGGTTTTTCTTCCATCAGGTTGTGTCAGCGTAAGGTTATTTGTTGATTTAATAATAATATACATAAACTCGAACTAGAAAGTCCAAATCGATGAGGAGCTGATATAATTGGATTTTACCTTTCAAGTTAGAGGGTGAGTGTATACATCTAAGGTATATGAGTTGACGTCGATGGGAAGATAGCATTATGTCTAATCATACTGGTGACCTAAAGAACTCCTTGAACGGGAAGAGGCAAAGTTGAAAGGTGCCTTTCCTTAAAATCAATCGATCTGGCTCCTTAGATATGTCCTGATGATATATTAGACTTCTAATATAAGAATAGAGATATATTCAAAAAAAGAAAATTGACATTAACACTAACATTAATCGGCACATTAATTGATTATTATCATCTAGCGATTCTTAGCTCCGACTTCTTTCAAGTAATACGGTGTATAAAAAAAATGACCTTATTATCAAATTCCAAAGTTCAAAGTCTGTTAATATTTGATTGCTATTTATTATTTACCAGCACTTAATAATCCCTTTAGAGCATTCTCTAAGCTTGTTTACTAACACTGGACATCTTCTAAAAAATCTCAGTTTAGTTATTTATTTCAAAGAAGAAACGTGACAGTGTCCTACGAAATTCTCGTAATTTTAAGACATTACTGGAAAAAAGGTGAAGGTGCCCTTGACCAGCGCACTGCGCGGCGTTGGTTTGAAAAATTTAGCAGAGGAGATACGACGGTGGAAAGGAAGAAGGTCTCCGCGCGACCATTAATGTATATTAATGAGGTTCTGAAGGAAGCTGTTGAGTCAAATCCGTCCACAAGTACTCGCGAGCTTGCCAGGGAGTGTGGTGTGTCGAAAGATACTGTTAGTCGCCATCAAAGAAATAATAATACAAATATTTGGTTAAAAAACGGTCACTTTTTTTTATACAACCCATTATATTCATACAATTTCGTTTATAATATTTTTTCTTAAATCTAGAGACATTTCAAAGCATAGGATGTCGAAAACAGTAAAAATTACTTCCATTATAAATCCCCATTTTTTTTTTACTTTACATTACAACGATCATAACCTAAATCTATAAAAATGTAATTTACATAAATAACGTTTAAAATGTAAGTTTTTGTTTAGTAATGGAAAAAAAAATCACTAATGTCTTAAAAACATTTTGAAAGAATTAACTCAACTGTTCTAAATTAAATTCTAATGCAGCTTTAAACTTTTGACAGGAGACATAAGTTAATAATCGTTTTGCCCCTCGACTACAATGGCGGCTGAGCGAGGAAACGGTAAGTAAATGCAGATACTTACTTTTAGACGCCCCCAACTCGCACTAAATTTTTATTTGATTTTCACTGTAACTCCATTTCCTCTCCCTCTCCCTTCGACCCCGGAATAAAATTATCTTTAACATAAGGGGTTAGTGAAAATTCAGGAAGCTAACTTAAACATTCACAGAAACCTCTACCCAAGAATTTCGCCACGTATTTTAATCTTACCCTTTTTTCATTGTGCAGGAACTTAAGGAAGTTATTCAGATTAATATCAGTGCATAATATCATCTTTTTGAAACGGTTTGATTCCATCATTGGTTTTAAAAATGCACTATGCATTAAATTTTAAATTAAAAATAATAGCATTTTATTTTTCAATAACAGTAATTCAATTTCATATTTTTGGAACACCTTCACTCACTTATAGACAATTCTACGTACACTCACTTTTATAGTATTTTTGTGCTTTTACGATTCATAATTACAATTATGATTATATTTTTACTACCACGAATAAAGATCCGGTTTTTCACATTAAGAAATAAAATCTACTTCACGCAACTGGTTAGACTATTAATTATAATTTATTTTCATATCCCTTTTTAAATCATATATGGATTACACCATACTTTACTTCATCGTTATATTATACTCCTTTTGTAACCATGGAAACTAAGGAAATAATCTTAAATTCAATGAAATTTTACTACATACTTTTCAGGCCCTCCTTGCTATGCACAGCAGATAGCAAGTATATCAAATGTTATTAATGAACATTGATAGCTAAAAGAAAAATTAGTACACGTATTGGAGTTACGCCAACTAATTATACGTTGAAATAAGTTAACAAAAAAATGTATTTATAAAATGATAATGATGTAAATCATATAATAATTTGGTGAAGAAAATTACAAAGGTGCCTTTGACAATAAATATCAAAGTAAAGCAACATCGAACATATACATATTTGTAAAATACAAGATTACCGGGGTACTATAGTTTTATGAATCAATAAAACCGATCCAATGATGAGGCAAAAATTGTTTACAATAAAAACAAACTTAAATTGGCGGATTAAGGATAAGTTTTATTGAGAAACCATCCTTTTTATAGATCAACGGGAAGTATTAAAAAAAAATTGGTGTCGAATAAAAAAATCTGTTTTATTATTGGACAATCATCAATGGAGCTCGATAATGTTTAATGACCTGATTAACGAGCTTCTACTTAAGGAGAGGAGTTGTTCGCAGCTTAAAGAGAGAAATATCTTTTCCTGATCCCGCTCCAAACGAGGGTCGATTATCTTCTAACCCCCGATCAAGGGGAGTATTGTCAAGAAGTCCGGTTATTACGGATGCCGGGGGTTCATGGCCCTCCCTTCCAAGCAATCCAGGCCGTGCTTCCGCTTCGTCGGCTCCAGCGACTTGAAAGGTACTCGGACCTGGATTACCATTTCAATCGTAAAGCAATCCATGGCAAGGGAGGGTCGGTCCTTTGGGACAATAAGTATGAGAAGGTTTTTAATCCTAGAAGGTAAAGAAATCTCCTGCATAGAAGCTATCAGGTATCACGTACTGCAGCCATTATGAATATCAAAGAAATAAAATTGATTTTTAAAACGCTTTTATTAGATTGGTCTATATGTGCGTACGTTTGTATGTAACGGAATCTGGGAACTCAATTTTCGGCCACTTCGATAAATCTAATTAAATTGAAACTTCTTCTCAAGGACCGATAGCAATACAACAATTTAATTAGTTTGGCTCATTATCCTGACTAGGAACTTCAGGATTAATAATTGTTCATATCCGAAGACGCCTTAGTGTCATGCAGGGCTTAATCTTTGAGACAACTATATAATTTCTTGAGAGTCATATATATGGCTAATATAAGACCTATTTGGAATCAGGGAGTAGAGAGCTTTGGGCAATCGAAAGCCATCAAATTCCTCTCGCATCCCATCCTTACAATAAAAAATCCTTCGTTAAATCTTTAATGTTCCTTACTTTATTACAAATAAAGTCATCCACCATTACTTCAATGTCCGTCAGTTGCTGATTCGGCCCGAAATTTATATCAATCCTTTCATGAAAAACTTTATTCGCACTCAAACACACTAGCTTCAAGGCTACCTACCTTTTCGATTCTCCATAATCTTCCTAGGCGTCTGAAAAGGAGATAGCCTCGTAACCTTTTAAGTTTAATTTGTTATTTGAGTACTACCTCTAGGTAGTTTCTCTACTTGCCTCAATCTCACGCCATTATATATTTTTCATTAAACTTACTTGATTTATTATTATAGAGTTGTCAATTTCAAAATACAAATTTAAAAAAGGTATTAACGCTGACAAAATCGTCCGAATAAAAACTATGACTTATTACAAATCAAAACAAGAGCTCATCGACATTCATAAAGAAAGTTCCTAAATCGATATTTTGAGGATCGATAATTTTATTCTGGATGTGTTTGAGTAACAGAAAATACTTCAAATGATTCAAGTAATGTTCATCCGGCTTCTGCCAAGGAAGGTCTGGGTGATCTGGACGAAAAGGGTTCAGATACAAGAGGATTCTCATACTTATGCTCTTTATTTTTTTTAAAAGCTGTAATGCAATTTGAAGCCTAGAAATTTATATTTTCTTACAATCAAAACGTGAAAAAATATGCAGGCTCATAAAGGAAGCGCGATTTAAATATCCTTGAATTTAAATAAATAATTACAAAATTAATGTGTCGGTTTAATGTTGAAGTATATTCCTCCATCAAGGATATTGAGGCAGAAATTATCTAAGACGGTTTCGGTGTAACTTCTAAATGCTTCTATTTAAAATTTAAAGGGGAATATGTATGGCTAAAGATTAGGTATATATATATATATATATATATATATATATATATATATATATATATATATATATATATATATATATATATATACCCAATCTTTATATATATATATATATAAAATTTTTTTTTTACTTACACATAAAATGGAAGAACGGTAAGCAAATAAGAATGATTAATTTATAGTTTTTATTCCAAATTATTTTTTTTCAGAATTTTACTACAATTACAACACACATTGCAAACAACTGTACATGCAATTTTGACATCTCAATGTATTTTAAGGGTTTTTTTCGTATTCACGAAGTCCACTGTAGGGTCACCTGTGGTGATGTGGTTTTCATGACCAAGTTACTAGTAATTATTTTTAATCGTCCTTCGGCGGCTACATAAAATGGTGGTTCCGAGCCTATAACGTGTCCAGGTCCTGGTAAAAGATCCTTATCCTGATTATACCTGGAGAGGCAAAATTTAGGATCCCCACTGTAGCATCGTCCTATTAGCCTTAACAGCATAAAGTAACGTTAGATAAAACAAATAAAGTCCGCTCTGTACGGTATTTACAATATTGGCTTTTGCCGTCTCTTTATTGAACACGGACACAAATGGAGGAATAATTAGAAAGGATTATTTGATATCAAAGCTCATAACAATATTATTTGTAATATTCAACATTATCTTAATTCATGGGATTGCAAATTTAATATTATCCGTAGCAATTTTACTACCCGCACTCTAACCAATTCTACCTGTTTAAAACTCCGTTTGTGTGTGATCGATACATCCTCAAGGTATAAATAAACGAAGTGATATATGATATTATATAAATATAATATGGATAACGACAAAATTATAGCACTACTACATAGATATCCATAACTATAAACAATTCAGTTTCGATGCAAAAATCGAGGATATTTTTGTACACAATCGTTTGAAATAAAACATTTAAATTTAATAAAACAAAGGATTAACATGTAGGCGTGTAGCTAAATGCAACAGTGATAAGCATGTAGAGTCACTCTCAAAAGTGTAGAATTCATTGTTTAAAAAAAAAAACTACCAATACAACCCATGAACGCGTAGAGACTGGACTATTTCTTGGACAGCGGATGTGCAGGGATTAATAAAGGGTGGATGAGCCCTAGGAGGGTCTGTAGATCTCACATGGTCCACCGCGGGTGTTAACAGATTAAATAATTTATCGGGCACACGTGAATTTGAACTAGAAACCTTCTGAATTGCAACTCAGCAACCTACCCACTGAGCTAATCCTCCCCTCTTAAAATATATTGTTGTATATAAAATGTTATCATTACTAAAATTATATGAGTTTTTAAGAAAATTTTCATCCTTAGTTAAAAATAATTTAATATCAGTTCACTATAAATCAATACCTCATGCAATAGCCTTTTAACACTCTATAGGCTGTTACAATAAATAGTAAACACATTTTAAATAAAAAAATTAAATAGAATAATATAAAAAATTAACGGTTTAATTTCCTTCATTTTTCTCAAAGAAATAATCCGATATCTGTAAAATTTTGTTGAGCCCACGCTGAAAGATACGATTTTCCCGTCTCTGAAAACTCCCACCTTTTTCAGTTAATTGCTTTGTATCCGGTGATCCTTGCTAAAAGCTACCTACTCACTAATGGCCATAATTGGATAACCTGAATGCTCTTAGTTATTTCTACAGGTAAATCCTCTTCTCGCGAAATGATTGTTCTGGGAGATAAAAAATTTACCTTTTAACTTTTTGCTTTAAAGGATTATTTCTGTTTACTGATAAAGGATACTAAGATTAATTCGTTATATTTTTCTATTTTTCTTTCCCCATGACATTTCCATTCTTATTATTTTTGCTCCTTTCTTTCTTCTCTACATTTTCTATCCGAATTGGACTGTTTCTCTATTCCTGAACAGTTTCTATTGTAAATTGACTTTTTAGATTTGCCTCTGCCTTTCATTTAATCTTTTCTGATTCTATAATTTTCTAGATCTTTACAAACTTCAGTGAACACTTTAGATTTAGTTTTCTTTCATAAATATAAACGGTTTTTTTTGTTAGTTAGTCTATTTACTATTCATTCTATAATCTAAAAGATCTTATCGTTTCTTATATTTTATCTATATTCTCATAAATCTGCTTCTAATTTATCATTATTTTTTAAATTTGAAACTAACAACAATCATGATTAAAAATATATATTTATCCAAAAATTCAAGTTATTATATTAATATATAATATACAATTATTTCGACACACATGCATTATCCTTTGAAATTTTCTCATTTATAAGGAACTCCAAGGAAACTAATTGGTTACGGAAACTCAAAAATAGTTGTATAAGACATAATAGTTAAGATAAGAATTTATTTTTACGAGTTAGCTATTTATAAATTAAAATTAAAATGAATGCGTCCAACAAGCATTTTACCAAGCTAAAGTATTAATTTTGCTTCACTGACTCTTTTTAACATTATATTAATTTTATAAATGATAAACAAAAACCAACAATTCTATAAATATGGCCAACAAATCTTGACCATTTCATAAGTATCGTTTCTTCTATTTTATCTAAATGCTCATAAGTCTGCTAGGTGTTTATAAGACATCATTCTTATATATATACCTACTTTTTTTAATATGGAATTCAGATTATAAATATTTATTCATCCATAAATATGTATGGCAAATTATTGATCTTTATTTTCTTCTTTTTTTCTTTAAAGGCTTTTACTAGATTTTCTGCTTACAACAAACCTCGTTCACGTCTTGTCCTTAAGTTTTGCTACTCCATGCACGTACTTCAGTCTTATCTGTGTTTATTCTGTCTATTCATCTGTTTTCAGGTCAACCAGGCCTCATTCCAACTACCTTCGCATACTTGAGTAGCGTAAGGACTCCAAGATGGGCTTCTTCGAACTACATGACCTGGCCTCTTGAGATTTCTTTGTCTTTGGTTAAATGAGGGATGTACTTCATTTGAAGTATTACTCAGTAATTACTCTTTCTTCTCCATATTTATAAAAGTAAAAAGAGATGTATTATATATAATATTATTGATAAATAATTTTTAAATATTAAAAACGGGACATACAAAATTAACGATAGCAGGTGATGAATTATAAAAACACAATTTCTATTTGATAGCATAAAAACACAATTTGTTCTTCTAAGGTCATTTATTAATTTTAAAGACTTGATGTAGTATTAAATAATGATGAAGTAATTACTGGAATTTCAAAATATCTAGCAATTTTTTAATGTCTATGCTAAGCTACTACGGAATTATTAATGAGACGAAATATTCGACCTCTGATGTTATTTGATTTAATAATTATAGACTAATGAACCAACTAAAATAAATAACCTTACTGAAGTAAAATAATCCGTAACGGTCCATTTTATAGTGGTGAATATTTGCAGAATCTATAAAATGGATACCCTTTAGGGGGGAAAACCTGGTGGTTGAGCCTGGTTTCGATCGAATCACCTTGCACAGTTGTTGATCTAATAATAGTAATAATATACTAGCAAACTAGCCAAGGAATTTTAATCTTCCATTATTTATGAAGGTAACACAAGAAAAGTCTAATTCTAAAGTCTAACATTTATATTTCGTGCTAATAAAATTTTAAGAACTTAAAAAACAAGGAAAAGTGGACTTGGTTGTTGTGAGTAGCACAGATATAAAATCCCTTTAAAGTAAATACGTTTTGTTTCAAAGATGTTTCATTTAATTATAAACGTGTATCGCGAAAACTTTTACTCTTATTTTTTATAATATATATATAATAATAATGTCTGAATATACCCATGACCGACTAGATACCATGTCCCACTGGATACCATGTCTACTAGATACCCATGTCCCACTAGATACTATGTCTACTATTTAAAATAGTAAATTCCTTAAACAACAAAATTTATACAATTTTATATTAACAATTTAAATGTTGTTATAATAGGAGTATAACAATTATTATTTTTATTATTAAAAATCAAAAATTTAATTTAATTTAATTTAATTGAATTTTTAAATCATCTTTTATTAGCAAATTGGCACAATTGTTTCCTAATTTGTGACATGATGTATCTAAAAACATAATTTAAATAAGTTCACTACAACGATAATTACCTTATAATCATTTATTTTAAAAAATTTAAATTTAATACTCAGGACCACACTTGTGTAATTTAAATTGGCTAAAAGAATATTTTTCATTTTCTTAATAAATTGTTTCAATCACATCACTATTAAGAACTATTGCATTATTATTAGGCCTCGTTAAAAGTTGATAGAATTTTTCTTTTTTATCTAATCATAATCTAATTTTGCTAGTTATAATCACAGTTATTATAATAAGAAAGTCCAATATTATATCCAATATCTCCACTTCTCGAAAAAGAATTGAGAAAAAGAATTTCATAGTTTTAAATAAAATTTAGGTCAGTTAAAAGCTATGCCAGCGCGAATATTTTTCGTAAGAAAATTTAAAAAATCGCCAAATTCAGTTTCGAATCAACTTAGTTTATATTCGTCCTCTTTCTTGAATTTCTCCAGCTATTTAATAATAATAAAGAGAAGCAGAAAAGTAATAACAAGAATTTCTAAAAGTTTTTTGATTTTTTTTTAATGACGAAAGTTCATTGTTGACTCGTAATTATTAATGAGAAAATGTCCGATATCTGAAGGCATACTCTTTTTTTAGTAATTTTTTCTTTTATTTTTTTTAGGAGCTATTTCAACTGGTTACTATTTTTTTAACAGATACAATAGATTATATGCACCAAATTATATAATCGATGCATACATTATAAAATTAATAGATGATTTACACCAAATCATATATTATACATTATTAATTTTACTGGGTTATAACTACTATTTATTATTCTAACAGCTCATAGATGAGTATTTCGAAAACAAGGCAGCTAAGTTTAATTATATCTCAAACATTTCTTCTTATTAACTCCTTTAAATATCCCTAGGAACTAGTAAGTGTAGAAAATAAGTGTAGAATGATGCTTGGATAAATAAATTGATAAACAGACTGATAGATAGATATAAGAAAAATCAAGGTATTTTAAAAATGATTTATTCAATAAATTTTCTAGATTTTAAACATTTTCATATATCTCAATAATATTAATGATTCCTATCATTATAAAGGACTTTTTCACAGTTTTTAAACTAAATATTTTATTCATTTGCTATAAAATCTAACAGCATGCATATTATGAACGATAAACATAGAACAGGAAAGATTACATAGACTAAAATTACAAATAAAAGTTATTATAAATTTCTCTTGCGAATATACTAAGCAGCATATCAATAATTATAAGTGAGGATTGAACTTACATAATAGGACTGATGTTTGAATAAAACTCATTTTTCTTACAGGGGCAGATTGAAGGTATAAAAAACGGATCAGATTTTGAAATATGTTGTATTGAAAAAACACTGTAAAGTAGGAGAGATAATTTCATGGAAGTGTTATCAAGATCTAATCTTGCTGACGAGATCAAATACACACGTGTTTAGTCGAGAGATGAGCAACTAACGCCCGACTGAAGTAAGCTCGCCCCAGCCGGTGGCGGGACCACGACTGAGCTCTTCTCGAACGAAGGCTCTTCGTGCCTCTGTTGGCTGCGCCACCTCCACTACCTTCTCCGTTAACCGAGTCCTTTCGACTCGATTATATTAACTTAAATCATCAGTTATACTCATAATAGTATCAAAATAATAATAATAGAAGGTTTAGTAAGGCTAATGGTTCGATGCCGAACCACCAATGTCTTCTTACATACCGTGGGCAAAGACGACTTTTCTCATTGAAGCTACAACTGCACTCACTGCCTTATTTGCAGTGCCTACTATTATTAATTTCTTTGAAATGAGTTTTAATATACTTCTGAAATTCAAATTTCAACAAAGTTACTAGTATTTAGAATTCTCCCGGTTAGGAAATATCCACTACACCATGGAAAGGTCTGTTCTTTATTATTCCTTGTTAACCTAATTAATGGATAACCAAATAGTTAATTAGAGATAAAATAGTAATAAAAGATTTCTATAATTCGTATCCCGACGCCATGAATCATTGCTTACAAACCTCTGTTCACAGATTACAGCCTAAACCCAAATCTGTCTCATAAACCTTGATAAAATTTTCCCAACATTCATCCATTTAATTAAAATTATTTTATTAAATAATTTTACCTCTAGCGAATCTTGAATTTCTTAGAAAATTATTAAACCTTATCATTAAAACCCTTGATGAGTCTTTGAGATTGGCTTAGTACATCGTAGCGGCTGTACTGTTTCTAGGACAACGATTGTGAAGGGAGGTGATTTGCCCCTAAATCATGCTCAACCTGCAGGTTTTTCACCCAATTAAAATTGAGGGTATAGAGCCTGGGTTGTCTATACACATCTATTAATGTATTGAATTAAAAATTTAATTTGTAATTAAGAAATTGTATTGTTAAGAAAAAAAAATCTCATCAGCGATCGAAGCTTTGCAACCCAATCAGTTACCACCCGCTGGTCCTGTAAACGTTACTGACTCGAGTACCAGAAGTGGTCATGATTTATAAATTAATTCCCTCTGGATAGAAAGAAATTAGGCAAATGTATCCGCTAGGGCTCAGCACCTTACATGAGAGTACTGACAATGTTTAAGCTAGCATGAATTCACTTTTTTAATTAGCGATTTTTTCCCAGTTCAGAGTTCGAAGACTAGTACTCCCGGCGAGAAGGGTCATGATCATGATCTTTTCCATATGTGCCCTACACTATATCTTGTTTCCAAACTAGCCTTTCCCAGGTGTCCATGCAGATTTAGATAGAACCCGCAGGTAATATTATTATATTCGTAACAGAAGTAAGACCGTAGAGGCTGAGGTCTTTATGTTCCTACCTTAGCAACCTCACAACTACTGGGGTGATGGTTGGAATCCGGCATGGACAGGTTGAGACTAATTCAATGGCTAACCTACAAAATACATCTCGTCCTTTCCGCTCTAGTTAAATAGGGTGGAGACCTATTGAAAAGTAGTAGCATATTGTATTTTTACCTTCCTTCCTAGAAAGGGATATTGATACACTGTGACGGTGTTAAGCCCTGCCTTATT
Source organism: Troilus luridus (assembly GCA_964056705.1). NCBI lineage: Eukaryota > Metazoa > Arthropoda > Insecta > Hemiptera > Pentatomidae > Troilus > Troilus luridus. Next base: position 110,369,228 of record OZ057413.1, on the reverse strand, counting down.
GGCTTTTGGGACTTCATAGAGTGGCTGTTGAATGAAGTTATTGACATGTTGATAAAGCCTCGGATAGGCAAAGTTAGCATCTTCACGGCACCGCTAAACAGCGAAGATTCATTCGCGCCCGCTTAATCACCCCGAATCGGATTTTCATCAAGATAGGATATGCTTTGGCACACCCGCATTTAATCTCCATTAGAACTTAATTGTCTTAATATAATTGGCTTCCTTATTAATCGGTAATTATAAATCCTAACCAGGCATGACAGTTCTCCTTTATGAGTATTCCAGGACTTTATGCAGGAGTAGAGGATTTTGAATTTACTAATGTTACCAAAATTTCAAAGAATATTAACCAGCAATATCTTCCAAACTTCCACCAACGGACCACTACTCAAACCCACAAAATCGTACTTAAAATAAACCTTTCACCAACGCCTTGGTCTACCCCTTTCTACTATTCGGCTTATTGACTTTTTAGAGATTCGTAAGTTAATTAGTTACAAGAAGAGCGAAGAAGGCGCGGACAAAGAAGATCACCCTTACAAGTAATACTTATTTTTAATTTATGCCAAAGTTTCAGTCCAACGTTTTTGCAGGGATTTTAAAAAAACCCCTGCAAAAAAGAACATTCTGTTTAAAAGGAGACGTGAAAACGTACTGCATCCAGTGCTGAGTTGTTCATTCGGCAGTTCAGAATAAATTAACTGCCCTGGATAGACCCTGTTGGAACTACAGACCCTATTGGGACTCACCCAGCCTCTATAAAGCACTAAAGGTACCCTACCCCCAAGGACAAATCTCCTTCCTGAACTGTTGTCCTAGAAACAGTACAGTTCCTACCAAGTACTGAGCCCAGGCAGGACCTTTCACGGGCTCTAGAATTATAAGTATTTTTATTTATTTTTTTTACATTTTGTTTTAAAATTTTCACAAAATGGAAATAGAAAAGGCTAACAACCTTGCAAGACTCAATGTCCTATTTTTTAGTAATATGAAAGCAATCGTGGTTAGAGCCTACTTTCTTATTGATTCCTGATCAATACACAAGAGTATCCAATGGTCAAATTTACCATCAATTGGTGGTATGCGTTAAAAGGTCTCAAGAAGGACAGAGTACTTATCGCAATGCCATATAGTTTTTCAGGAACAACACAAAGTGTTTTCGGAGATAAGTTTAGGATCTACTTTATAGTGAAGCACCTAAGAGCTTGCAAGGTGACGGAGCACGCCACAGAACCAGGTTCTATTTCGGTCCAAAGTTTAAGGGTCAGCCCCTGAAATAGATGACCCCAGGACGGAGGCTAGTAGGCCATCTTCGATCCCTCTCATTTTAATACCTCCCGGTCTGTTCCGAATAGTAATAATCTGAAATTATTTAAATAATGAAGTATCAAGAAACTATTGGGTTGTTTCTTATGAAATGTTCGTTTTCAGAGAAGAGGTTATTTGAAAAATATTAGTAGACCTTCTATATATGAGGAAGAAAAAATCTCTTAAATAGGATGAACTGTATAAACTTCTTTAAGTCAAACCAATCCAAAAGCCAAGTCAACCTCAAAATTGCAATTCCATGACCTGTAGACTCATCATAAACCTCAACAAAAAGAGTTGACTTTCCTCTTACCAGCTTGCACTGCCTTTTTGTTCATATTTAACCTTATTTCTTTACACCTCTTTATTGTAATACATCATACTTATTCATATAATTATACTTGTTACATCATACCAACTACCTCTCCTACTTTTCTCCAACAGATAGCACCACTTCCAATATCCCTTTTCAAATATTAAATTTAAAAAAATTTTTCTTTGCTATTTATTTATTAAGTTTTTTCCTATATCTCACAATATTTTCCTTTTTTTTTCAACAACTTTTCTCATCCACTCTTTCTTGGTGTAATTTTATTTTGTTTATCTAGTTCAACCGCCCTCCAATATTTTTATCTAGTTTAACCCTACTCCAACTTTTCAGTTAAGCCTCAACCCTTGACCCCTTTATAAGACCTGAGCTCTTTTTTTTATTTTTTCATTTGTCAATAACTCTTTTACCATCTTATACTGTATCCTTCCATACCAGTTTTATTGTTTCCTTAATTTCTCAATACTTCCTTCATTATTCTATTTATTTCAAATCCATATTATTTATAAGATTTTTCCACTCACTTTCCATACTCCATTGTTCCAGTCCATACATTTCTATTTCTCAAACACTTTATTATTCAACTTTTTTTATTTTACTAAAAATTTAAAAAATATGTGTTTACTGTATTTTTTTTTTATATATCTATTAATTTTTTCATTGGTAGTAAGTTGTATACAAATGTGTTACCTTTTCATTTGTTCATATTTTGGTTCTTAAATAGCACCTCTCTGTTATTATATAATCAATCCATTGATAAAAAGCAGTTTATTATTTCTTTTCATTTTTTTTTATTATTAAAATATTTCCTTCATACTATAATTGTTTCGCTTTGTGATTCTACAGTTTTAATCATTCCCTGTCATGGAACTTTTCTAAACTGTATTTTTAAATACTGCCATTATGTTATGAATATTAAGAGCTATTTATATAATTTTGTTACCTTCTCATCTCTTCATCATTCGGTTCTTGGCCAGGACCTCTGTGATATCCAATAAATTATAGCAACTACTTATTACCTATAAATTTCATTATTTATTTATTTTTATAATTAAAAAATTTCCTTTCCACTATATTTTATGGCTAGGTTTATTGTTTTCCCTTCATTCTATAGTTGTTTTTCTATAATTTTAAGCTTCCCATATCATGTAACTCTTCTTTACTTTATTTTTAAATATTGCAATTATGTTATGAATTGGTAAGAGCTATTTATACAACTTTTTAAAATTCTCATTTGTTCATATTTTGGTTCTTAACTAGTACCTCTGTGTTAATCTATAATTCTATTCCCCTTCTATTATAACTCTACTATAATACATATCTATTATATTATAGATTATAATTATATCTATAATATATATTATAATTATACATTTCTATATATTACATTCTATATTAACTCTTTTATAATTCTGCTTTAAGTAATACCGCTATGTCATGTTATTCTTTCAATAACATTAACATTATCTATTTTATTTATGCACCCTTTACAGCATTTTATTAACTAATTCTTCAATTCTTCTACATCATTAATATTCCCAATATTTCTTTGTATATATCACCATCTCTTTTTTTTTTTCATTCAAATACCAATGACTAAATTAACTTGTATTACCTTCTTCATTACTTATTTGATAATACTCTATAATTATTCGCTACTTCTTTTTATCACTTATACGCCTTGATTCCTATACGCATTTATAGTATATTTCGCATGTTTAATTTTAATTTGTCTGCATTTTGTATATTTAGCCCTGATGAAGACCTGCAATGTAGATCGAAACGTTGACTTTCGAATGAATAGTTATTCCTATTTTAGAAAAAAAATTGTTTCCCTCCCCCCGGAACATTTTCTTCCTCAACTGTATTCAAAATATTTACCCTCATTTAATACGCATTTTTCCAAACGTGTTATCAAAATTTCATTCCCAGAAATGAAAAAATCATGATAAAACTATGTTTTATAATGAAATAAAGTCTGAAAACACGTTTTTGAATCATGAACTATTTTCAAAAAGTTTACATACACGGAAGTTATCTAAATTTCTGATCAGATAGAAATCTATTGGAGATAAGTCTGGGCAATAAAGTGGCTGTAGAACTTGGTAACCCAGAAAACAACTTTTTAAAAATTACCTATGAACTTATGGCAAAAATTTGATAGAATAATTTTTATCATTTAATTAGTACATCTATTTGTTTTCGATGCTTTTTAACGGGATAGAATGCTGGACATGTCTAGAAAGCAGTAATAGAAAAACAATAGAGTTTGAGACACGGTTGTACCAAAGGATTCACAATATAAATTGGATGGACAGAGTTAAAATCGAAACTCTTATACAGAAGAAAAGGTAGAAAAAAGAAGTAGTGATTATTACAAAGAAACGCAAACTGAAGTACCTTGGTCATTTAATGCGTGGATATAAATATAGCTTGTAGCAGCAGACAGCAGAAAGGATAAGCATGGGAAGGAGACAACACTCCTGGTTGTGGAAGCTGAGCGAATGGTTCCAGTGCTCCACAAAACAGCTTATCACATAAGTCGTATCCAAAATTCGAATAGCCTTGATGATTGTCTATCTTCGGAACGAATATGGCACTTGAAGAAGAAGAAGATAAAATTTTATTGTTAATTTGGCCTGATTCGTAATATTTAACGAAACATTAATTCAGCTATTTAAATATTAATTTCCCCTAATTAATCAACTACCTTTTCGTCCGACTATTACAAACCAAAACTCCCCCACATCTCACATGGAAAAAGTCAACTAAAGCTGCTATATTGGCCTCACTGCCCAAACTATGATTTTCTCAAGGAAAAGTCAGATCCTTTGATCTGAATAATATTTAAAAAATAAAATGGGATCCCACCCTGAGATCGTTGAACCTATATTCAAAGGCCACCCTATCTTCTCCAAAGATTGACGTGGTTGACTGAACATGAGTTGTTTATCAAAAAAGATCCTTTTTAACTTTTAACTTTTTAACGCTATATGTGACTTACTACTTCTCGTCCGTTCATCCAGTTCCTTGCATCTTGAGTTGACCGCTCCTTCCAAACAACTGCCGCTCTTTTCTTCAGAGTGAAGGTAACAAACCACAAAGGACACTACCGGTTTTGTTTTTTTGAAGCCCCTGGAAAGACGATCATCTGAAACAGACTTACATACTAACGTGTATTAATAAATTTATATATATACATACAACTCTTTTCCTGCACCGGGTGCATTTTAAAGGGTTTTGAGGAAGTTAAAGGATTGAGGTTCTGGGGTTAACTAGGATCAGATATCCAGTGATGGGGCTCACTGGTTGTTTGAAAATTATAAAAACTTAAAACTAAACCTAAGAGTAATAATAATGCACCTGAGTCGAGGCTGCGGAACTTACATACTTTTGCCAGCGCTGTGGGCGGCTTGCTGGTCTCAAAGTGCTGAATAGCGGGAGAGTGCAGTGCTGAAGGCTATCAAAGAACTTGATATGCCTCCGAGTTATAAAATCTGTCACCGTCGGTAGTCCGAGAGTGCCATGTATGATGTCTGTCTTTGAGCGTTGTAGTGTGGTATGTCGTACTACACGCCTTAATATGGTGTATTGAAACTGTTGGAGTCTATTCGTGGTAGTCGGAGATATGTTATTGAGTATTGACGCTCCGTAGAGAAGGGCTGGTCTGAGGACCCCCTTGTATATCATTTGTTTGAGGCGTAATGATAAATTCGGTAAAGTAAGCAGGTGCTTCAACCTGTAGGACTTTGTCCTAGTCTGACTGATCTTTCTCATGCAGTGCTGGGTCAACGTCAGGTGCCTGACTAGTGTGACGCCCAGGTACACTATCTGATTGGCTGGAAGGTTCTCGCTATCCCACACTCTATAGACCGTCGGTAGAGGGCACTTTTTTTTCTGAAATAAAAATACAACACAGTCGGTCTTCTTGGGATTGACTGTAATATTTGATCTCTCCAGCTTGTCATTTATCTCCTAAAGGCCGCCTCTGCCTGTCGTAGAGCTTTCTTAGCGTTCAGTGAACTGCTATAAATTGCTGTATGGTCGGCGTAAGCCGCGACAGTGGCCTTTCTGTATCTCGCTCCAACATTTTCCGCCGTGTAGATTTAAAAAAGAACTGGTGGTAACACAGAGCCCTGGGGGACACCACAAGTGAGATCAAAGGGTTTGGACAGCTCTCCGCCGACTCGAACTTTAGTCGAACGTCGCGTCAGAAAGGAACACTACCTATTGTACGCCCTTACCCTATTTATCTAGGTACTCCAGGTATTCCAGGTAGCGTCACATATAGCAAAGCATTATTGTGAAGGAGAAATATACTGATGGAATTAAGTGATAAATAATTATCTAAAACGGTAAATATCTAAATATGTTTTATTTTAAATTAATAAGTACATATATATCCGTCCCTTCTATTCAATAGCGATCATATGACAGGCGTTATAGATGTTCCTTTATTTCCTAAGCCCACGGCCTCACTCCTACCTCATATTGAATAAAAACGATTCTTGGAAACGGGTTAGCATATCCTCTTCAAATTTTCGGAATTCTCTTCACACTGGTTTCATCCTCAATTATTTTAATTAGCAACAGGTACAACCCTTTTAGAAGGCTGTGTCCAACCGCCCCACACAACTCATTGTTCCTGAAGTATAGTCTTTTCAAGACCCTAATTAAAAAGTCCCTTAGTATTGTTAAAACCGGATATTCATTTATTTATTCATTGTATCAATATTACGTAACTGCCTTATTGATAATGAAATAAATATGTATACTACCGGCAAATATCTATATCAGTAAAATGTCTTATTGTTGTTGTGAAGTAAAAATATCAATTCAAACAAATTCAATAATGTTAATGTATCACATGGATCATACAGTATAATTAACTAACTAATAAACAGTGTTATGAGTATGTAATAATATTCTCCTTATTAATTAAAATAAAGAAGTTGTTAAAAAAGTAGCTCCAATAAAGACATAACAGATAAAATTTAACTGTGTCCTGTGGAGTAGAAAGGTTAGCCTCAAAACAAAAAAAATGATGTTCCACTCGTTGGTTGAAAGTGATATCCTCTACGGATCCGAAACGTTGACGATTACGAAAAAGGAAGAAACGAAGTTGTTGGCCGTGGAGATGGACTTCTGGAGACGCTGTTGTGCTATTTCCAGAATTTAGCAAATAACTAATACAGCAATTGGGTAATTGGTTGATCAGGAAAGAACGATCCTCTTCGTAATAGAAACAAAAAGACTGAAATGGTATGGCCACTTAAAAAGAATATTCAGATAGAAGAATAAAGTCAGAGGACCGATGGCCAAAAATAATCTTCGAATATTGCCCTGTGGAAAGGAGGAAAAGAGGACGACCCAAAAAAAGATGGTTGCAGGATGTGGAGGAGAGCATGGCAGCGAGGGGTATTATTGAAAGAGACTGGATGGAACGACATCAATGGCGCGACCTTTTAGATATAAAAAACAACTAAGTAGTTCAAAATTGTTTAATAAAAAAAATTAATTAAAATTTTCAAGATATTTTCTAATACAGCGTAGCGTCCAAATAACTTTGGCGCTTGCGTCTGTTCACATTCTTACGACCCCAAATCTAATTTTAAAATGAGGAAAGATTTTTTTTTGTAGACTTATTAAAACAAATAAATTATGGTAAAATTCAATTTTCATAATATATATATATTATATATATTTACAGAGAGGCCCTGGTGGTGCTATCTAGTGCAATTCTAGATAATTAAACGTTTATATTTGCATTATATGCAGTTAATAAAATATGATTTAATAAAATAATTTACTTTCAATGAATAATATTTAAAATTATCATTCCTGTTGACTTCTTTTCCGATTAGCCACAGCAGCATAATGGAACATTTAATGACTAACAAACAAATCTGTTAAATAACATAGCATACAAATATTGAATAATATTGACTGAACTTTAATTCAGCTCAGTTTAAAATTAAACCCTTGTAAACGCTTTAAATGTTATTCATCCAGTTTTGTGTGAAATCGACTACTAGCCGCGAATAGGTCAACGACCAAATGTCAATGTCAATGGATAATTTTGATATTTGGATTAGATTCAGATATATATTCACTATCATATATTATATTCAAACCACGTAATTCATATACCAAATATTTTTTATTGAATTTTACAGCATTTGGTTGAAAATATAAAGGAATATATTTTTTTAAAGCTTGGGAATTTACAACACCGACTAGAAAATATTTATATTTTTGATCATTCAATTTTTTTTCTCTCTTTATTCTAGACAAATGGAGTTTTGAATGGGACAAGGTACAAATACACAAAGCTGTATAAAAGCTTAAAAGACTGTATTGCAAAAAAAGAAAAAAAGAAAATTCAATGTTTTGACGCCTCACTTCAAAGTTATGGGCCATCAACTCTAACAGTAAGCCAGTGTCCATTTGCGAAACAAAGTTCAGAGAGGGTCCATCTCGGTCATTTAACAATTTGCATGAAAACCATTCTTTGGAAAAAATAAAAAAATGTGTTTCTAACATCATAAGTTCAAATTTTCAAATAATATTTAACATTATAATTAAAAAAATATTGTAATATTGTATACCGCTACAAACCATGAAGTGTCTTGGGTTCATTACATCTAAGAGACTTTACTGGTACTAGGAGGTGTTTTTTGTGTAGGTAATTTATGGAAGTGATTTATGAGGTTAGGCAGTTTTTTACTTTGAAAGTAATTGAATCGGTCATTTGAGAAGCACCTCATATCCAAAAAAGTAAACGTTCGGGAAATAAAAAAAAAATCAGCTGGTCCATGATGTAATATCATATATTTTTTTAATATTTTAATTTGTTTCTACAGGGTTTTGGTAAGCTAATTCTACCAAACTAAAATTTTATTATTTTTATATTGATATTTAAAAATGTGTTATTTCTCAAATTATTGACTAAACGATGTTATCAGGTATGAAATATAAGGTAAAATAATTCAAATTATTAATAAAAATCAGTATTTTATTTTTCAAATAATTTATACGCATTCTCCAAACATGCGTATTGGATTTTTCTAGCCTTCACCAACAATTTAGTATGTCTAACTCAATTTTGGCCAAAAATGGACATGAGGTGTTTCTCAAATGACTGATTCAATTAATTAATATTTTTGTCACCAGATGCTTTCTTTCTATCCCCAATTTTTTTTCATATAATAGGATTATACTCTGTTTTAAACACTTATAAGCCTGTTCAGCTTTGCTTCAAAGTTCAAATACAAATAAAATTAGCTAGATCAGCTGAGGTTAAGAATTTGAAAAACACAGAAAGATCATCCAAAACAATAGAAATAAGACATAAAAATAAATATATATATATATATATATATATATATATATATATATATATATATATATATTATATATTGATTATTATATATATATATATAACCAGGTAAGAGTGAACGAGACTGCAACTGTTAACAATAATTTTTTTCTAACAAAAAGATTGTAAAAATTATTTATGTTTTTATTAACTGGTTTTAATCGAACTATTGAATATATAATAATCAATGAATAGATCCTATGAAATTTACAAAATAAGTATGTTTCCATAATTAAAGAAGAATGTATACACTGATATAAACATTTTAAAAAATCCTCAAGTCATTTACCTATTATTTTGTTTATTAATAAAAAAACATTACAACATATTTATTACTTTTACAATTAAAAAACTTACTCCTGATTTTAAAAATAAAATAATTTTGCATTAAATATTAAATATCCATCACGAAAATTGCCATCGTGCTGAACAATCTAATTATAAATACCTTTTGAATAAAATTAGTTGACCTTATATATCGCACACCTAGATCTAAAGAGAGCTAAATCAAAAATCTAGGTTTTTGAGTTAGTGTCACCATTTAATTTCTTATCCGAATACTTATTTACCAATAAAACAGATTTAAAAATAAGTACGCTACTCAATGCTAGGTAGCGCCCTGTATCCCTTTTGGTAAACATGCGTGCCCCGCTTCCCTCCTACCAAAACAGGAACATCGCTAGTTGCCATCAGAATTACACGCGGAGCGCATGCGTCCATCAAAAACAAATTGGAGTTATTTTGAGTTTTACCTATATTGTTGAAAATTTAAGTTGTATTATTTTCAGTTATCGCCTTTTAAATGGTTAGTGAAGATTAAATGAATACAATATTTTGAGTTGAATCCCTATTGCTGGCTGGGTGAGTAAAGGGTGAGTAAAGTTTTTATTTTTATTTTGAGTTGTTACCATATTGATGATACATTTTTGAATTAGTAGTTGTGTCTGTTTTGTTGAGTCATATTTAAAGATCTTATTTTTCTTTAAAAACCCATTTGAATTGAACATATTTTGCTTTTAGCGATTGGATTTTTTCATCTCGGTATAATTTTATATTCATCTTAGAATCAACAGAGTTTGTTCCCTTTTTACTGCTATTTTTTTAGTTAAATCCCTTTAGATGGCTTCCGGCATAAATAATTTTACAACATCGATAATAAAACTAACAAATGTTATTTTATTGGCTTTTTAAATCGTAACCCTGTAAGTAAATAAAATAAATATTGTCTATTTCAGGAGAACAATGCAACGTGGGCGGTTTTTAGTAAATACGGTAGAAGAAAGGGATAAAGAAAACATAATTCCTCCTATAATTTTTTAAAAAACGCAACGGTGGAAGATAACTTTAAGATGTCATCAAGAGATAAAGGCTCATTTAAGGAAACTCCTGACGTTTTGTCAGCAGTTGACACATCAATTTATAGCACTTCTAAACAACAAAATTCTGTTGCACCGAACTACTTACATTTCACCGATCCGGAGGGATGAAAGTGGTATTGACGACTCCGATGAAGATCCCAATTTTCGATTGTTTAACAAAAATAAGATCCCACCTACGGTCGTATCTCTATCACCATCATCATCGGCGACTTCATCCAGCAGGAGCAGCAGCAGCAGCAGTAGCCGTTCGAGTTCGTCGGATACCGAAGATGATAGTGAGCAACCAGGCTCTCAAAATATTATGGTTCCTGAAACAACTACTGAGATCGAAAAAAGGGCAAAAAGAGAGTATGCAAACCAGGAGCGTGGCAGTCGAAAGTCGCGAAACTGCTAAGAAATTCTGGCAAGTCCCTGTCGAAATCAAAGAAACAAGTTGCAGAGAGAAATGTCGGCTAAAATGCAAAGACAAAGTGGATGAAATGTCAAGGCAACTTGTCTTTGGCGCATACTGGAGACTGGGCAATCTAGAAAGGCAAAGAGAATATATAGTACGGCACTCACAACAAATAAAGCCTAAATATCACTACTCGAGTACACAAAATTTTAGAGCACTTAACAATCAACACTGGCTCTACAACCCAGTACGGGTCTTGGCCGCATCAAGGCGCCGCCTCCACTCTTCTTTGTCCTGTGCCAAAGTCCTCCAAGCTCTGGATCCAACAATGCTACCTGCATCTTTCTCGACCTCGTCTGCCCTTCTTAATCGTGGCCGTCCGCGTTTCCTTTTTCCGTCAACATACCCAAATAGCAGTCTCTTATAAGTAGCGTTGTCCTCCATTCTGGCCATATGTCCAGCCCATCTAAGCCTAGCTATTCTTATAAACTGAACCACGTCTAGCTCCTGATACATCCGATATATCTCTGCATTCTGCCTGAGTCTAAATTGATCGCCAACTCTAACTGCTCCATATATCCTTCTTAATATTTTTCTTTCGAAGAGCAGTAAACTATTGGCATCTGCCCTGGACAGAGGCCAGGTTTCTGATCCGTAAGTTAAAACAGGCCTTATGCACGTCTTGTAAAGTATCACCTTGGCTTTTCTTGATATCAGATGGCTTCTTAAAATTTTTGCCATCCCAAAATAACATTTATTAGCGGTCAACATTCTTAACACCGCCTTTTATTTTGAGATTGATAGAATTAAAATAAGAGTATGCAAGCCATTTTTCAAATCCACTCTTGACTTGAACTATAAAGCTATAAAAACAGCACTTTCAAGGAAAACAGCATCAGGAGTTATCCAAGCGGAATTCAGAGGAAAACACGGTCATCTTCCAACTATTGATCCACAAATTAGACAGAGCGTTAAAGATTTTATAAATTCTATTCCCCGGATCGAATCACTCTACTTGAGAGCCCAAACTACAAGAGAATTCATATCAAGTAATAAATCATTAACAGATATCTAAAGAGATTATAAACAACTTCGTGAAAGGGATGGATTACCGGTTTCCACGTCTTCTACATTCAACAGAATATTCAATACCGAATTCAAAATTTCTTTCTTCATACCGAAGAACGATCAATGTGATTTCTGCGAAAGGTACAAGAACTCTAATGAAGAATAAAAGTGCGTGTTAATCCATGAATCTTCATATTGGAGGACCTTGGCACAGGACAGAGAAGAGTGGAGGCGGCGCCTTGATGCGGCCAAGACCCGTACTGGGTTGTAGAGCCAGTGTTGATTGGTAAGTGCTCTAAAATTTTGTGTACTCGAGTAGTGGTATTTAGGCTTTATTTGTTGTGAGTGCCGTACTATATATTCTCTTTGCCTTTCTAGATCGCGCAGTCTCCAGTATGCGCCAAAGACAAGTTGCCTTGACATTTCATCCACTTTGTCTTTGCATTTTAGCCGACATTTTTCTCCACAGGGTGGTCCAACATTTCTCTCTGCCACTTGTTTCTTTGATTTCGACAGGGACTTGCCAGAATTTCTTAGCAGTTTCGCGACTTTCGACTGCCAAGTTCCTGATTTGCATACTCTCTTTTTGCCCTTTTTTCGATCTCAGTAGTTGTTTCAGGAACCATAATATTTTGAGAGCCTGGTTGCTCACTATATTATTATGATTAGATATGCATATAAATGTGACATTCAAAGTTTGTAAAAATTTTACCCTTTAGGTTTCTTGTTTAAGAGCAAATCAGTTATTCTAGTGTAATGCGCATTGCTTCAAGTTGTGATATTTTATTTTTTACAATCATATCTTGTATTGAGTCTATTTGGCCTAAATAAACAGAGAAATTGCTTAAAGTAAAAAGTACTATTTCTACCAGATTTCTAATTAAAAAGTGAAACTCTTGCCATTCTTCACAGATAAAACAAAATAATACTTCACTCACTGACATTGGGAACTAATCATATTGTATCATAATTAATCATACATATATTCATTAGAATCAAACTGTTAATAATCAACACCTCTAAACTTTTACAGTTGGGACAAAGAAGTTTCAGACTGCACTATTGTGGAATATTAGCAATATTTATGTTTTTAATGTAGCACATTTTATTATCCAAGACTACATTGGTAATACATTTAATATATAATTATTAAACAGCCAAAACAAAATAGTTAATAAATCAAGTTAAGATCTTTATGAAGAAAAAAATTAATAGAAGTGACATAAAATGTTATCTTAAAGAATCTTATCTTAAACGATACTTAAATGGAATTGGGGATCAGAGGATTACTTTCAGAGCAAATTTATCTCTGCCAATTACTTTTACTTCTTGCTAATACGAATTGTGATAGATTAGATTTAATCTTGACAAGAAAAGGCAAAAATATTTGTGCACTTCTGGAGACATTAATTATACTTTACAGTAGTATAAATTATGCAATACCGAAGCCAAGGTATATGAATTAATGGTACTATACACATGGATGATGATGATACCAAGAAGCATTCACAGAACATCTCAGCAGTCTTTATTTGTTCTAGCACAGCCTCTGGTTGAGAACTTTCTTTGTTGTATTCTTCCTCCCCATAAGGTTCATAGACCACTTAATGTAATTTCTTCAAAGTAGAACTATCCTATTTCTAAATTTGTCTTTTTCTGTGTTTCATCTCTTGATATAGTTAAGAATATAGCAGATATGTAGTAGAAGGACTCCATTTCTTAACATTCATAACATACAGGCTGATAAATTTTCCAAAATTTCTTAACAATTGCTTTGTTTATTTATTCTTCCATTAAATCTCTATAATTCAAACATTCTGTTAAGTATGGAATATATATTTTTGATTAGCAGTTCGTACAAAATGTTATATTATTTAAATGTATTGGCCATTAGGGACATTTGCATTACTCTAATGATTAAGTTACTTTGATAAATTCCTTCCTTTGTGTTTTTGATAGTTTTTAAGAATTGAATAAGTTCTGTTTTAGTAAAAATATTAAGTTGTAAATGATATATAAAAAAAAGTTTAAATGATATATTTTTTAGATATTTAAAAATAATACAACAAAAATGTTTTTATACATTGAGGGTTGAACTAAAAAGTTGACTTTGGTCTTTATATCACCATCATGAAGCAATATAACTAAAGATAAAACACTCCTCCCTGTAAATTTATATTTTTGTTAGCTAAGCTATTTCCTCTCCTGAGAGTGGTATATATACTTCTGTGGTGCATTTGAAATAAAAAATTACGAGGTCAATGAACTTGAGGTCAGATGGCGAAACTTATATATGGTAAAGAGTCAAGTAAATTTACTGTCTTTAAGCATTACGTTTCACCCGATACTTGTTTACATTACATTACCTACATTACAAGGTTTGTTGTGTTCTCTATTTTTATTATTTATATTTCCAAGTTCCATTACATTTATTACAGTCATCCTTTTATTTTAAATACTAAATTAGACGATTCGCCATTCTTCTACTTACTTTTACCCACGTATTTTTTTTTCATCATTATTTTACTATCACATATCCGATTGTATTAGTTCAAAATTAAAAAATTTTGTAAAATTTTATTTTACATTTTTAATTATACCTGTTGTTTAACTATCTAATTTTATTGTTAATTACTATAATTTCAGCTTAATATTTTTGTATATTGTTTTTACAGTCCTGAGGAAAACGAGGTAAAAACTTCAATTTCTAATAATTGATCTATTTAAGGAATCATATTCTGATACCCACCCATCTCCAAAAAAAAATTAGAGATGGGACATAATTGATTATATGAAGGTATAAAATAATTAATCATCATATCAGTTTATAATTCTTAATAATGTTAGCCCATGATACTATTTAAAAATGACTTAATTAACCATTATATATTTCAGATAAGTGCTGCTTATAGGATGGCATAGATCCCGAAATAATTGCCTGATGCCTGTAGCTATTTTAGCTGAGGTTAGATTAATGATGGGATATAATCAGCAGTTAATTAGTTTAAATCAAGGTAGCGGTGGTTGCAGGGGGGGAGGGGGGGGGGTGTGTGGCTCATCTCTTCTCATCAACCTGCCTCGTCTCTAACAAAATCCTTTCTTTTTTTTTTCATACCAAATAAATTGATGAATAATTTTTATTCTGGAATATTGTTAAATTTATATTAATTTTAAATATGTGATTTGATTATTTTAAGGTAAATTATATAATAGTGTGTATAATGTTCTTAAATTGATATTAATCTTAAAATATGTGGTTTGGTTATTTCAGGGTAAATTATATAATGCTACGTATAAATTAAATAAGATATATTTATTATTTGAATGGATATTACCTGATTAGTTATAAGACAAAGGTAATAGTATAATTTTTTTTTTATATATATTTTTTCCATTGGTATCAATCATTATTCTCAATAACTGCTTTGAATTTAAATATAAATTTTGTGTTTATTATAATGATTACTGATTAATTTGATATTATTTATAAATCCTTGTTCCGCTCTAAAAATCACTCAAGGGATAAACAAAACCTAAAGAATGCTATTTGGTTGAAGATGGAACCTTGATTATAGTTTTAAGTTCAATTATAATATATACCAAATCTACGGGGTTGGAGAAGATCGCTTTTATTTATTGAGACAATCCCTCCCCCCCCTCAAAAGATGTATGTATATTCATAGTTCCTAATTTCCAATTATGGCCCTTGTAACCGAGATTGAGATTTTCTTCTGGTTAATAAATCTGTAGCCATTGTTTGACACGGAAATAACTGACATTTTAATTCCATGCTAGAAAAAAAAAGTGAAATCACGTGAAGGTGGTTCCTTAGATGTTTTCTTGTGGTCCACAAAATAGCAAGGAATATTTTGCCTACAAAAGCATGAAACTTTGCAAGTCCAAAGCGTCATGGTTTATGACTATTTTATCTCATGTGTACATTTTCGCTTAGAAATTAATGTTTGAAATTATGCACAATTATTATTTTCTTTTAGTCCATAAAAAATTTGTTTTTACTATTTTTGCCTAGTCTGAAAAATTAGGGTTTGAATTTTTAGGGATGGATTGCGTTATTGAACAATAGCATGCCGTAAATAGTTGTAGCAGCAACCACAACAATTATAGGTTATAGTCAAAGGCATAACCTTCCCCTGCCTCAGTGTTGTCTCAAAACATTATCAAACGATGAGTTTAGTGTGTACACTGAGGAGAACCGGAAAATTACCTACCAAATATGTGTGCATTTGTTCTGGAGTATTTATATGTAAGCAAACTTGACATTGTTTTTATTGTATCAGACTGAAGGAAATTTTATTGTTATTTGTTTATTTTCAATCTTTATTTATTTATTTATGTCAGAAGTGTTAATTTGAATTGTCTTTAAAATTTAAAATTAACATTTTAAATTTTAAAGACAATTCAATTTAAATTAAAATTTAAAATTACTAATTATTGGGAACAATTATTCTTCAATTTTTCTTATACCTTTCTCTGTATTGAACTCGACAATGAACGATACTGCAATGGAAGAGAAGACGATAGTAGTCGGAACTTTTGGGTTGGAACCTAACATAAGGATCCCAACCTTTTGGAGGCCACACCGGGAACTTTGGTTCTGTAAGGCTGAAGCGATTTTCTCCATATCTAACATAACAAGTTCCAGTGTTAAATTTCAATTAATTCTTGGTAGTTTAGAGATCGAAATTCTAAAAGAGATGGTAGATATAATGAAGAACCCCCCGGACGAACCTAATGAAGCCCTTAAAAGCCGGGAAGGTGCTTCAAATCTACGGAGAATCCGAAAATCTACGTTTTAGGCGATTCCTGGAAAGGAGCGTCTATCTGAGGGAGAGCGGCCTTCCCAACTTCTCAACGAGTTAAAAAGACTCGCCGGCATCTCAATACCTTCTGACATCTAACGTGAAGTGTGGTTGAAGGCGCTACCCGATCGAATGCAGGCCCCTCTGGGGTTTACCAAAGGAATATCTGTGGATAACCTGGCAGATATCGCCGACCGAATTGCCGAAGTGTACGAGCCCATAGTCATCCAAGTTCGTAAACAGAACACGCATTCCACCCCGATCCAATCTTCTCAACTATCTCAACTGGAGGATAAGGTCCAGAAGTTAAGCCCAGAAATCAGTAAGCTGAAAATGGAGGAAGGGCGCCAGGGACGATCGCACTCAAAGCAGCGGCAACGTAGTCGCTCCAGCAGCAAAAATAGGAATCGGTGCTATTTTCAGCTACAAGGCTTAGGAAAACTTTTAGTAACGCCTTGGAAGTCGGGCTCCGTTAAACATTAATCAACGCTTATTCACGAGAGAAAGACTACGGAGAGAGATATTTTGGGGACACATGTGCATGCTTCTGTCTTCTCTGCCAAGACCCGCTTGGGTACTCTGCAGGCAACCAGGGGCTTACCTAGTAAGTTTGCGTTTGTTCTCAAATGTTTCTATGTTTGTGAACTTAACCATTGTTTTAATTATAATTAATGGTTTAATTAAGTTGTTATTGTATCAGACCGAAGGACATTTTACTATCGTTTATGTTTATTTTCGATTGTCATTTGTTTATTTATGTCAAAAGTGTTTATTTTCTTAAGTGATTACAGTAATATATTTTTATCAATTAAAAACTGTTAATAAAAATAAATTATAAATAATATATTGGCGTAAGTCAACTAGATCCTAATTAAAGTAATGTTCCATAAACATTCTTCCCCTTGTATACATCGCAAAAATTGCGAGAAGAGGGGGAAATAAGATCGATGAAGAGAACGGATTTGTCTGACTTGTATCAATGTAAGCTTGTTTTGGAAATAAATTGGTAGCTCATTGGTTAAGAGCATTGCACCGGAGATGGATACAGGTTCGAGTCCCGGCCAAGACAAATCTTTTCTCTTCAAAACAAAAACATTTGTAGATTACAGTGATAATTTATTTTTAGAATTTTTTTGTTCTTTCTGCTACTTGATTAATTTGAAACGGGAGTGTATGAATATAGGGAAGGTTATAAACAGTTGGGTAACCAACGAGGCTTTATGTGAAATGGATTTGCCACTGCCTCAACCATTTACTTTGTACTAATTAAAAATTCAATGAAATTATAGATATTTTGTACTGAGCTTGTAAAGCCCACAATATGTTAAAGCCACAAGGATAGGAATAATTACCTTCTTCTTCTTTTACTTCCTCTTATGCCATTTCTACCATCGCACTTCAGTGTAAGACACTGCAACTGATACAAACCATTCCGAAAAACAAAATAAGGCCCGGCGCACATTGGACCCAGCCCACCCACACCTGGGTGGTTCTGTGAAGCATAGAATTGAATGAGTCGCTACACATTGGACCCAGCCCAGGGCTAGCCCATTTGTTGGGATCCACCCCTGGAAACGTTTGTCCTCTCCGCACAAATTTTGTGGGCGTGGGTACCATTGTGCTTTGCAATAGGAGTTCGAAAAGTTAATAGAAATCATTCGGAGCCATTCCTTTCTATTTGACACTTGTCATAGACTATATGAAATCCAAAATGAAGGCTGAGTTGAAAACTATTTTTAAAAACTTTTTTTTTTATTTTAAAAGAAAAGATATGTCCAGGGCTGGGATTCGAACCCGGGTCACCCATGTCTCTAGTGTGGTGCTCAGCCAACTGTCTTTCCAAATAAAAATATTTTAAAATTGTAACAATTAATAAAAAAAAATTATTTAAAAAATGTTGCAGTTTTAATACTACTTCCTGAAGCAGGTTGAACTCTCCGTATGTTTTCCTCCCAGCTGAATAAATATTTTTACTTCTCCTCTCTGACTACAACTACAACTACAACTGGGCTCAATATGCAGTACTCGACCCATCCCATGGTCTGGGTTGTGCTTGGGCTGAGTCCAATGTACGCCGGGGTTAAGTGTTAGGCAGATAAACAATGAGAAGGAAGTGGGGGAGGGAAATGCTGGTAGCGAAATGTAGGCAGCTGGTTATCACCTGCATCACGAAAGTGGAAGGTTTTGACAGGGAGACCTTTTCTAAATAAATACCATTTATTTTCATATGAAATAGGAAAATAGTTGAAATGAAATTACCTATTTAAACTTTTTTTATTAAATAATTTTTTGTGATCTGTTAAAGTTGAGAAAAATAGGGAAATAAACAAAAGTACTACAAAATAAATGTTTATTATACATTTTTAATTTTTAAATAATTACTTAATTAACAAATAAATTAACACAGAATTATAAAGGCTTACATTATTTAGTATTTACAGGATTATACAAAGAGAAGAAGAATATACAGACACTTTACAAAATATACACTTTATGGAACAAAGCACACTCATTTGGCATAAAAATTTGGTTAAGTTTCTTTATATCGGTGACATCCAACACTGCTATAAACCACAACATGCTGACTTCCTTCTCCTTTCAATGAAATTCAACAATCTTTCTACAGGAGCTGACCAGACTGAATCATTCTGGAAACAAATATAAAAGTGATAAACGGTATCAGTAATAGTATTAAAATAAGATTAACAAATTATTGTGCATAATAATTCAGTTAAAATTATTGTGCTACACATTGACAGACATCAAAGAAGTGGCTTTGTTCCGCACTATAATAAAAAAAAAAATTTAATAGTTTTAAAAATATTATTAAGACAATGAAACGGTTAAATGAATACAATTAATTTGTAAACCAAAACATAATCATTAGGCATGTTATTAAGAAACACAGACAAACTAATTTTGATAACTACTTTGATTTTTAAATAAGTATCAGATTACATGAAAAAAAACTTTAAATCAGTATGGGATTCAGTATCATCCATCAGATAGAGTACACATTATGGTTAAAATAAAGTACACTATGATAAGTTTTTAAATGACAGTGAATATATTTTTAATCATATGCCATATGTTGCAAGTTCAAGGTATCAAAACATCATAATAAAGTAAGAAGAAAAAACCAATCATCCAGTCAACAATTCATTAATTTATTAAATTTTTAATACGTTTCGACTCTAAAAGTCATTTTCAATCCAGTCAACAATTTATTAATTTATTAAATTTTAATACGTTTCGACTCTAAAAGTCATTTTCATTTTAAAAGGGTATCAAAACTATCTAACTTGGATGCTCATTTTTTTTACTTTTAATTTCTTTGAGATCTTATAGATTATTGATACATTACTATAATGATAGTTGCAATAAATAAATTATGCAAGATTATTATTTTAAGTACCTCTTTAAACCATGGTGATAGTAGCAGGCTATTAGGCAAAGCCCTCTGATCAGGATCTGGAGCCAAAGCTGACGTAACTAGGAACAAAGCATCTTCAGGAACACCGCAAAAATAGTCAGGAGGAAAACTATAATTAGCTGTACAAATATTACTGAAGGTTTCTTCTGGGCAGTCATCAAGGAAAGGTGAAACACCACTGTAAAATTATTTTAATGTAAGCTTATGATACCCCTGCTAATCATATAAATAAATTGTAAAAAACTAATAAAATGATAAAAAGAAAAATTACATGAAAGGGAAACTTTATTTCTAATTACCTTAGAGTAACATACAGCAGAACTCCCAAACTCCACATATCTGAAGAGTGGGTTAAATTAGCTGTAAGGGCCTCAGGGGCAGCAAACTCTTGGTCGGGCTCTGAAGGTCCAAAGTCGACCAGCCTTACAGTACCATCATTTTCGACGAGAACATTTTCAGGCTAAACAGATAATAAACCCATAATCAACTAAATGTAACAAAAATATGAGGTAACAATTTTAGTTTCTCTTTTATTTAAAAAAATATGTATAAATATTTATTTATGTTTTCTAAATCTTTATTTATGATTGACTTGATCATAAATACCAATAGAAATATAACATAAGTTTCGAGTTATGAAGAATAACAAAATAAAATAATAAAGTTGAATACCTTTATATCTCCATGCATTACATGCTGTGATAGAAGATACTGCAGGGCATAAATTATCTGCAGAAACAACTTCTTTATTTTAGCTTCTTTACCTTGTACGCTGCAGATGTGTTCAAGAATTTGTGACCCCTTGACCCTGTTGAAAAAATCAAATTAATAAAATACTAAATTAATTTTATATATTATGATTAATCGTTTAAGCATTTTACTATCGTTTATGTTTATTTTTGATTGTCATTTGTTTATTTATTTTAAAAGTTTTTATTTTCTTTACTGATTACAGCAATATATTTTTATTAATTAAAAACACTTAATAAAAATAAATTATAAATAATACAATGACATAAGTCAACTAGATCTTAAAATTAAAGTAATATTCAATGAAAATTCTTCCTCGTGTATACATCGCAAAATTGCGAGAACACGGGGGATATAGGATCGATGAAGAGAACAGATTTTTTGTTCTAGGTGGGGGGATGACCCCGGTAGCTTAACTGGCTAGAGCGTTGCCACGGTGAGGCGGATGACCCGGGTTCAAATCCCGGCCTGGGGCAAATCTTTTCTCTTCAAAATAAAAATATTGTATATAATTATGGTAAATTATTGATTTTCAGATTATCAAATAGTCCAGATCTAAACTATATTGAACATCTCTAAGATCGAGATTAGTTGCCAAAATGAATAAAGAGATTTCCTTCCAAAATTCTTTCTGTATTTTTCTAAAGATCTGAAAAATATCCCGATCAAAAAAGAAAATATGTAAGTTATTGAAATGTCATGTTGAATGTGTCGTGATAAATGCAAGAATAGAAGAAATACTCCTTAACCATATATATCTATTAACAGTATATTTATTTATATTTTTCATATGTTTGTTATAAATTAAGACAATATTTATTTTAATATACTGTGTAGACATTTTAATATTACTTGGTTGAAAGCTGAAGTTAATAGTAAAAAAAAGAATACTTTTTCAACTCTCGGTGTATAACATTAAATTTATCATGTTTAAATGCAAACATGACCTACGGAGTAGAGCTTTGGGGCTCCACTAAGCCATCGAATTCCTCTTGTATCCAATCCCTACAATCCAAAATCCTTAATCCTCCTTATTTTGTTAGGAATAAAGTCATCCATAACGACCTTAATGTCCCATTTGTTGCTGATTTGGCCCGAACCCGCTATCTATCCTTTCATAACAAACTTCATTTCCACTCAAACCCTCTAGTTTCAAACCTAGCTTCCTCTTCTATTCCCGATAATCCTCCGAAGCGTCTGAAAAGAAGATGGTCCCGTGACTTCTTAGTTGAACTTGTGATTTGAGTACTACCAGTGGGTAGTTTCTCTACTTGTCATTATATCATGTCATTATGTATCACTTAGCCCATTCACTTGATGTATTATTTTAATACAGTTGTAAATATCAATAAATAAATAAAATTAAAAAATGCAAACATTGACTAATGGTTTAGTGTTTATTTCATAGAAGATAACTGGTATATTAAATCACTTGAATTTCGTCTATTACTGTAGATAAACTGACTAATTCAGTTAGTGATTCTTTTATAAATTTTATCACTATATATTTACATGTATGTTACCTATTTAGGATGCACATACCTGGTCATAACAATGGTGTCAAAATATTCCTTGGGTGACTCAGTGAAGAGAGCTAAGCCGGAGACAATGTTCCTGTGACAGAGCTCCGATAGTTTCTTGTATTCATCTTTGGGTCCATCTTCTGAAGGGAGTCTTCTTCTATCGATGATTTTCAATGCCACTTCCTGGCCTGTTACCACATCCTTCCCTGCATACACTTCACCATACTTCCCTATTCCTATACATAGAATAACCAAATAACTTTCTGCAATGAAAAAGTAAACATTATGTTATAACAGTTTATGATATTGTTATTGAATATAATTCAAATTTGACAGAAGTTTGCCCTTTAAATAAAAAATAAATAAAAACAATTAAGTAACAAACAATAATTCTAAAACATTTGGATCTTATTTCTTATCACAGATCAAATCTATCAGAACAAATAGTATTAGTAACTATTACAGTACTGATAAGCAATACTAAGGTTTAGTTAAAACTAAGAAAAGGACAAAAGCATTGAAAAACTTATCAAACATTTTTAAGCCAAAAATTCCAACATTTAATCATACTGACCTGGACACACCATGAAACCATTTGATCAATAATTATGTACCAATGAGGAATTAAGTCTCTGTTTTCAATCTCAACTTAGTTAAACTTAAACCAGTAATATGATCGGAGATTAAAACACACTGTGTTTGATTGAATCAGTTTAAGAAAAGATCACACCAGTCAAAATATAATCTTTAAATGGATGAAACATATGCTGGAACTGAATAAGGAGAATAAAACAGAGGAAAGGGCTCTAAGCCTTATTGGAGCCAACTTATTTTTGTGTAAATCCATATTTGATAGAATCAGCATTAAATAGTTTAAACTTTAAAATGTGATCAGATAAAGTACGATTGAAAACCTTGATTGGGTAATCATCTAAAAACAGTCAAATTCTTAATCCTATTCAAAGATATATATATATATATTTTAAATCTTAGTATACTTAATCCTATATATATATTTTAAATCTTAGTATACTTAATCCTCTGCCATCCGCTCGAGTAACTTCACATATTATTGCTATTATAAAGAAAAGGTATATTCTATTGCCTTTTTTGGGTTAAACAATTCTATCGACAACTCATTTCTTACATTAGAACATAAATGTTCCTATTTGAGCTGTCTACTATTGTCCTTAACTGTAAATAGAAGAGAAAATTTCAGACCAGTCATTCTTAGTGACTGGTGGTGTAACAAACTTTTTAATCACTTATCATTTTCAATTGATATTTAGTGGTGAATTGAGTATAACAGGTGAAGGAGAATTTTTTGATTATGAATTGAGCAATCTAACATTACTGACAACTAAAATCAGCTTACATCATCATTTATATGAAACAGTTGTATGTCTCCCCAAATGCAGCCAGCATTGAAAGTTGTTGTAAGACTCGTAGAATCAGAGCACAAAGAATTTATATTATTACCATATTTTTATACATGTAGAAATGTTATCTTTTGAAGAGAAATTTTGTGAAAAAGAAATTTGCAGAGATTAAAATCAAATTTAAAATCGATGAATAAATGAAATATTTATAATTTACAAATACTTTGGATATTTGTTAGACAGATTGGATTGTATTTACTTAAATGCGAAAATTTTAAACCACTATTCATGTAGAACACACACAAGAATCCAATTTTATTCAATGCGGAATTATAATTCTTTAATTAATTATTTTTTTAACAGTTTAATTTCAAATGTTTTTAACAATGATAGACTTACCAATGAGATCCAACTGCTGGTATCTCCTGTAGAGGGGGTCTTCCTCACAGCTCCACGCCAGTGCTCCAGAAACATCCTTGCCATCCTCAGCACTGCCACCGCAATCCCCGTTTGATGATGAGCTCTGTTCCATCCAACATGACAGTCTTCTTTCTCTCTCTCTCTTTCGTCATCATGCAAGTTACTGACTAGGCTAAACACATAGTTCACATGCTCAAACGGTTATGACATGCCAACACAAATCATTCTTTTGTGTAAATACAAACATCTTATGAATGTGTAAGGTTACAATAAAATTGTACCATGCTTAAACTCTGAATGAAAATCAATCTTTCACATTTCACAGAAAAATTTGAATAGATTAATGCAACTCAATTAAAAATGTGAAACATGTTACACAAAATAAAAATCGACAAACTTTATAAATAACTTACATGCAACAGTGATTTACCACACACACAAACATTATTTTTCAAAAACAATACCAAATATAAAATATTAAATATTGCAGAAACAAACACAAACAGTGCAATTTCCTCAACTAATATGTAAGTGGTATTGTTAAATTGGTAACTACAGAGAACTGTATAAATCATTGAATCCAGTTACGATAAAATAGATTTGAGAAATTTATCTTTTCTTTTTTTTTTTATTAAAGAAATTATTATTCATATTAAAGAAAAACAACCAACTTAGTCTCGATAAAATATAATTATTGTTTATTTTCTATTCATTTAACGCCACTTTATGATGCTATGACTAATCGGCCGATGCTACAGTGGGAATCTATAATATACCTAGCTATAATTAGGATAGGGATCTTTAACGAGCACCTCACATCGCTCAGGCTTGGGAACCCCATTTTACATTAAAGATGACATAAAATAAAATTTAAATATCTATTGAAATTTAATTATTTCAACATTTTTCTTTTTACATTAAAGGAAACAGTTTAAAGAATCATCTTATTAGTTATTATCAGTTATGAATCCCTTATATAAATGATATCAATGAATGGATGAAAACATACATGGCTTTAATAATTAATATAGTTTATTATCAGAACCTTAAAATTCTTTTTTTTTAAATTCAATAAATGAAATTTGTATTGCTTACAAGGTCTGGTCAAGTGGACAAAGAGAAAGCATAAAGCCCTACTTACACTTGAACAACCACTGGCATATAAAAGAAGCCATTAACAATTCTTTGGGCATTCCCCTTTGTTGGGATCTTTGGCTTAGGGTGTTCATAAGCCAAAAGTGAACTTAAGTAATTTTTATTGCAGTAGTTAGTTATAATACGTGCCGATCTTAAGTTGTAAATCATGCAAAAACAAAACATTTTTTTTAATTTATTGTTAGAGATACACTAATCATAAATAAACTCATTTCTAAATGCTTATAATCATCTCAATCAAAAGGTTGATTATAAGACAGAAAAGTCAAAAATTACCATGTTAATTACAATAACCCTATGTGGGCGTTGCTTTACTTTTCAAACAATGTAAGAAGATTTTTATTAGCCTCAACCATTTTTTACATTTTTTTAAAAATGGAAATGTTTGACTTTACTAGTTTTATAATCAATATTTTAATTATCATATCAAAGAACAAAAATCATTTCTTTTGGTTGTTAATCACACTTTTTATTTTAATCAAGTATGAAATTATCATTCAATACATAGAAAACTGATAACTTATTTATTGATATATATTTTATGGGATGATAAAGTTTTTAAACTTTTAATAAAGTGTTCATAATATTATAAGAACAACATAAACATATAAGTGATTCAAAGCCAAAGATTTTCTGTATCTGTTACAAAAATAAGATAGGATTTTTTCGTATTCTATAAGTCACATTATAAAACCTTAATTAGTGAGTTTACATGTTTAGTTAAATATTTTTATTTTGTGAAACAAATAAAAAAATACATGTTAAAATGTAAGAGAACCCAAAAATAACAAAATTTGAAGATATACCACTTTGGCGTATTAACATTATATAGGTAATGTAGTTCTATTTATCATTTGAAAGACCAGAGAAGGGGATTACTCAACAGTTACAGCAGGACAAAGAAACATATTGTATCATCTGACCTCGACTGTTTTGCTATAACCGTCTATATTTATCTTTATCTTTATTTTAATTTTAAATAACAATTCATGGAATATAGTTATATCTGATTGTGAGATGCATTATCAAATTATAATTACTTATGCCTATAATAAAATAAAGGCTTACCGAATCAGACCACCTCCGTACGTGACTTGTGTGGCGCTGGGGAACTTCGCTCCGGGCACGACGCAAGGTAGCTCGGAAGCCTCCTAGTAAGCTTTGCCTTTTGCAATGCGACTGGGAGACATAGACTTCAGGGCATTCAGCGTGCGAGAGAGGAGGGCTTGGCTCTCGGGAACCGTATCTGTATTTTACATCATCAAATTAATTTTAAATCCTACAAAATATCAATTACTTATTTTATTTGGTAATAAAAAGAAGATGGGAAAAATAAATGTTAGATTTTACTTTAATATATGTATGTAATAATATATATAGATTTTTTTAGTTACAAATTATTTTCCAACAACAAACCAAATTAATAAACAGTAGACTCTGCTTAGTTTTAACTGGGATTTATTTAGAATTAGCTAATTTAAAGTTACAGATATGGTTTTTTATTGTTGATAGATTTTATTAATGTAATGTAGAGTGTATATAAGCTCTGATTTGAAAATTATCTTATATATTGTTAAAGTGTTTTACTAATTTTATATTTACAACGGTCAATGAATTTTTAATTTTAAAAAAAGTTATAAATTAGTGTTGCAAATTAAGAGACAATACAAATTATTACTTCAAAGAAGAACCTATAAGGGTGAGCTGTGAATATGACTTGGAAAAACAAAACAGGTTTATTAATTAATATTCCAAAAAGAATTTGTTGCTTCGATGCTAGAATATGAATTTTTTTAAAAATATTTATTAAAACAAATATTATTTGGTTATTGTCCTATCTAAATCAGATTTATTAAACATAATCTAAGACATTTTCTACAGAAATAAACAAAGTTGTATGATTACAGTTGGTTTTGTTTTTAATATACTTTTAGTAGTTTTCTTATTATTTACAGATAATCGGAACAGACTGTAAAGATATTAATTATTATTTGATATCAAACCAGAATTACAAATAAATAGTTTTTGGACATCAGGGAGAAAAACAAATTTTTATTGAATGGTGTTATTTGATGAAAATCTTTTAATAAAACCATAAATATTATTAATATTATACCACTAATTATGCATTGTGCATTTTTTATTTTCAAAATAATGACTTATCATTATGGATCAGAAGTCTACTGTTTCTGACAAATAAATTTTGTAAAAATATATGAAGTTGTTTTAAATTATGGACATCTAGTAGTTTTCAATGTGGAAAGACAACTAAAAAAATTCATGCACAAAGTTAAAAACCATTCTATCCAAAAATATAAAAAAATCATGTGCCAAATGTTTTCAGAGTAAATTCCAACTCACCAAAACCTTTAATGAAATAAAAACTTATTTTGAAAAACCTCATTTTGCATGCACGGCTATAATGCACTAAATTCTACATGCTGTAAATTTAATAACAAAAAGGACCATAAAAAACAAATAATAATAAAATTTGATCATGGTTGTATATAAAAATACTTGTGCAAGATAAAAACTATATAAATAAAACATGTTCTAATAAATGGTGAATTCATTAAGTAAAATATACCTGTAATTAAATACAATATAAGATTCTTAGAATAATCTTCAACATTTGGCTGATCGCAAAGTTTGTGTCTTCTGCAGATAAACCCTAGAATTTAGTTTTGAGATGTTTAATGATTGTTACGATATAATATGTTTAATTAACCATTGTTTATTTCTATTCTTCGTTGTTATGATGTACTTCTAATAGTTAAATTTCTATCATTCCACAGAGATGAGCTACAATCTTATAAAGTTTTTTAACCAAAGCAAAAGTTTTCTTACAGATACTCTTAATTTTTAAATTGTAGTAAGAAATACAAGTAAAAGAAAGAAATAAGTTGCTAAAAAAATCTAGCTCCGCAGTTTAAAGTTGGCAATGTTCAGATAAGGTAATTTTTTTAAAGATTGATTTTATATATGTTCATTGATGCCTGCCAATTTAATAATGATTAAAGAATTTATGGATAAAATTTTAGGTATACCATCCCTATCTCTACCTGTCTTGACCTACAGTCAAGTTAAATTCTTAGACTTAGATCCTTCTTCCAAGTATTTTTTAGCCTATAAGTGAGGTGGGTGTATGTAATGTTGTGATAACTCATAAATGGATCTTTAACATAGTCCAAGTTTTGAGGATTGGATAACTTATGATAATTGTTGAAGGAGACTATGAACTGGCTGGATAAGGTTATTCAAGGCAACAAGATGAGTGGCTGAGGTGAACTAGATGATTTTCAGCTGGAGGTTGCACCTGGGTAATGCACTTTTACATGCTTGAAAAATCTTGTTGCGTGCAAGCTGCTTGAGTTCCCACAGTAATTGATTGTACAGACTACTGCAAATGTTTCAAGTCTAATGACTTAGGTTCTCCAAAAAGTCTAAGGATGTAAGTATTTCCCAATATACGTGTTTAAAAAATGCCTTAGTCCATATAGATGTTTTTATTTGCATAATCTTCCAAACCTTATTTCAGTTTTCCTATTGTATATGCTTAACTGCTTCTGTTTAAAATAACTTTCAATTCCGCACCTCCAAAATTAGGTACCATACTTAAATTATTATATTAATGTACAAATAAATAGTTATATCTAATACTTGCATGCATGGTTCAAAAATAAGTACATAATTTTGCAAGAAAACTACTTAAGTGGTTACCTCAAATGTTGAATCACTCCATCAAAGTAAAAGATAGTACAATGAATAGGCTTTAACTTTTAATGATTTAATAAAATTAATCGTGTCGATAATAGACAAATTTTATAATTTAGCATAAAAGCAACATACCAAGTAATATAATAACAATTACTGATTACATAATAAATGATATATAATGTATATAGTTAATTAATTTTATAAGTACATATATTCATATTATATTTTAATATTTATTATTTCTTTTATCCAGATTGATCACTAATTCCAAGAAGTTTAAGGTCATTCAGTTTTAAAATATGATAAATGCCTTTAAAGTAATTTTGTTTAATTTTCTTTTACGTTATTTTTAATTATATTAGCTGATCTATATAGTTAGTTCAAAGGAAATAGAAAATATAAACCAACACCAAAATAATTATTAATTTTTGTTATTAATATAGAAATTTCTTAAGAATAGTTAACATAAAGATTATTAATATTGTGAACAAAACAACTTTTCTTTATTTTAATCCAGCTGTATTTTCATTAACCATGGCAAGAAATCATTTTGAATTCAAAGTTCACAATTTTATAGTGACAATGAGCAACCAAGGTCACAAGCAAGATGATATCGCAGAGGCAGGCGGCGTTTATCAGAGCATCTTCTACTGGGCTTTAGTCCAATTATGAGAGACTGTGATTGCCAGTAGGAGGCCGGGCAGTGGATCACAGTGCATTAAAATGCAAAGAGAGGATAGAAATATTGTTAAGAAATAATATGAAAAATGCTAAACAAATTAAATACCACAAAATTAACAATGTCCCTACTCATTATTGCCCAGTTTATATTGAAAAGATAAGACATGATGATAAATAGCTAAATATATTAATATATATATATATATATATATATATATATATATATATATATATATATATTTTAATATATTAATATATTATTAAGGACATTTTGTATTTAAGCAGATATTTAGTCAACCCTATAATGCCTGGAAATCAAATTCCAGTCCCAATTTTAGGAGTAAGCAAAGCTTACCATGAAATTACCAAGACTGTTAAAAACTTATTCCATCTCAACTATTTCATAATTGAGAACAATAACATTTAATCTGACATAAATATCATAATATCTAAAACCAATTAGAGAAGTGAGTACATGTTAATAGGTGATTAAAATGCATAATAAAAACAAAATGTGTATTAACGCATTCAATATTCGGGTCATTCATCATGCTTTAAAGCCACATGCTCGCTTTAATTTCTACCTAACCGCTAAAGTAATGGTGAACTACACTCCATTCATAAAACTGAAATAAGTGCCTGAAACTTGAAATTTCAATAGTTTTCGATAAACTTACCTCATTTGAATCAAAAATAGGATATTAAGACAAAAACCAGTCCCGATAAAATTACTGTTGGTCAAAAGTGGGAATAAATAAGAGACAATTATGTTACTTAATGAAAACTGATGTGTCCTTTATTTATGTACAAACATACATATATATTATCTATATATAATATATATACTTCATATGTACACTTAATATCACTTTAAGAAATTTTACAAACAATTATATGCAAATCATGTGCTCTCTCTCAATGATCTCTTCGAAAGAAAATTATGTTTCATAGACTACATTAATAAATCCCAGTTGTTTTTTGCTTTGGGTTCTATTTTCTGCTATTTAAATGAGAACCTTAACAAAATGGATTATCATACATGAAACAATGATGTTCTTCCACAGAATACAATAATGATTACGCCAACAACTAAAATAATCTGGGAAATGTAAGAGAGCACAACCGCTCTAAAAATATATTAAACTTTAGTAAAAGTAATTAATAATATTTTTTTTAATTAACGCTTACAGTAGTATAATAATCTTATTTACAGTCTCAACTCCTTAAAATTTAATTATTAATATTCAAATATTAAAAAATTGTAATTTACCCGTTATAATACATTTTTGTTATCACAACATATGCAATGTACAAATTGCCCTTTTTTTTCTTTTTTTTAAATTTTTCGTTTACATTTATACGCTCACATTATATGGTCCATTGAAACATGAAGTAATTATATATAAATATAAAAATAAAATAAAATAACTCACATACAAAAATGGGAGGGAGAAATGAATGTACATAATGTTTTTATAACTATGAAGAAAATCTTTCTTTACTCATACCCCTTTCATAACATTTTATATTCACATCATCATTTTTATAAGTTAGTTTTATTTATTTTATTAATTTAACAGCACGGTTACATATCAATAATATTAAGAAAATACAAAACGACCTAGTCCTAAGGAAAGAAATGCTCATATTGTACAATAATTGATAGAAAAGGGAACTTCTCAATTATTTCCCCCCTTAAAACGTTAGCAATAATTTACATGCATAAAAACGGAAACACCCAAATGCCTCTCTATATTTTAACATATGCAATAATTAAAAGGAAATAAAATCTTTCAATGTGCAATCATGAACTTCCTCCACTTAATCATTTTTCCAGGTAGGGGGAGAAAAGCCTGTATACCTATTTACTTTCTAATAACTAATTAGGAAACATTCTCAATAGCTATCAATCGATAAGGCAGGAAAAAGTGGAGACGTTTGTAACGGAATAATCCTTACTCCTAAGCGTAAAAATACAATTATTCGACATAAAATTGACTAGATTAAAATTTGAACAGAATCACAGAGCGAGAATTTAAGATACAAATCATAGGATATCATCACAACAATAAATTATCAAATATTGTTGATAGCAATCTCTAATAAATAATACATTAATATATGTATATGTATAAATATATGCCACAATTTACATTCATATCCCACATATGATTTTTAACATTCTAATATACAATAGTGAGCTTTAAAATCTCCAACTGGACGCAAAACAAACCTACATATTCAAAACTTCTTACTTGTAGTCATCAGGCCATTAAACTCACCAGAGTCGAATTGGCACATTAACAAAAAAAAACTGCTTATTCTTGTCAATTAAGATCTTTAATCCATTGAAAATAAAATAAAGAAAAATTAAAAATATATATATGTGATATGTCACATTTTCTATATCAACCTCAATTTACAATAGTTACAATACAATTAGTAGTTTTAACTGTGAGTTATTAATTACAGCTGCCTCACACCTATTGGTCTATACAATGAAAACAATTTTATGTATAAAAATGTAGTCTTAATTGAGCTATAAAAAAATAGTTAAAATTTGTCTTTTCTTAAAAAAAAATTCAAATCATCCATTCTAAAGATTGGTAATATAGATGTGCGACAGGCATTCTTATAATAAATATATTAATTAGATTGTAATGGCCTAAAAAGTTACATGACAAGCACCAATTATTAATTTTTTTAAGTATCTAGAATACTCATGTCCCTGCCAAGTCCACAATGCTTCGTTATCAAATTTAGTTTTAGTAAATTTTTTAATGTTAGTAGATGAGCATTACACTATAACAACAGGGTATACTCTTTATATTTTCTTTGGTATTTGATTTTTTTATTCTTCTCGATTGCCCCTAATAAGTTAAAGCGACTATTAAGAAGCATTAAAAACTATTATAATTTCGAAACTTTGTCACTAGCAAATAACATATATTAGGAATGTGATTTTATCTATGAGTGACAATAATGAACTGCCCAAGGGCAATCGGGAAGCATGCAGCAGCAGGCTCAAGAAGCAACTTACGTTGGGTCCTTGGTCAGTTTGTTCTGGTACTGGATAGGGCTCTGGATGGCCTTGAGGAAGTCCCTCTGTGTCTGGAGGATGGTTCGCAAGTTGGTCAGCCACTCGGCTCGCAATTCTGGAGGAGGTAGGCACACATAGGAGGTTCCTGGCTTTTTAGGGTCGGTAGAACGGATTATAAAAGGTTCATTCGAGTAATCATCCTTGTCACGCGATGTACTTTCAAGGCTCATTTTGTTCACCTAAACAAAACAAGTTTCAAATGATATTCAGTGAAACTGTACAGCTAATTATCTATTTTAAAAATTCAGGTCTAAGTTATAGTTTATTATTTTATTCACTAGCAACGGCTACTAGTAATTAGCTCACTAGCAAAATTAAAAAATATTTATGCTGAAAATATGTGTCCTTACAACATAAAATAATTTTATTTTTTTTACCTGGATATGGGCTTTGTAGATGTAAACAGGATTAGTGAACTGTGTCTTCTTCCCAACTGCCTCAGAGAAAATAATTGTCTGCTCAAAGAGGAAGACAACTAGTTCCTTGCCCTTAAAATTGGCCGTTGATGTTCCTTCACTACACAGAAGTGTACCATGAAGCAGGAGTTTTCCCTGTGCGGTGATCTTGCCCTGTAATATATTTTGTCCAATAAGGTTTTAATAAAAATAATTTTAAAAACAACATTGTATTTAAAAAAATTATGTAACTAATATAATTTAGTAGGCTTGTATCTTTTTCAAATATTGGATCACTCATTTTTTTTTTCCTTTTCCAAATCAAACAGTAAAAAACTATTTATTATTTAGACATAAATACAGATTTATCAGTGCTGATCTTGCTAAGGAGGTGGTATTTTGCTTTATAATGCCTATGTGGAATGCACATGAATGTTGATAAAATTAAAATTGAACATCTATTATTATTTCTTACATTTCCATCAGATAATTCCAAACTTATTGATAATGACTGCTCTGTCTTATTTAAAATATATTGAGAATGTCCAGGTCAGAGTAAATTAAATCATGTATAAAAATTAATGGTATACATGAGAAACTTACATCAAATCCTTGAAGCCTTCCAACATCCATCATATCATTGGCTGCCTTGAGAACAACCTGTAGAACTGCAATGTCTTGCCTTAAAGCGTCCGTTTCACTCGTTAGACCTGCCCGCTCTGTATATTTACAAATGTTGTTTAGGAGAAGTTGGTATTTCATAACCCTCTGGACAGGTTTTATCAGCAAGTCACAAATTTGCAGCTTATGTCCCAGCTTTTGTCTCAAATCCTAATCAAATAAATAAATACTTAAAATAATTTTTTTTATAAATATTTCTATATACTCATGATTAATGAAAGGGCTGGGAATTAAAATAACTTTCCTCCAATTTTCCTTAAACTTACACTACTATTCATATCATCATCATTACATGGTGCTATGGTCCATGAAGGACCTTGGCCTCCTCAACAATTTTCCTCCACCTTGACCGATCTCTCGCTGCTCTTCTCCATGTTCTTACCCCCAGGCACTTAAGGTCTGCTTCCACATCGTCCAGCCATCGCATTCTAGGCCTTCCTCTTCGTCTTTCTCCGTCTGGACGTCCCTCCAGAATCAGCTTTGGGAGCCTTTTTTTGTCCATTCTGTGAACGTGCCCCAACCATCTCAATCTTGCTTTTTTAATACAAGAAACTATGTCAGGTTCTCCATATAGGTCCTCAAGTTCTTGATTCCTTTTAATGCGGAAACAATTTCCTTCCTTGGTTGGGCCATACACTCTTCTAAGAATCTTTCTCTCCCATGCATTCAATAATCTCTCATGCTGTTTGGTTAGAGTCCACGCCTCCCCACCATAGGCAAC
Source organism: Troilus luridus (assembly GCA_964056705.1). Lineage (NCBI taxonomy): Eukaryota > Metazoa > Arthropoda > Insecta > Hemiptera > Pentatomidae > Troilus > Troilus luridus. The sequence goes on along the minus strand of OZ057413.1, from coordinate 110,334,598 downwards.
GACAGGACGAAGTATCGTCTTATATACCCTTATTTTGAGACTACGGGGTACAGCTCTATTTTGGAACACGTTTCTGAGGGACCAATAGCATCTGTTACCGTTTTCGATCCTTGCCTTTATTTCATGTTCCAGTCTGTTGTCTTCTGTAATAATGGTGCCAAGATATTTGAATGTCTTAACATTTTCAAATCTGCACCCTCTTCCTTGGAGATATCCACTGGACGGCCGTTTCCTGGATGAGAGCATGTATTTTGTTTTATCCATATTTATAATGAGCCCTGCCTTCCTAGCTGCCTCTTCCCATTCCCATAATGCTTCCAAGAGCACATTTTCATTTCTTCCTGTGATAACCACATCATCAGCATATGCGAGGTGTTGGGTCATGCTCTTATAAATACAACCCTCTCTTCTTGCTTTCGTTGTTATTATTATTTTATGCAGCACCAAATTAAACAACACTGGAGATATAGGATCTCCTTGTTTAACTCCTTTTTTAATGTTAATAAACTGGTTATCTTATTATTGATAGTGTCAATCTGGATTTTGAAATACAACTTTTTAAGCAGCCCCATTATTTCTGATTTAAGTTAAATTAAATCCATAAGTTAAGATGAAAGAAAATATGAGCTAAAGTTACTCCAATATATGGTTACTATAGATTATTTAAGAGACGAAACTTAAATTTAATGGGAAACCATTAAATATTGGTAATACTCCTCAAAAGTTTCCTATTAATTACTTCAACACTTTTACTAAACAATTAATTAATAAAAAGAATTAATGAGTTAGCAGTATTTAATTTTTTCTCTATTATTTTAGATTTATTACATTAAATTAATTAGGTTCTAATGATAATGAAAAATGAAATTATTTTTTAAAAGTACATACCTCAAAGTAATTCTCGAAATCTGACACAATGTATTCTGACTTAGGCTTGTTTTGGCAATAAATGACGTACATCCTCAGTTTCCTCTCGTACTTCTTGAAGAGCGAACCCAACTCTTCAGGGTGTTCCGAACATCTCTCGAGGGCTTTCAAAAATGAACTAGAAAAAAACAATAAAAAATATTAATTCAATATGTTGCAATATAAAAAATATTAATAGATAAATTTATAACATATAACATCTTGTGTTTTTATGATGTGATGTTTATTTTTACTTATATTAGCAATTAATTGAGTGATTTAAAAATTCAAATCTAGTATTATATGAATAATTTCAAAAAATAAAATAAAATTACCAATTCCTACTATGATTTAAACAAACAATTTTTTAATATGAAAATAAAGGGTTGAAGAATGGTTTTTTTTTTGTGATTAAATAGTCTACTGCGAAAATAAACTTACTCTCTGTGCCATTCGTAAATAGCTTCGAGGTTTCCAAACACCATCTTATCCCTTCCACCTCTCAAGTCATCGGGCATCGGAACAGGACGCTCTGGGTCTCTCATCAGCTCCATATACCTGAGCACAAGATTACAGGTATTATTTCATTAGAGTAAACACCTACATGGTCTCAACAATTATAAATATCAACAAAGTTATTCTATATTTACCCTTCGACGACAAGGCTCAAGTCCCTGACATAATCCCTCTCTGTTTCTATCAACTCCTGGATGACATATTTCCTCTTTTGAAGGGACAGCTCTGCACTCTCCAATGGAGGAGGTGGTGGCGGAGGAGGTTCAGGCGGAGATTTCACAGGCGTTACGTGTGATGTTTTTTCGGAATGCTGTTCCTAAAAATAAAAAAATAACAATAATATAAACCATTAAGATTAGATACAAAAAATAAAATAACATAAATAAATATAAGAGCATAAATAAATAAAAAATAAGGTATTAAAAACAATATATACATTATTCATCTTTACTTATTTATATTCTAAACAGAAAATTAGATTCTAAAATAATAACATATTTGAGTATATATTTATTAGTAATAGAAAGCTAAATAAAGCTGTTGTTAAATATTTTTTATTGAATTAAATTAAATCAAAAGTAGATTAAGAGTATATATTACATTTTTTTAAAGATCGATCTACTATTGAAAGATAGATATAACAATATTATTATTTTGTAAATTAATTAACCAATGAATCAATAAAATTCAATACTACTTATTAAAAATACTAACACTATGATGTTTGATTTCTAGGGTCTCACAAATATTTTATTCTAGTATGTATTTATACATCAAAGTTAATTTTAGTATTTAATTTGTTAATATTTATTTTAACAGAGGACTAACAATTTATGATGCATTTTATTGGACTGCAATTGTAAGATAAAACGTGCCAGCAATATAATCAGTTTTCCAACCGTGAGAATGAAAATGTACTTTATTCAATCCTTAACACAAAAAAAGATTTTAAATGCAAATAGTCCAACAAGAGAAAAACTTCAAAAAAGAATGTTTGATTAAAAAACATATTCCACATTTAAATGCTAATGGAATATGAAATTGGTATAATCATAACTATCATGTATCGTAATAAGGGAGAATGGAAATTGTTGGGGGTGTAGTCAAATTATACACACAAATAAGTGAATACTTATATTTTGTTTGTGCCGACGTTTCAACCTACCTTTGTAGGCCATCTTCAGGGCAAATAGGAGTGGCTACTTGGTGAACCGTGTAACAGCTTATTCATGTTAGAGAGGAAAATAGTTGACTGGAAGATATAATAGAGGATGGAAATTGTTGGGGGGGGGGGTGCAGTCAAAATATACACACAAATAAGTAAATACTAATTTTTTATTTGTGCCCACGTTTCGACATACTTTATAAGTCATCTTCAGGGCAAATAGGAGTGACTGCTTGGTGAACCGTATAACAGCAAGTACACAGTTCACCGTGCTGCAAAATACAAGATGTTTGATACAAGATGTGCTACAAAATATAAGATATGTTGCTGTTATACGGTTCACCGAGCAGCCACTCCTATTTGCCCTGAAGATGACCTACAAAGTAGGTTGAAACGTCGGCACAAATAAAAAATAAGTATTCACTTATTTGTGTGTATATTTTGACTGCACCCCCCAACAGTTTTCATCCTCCATTAGATCTTCCAGTCAACTAAATTCCTCTCTAGCATTAATAAGGTTCTGAAACATTTTATTGTAAGCTATTAGCCACCTTAGAGACAAACTTGGCCGTATAGTATATTTTTGTAGCTAACAAGGCTGTTAAATAAAAAATTAATTAATTTAGTACTATATTATTGTACTTTTAATGATAGAAACTTCAGAATAGCAATAATATACAATTTGTTTTTATTGTTCATTGATCTTTAACTTCATTTCTAGTTTTTATTAAGACAAAAATAAAACAAACTCATCTTGATCAGGACTATAATCAGGATTTAACCGAGGGAGAGGAGACAAGTTTAAATTAGCCGACCCTTTTAGAAGGAAAGGAGGGAAAAAACAACCCTATTTTTCTGAAAACATTTAATAGAGTCTGCATAAGAACTAATTTTATACCTAATATAATATGTTTTAATGTGGAGAATGTAATCTGAAATGTTATTATTTTTCAATTTATTTCAATCCATCATACATAATAATGATTTGATTTAGTTTAGTTGTATTAATAAATACGTGTTTGTGTGTATGTGTCATATATCATAAAGTTTTATTGAATAAAATAAGTAAATAGAAATTTTGATAAATAGAATTTATTCACTACAATTTTTCATTATTTCACTAACTTACAGTTTTACTTTAATTATTATATTGTTCTATTCATGGGATAAATTTAAAATGAACTAGACATTTATGAGTTCATAAAATGAGTAGCAATGGTTAATATAAATAAATACAACAGAATAAAAAAAAATATATAAGAAAATGAATGAAATATCTGAGATGTTTTAAAGAAAGTGAACATATTAATATTAACATAAAGAAGTTTATTAGTAAATAAGAGAACTATAAAAATCAATCATTTATTTCATTCACTTAGTTACTGATTAGACATAATAATTAATTTTAATGTAGGCTAATCACAGTGGTCCAGAATAGTTTTCAAGATAACCTTCATAAAATAAGAGAGCAATATTTTAAAACTCATAAAGTTTATTAAATTATAATAACTAATAGCAGTTTTGAAATGTTTCACGCCATATGAGCCAGTTAGTATGAACGCAGCAAAGTCCACTTGGATTGAATGTTTTAACTATTATAATATAAAAAATCAATGATTTTTTAAATCATTCTAGAAACCACTGCAAATTAAAAAGCTTATTACCAGCATAAACAAAAGAAAATGAAGGTTCTTAGATCAGTACTGTTTATGAACTGATGGCTGTGTCAAGGAAGTGATTTGGCAGAAATGTTTTCCACTCAATTAATTGTACCTACTTCATAGAGATTGGGTGATCCCCAGAAGCTACCATAGAATAAATAATTTACAATCTCAGCTTCAACATTTTACTAGTTATTTTACAAACAAAAACATAAATAATGCTACAGCCCTTCTCAACACATCCTAGGAAATCTTTAAAACAAATCAGAAATATTTATTTACATTGTATAACGTTCTATAATTTTACACCAAATAACAATTATGGTTCTGACACTGGAATTTTCTAATTTGTAGACTTATACTACTTTCATTCCAACTAGCTCATTTTTCATCATAAAAGCTCTTGATTTTATGATTATAATGATAATTAGTTCTGTAATAAATATAAAACATTCACTCGCCTTCATCAATGAATCAGTCATTAAATTTCAATAATAATAACTACACTCTTGAATAAAAATTGTCAGAAACAAAAAAAAAAAAGAAAAAAAAAGCACAATCATCACTACAAACTCAGAACTCAGTGACATGCAAAATACACACGTGTGTGATGTTACAACTTCTAAATGAAACTTATAATGTATAAAAATGGTAAAAATACTGGTCTGTCCGAAGCTGCAATAATTAAAATTATTATTGTGTAAAAAAATCACACCAAATACAAAATTAAATTGGAAATCAAAACAAAAAATAAGAGAGAAAATAAAAAGCCAAACTACAAACAAATTCATACTGTGCGTTGAATAAAAAAAAAATTGTATAACAGTACTCATAAATAATATCGAAATAAACTAAAAAATCAGAAGAGTAATAAAACAAAATATAAACCCCAAAACATGCTCATTGAAGCAGAGTAAATGAGCAATGCTATTCACCATTCTCTCTTTGACGATTTGCTCAATCTCGGCTAAGTCGGCTGAAGTAGCTCCCTCTAACGAGAGGGTTGATGACTGAAACAGAATACTCCGCTGTCAACTACTCGGCTAACAATTCTAGACACTTTTATCTATTCACTAAATTTGCATAGCACATAACATCAGTCGAATTAATTAATTTTAAGATGCATACAAAAAAAGGTTCAAATTTATAAAAAAAACAAAAAAACATTACTTTATTTTATATGTAATGAAAAATATAATTATCACTGATACAAATGCTGCATGTACCCATTTTAATTAATTATAACAAAATATATGAAGTAATTATAGATACAAAAAAAATCTAAAATATATGTGAATATTTTTTTAATCCTGGAGTAAGCCTGTTGAAGGAAGAAATGTTATTTGTTTACATGAGAAATATAGTGTACTCACTCTCTGTGCCTGAGCGTCATCACTTGATGGGACAAGTAGAGGCTCCGAGATGGGCTTCATAGGTGGTGGCAATTCTAACACTTCCTCATCCGCTTCATCTCCGTTCTGACCAGCTGCATCGTCAGCAGGTTTACTCTCACTTGTTGGAGACTAGGGGACAACAAAAAATCGTTATTTTAATAAGAGTCACTGAAATGTTGATAATTTTACCTGTTCATAAGTACAATATAATCTAAATTTAATACAATTAAAAAATTCTTAATTATGTCTTTAAAAAAAATTTAAATAACTCATTACGGTTCAATTTTAATAATCAGTCAAGTCATAATTAGTTAAATATTCATTAAAATACATTTATTTCAGTAAAATAATAAAGGTAAATTATAATTTATAATATAAATAATTGACATTTAGATATCCAGGTCATATCATTTCAGTAAGGCAGTGAATTTATGAGGACACCGCAAATGTCATAATGTCTACTATCATTCAGAATACTGGAAAATTTCAAATCACAGGATATTTAGTGACATATTAACCAATACTGAACTAGAATCTTATTATTTTTAATTAATGATAGTATATACTTAATATAAATTTATCAAAAATAACCTTATTATCAATAATATATTATATTATTTATTCAATATTTTATTTGTTGAATTACATTATTAAGAATTTAATATTCTTTTAAATTTATTAATTATTTTATTTGTTATTGATTTTTATATATTTTAATTTGATAAGAATAGATATGTCCAGGACCGGGACTCGGACCCAGGTCCCCCAGATTAAAAACCGGATTAATTCGGGTTCGAGTCCTGGTCCTGGACATATCTTTTCTTTTCAAATAAAAATATTTAAAGATTTTTTTTGTATGTTTGTTCAGATAAGTTATTTTCCATAATTCCTCAGAGAAAGATATTTTTGTTTTCAACTGCATTACTAATACCAAATACTTTCAGCAATGGAATGGAGAAAGTAATCCTTATCTCAAGTAGTAGAATGGACTATAAAGCGCATTTTAGAAAGAAATGTATGCTCAAACAGACAACTTATTGTTAAGATATACAAAAGGTAAAAAAAATAAAAATAATGAAGGGATTAAAGAAAGAAAGGAAGTAAAAAAAAAAATTAAACAGATGAAATATAAATGGATAGTTGGTTTAGACATTAAAAAATTGTGCTGATTAGAAGATATTCTAGAAAATATTATAGGAGAGATAAAAGAAAAATAATTACCTTCACCAAAAAAGGCTTAAATGAATAATGAAATTATGATTTTTTAAATAGCCAAACAAATATTGCTAGAATTATTTAATTTACCCTCCCCCCCAAAAAGACAATAAGCCAATCAAATAATTAGTCTAAAGATAGTCCTTATGTACAAATGCCTACTTATTTGTGCATGTATCTCTAAGTATTCATATATGGGACAATTATTGAATCAAAATAATTATTTAAATAAAATATAAAGAAAGAGAATCTTGATGTGATGAGTCAGTCTTAATATAGTATCCAGTACCCTTGAACCAGTTATCGCTCTCAGAATATAACACGCTTTTGTCAGCTTTATAAATAACAAATTCAAAAATTCAAAACTTTACGAATCAATTTAAAATAAAATTTTTAAAATTGTAACTATACACTACATACATATATACATTTTGTTAAATTACATTATGAAAAGATCATGGTCCATTAAACTGAAACACAATATAGTTCTGTAATCTTTATTTGGATAATTTCTGGATTATTGTAAGATAAAATTCACTAATTATTGCAAAACTACAATAAAATATTGTTATTAGAAATTGGAACTTTTGGAATTGTTTTTTTAAATTATTTAAATCGAAATTTATTTATTTGCTTTAGTAATTTACTTTATGTTAATATTGTTTTGGGTTACACAATGTTGCAATTTTTTTTTTGTAAGCAACTTATTATTTAAAAACGGAAATCAAATGTTGAATATGGAGCATTGTTTTATTATGGTTTATTATATCTGATAATTAAATCTTTGTTTTAACAGGAAAGAAAGAAGCCAATGCATAATTCAGAGAAGAAAATAAATTTTTATAAAAAACTTTAAAGAAAGAAATGTCACTTTTTTAAAAATATTATATTTAAAAACTATTTTATATTTTAAATGAAATTTCTGAAAAGTAAAGAACCATAGGATACATAGCGTAATGTATACATAAAAATTTCGATTTTACAAACTCAGCAGTTTCCTAAACTCACCTTGAACCTCTTGTCTGATGGTGTTTTCTTGAGAGGAGGTCTTTCTACAGGCTGGTTCTTTTCAACTTTAGGTGTGCTCAGTTTTCTCAATGGAGGGGGGAGCCACTTCCTTCTAACATAAATTAAATAATTAGTATTTTGAGAACTTGATTTTAAAATATTAAAATTAAAGGCTAATTTAAAATTGTGTTAAAGATGTGTTATAATAAAAAAAAACAACTCAAAGAGGGATGGTTCAAAGCAAGAAGAATTTGTTCTACTTTCCAGTCTCTACATCGCTTAGCTCATATTATTAATTCTGAAATTTAAATCTTAGAATCTACAAAAATATTATTTTCCAACTGTTATATGGATGTGAAGCGTGGCCACAAACTTAAAAGGAGGAACAGCATATTAAGGTGTTCAAAAATAGGTATAGCCTAGAATGTTCATCCCGAAAAATGAGCAGTTCGTTAAATATTTTAGAAGGTAACACAATGCAAATTGCGGAACCTACACCCTCTTTATTTAATTGAAGTGATGACATCACAACTGAGATTGGTCTGTAATGTTGTAGGGCATAAAACAAATGCATCTCTAAATAGTTTATAAGAGGTGGACAGTCTGATAAATGTCATAGATGTAAGTTGAGTCTAAGATGAGAGGATTGTGTTTGAACACGAGGAGATGGAAATCGGAGAACAGAGATTTGTAAACAGGGATTGTTTGTATTGATATTGTACCTTTGGGTTGCTAGATTTTTTAATCATCATTATATTACAAAAACAAAGTATTGAAAAATACAACAATATATTAATTGTAATTGTTCTTTTCTTTTGGGAGTGCGGTAGCATAATGTGTAGAGCTGAGTGTTCCACATTCAAATCTGGGTATGACTGATTAATTATTTAATCTGTTAACAGATGGATCCTAAGGGATCTACAGACCTTCCTGAGGTTCACCCGGCCTCTATAAAGTGAAAATCCTAAATTGAGGGGTAAAAACCTGGTGATTGAGAGTGAAGTTGGACAAATTACCTCCCTAAACAACCATTGTCCTAGAAACAGTAAAATCTTTATCATGAACTGAACCCAAGAGTTTAATGAGTTGTAAATAGAGGAGAAACTATTATTCTTAGTCAGTTTGTAAAAATCACTATTTTTTTTTCATTTCATTATTTTTTATTCATTATTGGCTAAGCATTGGCCCTTAAGTAAAATAAATATTACAAGATAGAAAGACGTAGTTCTCAAGTTGTACATTGATTTGAGAAGGCCACACTATTCTAATGACTACTGAAGGAGTGGCGTAATGTTTGAGATAAGAGACGGAATGTGCACTGCTGCAACGTAATACGATCCACATTGATAAGCTATATGAGCGATCCATATCTTTGATCTCGTTATCCCGTGGAAGGAAGTGCAGAGGTGGTATCGGTATCGGACCTTAGGGTTCAGAGTTCCTTGATTATTGAAAACTTCTCTAATTAGTAAAAATCGTAATTTAAAATTCAAACAAAAATTAAACAATTTGTTTATTTGTTTCATTTAACACCACTTTTAGTTGCTATGGCTGATCAGACGATGCAACAGTGGGAGCCATAAATTTTGGCTATTCAGCAATAATTAGGATATGGATCTGTAACCTGACACCGCACATTTTACGTCTCCTCCGAAGGACAGCTTAACAAGGATTTTTTGCTCCATTTAAAAAGTCCTAAGGGCATCTGCCGGGCTGCGAACCGGCGATTTTGGTCATAGAAGGTTGTTATGTAAACCACTACACCAAATATTTCTTTGAACGAGTAACAATTTCATCATTAGCCTTGACAGATATCAAAATTATTTCCTTAGCCTATTCAAGATAAAATATAATCAAATTAAAATTAAGAGATGTGCTTAAAAGTAGTATAAACATGGTTTATTTTTAGAATGAAAATTCTAGACTGGTATTTATTGGATGATTTATCTTTTCGAGGATAATTAAGAATCTTATAAAAGAAAATGACAAGATAATCCATAGATTTTTGTTGAACAAGGTTCAGTAAGTTAAGAAAATGCCAGAGAATCAATTGCAATGAACGAGTTTAAAATTATATAATGAAAATAAATACTATAAATCACTTTTTCGAAGGGATCAGGAAAACGGAATAATTTATATATTCTGTATTAAGAAAATGTTTTGACTAATTAAATTTGTCAAAACTAATTATTAAATGAACACAAGGGATAAAAGGTGTTAAATATGTACAACTACGAAGAGAAAAAGACTATTTTTACAAAACTTTCTGGTCAACAAATAAACTATCTTTACTTCTCTCAAGTTTTAATAAATTATATTTAATTACATTCTATCATAGATAGAATAATATTTCTTTTTTAATAACTGAAAACATATTATTTAAAAAATTGAAAATAGAACAATGACTATATCATATTTGACTGTCTATTAATAAATTTTATTTATTGCCAGAGCGGAACGAAAATATCTTCGATCCACTCAAACAAATTCCTCAGATTTACTCTCTTACTATTTTAAGCAGGAAATTATCCAATCGTGGTAAGTGAAGTAAACAATAGCAAACAAATTTAGAACAGAATCCTTTTTAAGTCTCGTAGTGGGAAAGCTATTGAGGCTATTAATACTCCAATACTTATTATCTAGGTTTATATAAAAATTAAATTATTATTAAAAACTAACAATAAATGTGTTCAAAGATTTTTCAGGAATCGAACCTATAAATCTAATATAATTTATCTATAGTTTTTAAAATAAATAAATACTTTTTTTTCTCTGAAAAATTAAACAAAATGGTATTTATTTTTCTATAGAAGAAAACTCAAATTGTGTATTCAAATAGCTAATTAGGTAAAACTAATAGATTAAAATTTTTTTGATAAACAAAAAGATTTTTTTTGAGTAGGTATAGAACAATAAGAACAAATAGTCGAAGGACTAATTCGAAATACTCATTTAAATCGTGAAATGACTAATAAAAGAATTAAAATAGATAACATATATAAAAAAAAGTCGATACTCAGCCGACTCTTTTTATAACTTGAAATTGAGCAAAGGTAGTAAAAATATGTATTTTGAAATGAAAACTCACGTTTATGAAGTGGCTATATAGCCTAAAATTAAAATTAGATTTAGGGCATATAAAAATACTTGCTAATTAAAAAAAAAAATACTTGCCCCATGAAAACTCTTCTCTTGTTCACAGGCGAGTTGGTTGTAGCGACTCCACCGTCACTGGGTCCAGGGTCTGAAATTTAAATTAATAATAAATAAACTAATTTTCATAATATATACAAACATATAAAAATAATTGAGTTATTTATAAAATATTTCATACTTAATATTTAAGTATTAAGTGACTCACAATCGAAAACGATATTCAAATACAACTAGTTCTAAAATCGAAATATTGGAATAAGATGTAGTTTGTTTTAGTTTTTAAATCGATGCATTACACTTATTTTATTTAATAAGTAAAATAAAAAAAACATAGCTATATTTTGGGTTGCGTAGCTGTGGCGATGGCCCTTAGTTCAAATCCCGCTCCTTACCAGACTTTTATTTAATCTGTACCCAAAATAGGGGGAAGATCAGTAGCAGTTCACAGCAGTTGCCCAAGAAACAGTCTTAGGTTGGTAGATCACGTACTGAACCCAAGACCCTTCGTGGATTGCAATGGTACAGAAATTGTTATTTTATATTTTGGGTAAAGACTTCATCAAGAAATCATGTACAGTGGTTTTACACCTTTCTGGTAGAAAGCAATAACACCACTTACCTAATTAAATTATCGATTTTAAACAAGATTTATTTATTTACGCTTCTATAATTTAACCAAACACCACATCCAATGCTAACTCATTTCGTTAAAACGCCTAGAAAGCGCCGACCTTCTTGCACATTACGAAGCGATATTGGGATAACGAACTAGATCTGCTAGTGACAAAGAACCCAAACTGGGCTAAGCCTTATACAGCGGCTGCAAATCGAATCGGGGAAGGAATGGTCCATTCAAAACGCAATCAGTCCAAACCAAGGAGGTTCCGACCAAAAAAGGAAGCATTACTCCAACAATCAAGGTTTAATATCAATTCCAAGATGGAGTACACCGGAGTGAAACGGTCGAATTTAGGAGTCCATATTGATCGACTTGACAGAAGTACAGATATCTCGAAGGAAGTGAAGGCTAATTACCCGAGATATCCCGACAGGTATTATCGATATTACACAAACAGAGATGGAGTGGTGTCGTAGCAAATGAATGAATCACGATAACGATAACGTGTCATAGATTATTTAAAGAATCGCTCGACGGCTATGTTTGCGTCGTCATATAAGGCGCCGGATATTCACTGCTACAATACAAATCCAAAAGAGATTACATGTGTCAACACCCCATTATCACAATTCTACACAGATTTCATATATAAAAAGATTTCGAAACATGAGGGAAAACTCAGAAAGAGATATAAAATAATTATGACAATGCAATTGTAAAACTTCAAATTGATCATCATGAACGGAATGAGTAAATATCACTTCATCAAAAATGCATCAACCTAGCTTCAGACCTTGTCTGCCAGGAGGCACTTCTGTCACTCTTAGTGTCCTAATGTTATTACAAGCTCACTAATAGTTTTTCCCGCTTTTCTAAAAATATAGGTTTTGGATTTATGTCACTTTAGAAATACTAGTGTGATAGGTCAGCAATTGAACCCTATTATCGCTATTATAAACAGCTTTTATGAATAAAAACATAACCAAAATGAGCAAAACCAACAAAACATACATAAAATAATTTAATCATTGACATGGAAAAGGTAGTAAGTAAAAATAAAAATATTCATTTTTCGTTTAAAATGCAGTAATTAATCATATCAATACCATATAAAGAGGAATAAGTCGAAACTGGGAATGGTTGGTTTACTTTCTATGAACGGTTATGAAGTTACTATTTTCTTGAAACATTCTTTTTTAGTAGTCAAAACATTTTTTATCTTCTCCAGTAAAATTACCTTTTCACGACTTTGTACTTCTCCCGTGTCAACGCTTCAATTATCAGAATTGAATAAGAAAATTCAAAGAACATAACCTTTAGCCTGGTAATTTAGACACTTAAGGCTTCGATTTGAGTTTGAACTAGAATTCTAAAAAAACAACAATGATGTACATAAACGACGTAACACTAAACCACAAATAAGTCACAATCCACTGCATGATTATAATATACGTACGTATAAATAGCATATACTAAGTATTTCCCATTTTACTGATTACCAATTTAGTACAGTTTTACTTGTTATCAAAACAATACTAAGTGTATACATAAAGTATAAGGCTCACAAGGGGTGTAGAAAATAAATACTTAACTGAGCTTCAATTTCAAAAATATTATCGGGGTCCCTATATTATAATTGAACATACCGTAGTCAAATGAAATGAACAGTTGTATTAGGCGGACAGGCGGTAGTAATATTTTGAATTTTAAATAAGTAAAACTCTAATTGTTTAAGGAATAAACAATAATGATACAAACGTTAATATATTATTTAAAAAGAAATATAAGTTGAATCGCATATGTAAATTCTCCTTCCATAATCAACATTATTTTTCCATTAAAAACATGAAACAACGACCTATACCTCTGTTCAACATTAGCAAAACAAAAAAATAATTGATCGTAAATACTTAATCTGTATATTGCATAATTAAATGTAATAAACAGCCAATTATGCAGTAAAAAACAAAATTAATCACAAGTAGATGGTGTTATAAATGAGGAAATAGGCGAGGAAAATTACTGTGGAAAACCACGATACCGAACCATGGTCTTGGTGACCACAATTTAAAAAAAAACAAGAAAACTCCACAAGATGTCTCCTTCGATAAAAATAAACCGAGGAAAAGACACTTTGACGTTTCCACCAATAGAAAATGCTTGTGGGATTGCAGTCTTTGCATGACGCCGAATACGAACCTTGGACTCGTATAATGATACATATAACCACAGTTCGTAGTGACGTAAAGACGCTATTGAAAAATTATAAATAAAGAATAGTTTTTACAAAACTTGAAAAGCCAATTTTTGTTTTCCATTTTAATCATAAGAACTCATTATTCGTAAAGTCGTAATATATAATGAAATTAAAAATTGTATCAGCATAATATAGTTTAAAAAGATAACTGCTAAACGCCAAAAAATTCTCAACATTTAATTTCAACAATTAGATTAATTTTTAAGTTCAAGATAAAAAAAATCCATCAAATTAATAAAATCTATAAAATCCTGGAAGCAAATGACGATAATATGGCTAAAACTTTGGACTATAAAATTACATTTTTTTTTTATAACCATAACAAAATATTTTCATGTAAGCAATAATAAACAATTTTTTTCTAAGGTTTCACCACTTCTGTGAAGTTTGAATAAGGGGGATTGTTACAAAAAACAATTACAATTTATATACTGGAATTATGACATGCAATGATGTGATGTTGGTTTTATTTAGGAAAAGGCGGTTTAATGATTTTTATAGATTTTTTTTTTACTCATCATCAATACCACATCCATGAGAAAGTCTAAAAAATAATAATTAATTACCTTTTAATTTATTGTCTGTCGATGACAAAACATAACCATAACAATTTAAAAATTGCTGTAAACCTAACTTCATAATATAAGCGGAACCAATAAAGAGGATGTGGCAGATTTCAATTTAAAGAATGTATATGCAGGTTGAAATGTATATTCCGAAGTGACAACAAGAAGATGAAGCGAGTAAATACAGTTTGGATTTTTTATAACTGCCTAAGTATAAATGCCTATTGCTTTGTAAACAACGTTACGTAAATCTGATAATCTCCGACGACCTACAAGGACGGAGATAGGAACATAAAAAAATGAATTTCATTACATTTCATCTCATTTGGAAGTAATCTTACATTAACAAGTATTGTTAATTACAGAAATTATTGAAAAGAAAATGAAGTATTTTTTTATTTCTTTAAATAAGTAATTTAAGGATTTCTTGTTAGTAATGCTATTTAAGTAACTAAATAATAATATGATTATAGTATTATGAAAAAAAATCGAATAATATATAAAGAATAAAAAATGCAGTGCACTTAGTCTCTCACGGAAATTTTAAAAGGAAAAGAATAAAAAAATAAATAAAACATGAAATACTATTAATTAAATAATTATACGTGGGTTCGTTAATTTCAAATAATTACATTTATAAAATACAAACAAGAATTTAGAGTTCGAAACATGAACTGTCATTTTAATAGCAAATCATAGATCGGCTCAGAAATGTTATACAAAGGCCAGTGACTTACAGAATTTTATTTTAAATTAGATTTTTAGATCAAAATAACTTGAAAAAATGCAAAACCTCAAAATTTGAGGAAAGAGAGCTTTAGATATTTTTGTTTTCTTTGTTTGTAATCAGTACTCAAATCAAGACTACTATCACAAATCACTTTAAGCACAAATATTTATGCTGGCCGATTTTTCTCCCAATTTAGGTTAGATATACAATAGGGACTAGATGTGCGGTACCTATATGTCACAGATTTGATTGATGGTTTTTCCTTGGGGTGTAAAAAAAACCTATAGTCCAAAAAATTCATTTCATCTTACCTATTTTTTATACGTTTCGACCCAATTTGGTCATTTTCAATAGATAATTTTCTCATCATTCAACAGTACAAAACTTTATTTCCAAAAAACATTAAAATGAAAATTTCAACAATCAGATAATTCAACATTATAAAAAACCACACAAACACAACAAATTTTGCACCTCAAAAAACCTGACGTTTTTGTCAGAACAAATAATTTATCTGTTTCAAACTTTAGTTCAAGATCTCAGTAACCAAGCACTAATAATTGCAATAGAACATATAAATTAATAGGACAGTTATACCTTCAAATAACGAAATTACCAAATGTTTTAATTTAAAATATCAGAGGGGCTTTGAAATTAAAGAAACTTTAGACGTTGTATTAGTGGTTTAAATACTTCATTACACCACTTGGTTATAATTAAGAAGTATATCAAAATTATACTTATACGGGACAAGAAGTTTCAAATACAGAAAAAAAAAATCGTTAAAACTACATAGTTGACAATTAAAATTACGGATGATTTCGTTAGATGGGTTACGAATCAAATTGACAACAAACGATACCCTGAACAAGCTCAGAAGATACTAAGTGTTGAAATAATACTTGATTACTCACAGAGCAACATAGGAGCGGTGAGCGTGGAGAAGTGAGACCAACCAGCTTCAGCAAGTGAGTAATTCCTGGCCATTATCACACGCGATAGATATCTCATCCCACCACAGCCTTCTCTAGTAGTTTATATATCATCCCCTCTCTCGCGGAACATTCCTATTACTATCATAGAAGAAGAAAAAACTATAACATCGAACAGGAGTTAGTTACTCCTTCATTACTTAACGCAAGGTAAACCCCGAACCCCGGTAAAGCAAACTAATGTATAGATCTTCTTCGAGTATATAATATCAAATATCTTCACAAAAATGCATAAACTATGTTCCAAATGCAACGTGCTTGATCGTTTGTAAATTTCTAACCTAATTCATTTAAAAGTTAAACCAAATTATGTAGAAGGTCCAAAGTCGTCGTTGCGTATCCGTAAAAATTACTATTATGGGATTGCATAGCTAAAATGCCATACAAAATTTACATTTCCCACTTTATTGAGGCTGAGTGAGTACTTTCCGAAGATAACATTATCGTATAATGCATGACTGATTATTAGTTTCCAAGCTTTAACAAACAACTATTTTTATAAGCAGGAAAGCATTCAAAATACTTCGGAAACAGGTGCATTTATAATAATTTTAATAAAATATTTCTGCTTTTTACTAGGGTCATAAAGGCCTAAAGTATTTAAAAATAAGATATAATATTCAGTCCGAAAAGAAAAATCTTCACTGAATAGTATGGGAGGTTACTATTAACTGAATAGTTGATCACACAAGCTTACAGCAATAGCACATTTAAGATTTAGATGGGCCTGTAAAGTCATTATTCGTTTGGCTTAGTAATAAACGAATTCCTAAAGTGATAATCAGTGCTGTACAAATTTTTAAACTTCCGAAGCGTAGGTGGGAGGATCGCCATAAGGGCGATCTTACGAATTTGGGTTAGGGTGGTGATCCAAGAGCGGGTTTTGTAAACATCGACTGGTGGTACCGCTATTCAACCTTCGACTTGGCAATGCCTTTCGTTATTATTGTGTGCCTCATTTTTTGTCGGAATATCACTGGGCTTCCTACTTTTAAAGCGTAGGTATTGCTAAAAAGCTCTGAAGAGAGTATTTGAGATTCAATTATGAGCAGTTAACGTTTTGTTGTTTTAATCGATCTCTCGGCGACGACGGAACGCCGTGACGTAATTGGAGGATGGTGCCGGGCAGCTGGTGGATGCAGTTCCATCCGAAATAGCTAACGATCAATCAGTATCACTAAACTGCGCTGCCAGTTTATGCCCAGTCAATTTCTGAACCAACAGCTCACGGTACAATTGCGTACTTGGAACCTATAAGTCGAGCTAATTATTTTCGGTATTAGTTTCGCAGTTTTGATTTGGTTTGTAAATTTGGTAAAACATAACTAAGATCCCTTCAGTTCACGAGCATTTATTTAAAAAAAAAACTATACAACACAAGTTTCCCCCTCAATTAAAGTTACCCACTTAGGGGCTGGATGAGTCACATGAGGGTCTCTTGTACCCAAAGGATCAACACTAGCATATATAGCTTTCTTATATGCAATAATTTGATACGAACTGATCGAGATAACATAGAGTTTTACTTTGCTGACCTATTCTGCTTCATTAAACCAATAATAAAATTAATATATGCCTTGTGTCCTAAATTGAACGCGAATTTCTTATAATTCTTACTAAATAAACGACGATTCTTCAAATATTTTGTTTAAACTTATAAAAAAAAATATAATAAAATAAAAATGATTAATTCTTCCGCATTATCGCGGTTAGTGGTGAAGACAAGATAGTGGAAACCTTTTCTAGATAGCTAATATATATGATAAATGATGGAAATTATAAATGCTTATATGCACTTATAAAGAAATAATTAAATATTTTATATTTAGAATGTTTTGAAGTAATAACTTGATGAAAGGGTATGTTAATTGAGTTGATTGATTAGTTATGATAAATAACTAATCTTACTCAGCGAGGATTAATTTATCTACGTGATGGATCGGGCATTCGTGTGCATAATTAAATATATAAATTCTTCTTTATGAATTTATTTAAAATAAGTAATTATTTCGAGTAAGAATCAGAATTAATTGATATATTTTTGGGACAATGCCAAGAAATGAATATGTTTTCAGATATATACACGGTTTATCTAATTGAAGTTAAAAATAGCCAGAGTGAAGTCAGTGAAATATATATTGTTATTCTAATATCATGGCAGAATAAGAATATTATACACAGACTTCAATCTATTTATCGAAATATCGAACATCAATATTCTAAGATTAGCGATACCATTAAATAATAATTATTAAATTAATTGAATTTAGCTATTAGCAACTACATATTAGGGCAATTATATAAAAAAGGTTTTTAGTAATCGTGATCTTATTTTCTGATCAATTAATTACAAATTTTAGGACCCATTTTTACTATGAATTTATTCCGAAGGAATATTTGAATTATAAAATTGGAACAAAGGGGGTTGGTGAGCCGCTTAGTATTATTATTTGTATATTTGTATTTGTATTTACCATATATTTCTTGTAATGAGGGGTAAGAATCAAAAGCGAATAACTCTAAATTTCAAAAATTTACTTTTTCATATTTTTCGCTTGTTTAGTCATATTTTTGCTTTATGCTTGACAAAATTGCTTGGCTAAACTAGCGAAAAATAAAACTAAGTCAACTTTTGAAATTTTAGAATTCTTTTGGTTCTTAACGCTTCATATATTTATCTAAATATTTATACACTATAAGTTTATACTGTTTAGTACATATATGCCATTTTTGTTCTTTACTGTTTTACTTTAACTAAGCTTTGACTCCAATAATAATAATAATAATTACTTAACTATTATATTTATTATTATTCTTAATGCCATTTTTTAATTTTGAACAATGCATTACAATAATACGGGGACGGAGGTTAGTAAACAGCGATCGATCGTATCGGCATCGTACCTTCGCTTTCGCTAAGTATTTTATTGTTATTAAAGTAGTTTATATATTTAAATACAATTTAAAACAATATATAAA
Source organism: Troilus luridus (assembly GCA_964056705.1). NCBI lineage: Eukaryota > Metazoa > Arthropoda > Insecta > Hemiptera > Pentatomidae > Troilus > Troilus luridus. Next base: position 110,315,434 of record OZ057413.1, on the reverse strand, counting down.
GAAGAAAGTTCTTTTTATATGTACAACAAAACGACAAGGCCCAATTCGCTCACTCTCAAAGGCCTCAACTTACAAGGGCGAACAGCGAACCTTTCTAGTCTAGTGTTAATTAATTTACTTCCGAACATTACCATTAATTATCAAGATTTATAGGTTTGTTCCACTAGCCTGGAGCAAGTGGAGTGAGTATTTCCGATAGAAAAATTTTATTTAAGTCGGCCAATGATCAGGTATCAGGGCTAAAAATACTAAGATAAACGGGCGTCTTATTATCCAACACTGAAGCTGAATGAATTAATGTCAACATGACTACAACCCATGAATGGTCTTGGACTTATTACATTGTAGAGACTGTACTGTTTCTAGGACAGCGCTGTGCAAGGAGGGATTTGTTCGAGATTGCACTGAACTGCAAAGTTATCCCCCAATTAATAGGACCAAGTTTAGGCATGGTTAGCCCTGAGGGGGTCAGCATATCTCACAGGGTCGACCCGTGGCTTTTAACGGGTTAAATGTTACCTGTCCTAAGCGGATTTAAGCTCGGAAATTTCTGAATTGCAACTGATCATTCTACACACTGAGCTTCCGAGCTCAATTAAGATATATTATAAGATATAATAACTAATAGTGAACTATTTAAAATTTTATGAACTTTGCGTTTGAATTATGAAGAATATTTTCATTCTAATTTAAAAATAATAAAGTAATTTGATCTTTGTATGTAGTTAGATATTATCTAATATCAGTTGACAATAAATCCTACTCATTTTAAATACTTAAAATATAAAAGTAAATTAAATAATTTATCTGTCACAGACGAATTAGAATACACAGACGAATCTGTCACTAGACCTCAGCTCAGCAACTCAATGCTCTAAAAACTCAGGTTCCCATAATGTCAATATAAAAACTAATATCCTTCACTTTATCAAATATTTGTGAGGAATGTAACACCGTGTTTTAAACACGGTTGAAATGACTTAGATTGTGAATATGACGCTAAATATTGACGAAATCCATTTGGAAAGGAGAACATGTAAAACACTGAAGATTGTTAACAGTTTACGTATTAAACAGCTCACATTTTAAAAATAAAATACTTTGGCATTGAAAATGACCTTGAAGCACAAGAACTTTTTATTTTTTCAAAATCAGGATACTACAGGGACGATTATCAACTGAAGCCAGGAAATAACATATTAAGTTTGATCATGTGAATCGATCTTCCAGATACGACAAAGAGGATCCCACAGATCTAAATGTACAAGGCCACGGAAATAAATTAGTTTGTATACATTTTATACTTGAAAAAAACACAATCACTTCACCATAAATGGAATAGGTAAGATAGGGACTGTACTGTTTCTAAGCTAACGGTTGTGCAAGGAGGAGATTTGGCCTTGTTTAGCCACCAGGTTTTTCTTGCAGTATACAGTAGCAAGTTTATAGAGGCTGGGTGAGCCTCAGGAGATTCCACAGGGTCCATATATGGATGTTAACAGATTAAATAATTTATCTGTCACAGCCGGATTCGAACCCTGGATCTTCATCATCAACAACCATTCTACGCGCTGAGCTATCCCACTATCATAAATATCAGTAAAATATTAATTCTTTTTAATCCTCAGAACTTTGTCAACAATAACTAATTAATTATCTAAATGACATCATCAGCGAAACAGATTGATTGCTGCATTGGAAAATAATTGAACACACATTCTCGGAAGGGACGTTAAACGGGGGCTCGAGCCTGTACGATGTCAGGTACTCGTTAAAAATCCCTATCCTAATTAAACCTGGATAGGCAAAATTTAGAGCTCCCAATGTAGCATCGTCCGATTAGCCACAGCAGCATAAAGTGACGTTAAATGAACAAACAAACAACACACATTCTAAGATATTATTTGGAAACTGGAAATTTGTATAACTCGAAATTTAAAATACCCAAAATGGCCTTTTTTCTTGTAGTGACACAAATACAAGTAGATTAGTTGTATCAAAGAACACACTGATTTATAACAGTTTAATATTTAATTACGGTTTACTAATATTTTATTAGAATTTAAGATAATAAACTATTATTTAATTGTTTATTTACCTTAAATTGTTTTAATCATATCTAAGCTTTCTTCCTTAAAAAGAAATCTGGCAAGGACAGTTGTTTATGTGGACTCGCGGGCTGCAAATGATTGCAACATGACGTAGGAAAATATTTCTGTCTCCACTCAATTTATTTCAGCTATATTTAATTTAAATCAGTAGTTCAAAAAGTTTTCGTTCACTGTATATTAACACATTGACGTCCGAGAACGAGATTTCTCGTTTTCATTTGACATTTGTTGGTGACCGGGAATGAGAAATCTCGTTTTGGTGATAAGCTCCGGTCACATAGTAAATTGATATTATATGATAAAAATTATATTGATATATGATAAAATCACCTGCCTTATAGCAAATTTCAGCAAAACATTAGCGGGCGGCAATGTGTTTATAATAATAATAATAATAGTTCAGCATATTAAGGAGCCCATGATAAAAAAAATATATGAAAAACAATCTCTCTTTTTTTTCTTCTTTTTTTCACGTTGACATTGAAACTGCTTTATCAAAATAAACCAAGAAAAATAAATCTGATGCGCAAAGAGAACGACTTCCTTCTACGCCAATACAACTCATTCGTTGGATCAAAAATTAATTCTGTATCAATGTAAAATTCAAAAATAATATACAACTGCAAAAATATATAAAAAAAATAATAGGTAATTATGGCAATGTGACTAGAGAAAAATCTCAATATGAGAATTCAAACACGATACCCACACTTCAAGGGTATGCTGTACCCTTTACTGCACATAGAAATTAAAAATCAAACAATTTATTAAAAATAAAAATGGAGAAAAAAAGCAAAGCAGGAAGATTTTTGTTCAAAAATATTAACATGTAAACTTGTCTCGAACTGAAAAGAACTGAAATATCCGAATCTATTAGTTTAAAATAATTATGGAAAACGATTTGTTTTTGCGAGAAATTTAGAATGGATAGATCATTAATAATAATTAAGACAGCATTTACGCAACCCAGGGATTTCAATGTCCGCTAAAATATAACTAGTTAAGACTTATGTTATCCTCCCATCTATAATCTGGAAGTTATCTCTTAAAAATCTTTCAATCAAATTAGCAATCCAGATTCAATGTTAAGATTTTTTTCTCTTTATATTTTTATCCACACCTGTCAAATACAAATAATAATAAGATTAAAACGATAATCTAGTCATTATCATTTTTATTAACAATATTATCTTGTATTTATTTATCACAAACATAACTCCTTTTTTTACTTCAGGATGACTAGAGATAAAAATTATAATAATAGGACGATGTATTAAACGTAAATTAAAATAAAATGTATATGGATTAAATTGAAATATATACATCTATATTTGTTTAATAATAGAATTGGTGTCACAGAAGCACCATGAACAGGAAATTTTTTTTTCCTCAAGATTACAAATTGATAAGGAATCACGAGTTTCACAAGCCATATTTTATTTTAAGAAAGAATTATTTGGAAACCATTGAACATGAAAATCAATAATATTGGCATCGATTAATCGATTTATGATAGCAAGAAATTTTATATAAGTAGATTTTATTTAAAAAAAAAACAACGATTTATAACAAATTATTAATAACTGATGATCAAACAGTATAGTACTTTATAATCCTGTAATTATCGTACCTAAAAATGGTAGTTTTTAAAGTGAAGGAAAAAATGATATGTAATATTAAAGTTTATTATTTTTTTTTTAATACATTGTAGTTATATCATTCAAGGGAGAAGCACTAAAAAATATATGTTGTAGTCTAGACTCCAAGTGAAAATGATTCAAAAGACTCCATGCCGAATACTGCATTTTCCAGCGAGAAAAAGATTATTTTTTTTCATGGTTAAGTTTAATTTTTCTATTTTAATTTTGGTTCAGCTTAATCAGCCGGATATGATTGCAATGCAAATATATAACAGAAACAAATCAAAATGAAAACATAACTTTTTAACTAAACTTTTGACTTTATGAACTTATTGTATTATTAACTTACACTGTAGCTGTCAATATTATTCTCGGAGTAAAGTAGGAATCATACCAGACATAGCTAAGAACCGTTTTTTATTTCATTTTTTATTTGAGGGGGCCAGGTTTTCAGAGGATTTTTTAAAATTTTGTTGGGATATAAATAAAAAAAATTCTTATCGGTTAATGGGAGCAGCTCTGAATTTGTACTGCGCTATCACGAGGCCAATAAAACAATGATTGAAGGACTGCTTGAATAGGCCAAAGGAATGATAGAAGGCGGGGCATGCAGCGGAAATAGAAATTCCATCAGTTATAATATCATTAATCATTATTTGATTTATTTTTAATATGTAAATATTTTTTCAGAACTAGAAAAATAAAATAATTACAAACAGGATAAAACTTAGCAGTCGGATTTCTAGCGCGAAGAAAGTTGAATAATCAAAAAACAAACAAACAATAAATTTAACTGTACTTGGCTATATAAATTAATTATTTAAAATCGCTTGGAGTTTGCATGAAGTTAATTAATTTCATACTTCGCCAAATTCTCAACAAGATACCAGTGGAAGGAAAAATGGTCTTTGATAATGGAAATAAGACAGAATTAATGGTTTGAATAAAGAATAAAAAGGAGTATTGTTCACCAATTATTTATATACTATTTTGTTTAAATATTTATTTATTTGCATATTTGAAGCGAATAGAGCAATATAAAGAACGCTGAGTTACTGAGCTGTAGGTCTAAGGTTTGAATCCAACACTGGAAGATAAATTATTTAATCTGAAAATGGTCTTTCAACTCAAAACTTGAGATGTTATTAGTTTATCAGCTATTTAATTTTTAATTAAATTAAAATGAGATTTATCTAACAATTAAATATATAAACAATTACCTGTGAAATACATCTTGGACAGAATGGCAGCGATGGACGACCTCCGCGTCGACGGAGAAAGCGGAGGCATGCTCATCGTGCGCCCGCGCTTAACCTCCATTGCACACACACTATCACTAATTACTGAGACAGCGTCCTCACAACTGTCGGGCCACGGTCGAACAGGTGATAACCGCCTACACGGAGCGACTATCTTCCCTGACTGAATGCACACACAAGCCTCTATTGACAAATTACTCACTGAAACAACTCGAGACGTGAAGAATGAATCATTGTTGGCCAATTTCGAGAGTATTTCGAGTACCAGGGCTATCTGGACGAGAAGGAATGAGTGGAGAGATAACTGGTGCTAGAAGCAATGGTGACAGAGCAGAGAGGCACCCCCCCCCCCCACTACCTGGGCGCATTACCTTATTCGAACGAGCTCCTAGGTAAAGCTAAGGTCGAATCCGAGATCTGCTAATATATTACCTCCTTGCTTACTCTGAGGCAAGACTTGGCAAATGTATTCGCTAGAACAATTATGTAGTCTACAAGATGGATTCAAGGATTAGTGTACTGTCTGCATTATAAATTACGAACTGGGGCATCATAAACACTACCTTGATAAACGACGAGACGATAGGATTCAATACCAACAGAAATAGTTATTAAAACCGTTCGTAAAAAAAAAAAATAATAATACAACAATATCAAACTTCCGTTAGCGATACTTTAAAATTCAGCAGGAAACAGGAAACAACTGTACCAATACAAGCTATAAAATTCTAGTGTTTAAGTACCGTTTCTTCCTAAACAACCCAAATAGATAATCACTAAAAATATGTAAATCTATATCTAAGATTTACAGGATTAAAATAGAGTAATAAAAAAAACTAATACCGTGAACGGATTTCAATTTATTTTTTATAAATAAATATGCTTAATGCATCAATCGACATAAAAAATTATGCTTAGCAATATTATAAGGTTAGAAACCATTAAAATTTAGTAGAAAACATGAAACTTGAAACATCCCGGCCCTGGACAAATATTTTCTCTTAAAAAAAAAAATTAAAAATTAACAATTAATAAAAAAATAAAATAAATTGAAACAAGTTTTCGTTTGTGAATGTTCCTGAATAGACCCACAACTGATTTAACAGTAAAAACATTCACCCACAACCAGACTATAGTTCATTTTACCCCACTCTTTTACCATCTATTTATCTAATAAAATGATTAAACAGTCTGCAATATGTTTCAATAATTAGTGCAGAGTCACAAAAGGCTACAGAAGATGTTTATCGTGGTGATAGAGAAACAATTATTGAATATCTCATAATTACTATTTATTTACTTCAATTTGAATCGGCAGGCAGATCAAAGATCGTAATTATTTCTTAATATAAACGTAAATATTTTTTACGTACATTGTTGTAAACTTTGGTACAAAGAACAAAAAAAAAAGGATATTTTCGTAGTTTTGATTTTACCAAAACTTGCAAAGAACTAAAAATCAACAAAGCGATTTCTCTATAATTCTAAACTTGAAAAGTGATTTGTAGAATTAGTTATCTTTTATCCTATTTCTGATCGTTCAAGAGTGTAAATAAAAGATTAAGACTGAAGTAGGAAGAAGTTAGTAAACAGTAGCAGGGCACATGTATAATACTGATTTTACTTGTAATAAACAAAAACGGATCGTTAAAAAATCTTGATCATTTCAATTATTTTTTTCCCAATTTCTTGTGAACGAAAACGGTATTTAGTTTATATTTTTAAAGATTCCAACATACACCTTAATATAATTTAAAAGTTATGAATTTTTAATTATACTCTCATTTGCAAGGCATATTAAATAGGAAACTTGAAACATCTGTGCTAATATTACCCATCATGGCAGGTCTTGCGTACAAGTGCTGTTTCTTGACCAACAGTTGAATAAGGTCATACACGCTAACAACAGTTGAATAATACATGCTAACCTCCAGAATTATCCACTTCTCAAGTTATTACCTTTTTTATATTGGTTGCCCCTCCAAAAAGATCAGAGCCAATCGGAACATCAGTGATAACAAATATGCAAATCAATATTCAATCATTAAAAATTAGTACTAGGCCAAGTGTTAGAATCCAGGTTTAGCAGATAAGTTATTTAATCAGTTAATAGGCATAGATCAACACTACAGGGTCTATGGATCCTCATATGGTTCACTCAACTTCTGTTAAGAGGATGCACTAACATGGGCCAAAAACAGTAGAAAATCTAAAATGTAATTCACCCATTACTCTTCATGGGTTTTAGTGGATCATACTTATATAGTACATATTTATATATTTAAACACCCTTCCCTGCCAACTAAATTAAATATTAGATACGTATTTGTTAATATTGTCAATAACCTTCTTTTAGCCTTCACCTTTCAGGCTATTTTCTTAGTTTTCTTCTGAGCCTGAGAGGGAACCGATGTGTGATACAGGGAAACACATTTAGAACCCTCAATTACTATGTAGCAAATGCGAGAATATTTGTTTGTTGCATATATCATAGTTAATAGTGGTTGATGACTTCTTTATTAGACCTCAAAAGATATTGGCTTACTAAGTTCTATTCTGAGGCCATTGCGTTTTCTCATCTAGGATTAGGAACTACCATTCATACTTCGCTCCCTCAAATCCTACGCGGAATCCCCGTCGTACGGTCTAAATTCGAAAACGGCGTTTCGGGGTAACTTATGGGAACGCCAATGTTGCTAAATATAGCTCTCAGGGAATTTCGAAGTTTCTTCACGATTTCTTCAGATAGCGTTATCACCCGTATCACTACCGGGGAAGTGAGGAAGTACATTATTATGACGAAAAGATAAAAAAATCTGACGTTTTTATTACAAATACTGAGAATAGGAAATAGGGCACAACTGTTTAAGACGAAAACAATTAATAGAATAGAGGATTTTGGCACGGACGATGAAGTTTTAGGGCTGGTGAATCTCTGGAAATCTTGAAATAGCCGGCTCCGAAAACAGGAAATAATATCGTTGGCGAATAATTTGGACTCCGCGAAAAGGAAAGCGGATTTTCCATCACTTTACGATCCCTGCCAAGCGAAACAGTCGCTCCAATATTTATAACGTTATTTATAATATTTTTAACGTGTTGGAAATGATTCTTAAGCTCCAGTATAATTTATTTCGTACATTCTTCAAGTATAATAACTATTTTCTTCATGAACGTGTTTGGAATGCTGTTCGAATTGATGTTTTAGGCGGATGACATCCACATTAACAACGTCCTCAATTTCACAAATTTTTAGATATTTCGCATTAACGCATTTTATCTGCAGAATTAAGTTCAATTGTACCAAAGTAGAAAGAAATCATTTTAGCCGGGTAACTAAATAGGGTGCGGAGTAGAGAACTAAGTTTTTATACTTGAGGTCCCGGGTTTAAATCCAGCTATGGCAAATAAATTTATTTAGTCTGTTAACAATGACGGATAGACCCTGTGAGATACCCTCTTGGGGCTCACCTAGCCTCAATAAAATGCGTTCATTGAGGGAAAAACCTACCAGTTAAGCGTTATCTTGGACAATCGTGGTCCAAGAAACAGTGCAGTATCAACGATGTACTGAAATCAGTAACCTTCATCTGTTATAGCAATACAGGTTAATATTTTCTAAAATTAAATAATTTATAGTCAATTTCTAACCTTTAAAGTTACAGATGATAGTATTGTAGGCAATCATTAATCGACTTATTCCTTTTAAAGGATACAAATAATTGAGAATGCAGGCACTCAAAGTGTAAACATTAATAAAAATATAGTATTGAAAAGTTAAAAAAATATTTCGTAAACCCAGCCACAACTCACAATTTAGATTGGCCCGATAAGCGTTAATATGTAAATACACAAATTGGCGAGAGATAACGAGCGACGTCATGTCGGCCGGGTCACCCTTAATGCTTTAACTTTAGCAACACCTTTGATTAGCTTATATATATTTAGCATTTGTGAGAGAAGGGTCTAATCAACTCAATATAATAGTATCCACTACAATACGTAAACATATTAGATATTTATTCTTTGCATGTACCAAGGAGTATACGCTATTTAAATTTTAATTGCAATCTTGCCATTTAGGAATACATAGATAATATAGTTCATGATATTTTATGAACAATATATTCCTTTTAAGAGGCCCTGACTCAATAACTGGGTCGTTGTGCCACTGAAGATAATCATTCTTTTATATTTTATAAAAAAATCATACATCAATAAAAAATAATAGGTTAGAATTGGGAACGATCGCTCAATTATTAACTATAAATATCAATGGCCAAGTGGCGACAGACCAACGCAGATAAAAATAACTGAGAAGAATCGAATCTAGTTCAGAAGCCGCGTTCTTTATTCATTATTAGCCATATTTCGAATTATAATAACAAAAAACAGTTTTTTATAAAAATATATAATGTAAATCACAAAAATTGTTTATATTAAGTAAATACGATAATTTTATTAACATTACCTTTTATATTAATTAAAACTACTAAATACGGGGTGATAAAAAATTGGCATTTAAGCCCGGTTCTAATAAGTTTGATATAAAAGACGATTTAATAATATAATGATGTTTATCTAAGAAGTTGTAAAAATGTGAAAAATATATGTAGAATTATGATTAAATATTAAAAAAATTAAATTATTTACTTATAGTTTAGTTACAAACGAAATATTATGTATCTAGCAAGAGAAAAAAGATTGCACTTATGAAATATACTTTTTATCAGCATATAAGAATTATATCTTTTCAAAATGATCACATTTTCTAAATTATTGTAAAAATATTAAACTTTATTATTTAAAAATAATTCCATATATTTTGATAAGGTGCCATTTGTGAGGTATTGATCAAGATATAGTTCTTGTAATATTTTATACTACATATATATATAAAATTAATAATTTCAAATTTACTAAATATTATTATTATTTAATAAAAATAAGTGCTCTAGACTCCCCAAAATTCTATTATTGCTATACCGCAGCTCTGAAGTATATTATCAAGTTTAGAGAGACACCGGCCGAAAAAAAAAAAATTAAAAATTAGATAAAATGCAAAACTAAATTCGAAGAAATGTGTATTTTTTTTTTCCTGTACCACTACAACCCATGAAGGGTCTGGGGTTCAGTACATGGTAGAGAATGTACTGCTTCATGGACAACGGTTCTGCAAGGAGGTGACTTGTCCTAGGTCACGCTCGACCGCCAGATTTTTCCCCCTTATTTTGGGTACCCGATTTTTATAATATTGTGTAAAATCGAAGAAATGTGTAACTAACGTAATACATTTCAAATTTATTTAATAATTTTCTCCTTTATACTAAAATGACAGGAGAAAATATTATGAATTTCAAAATGGCATTTCCGAATGGATTTCACCACATAAAAATGAAGTTTAATTAAGGGTACAGATTGTCAAGAAGTAACCAAAGAAATTATAAAATATGTAGTATATTTAAATACCAGAATAGTTTAAAATAGATTTGTTTAATTAGTTATATGTTTGTTTTGAATAATAGGCCGTTGAAGTTCCCTCAATTTCGGGTGATTAGAACTAACACGAGGATAACACAATATGACTATTAACGTCAATCAAAACATTCAAAGCAATTTTAACCACGACCCTGAAATCTATAAATAGGTACCCTTAAATAAAATTAAAAAATACGGAAAAAGCGGCCTCGATGTAATTTTGTAACGCGTATACACAAAGAAACAGTGAATAATCCAGTGATAAAATATACACAAGTATTAGAGATTTTTCTGTCAGCAGTAGCAGAATTAACTTTTATAAATATAGAACTTATATAACATTCTCGAAAAACTGCCAACAATATTGAGGCTGTCTTTCAAGCTACTACTATAAGCGAATCTTCAAATTTGAAATGTGTGTTTGGAGAAAATACGCTGTAATACACTAAACACGGCGTGGAAATTCTAGCTGAAAATATCTTTTAATTATGAAATGTTTATATTATATTACTATAATAAATCTATGTAACACAGACAATATCAGCATCATTAATAACATTTAAATATCACGGTGATTCGCTATCAACTGTACTATTCGATTTAACACTTGAGGAGGTTATTAAAAAGGAGATTAACACCGAAAAAAGGCTTAATTGGAGTCGGAATAGTAAAATATTCATGTTTGGCCTTGGGGGCGTAAGATAACTAGTATGTACGGAATTCAAGAAGAAATTAAAGGCGCGAATTCCCAGGCGATAGCTAAAAAGATAATCGCCTCTGTTTCGATTGGCGAACGTCCGAGGTGTAGGTGGGAGGATAATCCCAAGGGCAGTTTTACGGATTTGGGTTAGGTAGTGGTCCGTGTACGGAAGTTTGCAAGAAGAGATTGGTGTTATTGGCATAGAGGCTAGATATAATTATTATAAATTTACGATTATTTATCATATTAAATTGATATTGCGTTTGAATATGAACAAGAGCTGGTAGTAGAAGGAAAAATACCAAACCAAAACTTTTCCTCAAGGGAAATAAATATCATGTGGAAACAAAATAGTAAAAAAAAATAATAAAGTATGATAAATTTTTATAGTATATAATATTTTTTACACCAAGCAGCATGGAGAAGCCCGTAAATAAAAAGAAAACTAATGATTAATTTTTAATTGTTTATATCTATACGGTTCCTTCATAAGATCGATCGGGTGTACCGGATAAATCAATTTTGTTAAACTGTTTATATTAGCCAGTCTCTTAAAGTAATGTATAAAGTTAATAGTAATTTTTTTTAATATAAGTAAAAGAGCTGTTCTCATGAACATCTTTGATAACTTTGAAGGATGAACGACGCCTAAAGACATTCGAAAATGAGGTATCGTGTAAAATAGTCCATTAGGGAATTTAGGGCATTACACAACGCGGAATTGCAGAGTATGCTCCAGGTTAATGATCGAAGTGTTGAAATAAAGAAGGTTGAGATTGGTTTGAAGTAGTAGGGCTTTATAAGAAAATAAATCTTGAAAAGTAAATAAGCCGGTTGGTAAACGTTCAAGGGGTAGACTGAGACGTAGGTGGGAGGATTGCGTTAAGAGTGATCTGGCGAATTAGGGTTTGAGTGGTAGTCTATGGACGAAACTTTTTAAGAAGAGATTGGTGGTATAGGCATCGAACCTTCAGGTACCATATGCTTCTAATTATTACTATTATTGTAATATCATCAGTTACAACCTTCGAAATAGCCAACTCAACACCCGTACTTAGAAGACCGAGTTAAAACCCGATGTAGGGTCCGAAATTTCTAAGGAAGGCCCTCGAAAACTGTTATCCACTAATGGATATACTGCCAGCTAACACTCAATCTCTAAGAGCTATTCTCAACATTTTTCGAACCATTTCCTCAGAAGTGGACACTTAGCTCAAGAATTTTCCTCATATCAGTTTATACATAGGATGGATCCCAAACACTGATGAAGCTCAGACATTTTTTCATGTAATTTTTAAAACCTTAGATCTAATCCTGCTTCCTCAAATACTTGATATGTAGATTTTATAGCACAAACCAATTTACTATTGTTTAAAACTGTTTGTAACTTATGTTTAACTATTAAATTAGTCAGCTAATAAAAGACCTTTAAATTAATTTTTATATTTCGTTACTCGTAGAGCCTGGATCGGCAATTGGAATATAAAGCGTTCACGAAAGCGGATGACTTCAAAATTACAAAAATTTACTTTTTTGCATCTTTCGCAGTCAAGCACATTTAAACTCCAGAAACATCAGGTTCAGAACTTAAATCATAAGAAATGAGGCGACAAACTGTTAATTTTAGGGATATTGTTTCAGTAAACTAGTGAAACATTTAGATAAGTCAAGTTTAGAAAATTAACGAGTTATCTGTTTTAGACCCTAAATCGACTAATACGTTACTAGATTTCAGTTGAAAAATTCACAGCTATTTTTTTTAAATCTTAACATGCAGAACAATGTTTATCTTCTTATAAACTTCAACACCAGTTTTTATTTCCTTGAACGCAGTAAAGTTTGTACTTTTCCCGAAATTTTTCTATTTTTAAATTTCAACGAAAATATCCACTTTGACTGGTTTGAATTTGGTTGTTTGTTTATTTACATTTTATGCTGCTATGGCTAATCGGACGATGCTACAGTGTGATTCCTAAATGTTTCCTTTATATGTTATATTTATATAATCACATATAAATCCAGGAAAGGGGTCTTTAAAGAGTATAGGACACTGCACAGGCTCAATACCGACATTTTACGTCACATCAGAATGGATCCCAAGTGACCAAGAATATACGTACTATGTATAGTACGTTGATTTCTTCTACGAATTGAAACAGTTAGCTTTTGAAAGAAATATTAAAGGTATTGATTTTATTTTAAAATAATATTATTTATTGATAACAATAATAAAGCCTAGAGAACCGATTTTGATCCATTTCGATTTACAAAACTTTCGTCCACGGGTACTCCCCTAAAATATATGTATACGCACGGAATAAATATTAAATAGATCAAAAGAATATGGAGGTTTTTCTTTCCCCTTGTCATTCAAAATTTTATTTATAAATAATTACAATACAGAATACAATTAGCTCTATATACAATTATAACATCTATAATTATAAAACATGGGATGTTATGGTGTTTGACCTGGTGACAACAGATGTAGTTTCTATATTATCGAGAGGAAACCACGTTAGTCATCTTCCGCCATGTCTGAAATATTGACGACTCACCCAGATAGCAGAGAGATAATTAAAGTATAATTTAAAAATATTATAATTATCTATAACTGACAACATACAACAAAAACTAAATAATCACTATCAGCTAAAATGCAAAGGAAATAATTTTTTTTACATTTATTTATCATCTAAGTCAATTAAAAACTATATAATACTTAACTCAGTAAAGAAAAAAATAGAATGCACGAATGATTTTATATTTTATTTTCATAATAAATTTAATGGATTAATCAAAAACTGCAAATTAATTAAGGCAGGTATTTATATCAGAAGTTAACATAATATTTTTTTAACTCGGGCTGAAACTAAATAGACGATAAAGACGATATATAAATCCAGCCCGATGCATGTCAACGCCCTGAGATGATGCACAACTGGTTTCTCCCTACTCTAACAGCTTTATTCCAAACCCTTTTAGTCTCTGAAAAATGAGCAAGAGAATCAGACTATTTATTGTTCCAAACAATAACGCCTCAATACGGAGATTAAGTGCTCATAATTTTTTTAATGCATATATTTTTTTTAAAATCACTTGACTTCTTTGTAAGCCTGTTGAACAATAAATCTGTGGCTCAAAAACTGATAACTCAGTAAGTGCCTGAATAAAAATTAAATTTAAAATTTGCGTGTACCACATATAATTAATTATCACTTATAACGCATTTAAAAAAAATAATAACAAACATATCACTCCCTCAAATCACACTATTCTTAAATAAATAATTGAAAGGTATTAATTTATAACAGGTATTATTCGTGGTCTTAATAATTGGCCATGTCTTAGAATTCAATGAAATAGTTATAACTAAAACCAAAAAGTGTAAATCCAAGCACCGCAGACATAAGGTCATGGGATCCTAACAAAATTAAATTAAAATATTTTTATTATAATAAATAAAATTTATTAAAATTATAATGTTATAAATAATATAATGACGTAAGTCAACAAGATCATAAAATTAAAAGTAATGTTCAATGAACATTCTTTCTCGTGTATACATCGCAAAGAGAACCGATTTGTTCTAGATGGGAGGCGACCCCGGTACCACAAATGGTTAGAGCGTTGCAACGGTGAGGCGGACGACCCGGGTTCGAATCCCGGTCGGGGACAAATATTTTATTTTCAAATTAAAAAAGTAAAAATCTTTTTATTTGAAAATAAAATATTTGTCCCCGACCGGGACTCGAACCTGGGTCGCCCACGTCCCTTTCGTGGTGCTCTGCCAACTGAGCTATCCTGGCTCGCATCTCGGTCAGACACATCCTATCTTTTCACTGATCCCACATCCCCATGTTCCCGCAATTCGCGATGTATACAAGGAGAAGACTGTTCATCGAACATTACTTTATTTAGGATCTTGTTCACTTACGTCATTATATATTATTATAATTTATTTTATTTTTTATTAATTGTTATAATTTCTAAATATTTTTATTTGAAAAGAAAAGATATGTCCTGGACCGGGACTCGAACCCGGGTCACCCACATATTGAAATAAAAATATTTAAAAATTATAACAATTAATAAAAATAAAATAAATTATAATTTAATAAAAAAGGTTACTCGTACAACACCTTTCTCAATTATATAGTTACATTTTCGTATCACTAAGGCCATGAATTATAGTCCAAGATTTGGTCGATGTTTAGAGCTAAGTACCTATTATAGGTTGCTAATAGCCAACATATTACCATTAATTTATTTTAAAATACAAATCATATTAGCCAAATTAAAATAAAAATCGATCATTTAAACTCATATAAACAAACTCTGTTCATATCACTCTCTGTTTGCCAAATTTTAACCAAAATCTTAATAATAATAATATATGGCTTAGCAAACCCCCCAAAATATATTATTTTATTAAGAATGAAACCTGTACGATTGACGAACCGGATTTTAACCTTTTTTTAAAAAGAAAATAAGACCAAACCAGCCTGGTTTGAAGAGGTAGAAAAATAGACTTACAGGACACGGAAATTACTCGTGAGGATATTCAAGAATACAACCTTCTCGTATATATACTATATACGTTATATTATAACTATTTGCCCACCAGGATTTTTAGAAAAAACTAAAGATGACGAAGGAAATGAAATGGAAAGAGGAAAAAAATAAGCAGCATATGAAGGAGCACTGGGTAAAGATCAAGGCTAAGAGAGGACAGTTTAAAAAAAAGAAAGAAGCTTAGCAAACCAACCTGCAACTATTCGCTGTTTGCTGTGTTTGCTAACCGAATAAAAACATAGATTTTATTTTTAATTCTTCTTAAAATATTGATGTGGTCCACAAGGATATAACAAACATAAGGTCCGAAACCGTAGGACTTAAACTGGTAAAATAAATTAAAAATAATATATAAAGGAGAATCACAGCGTGGATTACACAAGTTAAAATTGAAATGGAAAAAGCCCAGGAAGACTCATAGGGCATCACAGAAAAAAAGGGTTGAGACATAAGGCATACGAGTCGGAAATCAGAGAAGACAGCTCCCACACCTTAAAGACTAATGTGGCCGGAAGAATAGAAGAAGGTCTTAAGCGAACGAATGAAGGAGTACTCAAAGAACGAAAAGAAGTCATGGATGCTTCGCGTGGTTTGATAATCATATAAATCATCCGTCCGATTAGCCACAACAGCATAAAGTGACGTTAAATGAAGAAACAAACAAAACAAATAATATTAAGAACAATCGTCTACTTTTACTTTCATGATGATTATAGTATATCATGATACTACGAGTATAAAGTAAAGTTGTAATATAATTGAAGAACTGGGAAAATTGAACTACTGATTTCAAGCCTTGGGAAGAACCGTAAAGAATACAAACCGGCAGAATAGAGATGTTAGGCCTTTGTTGCCTTGTCTATTTTTATCGAGAAGAATCAAAAAGAGGATGAAGATGTATCGAGTGAACTAATTTAGGACGGGCGGGTGAGATTGAGCAGAGATTACTAAACATTAGAGGTACGAATGGCTATACAACTCCTTCCCTTCTGGCATCTTTCATGAATAATTCCCCTCAGCCCATCACAAGCACCATCTAAGCTATGCAGGGCGGTTGTCTGAGAGAGAGAAAGAGAGAGAGAGAGGAAGAGAGAGAGAGAGAGAGAGAGAGAGAGAGAGAGAGAGAGAGAGAGAGAGAGAGAGAGAGAGACTTCATCCAACAGCTTGTCTTATAATCTTCACCAAATCTAAACCCGCAAGATTAACGCTATCCTCCCACCTATGCCGCGATTTACCCTCAGACGTTAATTTCGAAAAGTGCTTATTATTTTTTTAGGGATTCGTTCTTTACTCAGCTCAACAACTTACAAGCTCACATTAAGCTTCGCAATGCTATCACTTCAACCGGTCAATGGCTGCGATTCCGAGTTGCGATAACGATAGGGCTGTGCTTTTTAATTATATCAAAAGACAAACACAACAATAACACTATAAAGAAAAGACTCCACTCTGATCCTACTCTATTTTATAGCCTCCTTTGCCCGTTTCCTATATATATCCAAGTAACAATAAAGTGTCCTTCCTATATGGTTTCGTATTTTTTTTTTTTAATTTCTAGTTCTGCAATTTTCTAATTATTAATTTTCAGTTAGTATACATACATTGTCTAGAGGTTCAAATACTTAGATTCTATGATAACCAGAAAAAACTAATTTTTTATATTTATATCTCGACATTCCTTAGTTTGCATCTGTTGTCTTGAAATTGAAAGAATTAGAAGTTACAAAACTCACCCTTCGAAATGTCAATTATGGACGCAAATCGTGGCCATCAACGTTGAAGGATGAAGAAGGTCTTAAGTTCTTTAAAAAAAGGTATTCCGTAGAAAATACGACCCGAAAAACGAGAAGACTCCAAGAGAATTTAGGAGATTGCACAAAGCGAAATTGCAGAGTATGCCCTAGGTTAGTATAATTGAAATTACAGCAACGCAAAGTTTGAGATGGGATAGTACAGCTGTTGGGCTTGGTAACTAATTAAGTCACTAAACATTTAATAGGCGCTGAGCCGTCCGAGGTGTTGACCGAGGCGTCTTTGGGTGGATTGCGTTAAATCCAGCGGATTTGGGTACGGGTTCTGGTCCGGGGAGGTTTATGGCAACGATTGTTCATATTAGCTTATTCTTATTCTAATTAATATATATGCATATCTATAATGAATTCCCATAAAGCTGATATGTTTTAAGACCATTTTCACATTTTGATATATCTTCCACTCTTGTACTTTTGATTTCAAAAGTGGAGAAGTTACTCACCAGTGATTTCCAATTTAAAATAAAAACTATAAATACACTTCCTACCTTTAGAATAGACCAAATTATGTCAATCTAAAATTAGAAAAGATACTTAATTATTACACTACATAACTAATGCATGGAAAATTATTTAAAATGTCATTAATTTATACAATTATTATGCACATACTTTAATAAAGAACATAAATCATATACAATTTAGAGAAGTATTATTAACATAGTGTCACTATTGCAAAACGTTCAAAAAGATAGGAGACAGTGCAATGTTTGTGGCACCCTCGTAAATTCTCTGCCCGACCCAGATGATACGACCTAGATAATTTAGTGAGGATATTGCTTTGAGTATGGGTTCCCTAGTTCATGTCCATGTAAATTTTACACAAGCATATTAGAGTTATGAAGAAGTAATGGATACGAGATAGGAAAAAACATTCCTCAGTCGGAACCATTATTATTTATAAAAAGTGTGTAAATTCAAAGGTTCAATGGCGATGGAACCAACAGCTATTTACAAGCATTCTTATGACCAATATCCTCCAACGTTTACCAATCGGCTAAGCAGTTATTGACCGTGCAGTGACTCGTTCGTTTTTAGCAAAAACTTGAAATCTCAATCTTACATTCAATACAGGCGTCACCTATAGTAAGGTAGTTGGTGTAACCTACTAACCTACTATGCCAAAATTACGGATTCGCAGCCCGGAAAAAGTACGTAGGATTTTTAAAGGGAGGAAAAATCCTCAGTTGTGCCGTCCTTGGTATGGGACGTACTGAGCTTATGTCAGATACTCGTTAAAGATCTGGATAGGCCAAATTTAGAGCCCAGACAATAGGATCGTCCGATTAGTCACAGCAGCATAAAGTGTGTTTAAATGAATTAAAAACCACTTTAAATATATGAACAATGTGCATGCTCAGCAATTCCGCGTTGCTCAACCTTCTAAACCTTCTAGTCCTTTTTCGGACCGAATACTCCACGCAATACCTAGCTTACTTAGACCTTAAGATTTTTTTATTTCTTAAAGTTAGTCACCACGTAAAACACTCTTTTTAAACAGTTGGGAAGATAATACTACTATAAATAGTAATTTTTAAGTGATTCTACTTGTCTTGAAATGATATGCTAATGATAATTGTGAGGCGAAATTAAGAAATTAATCAATACTGAAATTAAATATGAAGTGAAACTAAACATGAAAGAAAAAAAAATCAAATAAATAATGCTTGCAAATTATAAAAATAACAGAATTTCACTACAACACTAAAAAAAACAACTTACAATGCATGCAATAATTTTATTATTTTGTTTACATTTTTCGCTCTATCTTGCCTGTTAATAAAAGTGTAAACAGCACGATTGTGTACAATTCATCTTACTAGATAAATTTATCCATCAATATTTGAATTATAAATAAACATATCAAGATAGTGCCTGCCTTCTAAATAAGCATCAACGGGGGTCAATAAAGAAGGGAACTATTTTTAAAGAAACGTTGTATGGGAAATGAAAGAAAACAAATATTTTATTGGAATTATTTTATTTCGTAAGCATCTTTGAGCAGCTAAAAATATTCGTCCATGTTCATACTTACAGCATGTATTTATTGCACGATTGATATTTTTTTCCTTAACCTAAGTTTTTCTGTTTATAGAAATAAAATTCATAGTTATTCATAGAAATATCCCCCTTACCTGTTTTAGAAGTGGATGAGAATTACACATACTTTAATTAAACACTGTAAAAATTTAACATTTTTACGTAATTCCTGGTAGAATTAAGATAGAACACGACATTTTAAAATCTAGTCCTTACTTTTTTTTAACTATGTATTTTCTTATATTTAAATAATACCAGGCGCATATAAGGCCCAGACATGAAAAAGGTATTTAAAAAAAAAAAAAAACCTGTACCACTACATCCCGTGACGGGTTCAGTACAGGGTAGATACAGTACTGCTTCATGGACAACGGTTGTGCAGGGAGGTGATTTGTTCTAGATCAACCGCCAGATTTTTCCCTCTTATTTTGTATACCCACTTAAAGAGCCTGGGTGAACCCCAGGAGGGTCCTAGATCCTATTTGATCCAGCTCCGGCTGCTAACAGACTAAATAAAAGTCTTGCCTGCAGCTGGATTTAAACCAGGATTTTCGGAATGGCAACTCAATGCTCTATCACTAAGCCACTCCGCTGAAAGATATTAAGCTAAAGATAATTCGTTTTTCATTTTTTTGAATAGAAAATGTGGTAATTAATCATGCCACTAGGATAGGAAGAGGAGTGAGTCAAAACTATGAGCGGTTAGTTTCTATGAACGGTGGTAGTTACTATTTTTCAATTGAAACTTATAAGTTGTAAAAACAGTTTTATGGTTCTTTAAAACTACCTTTTCGAAACTTAATACCTTAATGGTTCTCAACTCTCCAATTAATATTTTTACTAACGATAGTTTTAGAAATATACATATATTAAATTGTAGTAATGAATTAATAAGTAACAGTCTTTATATATATTATATTTAAAAGTAACCCCTATCATAGACACTGTCTGCCAATATTTTAACCATATTGACTTTTACACTACATAAACAGCACTCAATAATCTTCTACCGAGATTTTGAAAGTAAAATAAGATAGATAAATAAATAAATAAATGTATGTAACCAAAAGGAAAAGAAAGCATAAAAAGGAAAAACAAATAAACAAACCGAAGAACAAATATACATGAACAACCAGAACGAAAATATAGGACAATTACTTGCAATGAAATATGAATAACTATCAAATAAATGCTGATAAAGCGACGTTAAAAAGCAAACATTTAGTGTATCTTGTTTTATTTAATCATCGGAGAGCCGACTCATTAATTTGCTACTTGTGTTGGAGTAAATAAACTGTTTTTATTTATTTCCTCAAGTCACTATTGGGTTAATCTGCGGGAAGCCAAGAGACTTGCCAATTACCTTACAACATCTAAGTGGTGCATTCATTCCTTAATGGTTCAATAAATAATACAATAATTGCTTTATAAAAAGAGTATTTATATATTTATATTGCACAATTGTCAGGTAAATCGTGATCATAAGCGGGTGTGATAAATTTGGTAGTCCAAACAACACTTCTACTTGTCGTGTCAATTAAATACTGAACTATTCGAGCTGTTTATTAATTTTAAGAATTTTTCTATAACTTTCTAATAATTATTTCATATCTCTGAGCTTTTTTTCACTTTTATTTAAATTTGGTAGGGAAATAGCGCTCTGAGTAAGTTATAATACACAATACTAAAGTAGAGACGGCTATGATGTTGAAGAGAGTAGTGTAGGTGTAAAATATTTAATGTAATGAGAAATTTAAGAATTTTAGCCCTATGATAACATAGAAAAAAAAAAACGAAAATCAAAAGGCAATATAAAATTGAGGGTAAAACCAGGGATTGCTTATTATTTTTTTATCTCAGCTCGCGCCTTTTGTCCCGAAATTTCAAAATTATAATTAATAAAACAATTATACTTTCAAATGTATGGGTGTCCCAAAATAAGATATGGTGTCGAATACTGACTGAGAATGAACGAACCCTCTGGAGAATTTAAGAAGTTATTGGGTCGTTTCATGTAAAATGTCTGTTTTTATTATTTCTGAAATTCAAAGGGGAATTAGTGGAATTTTGTTCTTTAATATGTGTTTGTTTCCAGATTATAATGAGCTGTTTCTTTTGATTATATGTATTAAGTATCACAACAATTGAACAAACACTGTTTAGGATGCCAACAACTATGACCATGGAGTTGTTGGAATTCGTAACGAATTAATCACTAAAAACAGTAATCGCTGAGCCGATTAATTTGAGAAGTAGAGCAAGGATTAAATGAAAGGCGATGTTGCGGATCTGGATTTATGTGAATGCATAGAGTTAACAGCGATTGTTGGTGGTGGCATCGAGCCTTCGGGTTTGCTAACCTTGTATCATTTTTGTCATTGAGGTACAGACCTATTCATAAGAGGTCTCTGATATTTTCGTACTCTTGAACCCTTCTTTTGGTCTTGTCAAACGTCGTCTTGGCCAAACTGAGACGCCTATCCTAAATATATCTAAAGCTAAATGAAATAAGCATTGGACGCAACGACGCTGGCCGGACTCCACCGCTTCCGCTCCTTCCTACGCACCGTCCTCTACATTCTTGCAATGGTCGGGGGAGGATGAGGTAATGCAATGTTGTAATTGCCCTTAGAGTGATCCAAGATGGAACGGAAATTCGTTAGTCCCGGTGCAGATAAAAATATATCGAAACAAAATGGAGAATATTAAAAATAAAGATGCGTTGATATCTCACACATTACCGTTGTCCCTGTATGTATTAATTGACTAAAATAAAGCCATTTTTAGGTATACCTAAGGTTTGAAACCGAAACATTTATTAAAAGGATCAGACAAGTATCTAGTCTTATAAAGTAATATGTTATAATACATGGGCATTGTATTATATGATACAGAGACATTACATTTGATAAACAGAACTATAGTTTTAGAGGTCGTTCACGTAGAGCTGTAGGAAAGATCACAGATTTATCCAAGAATATCTAGAATGCACGATATATGTATGAGTCGATATCTACTTAAATAGTCCAACATTCGTACGGATACTTGTCAACAAGATACTGGAGTCTTCAAAACGACTCCAATATTTTGTTTACTGATTTGATCTTGATGACTGCAACAATTCTTTTATTTTTATTTTTGTCTCTCTTCTTTTTCTTCAAGGACTCTGAGTATATATCTACAGCCCCTTTGAATAAGTAGTTAAGTCAGATTTTCACCAGAGAAGCAGAATCGTGTTATTTTCGTAGTGAATATGGGGTGAATAAGGTGAGGGATTGGCTAGAAAAGGAGTTATTGTTTATATTTCAACTCCATTTCAAGCCAAAAACTATAAGCACGACACCATTCTGCTACTCTTAATACAGTTAACGAGTTCTGGAAAATATTGACCTAACCGCTATTCACCGGTGCTGTAGATATGATCTGAGTAATGCCTCTGATTACGTGATATCTGTGTAAAGTGATTAGTCTGTGTTCACTCAATAAAGGGTACCCACTGTATGGAGCTTGGGTGAGCATGTTAAGTGCCACATTACACAAAATACTGACACTGAGATGGATCTATGAATTTAGTTGTGACTAACTATTATTAATCGTGATTATTTATTACTAAATAACAATCAAATTACTAACAATAACAATAATCCTTTTAAGAAAGTTCTTAATAGTGAGATTAATCATTAAAATAACAAATAATAATTTCAGTTAAGGAAACATACTTTCTAAGGAGATTTGCATTTAAAATAGTTGATTGAATCACAGAGTTATAGAAGATCCCACGGGATCCAACCCTGTAAATTAATTAATTAATTTATCTGCCAGAGCTCAATTTGAACGTGTGATTGATTTTTTTCAATGTTAACGCTTAAAAAATAAAATAATATTTACAAACCCTGGTATGAGTTTATTTTAATTTTTAACCCAGACATTCTTCATTTACTTTATATTTAGTTGATTTAATCATTTATTTGTTTTACTAAAATAATAAAAACCAAAAAATATTCGTGATCTTCTTCCTGATTATCATAGCTTTAAAAGGTGAAAATAAACTGCAGAACTAGAGAAATTTACGGTGGAGTAATAAAGATAGCAGCAGTGTGTTCAAATATTGAATTTTGGCAACCGTCCAATTGCGATTAGTATCTACGTCAGTCGCTGGAATGTTGACTAACACGGCAATACTGCTAATTTGTACAATTTATTAACTAGCAAAAAATTGAAGGACTTGATGCTAAAACCAGGTAAGTTTCCAATTACCAAATTATTTTTAATACTACTTTGTCTTTGAATTGCATATCAGTCTGTTCCTGTAGGTACGAAAATAATTTGATATAGTAAAACACCAGTCAATAGGAAATTCATTAGCGATTGGTCCAAGAACCAAGAGAAACATTCATTTCGTATTCGAAAAAATTTTTAATGATCATGGATGAGACAATTTTCTTTTAAAATCTGGATATTTTTGGGTTAATTCAAAGCCCATTAGATGGTTTATCAGGTATATTATTGCATTTAATTTGCCTATCTGTTAAAAGTAATATTTTGATAACTATCCAATAGACTACCTCTGCTTCTTGTATGCATAACAAGCCAAAATAAGTACATTAAGAAATCCATTTTTAGAACATCAAAAGTCGTTTTTATCATTTTAATCGGTAAAGTATCGCAAGATCTTTCTGTCATTTTGAGTTAAAAAAGAAATAGGGTTAAGAAGAAAAAACAAAACCATGAACGACTGCAAGACACGATTAAGGATCTTGGGTCCGGTGCAAACTTGATGAGGTTTGTTTTCTCCACAAAGGATTTTTCAAGGAAACGATCTGGCCAGCGTTTACGGTCAAATATCATAGTTTACTTGACCCATTAAGGAACGGGTCTAAGTAAATTACAAAAAATCAAATCAATGAATTTTTTAACCTGGGCGGAATACGTTGAGTACTCAAACATTTAAGGTATTTTTGTTTTGAAGAGAAAATATTTGTCCTGACCGGGATTAAAACCCGGGTCGTCTGCATCTCCGGTGCAGTTGCTCTAAACTACTGAGCTACCATGGATCGCATCCAAGCCAGACAAATCCGTTCCCTTCACCGATCCTATGTATATCCCCGTGTTCTCGCAATTTTTGCAGTGTATACATGGGGGAAAATGTTCATTGAACATTACTTTAATTAGGATCTTGTTGACTTATGTCAATATATTATTTATAATTTATTTTTATTGTTCGTTAATTTGATGGTGATTATTTTTTAAATATTTTTGTTTTGAAGAGAAATATTTGTCCTGGCGGGATTCGAACCCGGGTCGTCTGCATCTCCGGTGGAGTGCTCTAAACCACTGAGCTACCCGCGGTCGTATCCAATCAGACAAATCCGTTCTCTTCACCGATTCTATTTAAGGTATTATTTTGACATTTCAAAGAAATCAGAGTAAGAAAGTCAAACCAAGCAGAATTTAAATAAAATAATTCAAACATAACTACTGAAAGTGAGCGGTTAAACATTACTTAATTGTGTGGTTATAATTATATGTGACAAACAAATAAAATAGAGAGAACATGTTAAAAAGAAATTTATTTTTTGATTATCGTACATTAAAGCATATAAAGTCAAAGCTAATACAAGTAGTTAATACTTAGTTTAATCCAAATTTCAGTCGAGTGAAGGTTAGAAAAAAAAAATCCATTTTAAGGATCTAAAATGGGCCAAGTAGAACATTACTTACGGACTTAACCAATCGATTACAAAAGTTCAAAGTTTCTGATCTGAATCGGAAGAAGTCAAATTTCGAAGCAACAACTCAATATTTTAAAGGGATCCCTATTTTTTTTACTCGGGCCTGGTTTTCGTCCCTCGAGGAATGCCGGTACACGCCCTTCACCCAGATTCCCCTTTGATCGCCCGCTTATGTATTTCATTCCAAGTGGACGCTATTTCGGTACTGATCGATTCCTCTCCGGCCCCATAAAGTGACTGTGGTCCTTCGCTATTGAGCGGGGAATTGGTATTTTTACGTACACGACCGTGTCAGATGTTTTAAATATTTATATGGAACGACCAAAGGAAAAGAGAAAACCAGTCGATGCTGAGAATCCATAACGCTGTTCAGAATTTCAGGACACCAAGCAACAAGCTATAAATACTAAAAGTCGACCACTATCTTCTCATGTATGGATCAGAACTTTAAAGTTGGATGAAATGAGGTAAAGTAAAATCAAGTTTTACTATTGTTCACAGTTCAATGGAAAATTAGCTTGGGACTACAAAAATGTGACATGGTGCCCTTTACCTCCCAAGTGCAGAATTAAAGATATTGGATAATAACTAACTATATACAATATTTGTTCGTACAATGTTAAGGCAAATATAATTATCAATATTTAATTGTACGTGTTAAAGTTGTTTTACAACGAATAATTAAAAAGGATTGGTTGGGGTTCACAGAAACGTATGTAGAAGGGTTTTTAATTGGATTGAGGGGGTTTTTAATTGTGGACAAGTTTCACGATCGTTTTCCGTATGATAACCGAATATCCATGTACCGCAAATATATTCATTATAATTTTATAAAATATCGGTAGGTGAAATAAATCACTTTATAACAATATCGTAACCGTATATCTCGAAACTCATCTTAGACGGAAAAATTTTTTGGTAACAAAATAGCTTCATGAATTTTCTAAATAATTAAGTCAAAATATATTACACAAGAAACTGCACGAATAGTGAACAATAAAAATTATTCTGCCCTGTGCTTGGCATACGACCAAAACGAGATACGAGTATATCATGTATTCGGTCAAAATGACAAAAATCATTCATGTTCATTAGAATACTTATAAAGAAATAAAAATAAGATATTTTTTATAAACTATATTTTATCTCGATAAAAAAAAAGGTCATTATTTTATTCATAGCAAAATACTCGATATATCAAAACAACATTAAATGGGTGCTTATATTTCAATAGGTTTATTAGGAGGGTAAAAACTTAAATTAACTTAAATTTCTAGAATAATATCTTATTGCCTCAAGTGTCCATTTAATTGCACTTAACTTATTAGTAAACTTGTATAATTTGTCCCCGTCATTATTTTTTAAAAAAATATATCAAATCTTTTATTTATATCAAGATCTTTTCACGATAACCTTGTGATGATGAATGCTAATTTATTAGAAGTTTAAATAATAATTAAAACTAAGCTGCCCATGGGCGACAAAAAGATTCCATAAACTATAAAAGGTAAAAGATCAGGATAAATCTGTAAGACTAATGATAAAAAATGTCTGTGTTGAAGGCACGTTATTAACACATTTCTAATGAACCAGTTAGTGTTTTAAAACATTAGTAACTGTTGTGAGATTTATATGAAGCGAACCTGTCATTTAATTTATAACTATGTCTGGAGACCAGTTTCTTTTAACGATATAATTACAGGTTTTTAACAGGCTCGGAATTCAATAATTAGAACCAAGGTAAAGCTTAGGTATTACAATAATTACTGAGATTTGGAAGTTGAATTCAAACGGACCTATATGTTTAATATGTTTGGATATTAAATATTGGATCGTGTGAGACGATTTTTCCTTTTTTATCATACCTAATGTTCAAAGTGGAACTAGTGGACTTTAGTGGGCTGTTATCAATCCTAAATTCTTTGATGATATTTACTATGACCATGAAAATAGGCGATTTTTGTGCGGATTTTTGTTTTATGAGTTTATACTTGGAGACTCGGCAGGCAAGAAACATTACCACCACGATCGGGGAAGACTACACCTGATGTCTACACTTTAGTCGGTCTCTTGACATATTTTATGTTTCGTCAGCGATTTTTGTCATTTTCAGAATTGATGTCAGAAACGTTTGTAAATACCTAATTCAAAGTATAACAGAAAGCATTTTTTCGTATTTATTTATTTTCCTATTTATTAAATAATTATACGTCTACATTTTTCACATATCTTATTAATTAAATTTGAATTTAAATTATTTAAAAAAAGTTGAACAATTATATTTGTCATTATTTAATAAGTTTAACCTCTATATATGGTATATGTAGAAACTCTTATAACTTTACCTTTATAAGTTTTCCATGAAGATAGCTAAAGTTTTATTGTTTTTAAAATGCAGTTAATCGCAAATGATAATAGCTTGTTTAATAGTTTGTATAAAATAAAAACCAAAATATATATGAATATGATTGATAAATCTTATGGTCTTAGGATTGGTTGCAGAAAAGTATTGTTCCTATTTGAATGACTAAGAATTTTACAATCAAAATGAAACAATAATTAAGTCGACACTGTTATTTATTCTCCTTCTCGTGTTAATTCCCAGACGTAAACAAGATCCAAGGTCCCAGACTGGAAATTTAAGATCTGTTGAGAAATCCCACTAGTGCTAAGTTCTAGGCTTTCAAAAGAAAAACAGGACGACCTTCTCTATGGACGACATCGGGTCGAAAATAGAAATGAAACGTAACATGGAAATCTGGGATCGACAGCTCCTCAAGTTGGCTTCGGGGAAAACGACACTATCTCGAACTATCTGGGTTAATTTATACAATGTCGCACAGAGGAAACAAATCAGATGCAAACTGATGCAGTCTTGTTTCGAGTGCACTTAATAGTCTGTACGACACCACGCCCCGGCAGCCTTCATCCAGTTTCTGCAGTCTTCTGCATCTCCGATGTAAACAACAAGAGCATTCCTTGTAATACTTGCGAAACTCTGACTCATCCAGCCTTCGTTAGGACATTAATCAAGAATTGAAACAATTGGTAAGATTAACGATTTATTAGATTATAATATAATGATTGCTCAATGATGATTAACTCCTTAGAGTGTCATAAGTATGTGGTTATGAATACGCAAGGAAGAACCTATGAAATAATAACATTATATTATTATTAACATAAAATACATTGACGAGTGAATAGAAGGTAAATGCGTAGAAAAATATAAATCCTGATGTATAACAAATAGTTAAGTAATTCCAAGACATAATGCCACACTTTTTTGTTTAAAAATTTTTTTTTCACTTGATCAGTATTATTAAAGTGATAACATCACAAAGATTAAGATGGGATAGTAAAAATGTTGGGCTTAGTAACGAACGAATTCCCAATACGATAATTAGCTCTGAGCCGACTGGTAAAATCCGAGGGGTAGACCGAGGCGTCGATGGGAGTATTGCGTTATGAGTGATCTAATGGACTTGGATTTGTGTGGCAATCTGTTAATGGAAGTTTGAAAGTAATGATCGGCGTTATCGGCATCGAGCCTTCGCTGAGCCTGTTATTATTATAATTATTAGAAACATGAGATGCTTAAGGTAAATATGATGAAAATGTATATTACAGCATTTATCTAATGGAATTTATTATTGACATTAAATAAGAAATAGAAATATTAAATAAATACATAACTACCGCAATACATTTATTCGCTTTAATATATTACTTAACATAGACTATGATTAAAGGGTTTATGTAATAAAAGATGAAATGATTCATAAACTCTCTTTTATATGAAAAAAAGGTTTTACTGGCGCAATATTTTATCGGCGTTGCGTAGGCAACGGACAGAGAAACTAATTCTTTGTGCAGTCTCTTGTCGTAATCTATCAGTTAAATTAGAAATATATTCTTTAAAATAGGCAAATCGAAAAGCCGTAACACAAAATATAGCACTTTTAGAATTTAAATAGAAAAAGAGGAATCCATAGATTTAAAATATAAAAAGAAGCTACATTTTATTCCAATATTTCGATTTAGATGTTATTTGAAATCAGAATTGTACTGAAACACGATTATGATATTTTTCACACTACCTACATTATGTTGTTTAATGAAAAATACTTAACATCAAAAATTAATACTAAATTTATGTACTTGTACATAATTTACCGAACACGAATAATGTTAGGACAACTACTTGAACCTTGTATTTGAATAATGCATTAATATTTTGATAAATATCACTGTACCAAAGATCATGGTTGCTTAAAGGTTATGTAAGTGCATTAATATATCACGCATGTTGATGCTTGACAGGACTCCAACGACCCCATGACATCAAAAATGATTTATGGGGGATTTAAATATAACTCAAATTTTATTTAAATATCTACATATACTATTGTACAAAAAAAATTACCAACTGCTACAGTTCATTGCCACAACTGAAAAATGCTTATTTATGATGCCGATCTTATTTGCAAAATTCAACAATAATATTTAATTTGATCGAATATATAAAATAAAATTAAATTAAAACGTAAACAGTTAACTATTATTAATGATCAATAATAATGGAAGAAAGACAGTGCATGCACCACCATTCGGAAACATCACAGATTTAGTGGAGCCGACTGAGTTACATCATGCAATGGGTTTCAATTAACCAATTGATTCAACTGGGCTCCAGTCAAGATTGAGTTAAACATTTTTGAGAAGCAGGTCAGTTGAGAAGCAAGCTATTCAATTTTTAAGTATTACAACACTTCATTCTCTACTTAACCAATGAAATTCACATGAAATTATATTTATAATAACTCACCACTTCCGTTAAGATTCACGTAATGGATTTAAATTTGGACGGTTGACAGTGGTTAGTAAGCAGAACTATTGGTTTCGGCAACGTGCCTTGGGTTTACCAAACCCAAACATATATACATTTTAATTTTGATAAAATGAAGCTTAACAAACAATTCTACTTTTAACAAAAGGCTAGTCCATAGTCAAAGATATTAATATTAATTTTAATATAACGACGAAGTTAAATCAGTAAAAATAACTAATACAAATTTTAAAGGTATAATGTATTTAAAAAAAAGGTTTAAACTTTTATTAATATTTTATTACTATTAATTAATTAATGTTTTATTGATGATTGAAGATATACCAATATTTCATAGAAGTAGCCTAAAAAATAGTGAATTATGAAGTAATGTTACTTTTACCACTACAACCCATGAAGGGTCTTAGGTTCAGTACATTATAGTGACTATACTTTTTCTAGAACAACGTTTGTGCATTAGAATGTAAGGTAACAATAGTATCTTATAACTCATTTAACTTCAGGCATTATTTCCAGCGTACAGTTTCGTTCAGACGAAACTGTCTGGTTTTTTCCTTGCAGCCTAATGTGAAGTACTAATTAAGATTTCTCTACTGTAATTTCCATCGATATGAAGACCTATCCGTGTAAATCTGCCTCTGGAATCCATCATTATCGGACGGGATAATGCCTAGCTTCCAGGCCAGAACTGGAGACAGGAGACCTTCCAGAAGCTGATGTATGGCTGGAAGACAGGACGCCCTTGGGAGAACTCATTGAATACATTACTGCCTGACCCTCAGGATGTTAGCGCCATATTTGGAAGCATCCCTCTGGGCCCAAGTTCTTACTTACGAGGGCCAATACTTCATCATTTCGTTCAATTGGGTATAATGATAAGTTGGCCGCTTCTACTTATATGGAATTTATGAAAAACTGTAGAAGAATTTGGTTATATTTAACAAACCTATCATCAGATCCTAAACCAAGCATTAAAAAAAAATGGTCTATTAATATAGGTAACTCAAAGAAACAACTTTAAAGGACACCAAGTCTACAAAATAGGTAATATTTTAGGTGAATAAGCTTATTGGTAAAATAAATAAATAAATACTATGATAAATTCTTCCTATTACTAACACAAATTTTAAAGGTATAATGTATTTTTAAAAAAAGGTTTGAACTTTTATTAATATTTGATTACTATTAATTAATTAATGTTTAATTGAAGATTGAAAATATACCAATATTTCATAGAAATAGCCTAGAAAATAGTGAATCATGAAGTAATGTTACCTTTACCACTACAACCCA
The DNA here is from genome assembly GCA_964056705.1 of Troilus luridus. Lineage (NCBI taxonomy): Eukaryota > Metazoa > Arthropoda > Insecta > Hemiptera > Pentatomidae > Troilus > Troilus luridus. Next base: position 110,283,946 of record OZ057413.1, on the reverse strand, counting down.
TGAAGGTTCAGTACATGTAAACATCAACAACTATGTAAACCATTTTCTTTAAGCTGTTTCTATAAGTAATTAAAAACAAATTTTAAAAGTAATGGAAAATTGGCTCGCCTGAATAAATACCAAAATTACAAAAATGTATCGTGGTGTCCTTACGAAAAATGTTTAAAAAACATAATTATAATTAAATATACAAAAAATATTATTAAGATTGTCAATAAGCTATTAATATTATTAGTTCAATTACTATTACTATCACTAAGTTTAAAATCAGCATTAGTTTAAAAAAAATTGATTATTAATTATATTATCTCAATTGTAACTATAGCTTTCTTTTATCTACATTTTCAATGTTATAAATTAAAAAATATTTTGTGAAAAGGTTGCAAATCTTTAAAAAATATCTTTGAAAAATTATGTGTTATGTAATCAGAAAGAAAAAAGTAAATAAACGCGGCAGTAAGAACAAGAAGAATTTCAGCTGAAATTTCATATGAAGATAAAAAAATAAAATTAAAAAAATGCAAGTATTTTTTTTTATCTCGGCGAGAAGTCAACCGCGAAACCCGATACGGTTCGTCTGTACATCAAAAAGAGTTTTGTCGGTCAGCAAAGTTTTAGTGAAATCAGTAGATTTTAATAATCGTAAACCAAATAACATTTTTTTTTTTTAGATTATTATTATTATATTTCCTATATTCAAAGAAAATAAAACAATGAAAATTACTAATCGTTTAGTAAAGGTAACATTTGATGAAAGTAAATATGTTGGAAAAACTAGAGATTCTTCTATTTCGGCTACAGATGCCGTTCAGGGTTCTTTGGAGATATTTAATCGAATGACACATCATTTTGGTGCCAGCTTCAAGAATCTTCTTTTCTATTTTTTTTTATAACACACCTCATATGTGGGAGAACAATAAAATATAATTCATAAGTTTATAAGGATAATTTACACAAGCTAAAACTATGTAAGTCGTACCCTTTTGCACGTGTACCTCTCTAACGGACATAAAAACCCAATGTCAAACTAACAAAACCATGTATATACGGCAAATTTGCTAAATGTGGTTTTGCATTAATACATAAGTCGCGAAAGAGCGAACAACTTTACAGAAATTAATTGAATATCAAAAATCGCACCACGAATATTAACTAGTGGTATGAATCCTCACATTCAGGGGAATTTGGCTGAAAAAGACAAACAACACAAAATTGGTTTGAATAAGTCGTTATAACAAAATAAAAATTCTAAACGATAATAAAATTTTATAATTTTTATCAAACCGAATAAAGAATTTAAATTTGCCGATTAATAAAAACGCAACACCAATGGTTATGTAATGTCTTTCCTTTTAAGTTATTACTGAGACATTATTTCCCTGTTATAGAATCGAAGAAATCTATTGCTGTTGGTAATGAGTTTATAATCAAAAATATAAACTTGCGTTCAGCATTTTCTTGGTGAATAAGCTAAATCAAGTAAGTTGTTATTTGGGTATTACAAAGATGCGATGATATGTTTAAGAAAACGTTTCCCAGCATTGAACGGTGACAGAACCTTGAACACAAAAACGTCTAAAGATTTATCGTATTATTAGTCGAGATTTAATAGCCGATTCATTTTTTTTTTTAATTATTAGGAATTACCACAGGAAACTCGAGTTACCTGTGGTTAAAAAAAAAAGCGTTTTCACATGATTCACTTTAAAACAAGATTCTTTTAAAATACTATATATAATAGTAATATGTAATAGTCCTTCATGTTCGTATTTTTTTACATTAATATATTTTACCTCGTTTAATTTTTATTGGTTCATGGAAATAAAAATTTTATTATATTAATTTGAAAAATCTTTTTTTGTCCGTTGCTAACTCAAATTTCAGTATTAGCACAAGATAGAAAGTATAAAAGATTTTAATATACGGAAGAATAAAATCGAATGTGTCTATGAAGCAGTGTACTAAAACGTTTTTTTTAAAATATCGAAACCATTTCAGTTAATAATACAGAATAGTCAACGACTACATGCTATGAAAGCAAAATATGTTACTGTTTATATCTAAGTGTTTTCGTTTATAAATTTATCAAGAAGGATAAAACAACAACCGCCCCTACACTGTACAAAAACTTAAAACAAAAAACTAGTCAAATACCACCCTTATAAAAGTAATTATTGCAATGGACCTTCTACATAAATTAGATTAGATTAAAAAGGGCCTCAGAACTGCACTTAGTAATTGCATATGTTCTAGTATTAGAACTTTTGAATTTTCATTTAATTGAAACTTTGCCGCCCCTCATATATTCCTATATGGACTCTATAGCCAATACCCTCATAAAAAATAATAAAAAATCTTTAAATAAATTCCGGATCAGTTATAATTATAAAAACCCGTATTTAAGCACGGAACGCGTGTAAAACATCAGTATTTCTAAAGAAACATAAGTCAAAAGCCTTCATTTTTGGAAAAATTATAAGTGAGCTTGGAATACCATTAGGACGCTAAGAATGGCACAGGTGCCTTCTGGAAGACAAGCTCTTAAGATAAGGGTGATAAACTTTTGATGAGCGATAAAGAGATATTTACCCATTTTTTGTAGTCATAACTCACCACAAAAAAAAAAAAAAAAACGATTTTTGGGTTGTATCACTTTAGAAATACTGCGATATTGAATCCCGTGTGTAGGATGCTGAATCGCAATCTCAATCAACGCGGACTTCATCCAACATGGAAAGTTAATTATGAAAGTAACAAACATCACAATAATTTTAATGGATTTTGAAGTATTTTATCCATACCGTAAGTAATTACAAATGAGTGCTCTAGTCTGCTACTCCTAAATGTGCATTGAATAAAAAAATAAAAGACATTATAGCATCTGTTTTGTTCTGCGTAAAATAGTTGTTTTGACGCATAATTGGCAAAATTAACGTACCGAACGATGTCCGACGATACCACTACAAAAATACTTATTAATTGTTTTATTAAAACACGTCTCAAGGCTCTTATCGTTGCGTACTCTAACACTATCCATAATCCAAACACTAGCACAATCGCAACCAACACTTCCATTAAACTCGATGCTGACGCCGAAGACCGACGGATGTCTTGAGATCTACACTTAATATTGAGTGGGAGCCTAAGTGCCTACCTTTCTCTGGCGTGCAGAAGGCCCTCAACTTCCTTGCGAGGGTGGCAACTGGGCCGGGACTGCCGGCCATTCCTGCCGAGACCATGTGTCCTGGACAACCTTGTCAGATCGGCGGCTCCTTTAGGACTGCTCTCGGATCCCGGGTGGGGGTCAGTCATTCGGGTCAACGCGGGTCGGCTATGCTACCTTCCCTTTCAGGGGCGGGTATCGATACATAGGTAGTCGATCCGGCGGTAAATATCGATGATCCACTAGAATACATCGATACATTTTGAAAGATGACATATATATAATTGGAATATAAGTGAAATGCAGTAAGTCGAAAACATGATTTGGAGAAAATGCGAGTATTTGATGAACGTGATTATACGATTATATTCATAATATATGAAAAACGTGCAGTATATGTATTATTAAAGATAATGCATCAACACGAATGACGATAAATCGCCGCCGAACGACAACTAATCGACAACATAATTTCATCAATAATTTTAAAAAATAACAAATAAAAAATCTGTAAGGATTTAAAACGATAACAAGAACGAAAATCGATCATCAACATAAAAGAAAGTTGAATAATCACAAGGGTACAGAACTCACAAGACATTAATTTGTAAAAGTAATCGATACGTAATTTTACTACTAATTTAAAAAATACAGAAAAAATATAGATATCAGGAAAGTTGTAGTTGTTTATTTAACGTCAATTTATGCTGCTATGGCTAATCGGACGATGATACAGTGGGAGCTCTTAATTTTGCCTACCCAGGTTTAATTAGGATAGGGATTTTTAACCCCCGTTTAACGTTCCTTCCGAAGGATGGCGTAACTAAGGATTTTTTTCTCCCTTAAATATATATCAGGAAAAACATCGATCATAGACATGAACATATATTTTTTGAAATATAACCCTCAAGGTTTTTGTCAAAGTAATTGCACCTGTCAATTTAGATTTGTTAATGTTACTCATTACAAAAAGATATTTGTGAAAATTTGAAAATATCGATTACAAGAAGAAACATCAATGATCGGCAAAAACAAGGATATTTTGTAATCTCATTAGTGTAGAAAAACCGATATGATTTTTTTTCAAAGAAATCGGCACCGTCATTTAATAAATAATTTTTAGAAAATAATATATTTAAATATAGAAGATATTAAAAACCATCTTTATCCGGTAGTCTATTTAGGAAATCGTTTTATGTAGATTACACCCAGATCTAGATGCTCAACACCCCGTCAATCGTGATGGGTGTGAAAACCGATTTTAACAATTAAACAATAACAAACATTAAAAAAAAGCCAAAGTGGCAAATAAAATTACTTACAAATTAAATTTTGAACAAAACATAGAAATGGAACATGAAAAAACAAACCCAGATACATATCGTTGCATTTAGATAAACAACAGCTTTCGATGATAACGATTAACATTCAAGATCAAAAAAAGAAGATATTTCCATATAGGGATCGTTCTTGTGTTTTATTTTTTGTTTTCACTTATTTCTAACTGCGTTTTATTATATAAACCAGCCGAACCAGACTGTTTTATGAGACACGTTTTGAATGGCCTATATAACTCAGAATTATCATTTTAATATCCTCGAAAGGAGGACAGAGGCTTGAAATGAAAATTGTAAACATTATGTTCTAGAAGGCCTTCGTTAAAAAATATATATTAATAACCTAATCCAGGTTAAGATCGTCCCATAATTTATACCAATCAATAAATTTCTGATTCGATTGAATATTTATAACATATAATAATGATAATGCTCAGAGTGTGTGAAAGTTTCCATATGTATATATCAATACAGATAAACTGTTATTAGTGTATATTAACAATCTTACCTTACGAAGAGGGCTAAGCATAGAAACAGTCAGTTGACACTTACCTGTAAAAAAAGAGGTACTGTTAACATAAATATAATATATCGTCGATACAAATGCAAAGTATCGAAAATGAAAAAAACAAACTTTTAGTTTTTTATCTATAGCGATAGCTTAAGGGTTGATAAATAGGAATTATTAAAATTCACATAGGGGCATATGTAAGGCACACAAATAACATACAATTGCATAGGTAAAGTACGTTTGACGACACGTTTTGATTTTGAACTTTAAATCAGTTTTTTTCACTCTCCTGAAAAGTGGTGTTTTTTAACTTCGATATTTTGCATTTGTATTTATTATTTTATTACCAAAAAAATATAAATAGTTACTTTCGATAGTTTAGATAAATATATATTTTCACAAATTAATTTTTTTAATAAGAAAATGTAAGCAATTTAATAAAAAATTATACCTTTTACTTGTGGTCCGTAGCGTAAATTAACTAATTAAATACAAAATTCCATGGATCCAAAAAAAATTAAATATGTTTCATGCACGTTTCTCGTACTAATATTTATTTATTTTAATGTTAACAATACCAGAATAGTACTGAATTAAAAAATGTATGGACCAACAAGTTACTAGGGAAAAACATCAAGTGTAGAATTATCTATCGTCAACAACCATACATACTTAGCAAAACGAAAGATTATAAGTTTATATAATTTAAGTTTTTTTTCTTTCATTCATATCGCGTATGCATTTAATTATTAGACGATATAATATGGTATAATTATAGAATATTCATTTGAGAATTTTCTACATATGTCGTTTCGTACATACACATAACACATAAGGTACATTAACACATAAACGTTTTATCAGTCAGGATGGTAATCTAATGTAAAAATGTTTCGTGATTGGTAGCTCCTTAAGTTAAAGTGATTTATGTAAATCCTATAAATAATACAAAAAATATAATATACTAACACATTAACATATAACGTTTATTCAATCGCTTTAAAACCTAACAGAATCCCCTCCCCTACGTCATGGATCCGACCCTGACGTCAGCCCGTTGGTTCGCTAGTTACTTCATTATTAATGATCTTCACCTTGAAACCATATTTTAGTCAATGTGAAGTAATTATATCTATTTTATTTATTTAGCGCAAAAAAATAATTGGCGTATGCATAACATTATATAAAGCATTTCTGATGATGTAGTTTATTCTTTCCTTTAAAAAAAAAAAGTCTTTACCCCAACAACCCGTGAAAGCTCTGGGGTTCAGTAGAGACGGTACTGTTTCCTGGACAACGGTTGTGGAGGGAGGTGATTTGTCCTAAGTCACGCAAAACGCCAGATTCCCCCCCTTACTTTGGGTATCCAGTTTATAGAGGCTGTAGAGGCCCCCGGAGGGTCCTACGAGATACTATAGGGTCTATCCGGCAAGCAGATTGAATAAAAGTCTTGTCAGCAGCGAGATTTGAACCTGTACTTTCGGCATGGCAAATCAATGCTCTACCACTGAGCTAATCTGTTCCCCATTCCCTATCAAAACATATGCAAAATAAAATAAAAAATACTTGTAATTTCAGCCAAAACACGGTTTTCTAAATGCGAGATCACTACAGCCCCGAGCACGTGGTAAATAAATCATTTGTCGGAGCGTCTTAAGATTCCCAAAAAAACCTTGAACAACCAAAATACCTCTGACAGGCACCGGTACTTATTTTCGTGTATCTTTCCAGTAATCTATTTTCATCAAAACTTTATAAACTGAAGACAAACAAATAGGACCAAATGCTGAGTTTTCTACAAACACAACGATTTTTATGATATGTTTTTATTTTTAATCTCTTAAATAATATCAAACATTGTAATGAAGGGGGTAGGACAGTGGGTAGTGATCTGGGCACGTAGAAAATTTATAATTTTTTCTTTGACCGAGTTTTTTTTATATAGGGGCGGGGTTCAAATCCGGCAGTAACAAGTATAATTATTTAATCTATTGACACCCACGAAAGAACCTCTTGGGATCTACAGATCCTCCTGATGCTCATCCAGCCTCTATAATGTTTGAACTGTAAAAGGAAGCTGGCGGTTTTAGTAGTAAATTACAATGGTACAGACTTTTTTTAATTGGATTTTTAATAATAAATATTATTTTGCAAGGTAAGAATTATAAACTTCTATGAGAAGAATCTAGAGATCCTTATGTGGCTCACCCAGCCTCTATAAAGTGGCAGTAGAGAGTAAGATCTGACAAATCACCTGGATGCACAGCTTTTCTTTAAAAAAACCGTACAGTCTCTACAATGTACTGAAGCCAGAACTTTCATAGGTTGTATTACAATAGAATACATTTTTTACATATTTTTTATAACATATATCTCATATCTTATTTTACCATATGTTCGGGCTTGATTGGTTTTTAAACGGCTGATTCGAATAATGGGTACACAAGTGTGATTGAGTAGCAAAACCTAACTCCATGTAGGTAGGTAGGATTTCATAAACGCGGACATTTTAAAATTTAAATACTTACAATAAATTATGAAACCTTGAACTATTTTATTTGGCTGACACGCCTAGCTCAGACTCAAATGTCAGAATTAAACGTTTAAAATTAATTTCTTCGATATATTGAGTAGAATAGTTGTAAAAGATTCAGGAAATATATTCATCGAAATTATTCTGTATCGATTTTCATTTTTCATTATTTGATCAGCTCGCGAGGTGATTTGTATCAGTCAATTCCGTGCGCGGCCTTCGCAGTAATATACTTAGTATAATGATGATCTTGTGGATTTTTTTTTTGAAAGTTTTAAGCTCGTTTTGGTAAACATTTTTTTGGAAAATTGTAGGTACGAGTGTTTAAACCATTCTTATTCTTATTATATAGGTAATCCAGTAAAAGTAAACAAGCTGGAAATACGATATACTACGAAAATAAACAACGTTTCTAGCCAGAAGCGAACATATTAAAATTAACAAATAAAATAACAAATAATAGATGCACAATAGTTAAAGTGAAAATAATTCTAGAGCACCATTATAATAGAGTTACTAATAAAAAAGAAAAAGAGAAAAGCATTAGCATAAACAAAAATGTATTCATTAAAATAAATATATACAGCTGAATACATCTACCGAATAATTCAATATCTTAACTAAGACATATTTATTTATTTTTAAACCATAAATCACTATATTAAAGCTTTTTTTAGATCGGAAAAACAAAAGATAAATAAATCTGATATATTTAAGATATTTAATTATTATTTTCCTTCGGCAGAAGTTAACAGGTGTATATATTTATTTTAATTTTAATAAGGTATTTTTTCTATTATTAGCTCAATCATAATGTTTTATAAGAATTATTATATTTTTTTATATTGTTATTATATTATTTGTTATTTAATTTTCTAATTTTAATAATGTTTCTGGCTAGAAACACAGTTTTTTTCATTATACAACTCAGTAGTTTTCAAGGTTTTTGTCCCCAATAAAGATTTTTTTAAATGCATAGAGTGCATAACAAAAAGCGAAAAAGAATACTGACTCATGAGGAATCCCTGATTTTACCAATTTTAAACATAGCACCTACGTTTCTAAATGATCTAAAGAATAAGAAGTATTGATGCTATACTACGATATCAACCCTCCACGTAATTTCTATACTCTTAGATCGCTATGCAATAGGTAATTAACAATTACTTAAGGATGGGAACTAATTGGAGACAATCGGAGATAAAAGAGGAAAAGCGTTGACAGATGTTATCCACTAGTGCCACTCAGATGTTATCTCGCTAGTGGCCACCTTCCCCAAAGAGAAAGCGAAATATCGATATTTTTAAATACATATTTCGATAAATACAAATCCATTTTTTTAATATTTCGATATTTACTTAACATTTAAACAATTATACGCTTATAGTTTACTTTGAGGGTAAGAAATGCAAACGTTTTTAGAGACGCAACAGTGTGTCAGATTGTAGTTAGTATCTGCAGACAGTTTTACAAATTATAACAATATAGAATCTGAGAATGGTGTAATTTTTAAAATACCATTTATTATGAATTATGTTTGTAAACCACCTAAAAATGATTGAATTTAATGCGGATCAAATTAATTAATCTTTTAATTTTAACTTTTAACTAGATGGTAATCAGCCTTAACGTTATTAAGAAATTCGTTCAATTCACAGATTCTTCTAAATCCCAGATTGATAATCTAATATCAACAATATTAGGTGCTGCGATACTGATCTAGTTCGCGAATATGAGACCGGCTGTGACAGATAAATTATTTAATTCGTATAATTTGGAGACCCTTCTTCGGATCAATCAGCCTCTAAATGAAGGCACTTCTAATTAGGGAAATAGGCTCATCAGCGTGATCCACGCTTAATCATCTCCCTGCATAACAGTTGTTGCCTTAGAACAGTCACTACCATGAATTTAATATCCTTTATGGGTTGTAGTGGTGCAGTTCATTTTTATTTTTTTATATTAGAACGAAGTGAAGTCGTTTCGTATTCGTATATTATAAAAAATATTTTAAAATAAACAGAAGAAAAATGTTTTTCTAACGACCAAGGCTATCTAAAAACGAACAAGTTGCAATGATCAAAGAATCGGTGACGAATATTTCTCGGGATATAATACTCAAACATATAACCATAACTTCACGACATGCTCTATATTTAGAGACTATTCAAGGCACTCTGAATGCTCTTCTTTAGGGGAATTCTGTGCACATATGGGTGAAAATAAAACATAATTTGTTATTAGAATATTTTTAATAAACAAAATAAAGTTGCTGATCATGTGAAGGTCTAAAGACTGCTGTACCAGATAAATTGTATATTCTATCATACAGATAGTTTAAAATACCTATTAATTTATTTATACATTTATTACTATTTTTTAAAGTAATGAAACCCAATAATTTATAATATAACATTAATTCGTCGCTTATGAAACCAGGAACCAAAGCTGAATTAAATGCAATAGAAAAAAAAGAAAGAAATTTCAAGTAAAATCGAATTCAAGCTAAATATTGCATCCATATATTAACATTTCCGTTTCTTGTAATTCAAAAGTCTAGGACAAATTTTTTAACTCAAAAATATAGTTAATTTTTTTAAAGAAAATTTGAATCTTAAGAATTTACTGAAAAACATTTCCTTGTTCATTCTGCCAATGTAATAATTTGTGAGCAACTTTTAAATTTAAGAACCTAAGCACAAAAAAATAATACTTGTTTTGATATTGACCTTGAAGCAGCATAAAAAAACACTAAAATTGATACATTCTGTAAAATGCCTAAATAAAAAAAAAATTCAAAAAGTATATAGAAAACGAAATGGTATTACACTATTATTTAAATTTAACACACCCATTTTTTCTAAAATATACTTCATGATTTTCCATTTAATTCATTTTATTAGTTCTATATATATATTTTTTAGCGATAAAACATGAACCATGCAATGGCAGAAAAAAAATCGATTTTTTTAACTGTATAACAATATTGAATTTTATAATGATCTTAAGTAATTTAAAATACTTTTTGTTTAAGATTTTCGTTTCCAAACCACCTAAAATTGATTAAATTGATAGCACGTTATATATCTTAATCTAAACTATATGTAAGTTGGTCCTAATGTTCGAAATTCATTTAATAGTTCAATAGAAAGATACTGTAATGACAATTAGTTTTTACATCTACTACCAAAAGATTCTAATTGTTTTTTATAACATGATATTTACATTAAGAATGTTGTGGCATTGTGCCCGAAATGAGGAACGAAGGTATTGCAATATGGAACCACCAGCATTGATGCCCCCTACTCCTAATACTGAGGATGAGCTGTTTTCAGAAGTACGTGCCCAGACAGAAATACAAGCGAAGAGATTAATCCAGTTCCAAACAAATACTGCAGAATGTGTAGCGTTCATGAAAGCGTACGGTAATTGAGGCAAGGGATAGAAGGAAGAAACAGAACAAGTAAGACAGGGCATGGATTTGTGCCTTGTGGCAATGGCCCAACACTGGCCTTGCCAACATCCTTCATCTCATCCCAAACCCGATTCCCTTCATACTGTGATAGTCTCTCATTCGGTTGGTTCTTCTCGGGAATCTGTCGATTCAAAAGCATCTTCCTTGCAAAAGCAAGGAAAAAAAGAGATTTGTTTAATATATGTCGAAACCCCCTTTATACCGTATAAACGATCGGTAAGTTAGGGAATGTTATGTATTGCTTATGTTATGTGTGTGAATGTATTGCTTGGTTGTATTTACATAAGTATAATATGGACTAAGAATGGAAATCAATACAAACAAACATGGCATTTCCTATGTTTTGGGCATATTCGAAATACTTTTTCAAGAACAAGTATTGGTGGAAGGGATGGGGCGGGAAATAATAAGACTAGTAGCTTTTGCCAACTCTTGACGTTCGCTACCTTAAGGTCGCTAACCCTACTGACCTGAATAGAAGAATCAACATTTATTTGTAACGTTTTAAAGAAGTAATAATAATTACACAGCCGGGAATCGAACCCACAATTAACCCAGACAATCTGATTGCCCAAACAGAGGTTCTTATACAATTAAGGGTGTAGTCATCCCAGAAGAATGAAGGTGGAAATAGTGTCCAATTTGATTTTAAATTGGAATGCTGAAAGGAGAAAACAGCGAGGAAGACCACGGAAAAGGTGGATAGAAGGAGTTGAGAAAAGTATGCACGGTCAAGGTCTGAGATAGTAAGATATAGAAGACAGAAGGAAATGGAAAAAGATAAGAAAAGACATTTTTTTTTTTAAGGAAACCTCATTCTGAAGAAACCCTTAATCAAAAAAATCTTTACTTCAAATTCAAGTACAATTTTAGTCTGACAAAAAGAACACTTTAACCAACATGTAATGCAACTCCCAAATGTACCATTGCTAAAACATAACCCCTCATTGCACAAACACACGTGATAGTGGACACGATAATGGGGAGTGACCTTCAGAAACCAAGTTCCTATTACTTACACAAGTTACTTCCTGTTACTGCAACGTGTATAAAATAGCAACGACTAAGTTTCTGAAAGAGTTAAAATAACGACTCATTCATAAAAATATGCAACGCATTACTACATTCTTAAACCTGAACCTATAGGATGATGGGTGATATGACGTGTTTGTTCACGTGTTCTTGAAGTAACTGCCAAAATCTAGCTTGGTCCGGTCCTCTGACCCTACGCACTCAGCGCAACATATAATTCATTATAGCTGTACTAGAAATATTTTTTTCAGATGCTAACAGTTACGCCGAACAGACTTTCCACTGCAAACTTAGTATGGTAATCAAAACTGACAAAATTACTTTTAGAGTCTTCCTGATATTAGCGGATATAGGAAGTAAACGATAATACACATTATCGAAACTATAACAATAATTAAGTTTAATGAAATAGCAGTTTAAATAACAGAACATTCCTCTCTAATAGGGTTCGAGAATTTCAAGATCATAACGGTTTTTATGGTTTAATTTTTATATAACGATAGTATAGTGTTTGTTATATATTATACATTACAGTACAATTGCATTACTATAGGGTGATTTATCCCAGATTACGCTTAACAGCCAAGTTTTATCCCAATAGCCCACTTTGTAGCGCGTTTATAGCTTATAAACGGGAGAGTCTCCAATGTCTGATTTCAACCACTAAGCTAGCTCGCTTCCAGCTGTTATTGGATCTGCTATTATTATCAAATATATTAATTACTTAAGCACTGTAAAAAATTGTGTTTTTATTGAAAATAATCCAAACATTTCCAGCAGCTCTTATATCACTTTTGATTTCCAGAGTTAACGATAAACACACTCTGTGCAATATAATTAAGATGGCTGCTATATATACTAAACAAATATTAGTACATGCTATATATTTGACAAATTAAAATAGGAAGTCATGAGAACATTCAACTAGTTATTGATATCTAAGTTATTATTGTACTTAAGTTGATTAAAAGAAATTGCACAACTCATACACAGGCCGCTAAACGCCTCCAGTCTCGCTTAACACGTTACGAATATGTCGCACATGTCAGTGACGCGAACTCATAAGTTTTTACCCTACTTAAAGTCGCACGATTAAAGAAATTAAGACAATACTCAGTTAATTCTCACTGTAGGGAATAATCAAGAAGATTTAATAATTAAAGGACAGGTGATTAAACAAGAAAGGAGAAAGAGATGCAACAGGTGGATGGACTGGGGGGCTCGTGGATAAAGATAAAGGTTAGTCGGCTAATTAGTATAGTCAGCAACAATGTCGTGGCGTGCAACTTGTTAGATCCCTGTTCGTGTTCTTCCGGTAGTCCGACGTCTATCGGAGACGGGAAAGGTGATGGGCGTCCCATTAGATGCATATTCAACAGCGAGTACTCTACTATAAAAACGATATTAAGACTGTCAACGTTAATGTAAAACCTATTCTGCTTCCATTTGACATCTCTGACAATAGATCCATACACATTACCTTTTCACCTCGATGATTCGGATGAGAGGATTCGGGAAATGCTAAGGTCAACATCACTGTCATAGCAAAGGTTATATAACAAATGTATGTTTTATTATTTTAAAAAAACGAAACAAAGATTCAAAAATATTGTACATTTTTTCATTATCATGTTACTCTGTTATAACGAAAAACTCTACAATCCATATGCCAATTTGTAAGGTGAATCTCACATAAGGTATAAAAACCATTATACACATAATAGTTTTCGCAAAAAATTACTGCTCATCTTAGGTTATTAAGAAATCATTATGTCAACTTTAAATTATTACATATACAAGGCTACAAAATGAAAAAAAAATCCTTTATGAGCACCTGAAATATCATTTTCCCATAACCAAATCTATGATAAAATATCTATACAGGTCTAATGACCGTTTCAGTATGTTACTTCTCGTTTCTAATACAAAAAAAGTTATTAAAAGTCGGACCTCTGAGAGGTACGTTTACGTTCAGGATGGTGGTAGGATTTGGATTTGGGATTACCACCAATGGTGGTATCAGTGTCAAACCATCGGGTTCGCTGTACCTTTTAAGTCATTTCATTAGTTTCTTGAATTAAAGATAAAAGTAGATAACGCGGATGAATTATGTAGCGAAGAGACTGAGGAGCTGTGCTGGAGTAGACAGAGACAAACAGTGGCTATATTTAGCGACCCTAGTCACAATTTGTTGGAGTGACAATGGGCAGCAATGACAAAAGGGTTCGGCCCTTATTCGTGGACACCCTTCCAGTTTGCTCGCCTCCCTTTCATCCTAACTTTAGCCTCCTTTGCCACCCTCATTCTAATTACTCCTCAGGCACTTTGATTCTCCTCAGTTTGTAAGTGTATTATACTGAATAATCTCGTAATATTCTATTTTTTTAAATTATTATCAATTTAATTTAATTATTATTTATTGTGTAAATTATTTTTGAACTTTTTCAGTAATTTTATTCTGTCGTAATTTTATTAAGTCGGTAACAACAAACGCGAATAGAAAAAGAAACATATTATATATCTGACAAGAACCCTACACAATACAAACTTTTATTACACAATCCTGGAAAATAATAGTGAAGAAATCAAACATTCAGTATTTGATCAATGCGCTAGTAAAAAAATTTAAAAAATAAAAACTTGTACCACTACTCCCCGTGAGTGGTACAGGATTCAGTACACAGTCGATACTATAATGTTTCTTGGACAACGCTTGGCAGGGAGGTGGTATGTATTAGATCGCGCTCAACCGTCGGATTTTTCTCCCTTTATTTTGGGTACCCACTTTCTAAAGGCTGGGTGAGCCCCAGGAGGGTCCTAAATACAGTAGGTTCCGGTCGCTATCAGATTATCGAAACTGCAACACAGCGCTTTACCACTCGGCCACTCCGTCCCACCTAATAAATATATGCTGGATTTTTTTTTGTTTTGTAACGATATAACTATAACGACTCCATTCATAATACTATAGTATGGGTTGCGAATGGAATATGGTATATACGTTTTAGTTCACTCATTTATTGAACTGATAACTTTGTATGTTAATTTCAGTTTTTACAATTTTTTTTAGACCTCCTAAAATCAGTTGTTTTTTTTTTCAATCAGTCTATCCATTTTGTAGTTCGAATATATGAAGCTTTAACATTCCAAACTTAACAGATAATTAATTATTATTTACAATACATAAATTGCACAGACTTCGAAATTATTTTTAGTGTGGTAAAGAAACGATAAACATCATAAAAATGGATTTTTTTTTTTACTAATAGTTTTTGAAGATAAAATTGCATATAGTATAATTTACACATTGGTAAGAAATCACCTTCAAAAATGTTTATTGTTGTACGAAGAGTCATGTATGTAGAATTCTATGTGTCGGTTCACCTCCTTACTAAATTCAGTAGACAACTTTTTTGCCATGTAGGTGTGCTTCAATAAATCATTTTGGGATAGTATGATTTTTAAATATTGTGACTTTTTATTATAAGACGGCGAGCGTTATTTTAAAGCTCCTCCGGTTGATAAAATTGTGCTAATTAAATGTAGAGGATAGCTATTTTATGAATACATGACAAAAATCATTCTTAAAAAATAACCTAAAATTTTTAAAGCCTAAAAACGCCGCACAGTGGAACGAGCGTTAGGGAGGCCTGGACATTCATTAATATCTCTGCTTCTGGTTCTCCTAGAATAAGGCTATTGCTACGATTTTAAAGCTTTTTGAATGGACTATTTAATTATATGATAAACAGGATCAAACATTTTAGGGGAAACGTGTAAAAATTCTAGATTTGATATTTCGATGTTAGATAATTTATTATCTAACATTGTACCTATATACTACTAGAATGGGTACAATACAGTATTCTATGGAAAGACAGATACATAGGTATTAAATAAAGTTATACAAAGGAAAAAGTAACAAACCAAATAATTTAATTATTAAACAAAATGAATATAATAATTGATAATTACTTATGTTAGTTAATACACTAGGTATAATTGATATATCAAAATTATAATAAATGTAGGTGCCTATATAAAATTGTTTTATTTAAATAACGAAATAAAAATTTAAAAACTTGACGATTTGTTGTAGGGACTATTGCACCTATGTGCACCATTACACATACGTCGTTCAAATACCACACACTAACTAAGTTTCATTGTTAATACTATTATGTTAGATAAGGATTCGGATAAATGAATGTAAACAAACATGGTAAACAAAAGAAAACTTGCGAAAAGTAGACGCCAATATCAACAGAAATTATTTTAAATTATTTCTCAAGGCCCGGAAAAGAAAAAAAACCAGAAAAAAATCATATTCTCGGAAAATAGCACCTAGTAGCAGAATCCGACTAATGGAAAAAAAACTTCAAACATTCTAGTTATTTACTGGGAAGGTAGTTTTACGGGCGATTTTGAGCGATTTTCGCAATTGATTATTTTAGTTTTTCCCCCAATTTTCACCGAAAATTCCCAGACGTTTGAAATAATCCCAAGTTTTATTTGCTTAAAATATCTTATTATGGATACGTTTTTTTTGCAGTAGGTGCAAGATTAATTTAATGCATTGCCTTAAACAGTAGATTGCTTTAAAAATTTGAGTTTTTAGAAAAATTTATATTTCAATTCAGAATTTTTCATATAAGATTTAATTTCACAATTAATTTATCTATGTATTTTGTTGAGAAGAAGTATAAAGTATAATTTAATATCAAAATGAAGGACAAATTTAGTTATTTGAGAATTGGTCCAATGTCCAACATATGCGTTGATTCGTTCCACTGTTCGCCGTCGCGTATGAGAAATTCTCTTTTTAGTTAAGTGGATTGCGATCTTGATTCTAATTACAATGTCCCTGGATCTGAGTAATATAATTTTATTGCTTATGGATAATATCGATTATCTGTAATGCATTAAATAGACTAAAACCACTAACAAAATATTTAATTTTCACCTTTTGTCCATTAGTTCAGACTATGTTAGAACAGATTCTAGGGCTATTCTTTAACTTTTAGAGTATCCCTCAAATCTCCTCAAGAATTAGACGATGCTGTTAATTCCTTTACTACCCTGATCCAACAAGCAGCCTGGAATGCATCTTCACCTTCCCCATCCCCTCTGTATTACAAGAAGAATCCTATACCCCAAGATCTCCTAGATCTAATCCATACCAAGCGATGCTCTAGAACCCTCTGGCAAAGAACCAGGCACCCAGATGATCGGAAATCCTACAACTATTACACCAAATTAGTTAAAAAGAAATTAGATACCTTTAGATCCAAATCCTACAATTCCTACCTCTCCTCATTATCCGTAACCGACAATTCCCTATGGAGTGTAACCAAAAAAGTACTGAAACACCATACTATCACCCATCCTCTCCGACGTGATGATGGTTCCTGGGCTTCGTCAGAGGAGACTAGAGCTGAAGAATTCGCCCAATACCTCTCTAAAATATTTACCCCTCACCCCAACCACAATCCCACTCATACAGATAGCGTACAAGAACTCCTCTCTTCACCAATACCTCTCTCTCTACCCCCTAAAGCTGTTAACCCCTCTGAGGTCAAATTCCTTATAAATAAACTAAAACCCCGTAAATCTCCTGGCCATGACCTCCTCAGTTCCAAGATCATTCGACAACTGCCTCAAAAAGCAATTATATTCCTTACTTACCTGTA
Source organism: Troilus luridus (assembly GCA_964056705.1). Classification (NCBI taxonomy): domain Eukaryota; kingdom Metazoa; phylum Arthropoda; class Insecta; order Hemiptera; family Pentatomidae; genus Troilus; species Troilus luridus. The sequence continues at coordinate 110,266,205 of OZ057413.1, read as the reverse complement.
TAATTGTATCCTCCGCACAACCCACTTTCCTCTGTTGTGGAAACACTCCATTATTATTCTCTTTCTCAAACCGGGTAAACCCCCCAACAACGCTTCATCCTATAGACCAATCAGCCTCCTCCCTATCCTTTCAAAAATCTTTGAAAAAATCCTACTTAAGCGCATCCTACATTTAATTGAAATTCCTTCCCACCAGTTCGGATTCCGCTCGGGGCACTCCACTGTACAGCAGGGTTTAAGAGTGGTTGACCATTTATCCTCTGCACTTGAAAACAAGCAATACTGCACTGGTGCCTTTCTGGACATTGCTCAGGCATTCGACCGGGTATGGCACGATGGCTTGCTTTTCAAACTAAAAACCCAATTACCCCAATCCTTATATCTAATCCTTAGATCCTATCTCTCTAACCGTTCCTTCAGAGTCCGCTGTGGTCCAGAGTTCTCCACTTGTTATCCAATCGAGGCCGGCGTACCTCAAGGAAGTGTCCTAGGTCCTATCCTCTATATCTTGTTTACAGCCGATATACCTTTAGATCCTGTTACCTTCCTTGCATCCTTTGCCGATGATACTGCCATACTATCAACCCATTCAGACCCAGAACTGGCATCTGCCCATCTACAACGACACCTCTCCTTAATCGAACATTGGTGCGCCAATTGGCGTATCAAAGTCAACCAATTCAAAAGTAAGCACGTCACCTTCACCCTCCGTCGCAGATCCTGTCCACAAGTTCATTTTAACTCTATACCACTTCCCAGTTCCGACACAGTCCGGTACCTGGGTTTCCTACTAGACAAAAGACTTACCTGGAACCCACATACTCGACTTAAAAGACAAGAGCTCAACAGAAGATACGGACAGTTATATAGACTACTGAACAGAACATCACAACTTTCCGTTGAAAACAAACTATTAATTTACAAGACTATTCTCAAACCGATGTGGACCTACGGAATTGAACTATGGGGAACTACTAAATTTTCGAACATCAAACGTATCCAATCCTTTCAATCCAAAGTCCTTAGAACAATAGTCAATGCTCCCTTTTATGTTACAAACAAGACCTTACATCATGACCTCAAGATCCCTTATGTCCTTGATCTCATCCCATCCAAATTCTCAACCTTCCACCAGAAACTTGCTCTTCTTCCTAACCCCCTGGCACAATCCCTATCTAGTACCAACCATCCTTATAACCCTCCTCGTAGGTTGAGGCGGCAGTGGCCGAGAGATCTCTTATGAAAATACATCTGGAGTGCTGGCAATGGCCAGCTTCTCCACTCATGCCTGAGAGTGTGTGGCTCTAGCGTCCTCACTCAGTCTCCACTGGCTAGACTGGTGACGCGGCTGACTGAGAGGCGCTGGGATCTCCTGGCATTGTGCCTCGGCACCCACTTCTAGGTGTAGGGGTTTGATTCGGAGTTCCCAGGGGCAGTATGTAAATATTGTATATAGATATGAATGTGGCCGATTATTATTATTATTTTATTTTATTTTTATTGTTATGTACATATGGAATGAATGATCTCTTTTAGCTCTAATACTCATTGCCCAAGATAGTGGCAGATTGTATTATTTCTCAATAAAGCAATTAAAAAAAAAAAAAAATCTTTAACTTGGGCTTGAAACGTCGTAATGGAATTGTTTAAAAAGGAACTAGAAAAGAATGATTGCATTACATTGTTCTCTTCTGAACAATTACCTTAATCAATATGCTAATCGGACGAATAAAAAAAAAAACATTCGAAATTATTCATTACTACTGCAAATCGAAATGGATTCTTCTCGGTTTAATAATACACTTACACAAGCTATTTCGAATCTTAGAAAGTGCCTCTATAACCCTACACCTTCGTCCCTTTCTAGTATTTCTTCGATTATTTGGTTTTATAAAATAATTATAAATCTTAGCCATTATTGTTAGATCGAAATCACTCAACGGCCACATTTTCCCCGTAAATTAGAGTACACAGTTTATTGAAAATAGTGTCCCACAGAATACAGTTATAGGTTGCTGAAAGATTAAATAACACAGTCCAACGATGAAAAAACTTTTGTACTGAAAATACCTTATTCCTTTAGTTTTTAGGGTGCTGAATCCAAATATGATATTAAAAAAAGCTGTATCACCCACAATTTCTTCACATTTTATAGTTAAATTTATTAAATTAAGCGATTTTTAAATAATTGACCCGCTTTAATATTTAAAATAAATAACTGAAAAACTAGGTCTATTGGTGTGGATGAAGTTGGTAGCACTCCTGAAACACACGTCCTGGCCAAAAATGGTTGATTATTTTTCTTTTAACAGCTGATGTTTTGTTTACTGTCAATCTAACTTCTCTTTCAAGTTTCCTGTACATGTGCTCAGTACAATGTCAAATCGCGGTTGTAAAAACCCTGCTGACAGTTTTTGTTATATTTGTGGTTAAAAAACACCTTTAAATTTGCTGCTCCTATGATATGGAGGGAGCCAAGAAATCATTCCGATGATTGCTACTTTTGCTTGCAAAGAAGCATGGGTATCATTCAAGCAGTTCGTCACAAAGTTCTTGGGAAATGATAAAGACCCAGAGTATGTTTCTATTGTAGCTAACATGTTACAGAAGTTAAAAAAGTTAGGATGTTTGATGAGCCTGAAAGTTCACTTTTTGAACAGCCAGCTTGATTACTTCACGGACAATTTGGGAGATGTTAGTAAGGAAAAACGCTACCTGGGCCGCAGGAACACCAACATGATGTTGGACCACTTTTGGCCACTTCACCGAGAAGTTCAACAAGCGACTCATCGTAGAAAAAGCTACACAAGAAGCTTCAATGAAAAAAGAGAAATGAAACATAGACCAATTCCAGTTGACAGGAGAAACCTGTATTAGCACATTATATCACTGTTTTAAGTAGTCACCGTAAATACATACCATGCTTATGATGTAACATAGTGTTTCATTAATTCCCCCGTATACTGTATAAGGTTTTAGATAGGGGTTTATACTATATAATACAAAGCATATTTATCGAAAACTATGGGTGATACAAAAAAACTAAGGCCAGAATTAGATTCAGCACATACGAATCTATAAAGATGAACTATTAAAGTTAAAAAAAGTTTTCAAAAAAATTTTTTTGTTGGCCTGTGTAATTAATATGTCACAGTCGGATCTGAACTCGGGACATATAGCACAGCATTTTAAGGCTCTACACACTGCGATACCTCTGCACATTAACAATAAATATAATCCCCTCCGTAACTCTACTTACAACCATTAGTCTCCGTTATGTCCCGTAACGCTCTATTTCCACGCAATCTAGATAACTAACCTGCTTACTTGACATGTAGGACGCGGTTATTGATTACTCGTTGAACTACTTTCAGTAGGATACAATACGAATAATTTTCATTTTTATAATAAATGTTTAACGTGAATAGGTAATAGTTTGAAACTATACAACTACACACAGTAATCTTGATGAAAGCCGGTAGAGAAATTGGACTTGAAGTACCCGGATGATCGGGTAGCTCAAAATATATGGATGGTAGCAAAAACGTCGGTAGTACAAAAACATATATTGATGAGCTTGAATAGATTGATAAATATAAGTATTTAAGTTCATGGTTAAATAGGAAAAACAAATTAAAGAGTAAGTAAACACGTAGTTGAAGGCAGGAATTATCCGGGAAATTTTTCAGTTTCGACATTACTTAGCTTGCAACTTAAGTCCTTAAATTTAAAAACAAGGATACATAAAACTGTTATTCTTCCGTTTTATGTATTTCTGAAACATGGATGAATAGCATCTTAGGGTATTTTACAATAACGTATTTCGTAATATTCAGCCTGTAAAAAGGATACTGTTTGAATTCATAAAGGTGGAATTGATAAGCATGTACCCTGTTAATGAATTGAAATGATTTGAAGGTCTGAGAAATTAAATAATTTTAAGTCTACTGCGGAATCTAGAAAGTTTTGCAACGCGGAGCTCTAAGCTTTTTATTATTTTTTAAAAGCCATGGATCTAGGAAATGCGTTAATACACTTTTGATGAGATTGTGGGTTTTAGGGTTGTTATCATGACCGTCTTGTATCACAGAAACCGAATTTCATCAACAACATTTTCATAAACAATTTTAAACGATTCCCTCTATCTTGGAATAAGAACGTGTTCCAAGACAGAGGGAATTCTGTGAATGGTAGCCAATAAATTCGAACTAACAACTTTAGTTGTGTTGTGTGTTTATTAGGTCCGGAAAATGGCAGATCTATTGAAGAATTCAGTAATGTTTTATGTATGGAGAGTTGTTGATATTTCCTCAGCTGCTCCTCCACTAATGTATGCACTTTTTCGGTGGGAATCCCGATTTTTAAAATTATGTCAGTCTTTTCCATTTAGCGTGTAACAAGAATCCGGTTTATTGTTCTGCACTGTTTGATGTTTCCCTCAAGGCTAATCCCCGTAAATATGATTACTATGTATTTGTGAAAATATATTAACTATTGGTTTCGTATAAACTATATGATGTCCTGCGTGATAGCAATGCTTGTCGAACCCTAAGGCCCTATGCCGATACCACAAGTCTCTACTTTCAAACTTCCATCCACCAAAATATGTTAGATCTTCCTTAACGCAATCCTCCCAGCTAAGTTTCAGTCTCCTACTCGGATGTTAACTAGTCGACTTAGCCATTATGAAATTTTCTTACACAACGTTGCAAGTCCGTCAGAATCTTGGGGACGCAATTACATCAATTATATTAACCGCGTGCACGCTGTACATTTACGCGTTGTGTAATCTCCTAATACTCCTGAGATACTCCAGTAATCTCTGTCTTACGTTGTCTATCCATCAAAGCTAACGAAGAGGTTTCACAACCATGCTAGAACGACGATAATTTTATAAATTCTAATTATATAATTTTGGGACAAAGGGTATTAGTTTATCATTGTAAAGACCGAACAATAATAAAAATTTCCTATCTTTAAACCCGCCTTTATCTTTTGAATTTCTAGAGTTATCAGAGATCCATAATTGAAGTTCTCGGCAAGTTCAAACTTATCCCCTACCATATTAATATTACCAAAATCACTTTTTCCTTTATGATAGCAAAATGTTTCCAAAAGGTTCTGCTGGCTTTTGCTCATTTTATCAGATTGTTGTGTCTTGTTATTACTTTCTTACAGCTGATAGCGGAGGTGGAATACAGTGTAGTTTGGAAAGGCATCCCCTGACTGCTAAGTGGATCTCCTATTTGGTCGGGTTCGAGATCCGCCGCTATCTGCATTATTGGCGTGCACTCAGGAGATAGAATATCCAATGAAGGAGCCTGAACCCCGCGGGGGGTAGGGCGCGATATAATTAGCTCAAATCCGCCCTATATAGGGCCCCTGCCAGCGGCGACAAGGTCTCTTCCTATTTTGTCTATCTAGCTTTGTGGAATGCTAGTCACGGCGAGATAATATTATTTCGCAAGCATGAAAGCAGCAGTAGCTAACAAGATTGAGTTAAGATAAAGGTTGAAACTTGAATATTGATGTAACATATATGGATCGTGTTCCTTTGATTCTTCTCAATTCCTTATAAATGTGAGAATCATCTGTTTAAAAAAACACGTACTACAATAACTCATGAAAGATCTTGGGATCATTACATAATAGAGACAACGCTCAACCGCCAGGCCCCCCCTTTCTAGAGCCTGGATGAGCCCCAGTATGTCAACAGATCCCACTGGGCCCCATCTTTGCTTTTTAAAAGATTAAATAATTTGTCACACCCAGTTTAAAATTTTGCTAATATCTACCCCGCTTCCTTATTGAGTTAAATAAGATGTTTTAAAATTAATATGAGTTAAATTATAGCATATTTAATTCCTTGTATAATCCGTATTTAGGATGTTGTATTGTTGAAGATGTTTTATTATACAGAGGTATAAGTTTTATTATTCTCATTTTGATTTCATTCATACTATTATTTGATTTTCATGAGTATATATTATTATTTTATTTTGGACTTTTCGGTTTAAGCCGGATAAATACACCATACCGGACCTAACTCAAGGGCATGGTTCATTTTATAATTAATTTGGAATGTAGAGAAATTTTCTGACGATGCTGGCAGTTCCCAGCATAACCACTTTCTGCACTTCTTGAAGTTCACAGCTTATTTCGAGCGCCTTCATAGATTTGATTTTTTCAATGGGAATCAAACCATTGCAGGATACGATAATCGATAGTACTTTAACTTCCACAAATCGGTAAAGATGTCTTAATTCCTCGCACAGTTCTTGGTATTTACAAATTGTTTCGCTTAATGTTTTAAAAACATTTATCATCAGCAGGCAAACTTCGATGATGGTAGCTTTTTTAATTTTTTTTTTGTTTATGAGCAGCATATAAGGTCTGTTGTGGGGGATATTATGATCAGTCGTCATAGCTTGATTCCAATATAATTTGATGTCTGCTTTTTCTGATGTTGGCTGTGGCTGATATCTGTAGAACGGTTGATAGCTAGTTATTAATTTATATTTTTGAGCCAGTGCCTGATGTACGATCTATGCAGCATTATTGTGCCTGATTAGGTATTCTTTACCTGCTAATGCCTGGCAGCCGGAGGTGACATGCTGAATCGATTTGTACGTGGCTAAACATAGGGGGCACTTGTCTTTGATTGCTTGATGGAGTATGTGCTTTCTGTAAGAATTTGTTGCCATGACCTGTTCCAGGATCGCCAGAAGGCATCCTTCAGTCTCGGGGAACATTTTTCTGTGGTCAACCAACGGGCAGACGCTTCTGAATTGATGGCCGGAGTATTCAAAGAATTGTAAAACCTTCCATGGAGTGGTTTACACTTTAATGAGTCTGTAAGCCTCTCCTCGGTTGTCATTGCTGTTGGATTTTGCCGAATCAAATTCAGAGCTGTATAGTTGCGGTCAAGGGCAGCAATTGTCGGTGAACTACTACTCATAAAATAGGTTCTAAGCCTTGCTTCATGTTCGTGGCAGGCTTTCAGCAGACTAATAAGTCCCCTACATCCATATTTTCTGGGTGTATATAGACTTGGCACTGAAGAATTCGGTTGACGCTGCCTTGATTTAACCATTTGAGTTCTTAAGAAGCAGTCCATTTTTTCTAACTCTATGTCACACCATTTTATTACTACAAAAGTATATGTAACCAAATTAAAAGCCCAGGTATTCAACGCTTTTACCAGATTTCCAGCTGATAAATTAGTTTTATTAGTATTCTGACCTGTTTCTTAAATTCTTCTTCAAAGGTTTCTTTTTCTTCTTTTTTTAATTTAAGCAGCTGTGAGATGCCAAGATACTTGTAGGAGCCTGTTATCTGAAGTTGCTAAATGCTAGCATTATTGGAGAGTTCAATGTTTGCTGAATCCTTGTATTTTTCTCTGTGTATATTTAGGGTCGCACATTTATCGGGTCCTAACTTCATCCTAATATCATCTGTGAATGAACTTACTAACTCAAGAAGTGTTCTCATGTCCCTCTCATCCTCTGCAAAGAGCTTTAAGTCATCCATATAAAAAGAATGAGTGGTCATTGTTTCTTGGTTCAGGGAATAACCTTTTCCAGATTGGTTTAAAACGGAGCTCAGAGGATTGATCGCAAGGCAAAACCATAAAGGACATATTCCTCTATTTATTGATATTTTCTCAGCGACAAGAGTGTTCTTTTTAGTCGGATGCATCAATGACACTCCGCATAGCTTCATAAGCCGTTGCAACAGTTCTGTTCTTTATGGTCGACTTTATAAATCTTGAGAACATCAATCAGTCAGTCATGGGGGACCGAATCGAATGCTTTCTGATAGTCAATCCATGAAAGAGATATATTACGCTACTTTTTTGATACTTATGAAGCTATGAATGAATCAATCACAAGAAGCTCTTTACATCCCTTAGAGTTTCGCTTACATCCGATCTGCTCCTGTGCCAAAAGGTTGTTCTTTTGTACATGTCCCATTAGTTTATTACTGATTATAAAATTGTATGAACCCCATTAAGAGTAGATGGTAGACGACTGAGTTGCCATGCCATGGTGGTATACAGGAGAAACTTTGTCCGCAATATCCTCTTTAAGTGTGTGTAAATGCAATATATATATATATATATATATATATATATATATATATATATATATATATATATATATATATATACTAGCATATAATTGAAAGTTATTATTAGTTTATCTAATGTTTATTAATACTACAGTGAGTCTAAAATTCGCCATACTCCCGTAGGAGATCATGTCAACAAGAGCACTCCTTGTTACTCAACATGAGATAAGGCAAGAAGCTGTGTATAGACAGAATAGATAAAGTTAGGAGCGGCAAAGAGTAAAGCGATTAGATAAGGTGCTGCCTCTTGAACCTCTTACCTCCGCTAATCAGCTGGGGGGGGGGTGTTGATGGGGACTCCCTCTTCGGGGTCTTAATCACGCTCTCTTTATGACTATTAATAATATTTTATTCCGATTAGCCATTCCTCAACGGGCACCAGGCTAAGGAGTCCCTCACCTACTGAACGCTATGGCATAATATAAGTTTGGGTTTTCTATATCTTTTATGTGAAATAACACTTTTTTTCTTTATAATTCTAAGAGACACTTGGTTATTAGATGATTAATTAACTCGCTTCATCAGTGCTGGACACTACATTCCTTGCAGGACAAAGGCATTGTTCAACATTCTCAGAGTGAGGGTCCTCCAATTTCCTTTCCCCATCTATCTTAAATCATCTTGCAAATCGTCCATCCACCGATGCCTTGGTTTACCTGTTTTCCGTTTCCTCTTGGTGCATTATTCTGATTCATTTTATGCAGTCCTACCCGTTTAATTATCTTCAATTGTATTCAAATATTTCTATAAATGTTATTTCTATTTTATCGTGACAGGAGAGGTAACTGAATAATGAGTCTATGTATCTTATGCATCGATTTTAAAGAAACATGTGAAGTATCAGTTGTATTCTTATTTCTATGTATCCATATGTTGACTTACAAAATTTAGGTATATTAGCACTTGAAATTCGGAAATATATTAAAACTTTTTCTTTGCCCTATTTACTGATCCCCACTCAGAGCACATCGTCAAATACTATTCCAATGAAGAGAAGAGACGCCAGCGCGCAGTAACGTTACAGGATCGGTGGTAATAGATGTTGTTGTTTACTAACGTGTTCGCTTTGACCTCTTTGATCACTTCCTCTTGGCCGTTACTGCCAGCAGTCGCTGTCCACTTCGGGTCCAGCGTCGCTTCTATTATCTTATTCTTTCCACTTGTACTAGATCTACTGTTTTCCTCTTTGTTCTGGAAATTCATTGAAGTAGAAATGCTGAGGGTATTATATGAATTCTAGAACTTTTTTTTTACTTGATCAAAAGATTAGATATCATCATCATAGTTATTAAATTAAAAAATTGTAATATTTCCACATTACTTCTGTAGGGCTGCTTCTGCCTTCCCTATAGCAATGTCCTGTTCTTGAATTAGTACATCATGTTCAATTTACTTACAATCAGAATGTAACAAGCTTGCGATGTTTCGAGGTATTGAACAAAAATATACATAACCTTGAAATATGTATATGGATTTTTAAAACAAAATAACTTTTCTTATACATGTTTATTTTATTTTAATTGATTATTTTCTAAATAAAAACAAAGAAAAAAAATTATTTTATTTTATTTTTTATTATTTTTTTAATATTATAAGAAGAAAAAGGATTTTCCTGGCCGTGTTACAAGCCAGGTTTACCTCAGTTGGTTGGAGAAGTGGGCGACACGGGCTCGAATCCCGGCCTGGATTCTCTTCAAAATAAAAATATTTAAAAAACAAATAATTTGTTTAAGTAAGGAAACCATAGACATGAATAGGCCCCCTTAGTGACATACAAGCTATTTCATTTATTTTTTTAATGGATAAAATAGTGATTTAAAAGTGAAAACAAAAAAAAAACGATTATCATGGCAAAGCCTACATATGATCTTGTGACCATAAAAAAGTACGTGAATGGTGTTGAAAATACAAAATGGTGTTATTTACAACGCATGTCAAAAAGGTCAATGTCAAAGAACTGTTTTTTGTGACTAATGTGATTGTGACCAATAGAGAGAACTAATATAAATAAATAAAATAATTAAAAAACAACCATTCTTTAATAGGCAAATAAAAAACGGTTAAAACAGAAAGAAACACGCTCCTTCTTGCTCCCCATTTTCATATATTTGCACAATTCATAATGTAAGAGCCAATCAGAAATTTAAGGCAGTCAAAATGATATTGGAGAATAATGAATTTCATAACAAAGCATTAAAACCAAAACAATAATGGCGATAATACGGGGTTTACAATAACTAAACTAATATAGTTTGTAGTTACCTGCACTTCAATCTGCTGTATCTAAGACTTGTGGCTGGAGCGCGATCATCATTAACTTCTCGCATGCCACTTAACGAATTCTGAGACCGAAATAGAGAACATTAAGAAGAAAGGTCTCAAAGCACTATTACTATCTCATGGTCAGATCTACATGCACTTGATTAAATCCCTTTAATCAAAATTTGATGCGGTAATTAAAAAACATAATTATCGATTCATAGGCCTATGAAAAATAAGCATAAAATCATGTCACCCATATCTCCTATTTCAAACGGCCTTGCAACACGTCAGAAACAAATTAGGCGCCAGAACACGGGAAAGAGGCCAGGCTGAAGGATTGACACAGATAGTAGTCGCAGAACGTGTCATATTTTCTCGGGCGAAAACATTGTAAGATTTATAAGGTTTAAAAAAAATCGAGGTTAAATACATTTGATAAAAGTCAATTAAGACACAACAAATATAAATTCTAACTCCTTATCGATAAACTGTACTGAGAATCATATTTTTTTCTATTGCTTATATTGTTTGATATTAGTATTTTAGTTTTATTATATTAGTATTTTATATATATATACTAATAATTCATTCACTCCAATGAAAACCTATTTCCAGTCGTTTTTTTGGCATATAGCTTTATTATGTGGATACGTTTCGACTAATTTGTCATTTACAATCCATCAAGAACTTCATTAACATCTCAGAAGAGTTATAAGTCATCTTTTTTCTTTTTTTTATTATTCATGTCATTAGCTAAAATCTTTTCTTGGAGGTCCATTGTCCTCCATGGTCCTTTTGTTAATGTCAAAAAAAAAAAAAAAATATATATATATATACTAATATACATACAATAATATAATAAATAAGCATATTAGTATTTTATTGTGTTAGTATTTTCTTTCTTAAAGCTTGAGGTATAAAATTAATACATTCAGTAGAAATATGTATTTAATTATGTGGGGCATATAATAAAATAGTTTATCTTGAATAAATATACGAAACTTGAGAAAAAAAAATAATAACAATTTTACCAACTACAGGTTGCCAAATATATTAGAATATATAGAATTAGAATTGAGCTTGATCTTATGGCATTATTGATTAGATTATGTCGTTATTGTTTCAATATATTGGTGTAAATATTATATAATTATCTGATACAAATATGTAATTAAAATATGCGATAAAAATGGAAGAACTAATTAATAAAAATGGTTTTCCAAGAAATTCCGTTCGGAGCCTTGAAACCTATTTTAGACTAACATTACAACAGCAATGCTTTGCGGGTTTAGTATCTTAGAGGTCGCAGAGATTTTTACTCGATTCGGTCATAAAATAAAAATAGTAATTAAGTGTAAGAAGAAATAACATCGCAGGAATTTGAGATATAGTTATAAATTGTGAATATTAATTTTCATTTTTTAACAATAAAAGTTGTTAACTACAACGTTAATGTATTTATGTCGTTTGTTGTTGCTTAGAGGCGTTAAACCCTAGGGTCAATGAGGTCACTATTTTTAATATGGTTTAGATTGTAAAATATGATTAATTATTTATTATTTTATATAACGAGAATATTCGGATACTCAGACATCACATTTTTTTTCGAAGTCATAAATGACAAAATAAAAATATTTAAAAAAATCAATTTTGTCTCGATAGTTGTATAAAATATAATAATCTTACAAACGTTTATTCTGTCTATTACCAAATTTATTTTTAAAATGAACTTGCTTGTCAATTTTTTTTTTATGACTATTTTAAGAAGAACATTCGGGAGCTGGGTAGATTTGCAAAAATTCTTTTATTAAGCATCAGACAATTTTTTTTTTACTTTAATTTATGTTATTAATATCATAAAAGTTTAACCTCATACATGATATAGCTCAAAATATGACTTCAAAAAACATGTTGGGAATGGAATATCAGTTATACCTGAATTAAAAAGCTTCAACCAATACAATTGCTACTGAAGGCTTAACTCAACAATTGCAAGTTTTAAGTTATATCGTTGTTCTTTAGAAGGAGCGTTATGTCTGAAGATAGGGATATTGATGGATCAACGTTATAGTTTTGATACGAGTTACATAACTTAAATATAATTCGATAGATATATTCGACAATAATTCAAGTCAGCAATGCAAGAATCGAACGAAACCATCCACAAGTAAGAACGATCCTAAAGAAATAGGGAAAAATTAAGTGGCCTATTAAAGAAGCAATCTTCATTCGATCGGGAGTTGATAATTAAACTGGTGGGACTGAGGGAGGAGATAGCGAACCATCCTCTGCCATCCTGTGCCTCCCCCAACCAGGGAGGGCAAAAGAAGGAGGAATGGGAGGATCGCAGGAGGAATGTCTATCGCCTCTAATCACCTCTCGGGTATTCCCCGTCTTAAAGGACTTTCAATATCGCTTCAAGGAGGCAAGTGGGTGGGGCACATTTTCTAGGAAATAACCTCGTTTTATTTCGGAAAAATCTATCGGAGGAGGTTATTCCCAGCTGAATTAAAACAATAGCTATCAATATTATAAAGGGCAAAGCGTCATAAAATTATTATTACAAAAATATATGTTTTTTTAAGAATAATATTAATTCATATTGAATTTCCATGGTGAGATTTACGCATCTGATGGGCCAAGTTTCTATAATTAAAATTCAGTTTTATATATTCCTATATATCTTCTTATATTTATATTTATTATGTCAAGTTAGATAATCAGTATTTTAGCCAGTACGAAGCTAATACAGAACAGATAGCGAAATTTTCGGCTGAACCTATAAAATGGATTTTATTTGCTAAATTTATTTAACTTATAGCTAAATTGAAAGGAAGTAAAGACAGATAAATTAGCCCTCAAACGTTTAGAAAAAAATACGGATACCTTTATTTTATAATAATATATAATATTATAATATATGGAGATTATTAATTATAATGATTCTATGAAATGTCCCTTAAGAAGATAAACAAGAGAATATCTATAATAATCTCACTGCAAATTTTCATCACAGCCATTATATTTCTTTAATTATAATACATAAATATTTATATAAAATGAATAACGATAATTCTATTTTTAGAAACTAAAACATATACTTAACTAAAACAATAAACAACTCTTAATTAACCGATATTTTAAAATGATAAATAAAAAATCCATTTAAAAATAAATAAATATATTTTTAACTAAAAGGCAGTTCTGAGATATTAAAATAATGGAGATATAAAAAGCATAGTAAATTCAACTTTGGACTTTATTATAATAATATTACAATTTAAAATTTTCAAAAAAGAAAATATAATTTTATACTATAAGACAATTTAAGAAATTTGAATAAAGATAATCAATAATGATATAATTTTACACTCTTCAGAGATATATCGTCAAAAATTTCCACATGGGTATGTTTTTAAATCTTAAAACAACAATGAAATTTATATTTTTTATTTTGTTTCCAATATCGGAATAGTGAGATATAAAAAATCAATAAAAAAATCAATTCTAATATTTTTTTTTCTTCACTAAACTAACCATTAATATACAGCTACTGTCAAATATTTAAGGTTATTGTACCGTTGGCGGAGAAAACTCGTTAATTAAGAGAGTACTCAAGTTACGAGGCGCCTCCATTTATAATTTACAGTTTCATTATGGCACAATTGGTCACGCTAGCATACAAGATTGATTTTTAGCCTCACTAGGCTTCAGGCTTCACACCGGCTACTAGGGACTAGTAGTAGCGTAATCATCTACAACACTATTGATGGTATATTTCGAGTTTTAAGTCATTGAAATAAGTATTAATATACGTGCCAACACTGCAGTAAATACCTTACCTGCTTATAAAGTGCTAGATGACTTGTTTATTAAAATAAATGTATTACTGTTAAAATATTTCGGAAATAACTATTGCAGTAATAATAATTGATGTTTCATCGAGTAATTTTATCCTGTTGCTTGTAAGTAATTAAGTAGTGTAAATATAAAATAGAATGAGGACAATACAGGTGCCTGAGGAACGCCTAATATATGTGAAACGGATGATTAGTTTTTCCGATTTTAATATTTTTATAAATGATAAAGGCTAATATGTACAGCAACAGCTGATAATGAGACGTAGAACAGCTCTCAAACTAATATATAAAAAAAATGTACAATAAGCAATCATTGTACAAATGGTTTTAATAATGCGCTTGTTGTTGATAATTCGAAGAAAGGATAGTCAAAGACACTTAATAATAGTTTATTCCTGTCAATTAGATCACTCCTAGAAATACAAAAACCATGAACGCGACTGACTAAGGGGACATTTTGGGGGCCAGCACATAGCTTAAAAATCCATAACCTAGACAACAAAAAGAGGAAAGGACAAACGCTTCACTGAATTGTGTGAGTTGTTTATCTGATTTCGGGAAATCGGTAGACAAAACATTATCGACAAAAAAAACAAAAACAATAAGGATATAAGGTGAACAAATAATAATTATAATTATGGATATGAGTGTCTGAGGAACGCCTCATATATCAGAAACTGCGTAATATTTTTTTTCTTTTTTTAATATAATTTCAAAAAAAGTTCATAAGAGATGTGTTAACTGAATGAGAAGCACTATTTCTCTCACTTTAATGCAGATAAATATTAATGCAATCAAATCATTGGTGCTATATAATGAACCACTAAATTATGGTACTTTACAGTGATTGAAATAACCTCCAGGTTCATTGTGTATTCTATTTGTTCAAATGCTAAGCCTAAATTCTTCACATTGCTGTATAAAATTTACTTCTTAATAAAATAAAAAAATAAGTATCAATATGAACTCAATCCTTGTTTAAAAAATAATAGTTTAAAAACTAAATAGGAAAACAAACACTAAAAAGTTGAAAATAATTTTCAAAAAGTTTAAAATAAGAGTCTGATTAACTCAAAATTCATTTTATCAACAAAAAAAAAGTGTGGGGTTCTTAGTGTTAATTGTTTTAAATATTTTATTGACTTTTATTGGTAAAAGTAGATTAATTACGAAAATCTTAAAAGCACTCCAGGCATTTTTTATGACATGATTACTTCGCTCATTAATATAGTATTATTATAAAGTTATTGAAAATTATTTTCTATTTTATTCTTCGGTCAGCGAGATTTCTAGTTTCTTTAAATTAATATGATTTTGTTGGAAAATATATAAAACTCCCCAGATATCATATGCTTACCTCGAAAGATGAAGCCATCTACGTCTTAAAACAAGACACTACCATGTCTTCGGATATGAAAAATCACTAATCTTGAAGGTCCTGATCAGGATAACGAGACAAATTTATCAAACTATTGCATGGTCATCGGTACTTTGAGAATTGTGCAAAGTTTCAATTTAAATCAAGTTTTGGAAGTGGCCAAAAATCGAGATCCATCGAGCGTTGCATAGGTCCATAGAAACTAGCGAAGCTAATAAAAGTTTATTCAAAATACAGACGAATAATTTACCCATTAGAAGTATTAAAAAATGACCCAACAATGATGCAATAATGGGGCATTCATAATATTGTACAACAGGGGGCTTAAGGAATTTATGGTGGAAAATGTCCAGGGAGCTCGTCATAGCATAATGGCGAAATATGACAGCTCTACCCATCCATCATCGACAACACGTTTTACGTTTCACATGAATTTATGTCCACCCCCCCCCCTCCTCACCTCTATGAGGGCTTATTTAATAAGTTCCTTTTTTCATAAAAGGTCATCAATTAAAGTGCTTATTTCGTTCAATATCATTATTGATCACTGTCTACTTAAAATTCACTTAGTATTAGTTATTTTAATTACTATACCGTTATCCGAAAATTGTAATTTGAAATTAGGAAATTAAAAGTTCAATGATGGAATTAATGAACTATAGATTGCATATATATATTTATATACATAGGACTGTCCACCAGCCTGATGACGTCGCCCCCCTAACAGACGAGGAGCGCGCCACTTCCCGAACGAGGGCAAATAGATAGAAAATTAAATACATAAAAATTGAAATTAACAAATGATATGATTTGTAACCTTCAAATGATTTACAGTTGTGTTTAAGACTTAATAAATGAAGTTTGTGATTGTGAATTATTTCAATCATTACAGATATCCCCAACACACATATATATATATAATTATTATAAAATACAAATATATTTACACAACATTTTAAAAAGTTAAAAGGTCTGATAAATCATTAATCTATTATAAATGTTTCGATGTCCGTAATACATGATTAAGTTTTCAATAAATTTTGTTTATCATAATTTATGTAATCAAGCCGAGTTGACCACGGTTCTCTTTTCCCAAAAGGTTTTGGGAAATGCCAAAATTTGAATATCAAGTTCGTTATTCAGAAATTTTTTGCGGATATATAAAATATTACAAATAAATAAAAAATAAAAAATACAACCAGCTTGTAACAAAAGAAAGGTTTCCTACTCGGTTTTTGTTTCATAACAGGTAGATAAAAAGATTTATAGTACTTCTGTTATATGTTGAACCTTTCGCAACTACTCTAACAGTTATTAATAACGAATGTAGAGAAATATCATTACTTAAAACTTAAATTAAAGTATATTAAATATAAACTGCTCTATTAAATTAGAGTAAGGGGGTAGCCAGGAATTGCATCAGGGGGTAAGCCAACAACTGCACTATTTTAGATCTATAAATTAAAAACCTTAGTATTGAATTCAATGGATTTGTAAGCTACCGTTTCTTTGTTATGGAATTTGTATATTTTAGCAACAGTTGTTGATTAATATTTTTGAGCTGAACCTATCATTTTTTTTTAATGTAGCATCACTTTATTTTAAACTATTGGGTATTGCATGAAAGTGTAATATGTTATATTACATAAGAATATTTTGTGTAATTAAACATTCATACAAGGTGTTATTTTCTATTTTTTTTTTTTAACAATTTAGCAAATATATCTAGTAAAGATACACGTATAGAGTGGATCCTACGAGATTTTTCTGCAAGAAAGAAGAACCAACTTCTCCGTAACTACTTCTTTCAGATCCTACACAACGTTCCTCAACTTTTCTTCGAAACTTTCCTCCGGCACTTAGCGAACACTTCTGGATAGAAGAAGAAGTCCAGAAGAAGAAGAAGAGGAAGAGAGTAAGATAGGAAGGAGGAGAGGATGAAGGCGGGCTAGCTGGGACGGGCCCGGGAGATAGCGCGCCCTTGACCCCGCACCGGATCGATACTCCCGGGCAACACTCCCACCCATTTTTACCCGGCAACTGCTCTTCAGCCTGTCTTCTCTAGCCTCATCTCCTCCAGTATCTTAGGGTGGTCATCTTACAGTATGTCGTGGAACAAGGATGATAATCCGAATGGCGAGGGGCCACGAGCAACCAAGAAGATCCGAACAAAAACCCATTGCGGAGTCCGATTCGCTTTCGTTGCGTGAAGAGCGAAGGAAATACAATAAAAACAATATTATTAAGTTTATTTTGAAAGCTTGAGTTTATTATTAGAGAAATTAGGATTAATATACAATAATTCCTAAGCAATGTATGGAGTGATGTATTGTTTTATTGTAGAATCGCTACCTCTTATGGATAGGTCAAACACAAAAAATTGGGTACCTGTTACTTCGATGGACCGAAAGGAATCTGTTAAATACAAATGACAACATTATAAGCATTCACAAAAAACAAAAAAAAAAAGCCTCTTCGAAAAAAAGAAGTTAGCAAGCTTACAAATCAGGAAGCTAAATACGTGTGCAACATTATGGGAGTAAGGACGCATCGAATACTGAACGTGGTCACGCAGGGGAAAATCATTGGAAAGTGCAGCGTAGGAAGAAGACGAATGTCGTGATTCAATCTAAGAGAATGGTTAAACTGATCGTCAAACCATCTCTTCAGAGCAGCAGAAAGTATTATGATGGTCGCCAACCTTGGACAGAAGACGGCATAACGTACACATGCCAAAAAGTTGTAACATACGTTCAGAGGCGACGTAGAATTACCAGAATAAAGTTTTCTATATACTTTAAAATGAACCTAGGTTGGATAGTAGATCTTACTGACATGTCCACTTTGACAAGTCTACTCCCAATGAACGTACGCTCTTTCGTATTCCACATAACTCAAAAACGTTTAGTTGTTAAAGATAAATTATGTATTCAGGATTGCTGTTATATCTAGATAATTTTCCGAAACCTTATAGAGGGCATTTGAGAGTTTATAAAAAATTACGACACAGTGCATTGTTATCAATTATTAGGTCTAATAATGCAAAAAGAATAAGCTTTTTGCAGGAATACCTCATGACTGAAACTTTTTTCAACTGCTCAATATCACATACAATATATAACGGTAAAATTCTGACAGAGACGCATCACAGATTCGACATCAACATCAAATACAATACCAAATCTGGTCTTACTAGAAGACTTATAAACCAACAAAATTCTTTTAATCATAGACAAGTAACCTATCCTAAAATATAGCATGAAGTACAATAACTAGACAGACTGATACAATTCAATATGTGGGCCTGCATTAGATAGAAAACGACATTGGGCTGAAATAAAGAACAAACGAAAGACACTAAACCTAAGAATAAAAGTTTCTTACTTTTTCTATACGCTTTAAGTTTAAACTCAGATATCAATAGAACTCAACCATTTACTAACATAAGTCCATATCTAAATTTAACAGACATTATATATTCGACAGCGAATAACAAACTAATCACAGAAGGCATTTCAAGTTCTGCAATTAATATTTGTATACTTTAAAGAACGCCTAGTACCAAATAGTTTTTAATTAATATATTGTCAAAATGTGTAACATTACCTATCAGTCACTAAAGACGTAATGTAAGAAGTAGACAGGAAGATCTCGCTTATGAAGTTTTCATTTGAAGTCATTAGTGCTGTAAGGCAAAAATTGATAGCGTTTCAACATTACACATATTGGCATTAAAATTGAAATACTGCTGAAGATACAATCCAATATCGGTACATGTGAGTTTAACTCACTAATTTACTATATTCAACTTATGCACCATAGAATATTATTATTATTTTTGGCACCTAAGTAAATACCTTCAGATTTTTATTATGTAGTCTCTATGCCTGATGTATATTCTGTTTTTATGGTACATATTTGTTATTCTAAAGAGACCAAATTTCTTTAAAAAAATGTTTTTCTATTCTATTCGATGTGATTAACTGAACTTCACAGTTAGGTTGAAAAATTAGAACACAGTAACTCTTTTAATATAGAAATTTATCAGGAAACAGCGTGACCAAATATTGGTTGTAAGAGTACGACGAAATATTAATACACTTTTTTTTTCATTCCAAAAACTGTATGCACTTCATCCCACTGCACCGATAAGCTGATAAGAGAGAATAACGAACATGCACAGGCCAGATCGCTGGGAACTGCGTGAGTGTTTGATAACGAATAATAGCTTTATTTGATGCGATGGATTGGTAAATAGAAATAATAAAAGATTAAAAAACAAGTAAAGTCAGATCATAGGAACTGTTATTTATAAAGTTTGTTTCTTCTTAGTAAGTATGAAACTGGTATCCTTTCTATGTTAGAAAAAAATTATAGGGTTGGCATAAATAAAAAAAATACATTATGATTAAAACGTAAAAGTGAAGTCTCGAAAAAGCTACTCTTTCACTAAAAAATTCGTACAAAAATCACGCAATCTCTTAAAATAATTTGTTGAAAGAAATCAAAGAATGGGCTACACTTGACAGCTAAGGAACAAAGAAATAAATCAAACGCAAGACTGGAGACATTCCCACAGATGGACTGTTCGTACTCCGGATAAATTTAGTAGAGTCTAAATTTAACCTAGGTTTCCATTGAAAAGATTTAAATTTAGTAATCATTGTTGTTATTTTAAATTAGCAGCTCTAACGCAGATTATATTTACGATGATGACTAATAAGCTTAATAATGGTGACTATCTTTAGAACTGTAGGTCGTCATATCTAATATACTAGGAGAAAAGGGGGTGGAAATGGGGACATATTACAGGGGAAAATATCATAAAAGATTGACTAATTATCAAACATATATATACTGTGGGTTTGATCTCTACCTGGATCATTATAGTAATATTTATGTATCATTCCGATCCTGATCATTAAAATGCAACAACCTTCAGGGATTTGCAAAAAGGTAGGAAAGGCCACTTGCTAGGCCATATCACACAATGCAATGAACCATTTCATAAAATCTCAAGTTTAATTTTGCCTTTTACTTGAACTTATATAATAAAACTCAAATAATATTGGTTGACCTTATATATAAAAAAATGAATTTCTTTAATATTAATTTGGAGATGAACTATTAGTTTGGAACCGACGATTAGACCCACGTTGCAGGACTTCATCAGGGCTGGATAGGCAAGAAACTAACAAATTACAATTGTATAGAATAAAATTGCAAAGAAGAAAATAGAGAAAGTAAAATATAAAACTAAAGCTACTGGAGTAAACAAAATACAAAAGTAGGAGTGATTTAAATCATAAAATAAAATAAAGCTTTTATTTAAATATATGAAGTAGAATGAACGGTTTATTGTCTGTATCATGTCTATCCAGCCCTGAAGAAAACCTGCAATGTGGGTCGAAACGTCGAAACAAAATAAATTTAAGAAATTCCTTTCTTTTTTATGTTTATATTTACATTTTTTTTTTTTTCTCCCTCTAGGGGTTTCATCAGATTGAGGTTTCCTTCAATCTAAAATTTCCTTTAATTCCCCATATATAAAAATAAAATAAAATATTAATTATTATTACTAATAATAAAGAAACCAACGTTCGTCCTTTTTGCTTGGAGAACCTTGTATCAAGCACTAAGTCATTGGCATCACCCCTCCTAAAATAAAAGAGACCAAGTTTCATCATCAATAAATTATATATTTGATTTAAGACTAAACTGTGTGGAAAAAACTCACATCTGACCCAGTCCATTTTCGGAAGATAAGGGAACCAACAATAACAATATTTTAAAACCTATACTATAGATTTTGATTAAGGATTAGGAATTCCTCGGATTAGGAGGAAATCGGGATGACAAAATATAGGAAGTCGAAGATAACAAGCTGTTATGGTGTTAATAGGAAAAAGCAGACAGAAGAGACAAAAGTTGGGCAGAGTTGAGAGATAGTGAAATGCGATATAACTCTAATGATGACAAAATGGCAGGAACAAAACAAGACGCGAGGCATTGTCCACACATCTGCTTCTCGATGACGTAGTCTTTGCAAAGCTGTCAGTTAATAATTCTATGCTAAACGGTATGGATGGGAATATGGAAAAATCGATGTATGATTTTTCGATATATCCAATGGAACCACAAATTGTACTTTAAAATATATACATATTAAAATTTGAGTATTAGAGACAGAAATTTCCCCCAAAAAAATAATTAAATATAAAACATAAATAAAATTACGAACTCCATGCTTACTAACATTATAGCAGTTTTGTGTATTTTATTTCAAATTTATTTTTTAATATAGAAATTTAATCAATTTTCTCTAGTTTTTAATATTAAGTTTCTTTGCAAATTAATGCTAAATTATATTTACTTTAAAAAGGGGTGAATTAACTGTATTCTTTTAATTAATCAATTTTGTAAGTGCATAAGCAATTTATTATAATTTTCTCTAGCTCCTACTGCATTAAATTGTAAGTATTCGGAAAAGCGACCACAAACCCCAAGATTCTCCAGACCATTTCCTCCTTACGTATGTGAGGGACCACTCATCTAGAGGCCGGTCCACTGGAGGAGACCACTCACAGTTACCGGGTGTAGGACTAATGACACTACATGCAATCCCATTAATAGGATCTCAAAAAGCAGCCCATAGATTCCGTCCAGGTTTTGTAGAGAAAATAAAGTTATCATACGCATGCCGGATCTAAACAGTCATAATTCTTGGATCTATACAGATTCATCGCTATCCTTGAACCAGAGTGAATGTCGGTTGAAAGGCACTGTTGATAGTCTGCACCGTGGTTCTTTGGATGACTCCAACCAAGCTATATGTTAAATATAAATATGTCCATGGAAGCAATATTTGTTAAGAGACCAGAAGGCCACCAAACATACTATTCTATACCTAGACCCATTCTATAACGACAAACGAAAAAAAAATATATAATTGCTAAACAATAATTGGATGCTATAGATAAAGAAGTCATAAAATTATTCATTCTCTCAGAGCCTAAGACATCCAATAAACATTCAGTTATTTAATAACATAATTATCTTTTGATATTCTTTAATACCAACCACAGTTAGCTCCTTAAATAAAACATTGTTTCAACTCAGAACTAACTGTCCTGTAAAAGAAACAAGAGTTGCGTGACAATTCAGATTGGTGGGAGGGGGGAATGACGCAGCGTGGTATTAAGATAATTACTGGAAACTTGGGTTCAATTCTCGGAACGGGGGGGGGGGATTTCCCAGGGTTCTGCTCACCTCGGGAGTGATAAGTGGACTTCATTCCAGGTAAATCCCTTATCAATATTGCTAATAAATGGAAACAAGTTCCTTGAAGCAATATCAGAAGCCACAAAAAACAATTAGTATATTTACAATTATAAATATAGAAAGTTATTTGTTAATATATGTTAGAATTTACATATTTCTATACGTCAGAAGTAAATCATCCAATTAGTTCAGTTAAAAATTTCAATTTAATTGGTATGAAATTGGTTAGCAATGATAGACAGTCCGATATCAATGATTTTATTTTATTATCGTAATCTCATCATTCGAATCATCTATAAAATCTTACTGAGATCATAAAAATTAAGTAATAAAACATCCCCTATCCATAACTATGCACAGAAAGCAATTGAAATTTTATCCCCTCCTTCTCAACATTAAAACTTATAGCTAATTTACGACAATTTGTGAAAATATGAAATTTTGTAATATGGAAATAATTTATGAAGTTTATTACTATGGAATAATCAATTTTTTATATTTATTTTGTAATGTAAGGAATTAGATGGGTTAGTGGATTCGGGAATACACTCCGTAAGTTCAAATAGATCTTATGATAGTAATACTTACAGCGTTTGTCTAGTAAGTGTGAAACGGGGAGCCGAAGTTTTATTTTGTTCCTCTAAACTAATTTGATTTTTATTTGAAATATTTAACCGTATCTCAGAGTTATCAGAAATTAAATTAATATATTCGATAATCAACTAAAGTTAGTTAATTTTGCAATATTGTTGCTGAAGCTATTATAGATCTAATATAGATATAGTAGCTGTTTTCTTAATTAAATTGGTAGTACAATAAATCACTTATTGTTGAAAACAGATATTTAGTAAATAATTTGGACGAATAGAAGAAAAATTTGCATTTACCTGCCATTTAGGTTTTGTACCAAGGAATTATTATATCCATAGTCCATCCAGTTCTTTAAATATACGAGTACCAACCCTCCATGATATAGTAATATTAAGAAGTGGTGGGTAACGTGCCACGATAGAGCTGAGAGCTGGAGGAAGGAAGGATGAAGGGAGAGCTGGGGAGCAATCGGAAGGCAGGCTATGTAGATTAGTCCCTTCAATGGCAATCAATACGTCCACTTGCTTTACTCTTGTCCCAATCATGTTCCAACTACTACCTTACCTAACCGTTTTCGGGCTCTACCATAATTATCAGAGATCGGGATTATTTATTACTCCAGCCAGATGAGCTGAAAAGGATCAATAATTTCATATTGACAAGCCTAAACTAGCCAATTTCACTGAATGCTATATTTTGGCCTTTTGTTTTTTAAGTTTCTTCTTAATGCAAGATCTACCATTCCGATTTTTATTAAATACATATAATATACTCATAGAATACATATATACATACATAGAATATATACATACTCCACCAGATAAACCTCTTCTTATTACATAAACTAGTTCTCATATGAAACGAATTAAGTAGAAACTGTGAATACATTGCAAAAAGAAAACTGTCAAACTTCCTTACATTTCTTTCCAGCACCCTATGCCTTCAAAGTTTTCCCGTATTAATTCTTCGTTGAGAGCACTAATACACACATCCTGACTCGTAATCTACTTTCAACAAAATGTCCCAAAACTGGTCTTTCAACCAAAAGTCAATAACATTCACAAATCATTAACAAGCCAAAATCAAAATCTTAAATGTTCAGAATGAGGACGACATTTGAATTGCGGTTATTTATGGAGGGTATCAAATCTCAATTTCTTAATTACGATTAGACGTCCTTTGGATCTTTAATTATTAAAGTTATATTAAGGAAATTGAGTTAAGCATTTTTGATATTGACAAGCAAATAGACAATTATGAAATTATCTATGAAATTAAAATGCATCATAATCCCAACATAGCAAACTTAGCAGGGATATTCGAGAGGCTGTGTGTACCAAACATAACGATCCCTCCTAACAATCATTTGTTGGACCTAAGAGTGTCTAAGTGGCTATGTTACTAAGCTAAGGACTTACCTATCTCGTGGTCAGGATGGAGCCTCCTCGAGGGCGAGACCGGGGAGGGCTTGAGGCCGTGAGGGGGCTGCTTGAGGCAGCTGAGGGGGACGAGCCCCTCGGGGGCAGGGTCCGCCCCAGAGCTCGCCAGCCGCACCATCGCCCACTCCGTTCCCGCCGTCTCCACCACCTCCACCTGCAACATCATCAACTGTATTAGTATCAACAGGAATAATAACATAAAGCATCAAGTAAACTTGTAAAGCGTCCAACTTAGCATTTACAGCAATGGATGTATAATTAACAATCCTTATACATTTTGTTGTAAGAAAGCCATACTAATTCACCATCAACCAAAAAGTGTTGTAACCTTGCATTCTGGACGTCCCTCGTATATAGCATAACATCAACAATAGTATTATTAGCAAATGAAAGTGACTGTAAAGGCATCTAGAAGGGACAACAGGAATAATATCTTGTAATTGGTAGGTTAGGGTCTGTTGAAACAATATATCACTCACAGTTGCAACAAAGTTTTATTGTACGAAAGGCAAAACAAGAATCAATAAACAAGGTATAAAATGAATAATAGTTTTTACAATGGCATAGCACAAAAAAACGAATATGTTCAGAAAATATTTATTTATTTTTCATAGAAATACTGAATATTAACTACTAATTTTTCCACAATTTCTCTAGTAGTGATACAAAAAAAAAAAAACTTGTGATTTAACTAAGAGTACTTACAACACGTAGCTGTTTATTGATTGACGTGAATAAAATGCTTAATTATTCATAAGGATTAGGTCACACAGTCGAGCAATTACAACAGGAGACTTCTAAGAACCCGGGTATGGCTTCGCGTGACTGACTGAATTAGCATATCGCTCTACCTTCTCTTGTTGTAACGCTAAAAGGAGAAGTAAAGTATAGGTCTCTAAATAATAAAATACAGAAATCGAAAACAAAGAACTCCATTCGCCTTTGGAGTTGGCCAGATAAGATTTTCCATTCTTGCTAAATATACATTTATTTGTATCGTGTATAAAATAAATCTATCTTTAGTAACGTCAAATGTTACAAAATAAATACTTAATGATGCCTGGGTGTGATTAAAACTAATTATTTCAATCATGACGGAGCATACGCTTGAAGCAATCCTCGGCCAGCTCAGCTGTTCTTCCCCAATCTTCCCTGTCATTAGCACGTCTGATGGATACACTGCTTCCCTTCGATCTTCCACGAGATCTTACTCCATCTGGTTTTTCGTAGTAAAGTCTTCAGACTCTCCTTTCATCTCCCATCCTGATTACTTGTCCTAACCATCTGATCCATTGTAGAGACACTTAAGTCTGAGACACTTAGGTCATCATAAAGTGTGTATAGCTCTTGTTTTGTTTTTTGGAGTTGAAACGAGCTAATCTCCTCTACAGGTCCATCAATCCGTCTCAATATCTTATTTTCGAACCTATCAATATGCTCACTAGATGTTTTGCTTACTCAATACCCAGGTTTCAGATACATATGTCATGATGGATCGGACAAGTGTTTTGTACATTCTCAGTTTGATTATGCGACTGAGCAGTCTAGTACCATTGAGTTTAAGACAGGCTGAAATAAGCTTGGTTAGCTGCCACTATTCTCTATTTCTCTTCTACTCCCACCTCCAAACTTTCATTGACCGCGGATCCGAAGTACTTGAAGCTTTCAGACCTCTAGAATCTGTAGTTTCGAAATATATAATGCTTTTGTAGTTAACAGTACTATAGTTAACAGTTTGGGTAAACAGAACTATAAATTCTAATATTTAAATGAATGCTTGAAATAATACAATAATTGTAAACGAACCTGTTGTCCTTTGTTGACTGATATGTGCCCGGTTCCTGCAGCCACATAGTCGCTGATCACCCATGTCATCTCAACCCCGCCAGCCTGCACAAATTAAAAATAACAAATAAATAACACAATTAAAAAAATACAAAATAACAAAGTTTAATACAACCTAAAATACTTTAGCTAAGTAAATAAAACGGAATATTAGTTAAATAAATCAGACGGACGACCGCCCAGCCCATAAAGACACTAGATGGATGGGCAGCGGGTCCTAATATTGCCTACTGGTTAGAACGTAATCCAACTTCCTGGTTCATCCTCTGACTAATGTAAATAATTTGCGAAACCAAATTGGTCAGAATTCACCAATGGTAATCTATCACCCACCAGAAATAAATGACTGCGTAAGAAGGGTCGATTGTAATAATTTGAGAACATCAACGGTTTTGAAGAAGAAATAATAATAAATTTTTTTCTAAAGTAATAATTAAAATAAGAAAACGAAAGCAATACCTCAGCAATTCAAGAAATTGATGAACCATTTCTGATATCAATCATCATCATTTATCATTAATTATCTCTCTATTCTATCAATATTTAATCTTAAATTTAAGAGAAATCACGATAATAATGACCGAGGTACGAAACAGGATAGCTCAGTTTGTAGAGCACTACAGCGGAAATGTGGTAGACCTGGGTTCGAATCCCGGTCCTAGGCATATATTTTCTCTTCAAAATAAAAATGTTTATAACTATAACAATTAAAAAAAATAAGATAATAATAATTAATATTTATTAGAGAATATTATACACATGCCATTCATAAATACATATTGTATCTTTGATCTTTTTATCCTTTTTGAAAAACCTGCCCTTCGCGTGGAAGCGTGTAGATCAAGAAACCTCCCCCCATTGAAGCATATCATGAAAATACATACATTCATTTTTATGTGAGAACAATTACGATATTAATAGTTTTAGGAAAATCAGTAGGGCCATACTCGATTCGCATACTTTGAGTATGTCATCTCCATCTTTACACTGGATTCGAATCAATGACTTCATCCTTCGTTCGTTTTTTCCCAGAAGTTTCTTCAATCCAAAATGACATTCTAACCATTACTATTCAACAACGCCCCGTCATAAACACATATTTCAGTGGCAACGCTTCATGCAAAAAGATTAATAACCAAAAATACGTCTTTAACAGTATAGATTATTGAAAGTATTGAATTTAAGATCTAATGATGAAATGTACTAGAATGTAGAAAACAACCAAAAGAAGATTTTATTTTTTTTTGACATCTTTACAGAATGTATGATTTCAGATTAACAAAAAGGATATTCAAGTGACTTGGTGAGAAAAATTCAACACCTAGCTGCCCTTAAGAAGTAAAGAAATATTTATTAAAAAAATGATATAGGATAAGACTACACACTGGACAGAGATTTTTAGGAAGAGGGTCTTGGATATTGGAGGGACTCTATGGAAGAAAGAAGAAGGAACCTGGAAGGAAGTGGCCCGAGGACAGAAAGAATCATGAAAGGTGAAAGAATACTGGAAGGAGCGGAAGAAAAAACAGCAGAATGGAAGAATTGAAATTGGCTCATGGTCTCTAATAGGCTTCATCGAATGTAAGAAGAGGTATAGACTATTATAGATCAGTAAGTTAATAAAGAAGTTGTAATTATTAATTTATAACAAAATTGTTTCAAATGAATTGCCGGTTTTTTAAAAAAATAAACCTTTACTTTATTGTGAAATACTCTTTTCAAAATGTTCAATATCATTGTTAATAAAGTATATGGGCAATTTTGACATAGATGTTCCTTAAATAGGTTCCATTAAGGTAAAGGACAAGTCAGTCAGGAGGCGGAAATTGAAGAGGTCTTTCTGATCGGTCTTTCTCAAGGCTTGAGAACTCTTATCGCTACATCTTATTCAGCTTTGTTCAAAGTTTCCCGTTCACAATATAGTCTCGTATTTTTGTATTAACTATAAATATCGTTCATCGAAAATTATAATCAACAGAAGTCAGAAAGTGGTACATTCTGCACCGTTTTTACCACTCTTACTTATTGATTGTTTTAAACTGTTTATTGTAAAATGCATTTATAGGTCAGATTTTGGGAAAATGATAAATATAACTAAATGCAGATTGAATATAAGCCCAGAAAATTGGCAAGCATTTTTATAACTGATCAAGATTTTAAAAAAATCTATGCTTTCAGGTTTTAGTTCTTATGAAATAAAAAATTGCTTCAGTTACTTCTTAGGCTACACCTACATTGGATCCGGTGTGATGCGATGAGACGTCGCTAGCAAACCAAATGACTGAAATATACCGAGAGTTATAAAAGTTGGTTCTTTAAATTTATAAAATTAAGATTATTTATTAATTATTTTTAATACATTTATATTTTACTATAATGTATAGTAAAATATGTATAATGTATACACCACAGCATCGAATGTGATAGAATCACGTCGCACCGAATCGGATCCAATGTAGGTGTAGCCTTAGGGAAAAAAGTTTTACATAGCAAATCTAATTGTTTTTACTGAGACAAAATGGCGATAAAAGAGTTTTTGGAATATTTCTAGTTGCATTCTAATTATTATTTTAGTTTTACTCATCATTACCAATAATAGAAATAAAATTAAAACAAATGGAAATTTAGTTTAGACTTCTACTCAATATTTTTTGTACTGTTCCTTTAACGTAAAATAAAGGATTTTCACTATTGGTGATGATACCTGCAACACCTTTCTCGGATTTGAGCCTGTATACATATACCAACAAAACTGCAGTTTTTGACAGGTCTGTCCTTATACGATAATCTCCTCAATGGCATTCCATACTTTCTTTCATTTAACCTTTCAACATTCAAATCCCATTTATTAATCTCTACGTGGCAACTCAACCTCCAAACATATGAAGATAGATTTACTTATTCGCAATTAAAATTTGTAAATATACTTATAGAAAAGTTTATATATAAGATAGAACGATATAGGCAAAGCTACAGTTTCATATGTTATATCATTAACAGTTTCATCAGATTTTTAAACTGTTAGGAGAAAAATAGATTCTCGCCCGTTTCACCGGTCTTTGGAGCTCACTCACCTCTGATATTCGCCATACTTATTCTTTATCCAAATTCAAACCTATGCTTTTCCAAGATCTCCTAAATTCCCAAGCAGATGCTCTCTAATCAGTTATAATTAATACCTCATCTCAATAAAAGGAATAGATGACTTACTTTTCTTCAATTCAAACGATATTATTTTTATATATTTTATGTGCTTTCATTTATGTTTTTCAGGTTAATTATTGTTATGTTTTATTTATTTCTTTTCTTTTCTTGACCAGAACATACCTTTCATATATTTATTTTCAAATAA
The DNA here is from genome assembly GCA_964056705.1 of Troilus luridus. Taxonomy (NCBI): domain Eukaryota; kingdom Metazoa; phylum Arthropoda; class Insecta; order Hemiptera; family Pentatomidae; genus Troilus; species Troilus luridus. The sequence continues at coordinate 110,236,067 of OZ057413.1, read as the reverse complement.
TTATTTGATTACTGCATGATTTTTGTCATGTAGCCTCTTGGCCAGATATATATTCTATTATTTTTTTACTCATATGTTGTTCTTAAGGAACCTGGTCGCGGAATAAAATTATTTTTTTATTATATTCTATTCAGTATTCAATACAAGGTAATGGAGAAAGACGGGAAGTGAAATCAGACAAAACAGTCAACTCATAATTATCGTTGTAAAGTATGAACTGCCTAAGATAAAGGAGACAAATATTCACTGCTACAGGTTGACAAGAGACAATGGCCATCCCGCCCAAAGTGGACGAGCAAACTGTTGTTGTGGCCGCTATCGATGCAGCCCTGATGGCTCCTCGGCACGAACCAGCCAATTGCTCTTTGTCACCTCTGTTTTCCCAACCCTATCTTCAATTTCCTGACCAACCGAGCACTTAACCTAACTGATAACTTCCTTCCATATCCGTTCTCTAGATAGTTGATTTTGTCGAAATAAACGTATCCAAAATCGAACCGATGTAATACTCGCACTATGATCACTGACAAGGTAATTATTCTGAATCGTTCGGTGCCAATAGACTCATCGATTAGTGTCTACAAAACACATTTCATCTATATTATATTTCATGATAAAATATAAGTTGAATCAAAAGTACAAGTAGAAAAGTAAAGGCTATTTCAGGTTACTAATCGCCGTGAATAATATTCATACCAAATGTACTATATTTTTATATTTTATCTTCAATTATAAGCAATCATTTATTTATAAAATAATAAATATTTTGCTACATATTTAACATTTTTTTTATTATTTTTTTTTTTTTTTGTTGGCTAAAGACTTCCTTTGAAGTCCTATACAGCCCGATTTAACATTTTATTTCTTGTCCCCACCCGAACTATTTTCACCCATAAGAAAACAATTGAAGTATTGAGACTCGAGGCGCTTTGTTAAAACAAACCCTAGAAACAAATGAAACCAATTTATCTTCCAATGCCCTAAACAATAATATAAGAAGGTAAAAAAGTAAAATGAAAGTAGACCATCCCAGGCAAGAGGTGACGCAGTGAGAACGATATTACTCACTCCTCGGAGGAGACCCGGTCGGAATCCTTAATGACTCGCGCTCCCAATATCCTGCTCTTCTTCCAATCCATCCTCTTCACCATCTATCACCCTCCGGAGTAGCTTAGGTCCGAAATAGGAGATGGAATAGGAACGGACAAGTCTTGATGAGTTACACCGTATTTTCTAAATAATAATACCCTTTAGAGCTTCCGACTGTGTCTGCCCCCTAGGCCTGCTAAGCCCGCTCAACCGTACGGTATTACTGGTACTGTATAGTCTGCACCCTTAGATGCTAAACTAGGTCAACAGAAAAATTATGTGCGGCTGAGCCTGTCACCTCTGTTTTGCCAACCCTATCTTCAATTTCCTCAACAACCAAGCACTTAGCCTAACTGATAACTTCCTTCCATATCCGTTCTCTAGATAGTTGATTGTGTCGAAATAAACGTGCCGAAATGATCACCGATAAGTTAATTATTCTGAATCGTTCGGTGCCGATAGACCCATCGGATTGTTGTCTACAAAAAACATTTCATTTATATCTTCCTATCCATTTCATCTATACCTTCTTATCCATCCCGGTCCGGAATAGGAACGGACAAGTCTTGATGAGTTACACCCTATCTTCTAAATAATACCTTTTAGAGATTACTGGTACTGTACAGTCTGCACCCTGACAGATACTAAACTAGGTCAACATAAAAATTATGTGCGGCTGATGGTGAGTAGATGAAATTTAAGACTAGATGCGTGCACGAAGATCTTGAATAAAACATCTTTTAGTGCTTGAAAAAAAAATCTTTATAGGAAGTCATACTGGCTCTTACTAGAGGTGATAGGTCGTACTGACAAGGACTCGTGCAATGAATACACTTAATTAGATAAACCAGGCCTCCTAGACATCAAAATTGGTGAAATCTCAATAACCATAAAAGCTAAATAAATATATTTTATACATTGTGTCATTTCTAAAATTATTATTTAAGGTCCAGACGCATAAAAGTTGGAATTCGCAATTCTTTGCGGATGGAATAATTTTGAAATTATGCAATTGATAATTCGGCGTAATAAGCAAAACTAATATCGTTAATAGCAACATTATTTATATAAATGATACGGAATTATTCATGGTATTTTTCTAGAAAGCAAAATATATCATCATTTCTTTTTAAAAAACAGGGAATTTTATGATTGGCAACGGTCAATAAATTTAATGCAATTACAAGCCAGGTATTTCCTAAACAAAAATCAATGACCCCGCGCAACTCCCGGCAGTAGCAGTTGTTAATTCAATAAGTAACAAATTTTAATTAAATCATTAATTCCCTAACATGATAGAATGTTATCGTTAAAAGTGTGTTGATAAGAAATCATATTTTGTTGGAGGGTGTTTTTAAATATTTATCGTAATCGCTCTTCGCTCCTTTGAACCTTGGTAACGTATATTAAGAGTTTATTTTATTTTTTGAATACATCGTTCCTTAAGAGAACAATGTCATAACTAAAAAAAAAATTAATTTTTCAATTGATGTATTAAAACAAAGCATTTCCTATTGTAATGATAGTATTGAAATTCTTGTATTAAACATTAGAAAACTTTTTAAAAGCTAGAAATTTTGTTATTTTAATTTGTCATTATTCCCATGAAACTTCAATACAAACACTATACACCTCAAAATATGACTTTAATAAAAAAAAATAATGGTTGAAAGTGGAATATAAGATATGTCGTTCCTGAATTAAAAAGCTCAACCAATAAAATTAAAACGGAATGCTACTCTCGTTGTTCTTTTGAAGGAGCGGCATTTATCAGTTCCTAAATGTACCATTAAGGACGAAGTAATTGAAGATAACTTGCAATGTTCATGTTGTTCAGTAATTTTTTTTTCTTATAGAAAAAAAAACAGTATAGAGTCTTGTTGAAGATATAATTCTTAAGCTTTTGATGGTTGCACTATCTTTTTAAAAAATATGATTACATAAAGCTCAATCATATACGTATAGAAACAGCATACAACATATTATGTAGTTGGAGTTATTCCATACTGTAATCGAAATAAGTAACATGGAAACTAGAAAGATTAAAACATACCTAATTAAATACGCAAATATAGATATGCTTACGCCATATCATGGCATATCGCTGCTTCAAAGTAACACTGTCATAACACAAAAAAACCTAATTTTTCAATAGAGGTATTTGAAAGTTTCACGTCTTGTCAAAATAAAATCGGATAAAAATTTGGGTATTGGTAAAACAAAGCATTATTTTTTAAAGAAAAGGGTATATACAAGTTCTTGTTTAACTATTAGAAAGTTTCTCTAAGGTTTTTGATTTTAACTTATGGCATAATTCCCATAAAACTTCAAGTTCAAACATGAAATAACTCAAAATAGGATTATAAAAAAGAAAACAAAATAAATGTTGGAAATGGAATATGAGATATGTCATTCCTTAATTAAAACGATCCAACCAATACAGTTGCTATCGAAGCCTTGACTAAAATTATCGTCATTCTTTTGTAGGAGCGGTACATTATAAGTTCAGCTGTTGTCTAGTGGTTAGCATAACAGCCTACTACACTCAAGATTGCCGGTTCACAGCCCGCAAGGTGGCCATAGGCCTTTTTAAAGGGAGAAAAAAATCTTAAGTTATACTGTCCTTCAGAAGGGTCTAAAATGGAAGTTCTGAGCCTGTGCGGTGTCGCATACGCGTTAAAGATCCTTATCCAAATTATACCTGGACCCTAACTATACCTGGATCGTCCGATTAGCCACTTCATCATTAAGTGACGTCAAAAAAAAAAACATCAGCATAGGTTATATCAATATTATATTACAGAACCTATTAACTATTTATAAACACACTAAGAAAACGATACTGATACAATAGAACGAATAAAGGCATCTTAAGGACTTACATTGGCGAGGAGCCTATGCCTGACGATACCCCACATTGTGGAACCAGTGGAGGACTGAGGACTGAGGACTGTGGACTGAGTGCGAGGGGTCACATTGTGGACTGTATCGCACCCCGGCAGGCCGCCCTCTCACAAAGCCTTGCTCCCACACAATGCCCTACCAGTTGGCCCATGTCTGATTAAACCCCCTTTTATCGGATTTTTTTTTTAAGTTCCTAATTCCTGAGATATAGATTGTTTTTATTTTATTTATTATTGTATAACAGGATCGTACCCCTTCCTCCTCCAAGCAGAAAAAAAAAGCGTTATCAATATCCAAAATAAAACAAAAAACTCGAACAAAGTAATATTTTAAGCAATTTTAATTACGGATAATCCATTGTTCATAAGGGGGGAACAAAACCTGCAAAAATCAAATCTGCCACATCCGGGTTTGAACCAAGAACCTTCGGCACAGCAACTTACCGCTCTACCACTAAGTTACTCTGATCCTTTAACAAGAGCTATGAATGCACATTTGGATTATGAAGTACTGAGAAGGAGAGAAAGTATTCGATGCGATCAGAATCCTTATAATTTTAGAGATTATCAGTTAATAATATTTTTTATTGGAATGCCGAACATAGTTCTTCAGTTATTGTTTATATGAAAAAGACGGGGTGAAAACATAGATGTACTTACTTTTCGGTTTCGACATTACTATGCTTGCGCCTTTTATTTTTAAAAAATTGTAAATCAGAAAAATGTCATCCTTCTAACTGTAATCGGGTGTTAATATAACATAATAAATGAACTGATAACATGGGTAATCAGAATTGGACTCAACCGACGGAAGTTTGTTAAGCATAATCTTGCTTAAAAAAGGTTTTGATAGAGTCTGTAGCGATAGTTGAATCGGCATCGAACGTTTGGATGTGTGAAAGCAAACGATGGCATAATAATAGATTAATGCTACCCATCCTTACCGTTAAAATTAGGTATAAAGACCTACAAGAACAGATAAATGTTCAGTCCACCACTTTATTTGAGGGAATTAAACAGTACCATCCAATACAGATCAGTTTTAAACGATATGAGACTATTGAAATAGCATTTCTAAACGTCCAGAAGTAATCTATAAGTGACCCAGATATGAGATTCCGGAATAACAAAATATTGACTAAGATATGAAGCGAAGAACCCCATCATGGATAGAATTGTTATGAATTGATGATCCGCCGTCGGTGTAAAAGCGACCATAAGTTAACAAGATATTACCTCAATTTCCTAAAGTGTTTTCTTATTCACCCCGACAAGTTCTCTGTTTGTAGTGGCTTACGAGGCATCGGAATTCACCATCTAACTCCAAAGCCCCCAATCAGTTAAACACTTCCTTTATCATCTCAAGCGGTGTAAGTTACGTTTTACTAGCCCCAATCCGTAGGCCATAAGTGACACAGCGAGTTTTGTAAATTTGATGTTTGATGTTTTTAAATATAAGAATTATTATAATTATACTGAAATTTTTAGTAATATTTTATTTTCTACAATTTTAATGATAACGCTAATTTTCGCCTAATTAAGTTTTAATGGAGTGAGACGAATTGATTGATTTTTGCAATAATTTTAGATACCATACGCTGGTGTTCTGTTTGGCGGAATGAATAATTTATTTATGGTTTTAGCATTGATAAGTCAGCCTCTTCTTTTTAGATGTTTTTCAACGGTTTACGGAAACGCTGGGATCATACCGATCGGGCTATATATAAGGGAGGAAGAATTTATTTTCCGACCAAGGTTCTGTTTTGCCTTCGCTCTTAGATGTTTACGAGGCTTTTAGGTATTTTATTGCTCTTGCTAGTTTTAGATTTATGTGAATGTTGCTCTGATACAATAATGACAAGACAGAATTCAAACAAAAAAACATATGAGAAAAGATGAACCCTATTTCTGAATGCGATTATCTGGCTATTTTTTACAAGAAGTAGGTTCTGAAAACGCAATATATTTATTTGTATTCTAATTTATCCACACATCATTTAACTTTTTTATATTGTTAAGGTGAAAATAACCACTGTCATACAACAATACAACCCTAGAAAAGTAGAAAATTCACTAAAATACTAATGATTTTTGATAATTTTTTTTCTAAATCTTTAATGTGTTCCTCTTTGTTTGCGCTCCTAGATTGCAGCGACCTCGTTTGACTCCCTAACGATTACATAGAAGCTAAAAAAAAAAGTACTGTTACAGCCTGTTGCACTATTACCTACTAACAGTCATGGATATAGTCGTTGATAAGGATTGTTTCTATGCCAACAGTTGTGCAGGAAGTTGAGCTGACCAAGATCACGCTCGGGCATGAGGGATTCAGGATACCCACTTAATAGGACCTGGTTGAGGCCAAGATGGGTCTTCAGTTCCCAACTTTCAACTCCACTCCACTATGCATTGAACCTCAGAGTTGGATAAGGCATATAATATTAAATAATTTTCACGAATTCAGTGTCTGCTGAGATTGATCCACCCACCCAGTTTAATTTACATACAAAAATTTTCATACGGTTGTACAGTAGCGATGTTTTCAAAAATATTAGTTGCTAGTATGAATCCCTTGTACTAGAATTCTCCAGAGGATACCACCTATGGACAGGATTTATCGTGCACTATAGGAACAATGTAATTTATAATCTATAGCAATTCACTAATTTATCATTAGAAACAAAAAAAAATGTATTCTTTAAAATGCCTAAATTAGATCACATAAATAAAATAAAGGCTTTAACTATAATTAACACGCTGCAAACAGAAGCTATGTTGTATTCAAAACACCGAATATTACATTAGAAATTGTAATTTAGATAATACTGTTGTTGATAAATTCCAATTTATTAACAATAGTCAAGGCCCGAGGTAGGGCGGGGCAACTCTATGTGTAGCTAAGATAGGACCAGTTATTTGTTTTTGCTACAAACAAAAATACAAAAACAAATCAACAGTGACACTCCTATTTCAATAAACAAAAATAACTCCTTTTCACCGAAAATAACTATGTTTTCGTAGTCATTCGCCTTCCTACGCTTCATATTTTTAGTATAAAAAAAAATAGAAAACTGTGATGGAACGAAATAAAATAAAGTGAATGAACTGGCTTAAATAAATTCACGATTTTTCAAAGTAAAAATAATAATAAATAAAGTAAAATTAATAACAAAAGACTATTAACTATTCTCAAAAAAAAAAAAAAAAAAGCAGAAAAAAAGACAAGATATTATGATTCGATTGATAGCAATAGTTTTTACAATACAAGGCTTTATCCCTTAATTTAATAGCAGTTTAATAATAATACAATTCTGGAATTAAGTCCTTCAGAACAACTTTATAGCAAATGTTTTTTTAATAATAATAAATATTTATTTGAGAAATTATAAAAATGTCATTTTGTACATAATGTACTTTTAATTTTCTTTTAAGAGGCTGCCATACGGATTCACCTGAAAGCGTGGATGGAGAGACCTCCCATTAAAGGCACTCTTTGAGCATTTACAACAAAATTTAAAAATTAAAAAGATACAAATTGAAAAGAAAACGTTAACAAAGAAATTATAACAAGGCCTAGCGGACCTGAAGGCTCGATGCCGATACCAACAATGCCCAATGCCTGCTTGCAAATTTTCGTCCATGGACTAACTAAACTCTAGACACCCCTTCCCCCTAAAACGTTAACCATTCGGTATAACTATTTAAGTTTTAATATATATTTGCATTAAGTTATTAGGAATCCGTTTGTTACTAAGCCCAACTGCTTTACGATTCCATCCTAACTTGGCGAAACTATCACTTCAATTATAATAATACATTGCAAGCTCTGCAATTTCGCTTAGCGTAATCTCCTTAATTCAGACGCAATTCCTTAATTTCGAATATAAGATGTTGGTCATCCTTCAGCCCTAGCAGCCACGTTTCACACTCTTAAAGAGCAGTTGGAAGAAAGATGATTTTACAATTTCTATTTTTTAAATGTCGAGACAACAGGCACGAACATAATAATCTTAAAGCACGAAAAAAACAAGAATCCCAAGCCTTTAACAGCACATTTATTTATTTTTGAATTGTTTTCTAATACATTAAGATATTTTCCATCCTTCAACGTTAGCGGCGACGTTCCCATAAATGCAATATACCTTTCACTAATAGGGCAACTAAATAAATTTCTAATTAAGATAATGATCATGAGTTTAATACCCCTGATAAGAGATAACGATGGAGATGGGGACTAAGAAGATAGGACGGCCCCAGGATCTGCACCCCCCGACCCATGACCTTTGGCAGAGGGTGGGCGTCCTGTCAACAGTTGGTCCCACCCCCGCTGGAGCAGTAGGGCAGCAATCTTTATATTGGCTGAGGATATATAGCTCAGAGCGGGGGCGGCAGTTAGGGAGGCTAATGTACACACGAGTTTTCTCTGTTAAGTTTTTTTCTTGTCCTCCCTTCTCTGTAAAACCGTTCAATTACTCTTAACATATATTATTGGTGTAACGGTTACCATAACAACCGTTTTTATGTCAAACATCGCGGGTTCACAGACCGGTAGGTGAACCTAGGATTTTTTAAAGGAAGTAGAAAATCCTTGGTTATACTATCTTTCGGAAGGGACGTGAAATGCGTCCCGAGCCTGTATGATGTCAAAACTCGTTAAAGATCCCTATCCTAGTTATTCCTAAAGCCTGTACCACTACAACCCGTCAACGGGTCTGGGGTTCAGTTCATGATAGTACAGTCTCTACATGATTCGTTAATGACTGTTAACACGTTAAATTGAATTAATAAAACTTATTAGTCGTGGTTTGGGGTACTCAACAGCCTTTAGAAAAAAATATAGTATACCGGTTGAAAGAACAGTTTTCACTCTTCAACGTCTTCATTGAGTGAGGCGTCGTCCTTAAAGTGATTGGATTACAAAACATCATTTTATGTTCAGTTCAAGTCAATTTTGTCATCACTTTTTTTATAACATATTTGGAGTACAGATGTATATGCTTATTTGGTAGGAAGTTCTAGTGGTTTTATTACATTTCTTAGTATGAAAGTGTCGTTTGTTAACCCCGTAATATTCTTATTCCAGTGAACACTATGAGGAACCGCAGAGGAAAAAGATATTTCCGTATTTTAAAAAATGTTTTGGGAACATTTTTGCCATGAGAATCATTTCCTAACCATATTTTGAAATCGCCAACTTTCATTATTACAAACTAGCTACCTTATGCCATCACAGAAATACTTAAGATTAATACTGTTTACTACAGAAAGGGATCTTGTCTTGGACTAGTAACGACCCCTATATGCAGTAAACAAAATACTGAAGGTATTGTCAAGATTATGCTATCATGTAGATAAGAGTTCTTTCTGTACCAAACAATGCGTTCTGTCTCTGGTAAATGTTTACATGAAAAAAAAAATCTCAAAACTTGGACAATTGCTTTTCTGCAGTTCGCGATAGGATTAGATAAAGCAGCATATAAATTGCGAATAACCTTCTTGTGCCATCAGGAAGGAAAATATATCATATATAAATAAACAAGATTGCATGCTACATTATTTACGGATCACATATGTTTTGTTTCAAGCTCCTGAGGGATAAGAAAAAAAAATTAGATTACTCAACTGACAGCAACAGAACAAAAAGCCAACACCAAGTTCCTGATCACAAACCATCACAAAACTGAAGCATTCTCACTTGCACCTAGCGACCTTCCCTACCTTCACAAATGTCACTATAATGTAATTTAGATTTTGGATTCTTGGCAGTGGTTCTGAATGAGCTGACATCCTCCGCGGCACTGCCGGTGTTGCAATCCAGGGTTTGGTGTGAGGCCAACGCAGTCAATCTTGTTGTTAGTACACGAAAATAAGCTTCGTCAAATAAAGTTGTCTTTGTAAGAGTTTTTTAAATAATTTTGAATAGGAAATGTAAATAATGGTAAACCGCGAAGGCTAAGGACTATTTGCTTTGGCCTGAAATGAGCCTAAACAATAATTAAAAGTTGATACCATATTTAAATAAACTATACATTAAAAAAGTTGAAATTAATTCCAGTAATATATTTAAGTGAGCCTGACCATATGATGGAAGATGAAAACAATAAATTATTTAGTGATAAGACAGGCCGCTTCCAGATTGCCTCTAGTAGATAAATAAAAGTAACTTCAATTTAGTCTTACTAAGACTGTACATTTATGATAAATTCAATGGATTCCATTATAATCATAGAGCTTTTTATAATATCTTTTTTAATTGTTTAATTTGTTATATTTTCAATTTTATGGTCATTACTATAACTATCTATTGTATACAAGTTATTATTAATACTTATTTTTATATTTTATAAATTCAACAACCGTTGATAATTATAAACAATAGGGAGCAACGCTTGTATGAATACGCTATTCCAAATGTTAAAAATATAGTTAATCGTTACAATATTCATGAAGGGCTCATCGAAATAAAGTAACTTCTAAATTAAACTACTAATTAAATTTAGTTTTTTACTTTATTTTTATAATTTTTTTTTTTATAAAAGGTTTTGTCTTGCTCATCCCTAGATTCTAGTGACCTCGTTTGGTTTACGTAATGATAAGTTATAAGTATAAAATTAAGAAACAAAACAATTAACAATTAAAAACCTGTGCCATGAAAAATATTGTATCCAGTACAACATAAGAATCCTATAATAATTGACCCATAAGACTTGTCGCTACGCTGTATTAAAACAATATATATTATTTTATTTTAAGTTGTGCTCATTGTATTAACGAAAAACCGCAATACATTCTACCACAAATTATAAACAATAGGGAGCAACGCTTGTATGAATACGCTATTCCAAATGTTAAAAATATAGTTAATCGTTACAATATTCATGAAGGGCTCATCGAAATAAAGTAACTTCTAAATTAAACTACTAATTAAATTTAGTTTTTTACTTTATTTTTATAATTTTTTTTTATAAAAGGTTTTGTCTTGCTCTTCCCTAGATTCTAGTGACCTCGTTTGGTTCACGTAATGATAAGTTATAAGTATAAAATTAAGAAACAAAACAATTAACAATTAAAAACCTGTGCCATGAAAAATATTGTATCCAGTACAACATAAGAATCCTATAATAATTGACGCATAAGACTTGTCACTACGTTGTATTAAAACAATATATATTATTTTATTTTAAGTTGTGCTCATTGTATTAACGAAAAACCGCAATACATTCTTATACGATTTACAGCACGGTATAATCTATAATAGTCAAGAATGATTCGCTATATTAATACTGTGATGCTTCAGAAGAAAAAACATAAGCGAGAAAACCAAACCAACAACATAATAAAATCAACCCTAATAATTTTAATAAAAGTTAGCATTCATATATATGACATAATATATATAATTGATATATAATGGATAATATATCAATATATTAGTATTATTTTCCGGTCTTATGATTCAGTCTATTCGTTAAACTTCCTTTTGACAAAGTTTCTAGACTACATTGTTCTCATAATAATGCCAACAATCTAACATTACACACTTCTGCAATATCTACTCTTGAACAATATTGACATATTACATGCTATTATTTAACAGGTATATTGATTGATGTGGTAATAACATTTCTTCACTCGAAACGTCGTCAAGGAAGCTCAATGAATGGATTGAACCTCAAGTTAAAGAGAAGAACGGAAATAAAACGCAGTAATTGACAGTCAAGAAAAGTAGATACCAATATATTATAAATAGAAATAGGTGTACAATCAAGGAATCCGATAAAATAACCGTGTCCTACTTCGTAACAGACAGGTATGTACGGAATGCAGACAATGTAAGCAAGATACTAGGTGACACTCTCAAATAAGATAGCTTCAGAGAGATGAAGACAGACTCACGGACGATATGAAGAGGTTGATGGTGTTGGCCACGAGCTGGTAATGGCGACATTGGACAGGAGTCTTCTTACGAGGGCCCATTCCTTCCGGACAAGGGATCTGATTCAGAACTAATTCACCATAGCCGCGATACAGGGCACAAATAGACTCTTATAGCTGCGCAGGTCAGGTCACCGTCTGGCAGCTTCGTGTATTCGATAGGTGGAATAAAATAAATCGATCTTTCTATTCGATATATCTTAAGATCGATATGAACATTTCGATTTCGCAGACTGATATTTTTTACAAAATATCTGCGAGGAAAGTGGACTCTACGAACAAAGAAACATAATACAATATAACATACTATATTAGGAAGAAAATTGTACGAGTGGAGCTTTTAAATAAGGACGACTATTTATTTTAAAGCCAACGTTTCGACCCACATTGAATGCTTTCTTCAGAGCTTATAATGAGGTCAAGGGTAGTCACCAACAACCTGGGTTTTGTTGCAATGTAGGTCGGTACGATGGCTTTAGAATCAATAGTTTTTTCTGATAATTTTCTTCCTCGTATGTAATAAGTTACTAAGCTAATAATACTCAAGAAAGACATAATATTTAGAGTTGAAATATATCTATAATATATTATTTTTATCTTCAAAAAAAATATTTAAAAATTAAAGCAATGATTAAAAAATTATAATATATAATATATCATGTTATAACTAAACCCCCGGATAAATCAGTGGTTAAGTCGAATTTTCTTTAAAATGAGTTTCTTAAGGTAGCGGAAACGTGTTATTTGTTTAGTAATGAATAAGGGGCTTGGTCGCACATTGGCGTAAGAAAGAGTTATTGCTCATATTACTACAGCATTACAACCCCAAAACTACGAGAATGACACGTTTCTGTTTCCCTCAACTTAGTTAACTCTCTCTGGACAAAATCGAGGCTGAGAATACAGGATAGAAGCAGACTGTTGAAGAAACGAAGTCAGTAATGGTTTATTCAAGAGAATAAAAATAAGATCTGTACCCTTCAACCTACGAAGCGTCTTGAGTTCAATACATTGTAGAGACTATACAGTTTTTAAGACGCTTGTGCAGGGATGTGACCTAGATGACGCTCAACCCAGGTTTCCCCCAAATTAAGAGTACCCACTTTATATATATCAGGTCAGTCCAAAAGTTCGTGCGCATTTGGTCGACATTTTTAAATGGCGTAAATAAAACACATCTTAGTTTATGATATATTTCCATCCGCTATCTACAATATCTCGCCATCTTTCTGGTAGCTTTTTTATTCCATTGGTGTAAAAATATTCGGGTTTTGAAGGGAAAAAACTTCTGAGTTCATTTTGTATATCCTGTTTGGTAAAAAATTTTTAAGGCACGAAATAACTGAAAATCACATGGGGCAATATCCGGGAAGTATGCAGGATGCGGCAAAAGCTCCAAATTCCGTTCATTGATTTTTTGCAGCGTCTATAACGAATCAACAATAGTTTTCGATATTATAATTTTAATATAATCGATGAAAAATCAATTTGAAACCATTACATAAAAATATCGATACATTTCTTTTAAAACTTCGATATTTTCCCAATATTCTTAAGTGACTTTCAATATTAATGAAAACAAAATCAATATTAGAAAAATGATATAATTATAAGAGATTCGTACTAATATTTAAAAATAAATCGAACTCAGGATTTTATTATTACAGAGTCTCATATGAATAGAACAAAATGTTAAACCTTTAAATAAATTTTCGTACCACGTTCCTGATGATAATTTTTCGTAGTGCTCAATCATGATCAAGTTTTCCCTCCCGATACTAAGTATTTTTTTTATTATAGTTCCTCAATTTGCGAATAATATTGTTTTTATAATCTTTACTATATAATTCAATTCATTACTTTATTCATTAGCCCTTAAAATCTTGATAAATATTGGTATGTTATTAATATTTACTAATAGTATTATATCAGGAGTATTGTTCATATTTAATACAATACTTGGACGTCAGCGACTTTCCTCTCAGTGAATGGCACTTGGTCTCAAGGACTCATCCCTGCTACTCTCCTCCATCCCACCACGGCCTCAGGCATTCTAGTCACCTCAAGATTTAATAAAACTTGCTGGGAATTTCGAAGCCGACAAAATTCGAGTATATAAATGGCCAATTATCTAATGACATTAAATCAGATTATTTTATTCTTCCCTACTAACATCTCAAAAACTAATTTATGAGTTTTAAATAATTTTTCAATTTTGCACATGAGATTTCCTTAAAAACGATAAAGAAACTGAATAATAAAGTAATGTTATATCAATCCGATACCTGTTTCAGCCAATCACAAAAAATATACATGTTATCAAAGCCTTTCTTTCCGTCAAATATTCATTTTCCTAATATTTGTATAATATTTCCATAATAAACAATTTAAAAAATTTACTTCATGAATACAATAGAACAAAACCAGATATAACAAACTGTTGTCTTCGGTAATGATTATTTTGCCAGTACACACCATCAAATGTTAAGTTGAATTAGAGACTGTTTTTTTTAGTAATCAGTGCTTCTCAGAATAAATATATGCCTTTTTATTGCGGATTCAAATTAAGCTGTGGCCAGTTAAATTATTTGATCTGCGAAAGGTCACGGATGGACCATATGGGACCAACAGACCCAACTAGGGCTCACCAAGCCTCTCTAAAAAGCGAGAAAACCTGACGTTTGGCGTGATCTAGAACAGTCTCATTCATGTATTGACCCCAAGACCCTTCATGGGTTGGTGTAGTACTAGCTTTTTTTTTTATAAGTGCATCTTATTTTATTTAATAATATTTTTGCAGTGCACGCAACTTTTAATTAGATATTTTTAAAAATCTTCTGAATTTCTCTACAGTAACAGCACATTTCTCAGTTTCCACTCATCTTTGGGTTCTATCATAAATTTACGAGCAAAGTAGTTCATTAATTAGGTTGTCCTATAATATGACGTGCGAATCGACCCAGATACCCTGAGAAGCATTATTATTATTATTATTGCGGGCTGGAATAATAGAGAGGAACAGACATAAAAACTAACCCAGGAGTCATAAAACTGTCGTAAATCAGATGCTGCCATAAATATTTACGACCCAGTCAACAGCCTGCATTATTAAGATCCTCCGGGATGTCACCTTGTTAGATAACATTGGTGTCAACTATTGCAAGAATAACATTGTTAAAATTCCTAACAAGTAGCTTTCATGCTCTAACTGCGAGAATTCACGGGTTGTGATCTCTATCTCTCTTATCTCCCATTTTTATCTGTTATTGCTAATGGGCAATGTAGTATGAAAAAAAAGATTTTTTCTGTTTACTATTGAATCATTATCAATCAATGAAGCTATGGTTTAATTTTTAAATCAACATTAACAAGAAGTTAATGCACTGAAACCCGATGTTATACCGTATTTTGAAAATTAGTAACTATCAATAAGCTCTTTATATAACAAAAAAACAATAATTCTGACGTGTAATATAGTTATAAATAAATAATGTTAGATAAATAAATGATTTATGTGAGATAAAATAAAAATGGGTTGTAAACATTTGGATTTGACAGAAATACGCCAATAACGCGTTTTGAGAAAAAATGTGCACTTTAGATGAAAAGATGGTTAATAACATTATTTTTGAAGAGGCAATGAATTAAAACGAAATGAAAAGTGCGGTGTAATTTTTTTGTACTTTCAAAAGGAAAAAATATATACAATAAAACAATAATTGTAGTTCTAATGATTTGAAAAATTATAAAATTGAAACAATGTGGATTGTTTCACTGCTATGCGGACAGAGGGTGTTCCCTCTTGTTATTGGGATTTTTTTAAAATTATAATTATAATTAATTATACAATATATATTTTATTATTTTCCAATTTTTACAAGTTAAATCACGCGATTTAAGTAAAGAAAGGCATATTCTTCACCAAACGCAACTCAATTTTAATATGAATAAACTCATATTTACTGAAAATAATCATAATAAGCTTTAAAAAATCCAGAGAAAACATTAATAAAAATAAACTCAAATAATTCCTCAAATCATCTAGAAAGGGTTGTTCATTATTCATCAATAATCATTCGATCAAAAATGGATTAAATATTTTTATACTATAGTTTTCGTTAAAATGAAGAGTGCAATTTTTTTCTTGTACATTTTCCTCCTAATGTTTATACTTTTAAGTTTATTTTTAATTTTCATTATTTTTAAGTAATTTTAGATAAATACCAAGCGATAATTTTCTGAATACTCAGCAACAACGTTCATATACTCATATATTTTTAAAATAAGTCGGTTTTGAAGGTATATTGAATGAAGTAAAAACGTAGTTTTTCGAGTTGAAAAACCTGAGGCATAATAACACCTGTTTCTTAATTTAAGGGTTTACCTTGAATTTATTCCAAATCGGTCTGGCACAGTCAGCCAGCATCTCATCTTAGAATAATATCCTAGCAGCAGTATTTCAAGTTCTGAGCGTTTAAAAAATTGTAAGAAAACAAATAATATATCAGCTTGCTAGAAAAATCATAATATGTCATTGGAGAAAGGGGTTAAGAAGCCAAGGAGTACAAATGATTTTGTATAAAAAAACAAAGTGGTGCATAGACTAGTAAATAATAATATCCTTAGCGGAACCAAAGATTCGATGCCGATACAACCAATCACTGTCTACAACCCGTCCACGGATTATCATCTAAACTTTTGAGGACCCAATCCTCCTATCTACGTTGGGTCTACCCTCTTGGACAGTTGTTATTCTCTACTCGTAATAACCTCTCAAATTTTTTAGGTATAATTAACATAAAATATAAAAGAGAAATATTACACAATTTTCAACTGATGAACAGTATAGCATTAATAAATGTCTGATACAGATTTATTCGTTTTATCGGGTTTTATAAGAGTGTTTTAAATTGAAATTTTGTTTCCACAAAATTAATTAATCGTCACTTACTCCCTTTTACTCACCACCCTTCAAATTGAGTTTAATTCAACTCAGCAATTAGCTGCTGGGACACGTTGCCTAAATTCTTAATAATTTGTTATAACTATAAATTCAATAATAATAAATGTCATTATAAACGTAATTACATTAAATAATTTTTTTTTATACATCTACATTATTTACATGATTTATCTATTGTATTTTTATAATTAAATTTAATATAGAACATATTATGGGTAATTTTCTTCAGATAAATAATTATCATTAGAGAAAATGTTAATGCTCCAAACTAGGCAAGCCTCCCTCCCAAAAAAAATCTTAAATAAATTATCACTCTCGTTCTGTAGTTCACAACATAATAATAGAAAATAAACAATTAAAATAAAAAACAGAAAACTCGCAGAGAATAACATAAGGTGTCGTAAGAACGCCCATGCTATGATACACAATGCTCAATGTTTTCTCATTATCTCCTGTATTCTATTTCAAACGGAGGGACAAATGGTAATATAAATATTTGTATTGCATTGCGCCTTTTTTATTGCACTTGTATATCAATTTAGATCTGTGATAAGAAATTCACACGTATTTAGATCTGTTACAAGAGGTATTATGTATAAGTTGAATTCGAATTGAAATAATTTTAAAAATATTATTTTTACTTTTTTAGTTTTCTTAAACAAATAAAAAATAATACTTCGCTTGTTTAATTATATTAATTAATTAATTACACACACACATAATTGTTCTTAACTTAATGTGGTAAGAAATCTAGGAGGTAACCCTAATGGTTTGGTTTCCTTGCTTTTGCACGGATAATAACTTTTATTACACAAGAATCCCCTATCCGATCAAATCTAATGTAATAAAGATATATATTGTTTTCTAAAGTTAGAAAGGTTATGAAAGAAATGATATGTAAGTTAGAAATCCATTTTTTTATGACAAGAATGTCGCTCAAATATACTAAAACTATGGTTTTTCAAATCTATAAAAAATAATAATACTAATTAATATGTTGCATACACACAGTTTTAAAAAGATGTATATTTATTTTCTTATATATTATTCTGTATTTATATTTGCTAGAGTTATTGTAGCGGTGTTGTGGAAAGAGAATGTCATATCAGAATATCAAACATCCTCTCTAACATATCAGTTTAACTTTAAAGAATCTATAACAAAAATGAAAATATTAATTTTTAATTTTTCATAATGTCAATTTATGAAGTTTGGGAAGATGGTTTAAATTCACAATAATTACGCATCACACAATAATATAATAAAGTTCTAGTTTATTCCCTATACTTATAAAGATTACAGAAAGATATAACAAGCAGTTATTTTGTTTAAAAAGTGTTTATGTAACATAATTTGATTTTTTTTAATTTTTAATAGATTTGAAATACTAAATTTTTGGAAGAAAAAAAAAAGAGGTAATAGATTAACTTATGAGAGAGTTGATACGTCCAAGTTTGAAATGCACCTTTTTTTATGGATTATTAACAAAAAGAGATATATAAAGATAATTTTAGGAAGGAGGAATTTCTTTTTATTAGCATTTTTGATGATTTTAACTCGAACTATTATGGTTTGGAAAGATTTTTTAAATTTATAACAACTGCTAATACTATGATCACTTTTTACTGTAATACACAATAACGCAATAAAGTTAACTTAAATGCATTATGATTACGTTGATGCGTTTAAATCGATTGTTTTTTTCTGATTATTTAAACAAATAAAAGGAATATGATTTATATATTTTCTCCCAAGAATATCACAGGAATATGAAGCCTCAAAAAAAGATAATTTGTAAGATATACCACAAATTCAAAATTAGGAAGTTTCTTTGCTTTTTTGATAAGTTTTTAGTTTGGTAAGATTGTTTAAATTTATAATAATTATTAAAAAGACTAATTACTGTTTGCTGTAATATACAGTAAAGCACTAAAGTTATAATTTTTTCCTTAAACTTAAGTGGATTATGGTTGAGTTGATGTGCAGAAATTTAAGTTTGAAATAAATTATTTTTTTTAGATTATTTAAAAAAAAAAAGGGTAATGATTTATATATTTTTACCCAAAAATATCACTGGGATATGAAGCAAAAAAACACAACTTTGCAAATGGGTCTTTTTCTTCATTTGAATTTTTTATGATCTAAATTAACATAGTTTGGAAGAGATGTTTCATGTGATAACTGTTTTCTGTAATGATCCACTAGACATTATAGAAGATAACTTTGGATGAGATGTATCGTATGGTGGGACTGTAGAAGATGGTGATTGATGACATATTGTGAGAGTACCTGGTGGGAGGGTTGCTTGCGGAGGAACCTCTTGTGGAGGGAGGACGGGGTGTCGATGGTGTGCTGGCGCGCGAGGGTGGGCCCGCTGGGGGTAGCCTGCCTGAACCAGGGCAGGGAGATCTTCCGCCGCCCCTTGCTCGTGCCCGGCCCCTTCCCGCCGCTAGCCATCACTGCCGTCTCCCATCCGCGTCTCTCTCTCTGCGCAGCCGCCTCCCTTATCTTATCAAACTGCTCCCTTCTGCATCCCCTCTGGTCCTGCTATGTGGCTATGTGTTCGCTACGAGGACTAGGTATTATCTTAGGGAACCAAATCAACAACACGAGGATATGTGTCATCACAGAAAAGAAGGAGGATAGGAGATTTTAAAAAACAAGATAACCCGAATGTTCGATGAAAATATCTTAGAAACCTTCATCGACCAACCACCGTTCGCGTACCTCAATCCTCCCCTTCGCCTAGGTCGAACCCTTGGACGTTAATGTAGGTTCAGGTTAAGTTATTGTTATGTTATGATCTTATCAAGTTGTTGGATCTGGTAACAAAAGAATCACTAAGACGTTAATAAGTACTGGGTATACGTAAACGCCCTAGGCGTAATTGGGAGGATTGAAGGTGGTAAATCGGTGGAGGTTCCTGGCGTATCATCATTGTGAACCTTCGGGTTAGATATTTGAATGCTTTCGTTGCTTCGAATTAAGAAGTTTTAACTTTTCATTCATTTCCTTTTTAATATTCTCCAAAAATACGTTCCGATTCAAGTTAAGCGACAAGAACTTTTAATTTTACATTCGTAGTGTTTTTTCATATTCTCTAAAAATACACATAATAGTGAGCTTTAGAACGGGAAAAGGAGACTAATTAACCAATATTAAGAGGTATGGATGATGATATGTTTGTTGAAGCGTTCATTTCTTGACGAAACTATTACCAAAATATAGACGTTTCCCATAATAACACTCTTTTTTCATATTGGTGCTCAAGTTTTTTGTTTTTTTTCCTCAAGAATATTAAAAAGGAAACGAATAAAAATTTAAAACTTGATGTGACTTAACTCGAAGATACAACATGCGAAACGCTTACAATTTAAAAAATAAAACTAACCCGCAGATTCACAATGACAATATCCCCGAAACCGCCATCGACCAAACACCATTTGTAGCTCAACCCTAACCAACCGGTGTGATACGATGAGACGTCGCTAGGAAACCAAATGACTGAAATATATCGAGAGTTATAACATTTGGTTCTTTAAATTTATAAAATTAAGATTATTTGTTAATTATTTTATAAATTTAAAGAACCAAATGTTATAACTCTCGATATATTTCAGTCATTTGGTTTGCTAGAGACGTCTCATCGTATCACACCGGATCCAATGTAGGTGTAGCCTAGGTTATAGGCCCATACAAGTTTAGCTTTATTAACTCCTTAGGGATTCGTTAGCTACCAGCCACAACAACTTTACAAGTTGATCACACCACCTTGTGATGTATACTTCAATTAATGATATCGTCGATTCAAATCTGTTCCCCTGAGTCAAAGGATACCTTGTCACATTTTTGTAGTTTTTGTATTTGTTTAGGAGAGCCAACGTAGTATGAGTTCCGTAGGTTGTCACTTCGAGTTGGATCATAAGAACCTTCATCGACCAAACATCGTCAATCTTCCCACCTACGCCTAGGTCAAACCCTTAGACGTTTACGTTTATTGGCATTATAGGGATCCGTTCTTGACCAAGCCGAACAACTTAACAAGCTCATTACAACAGCTGCAATTGAGTACGTGATCTGCTACAATTCCAGACCGTGTTACCTTCGTTCTTCAGTAGATTCATCATTCTTTAAAATAAATATTCCTTCTAAGATGGCGGTCAAATTTCCGAGCAAAACTGTAGGAAGAATAATTGTTTTTTTTTTTCTAAAGTTTCTCGACAAAAGGCGAGAGCTAAGTAATCTCGAAAACATTATTTTCTCGTAGTTTTTTTTTAACAGTGCCTAAATCTCTCCAGATATTTTTTCTATTTGTCACAGAAGATAAATATTTAAATTTCACAACGCGGCGAGAATGCCCACTTGTTTCTTCCTGTAAAAAGAATGCAAGGCATTATTTTTCATATTCACTAACTTAAAAAGGGAATGTTTTGTTTAGATTTCAGTAGATATATTTCAGTCGCTCGTGACAAGCCATTCTAAAATAAACTGTTCAATTATTAGGATATATAAATATCTAACTTAAAGCCAAAGCAAAAATAGAACACAAGGACGGATAAGGCATGATGTTCAGTAGCGTAACATTAAAGCTTGGTATATTCAAATTTACTAGTCACCGCCGCCATGATCGGCTATAGCCATCTAGATTAGGAAGGCAGATTGAAACACCATCTGTGGGCCGAATCACGCTCTTCGCTTCATGCTCTCTCTTGACTTCCTGATTGCGAGCTGGAAACATCATCTCTGATCTCCTCGACTGAAGTTAACCTTGTCGTTCATCGCATTGAGCCAGGACATTTATGATATTCACCCATCGCTCTAGGTCGGCTAGCACCGGATATGAGAAGCATGCTCTTGATACCACTACATCGCCTAGTAACCAGATACACTCGGAGCCAATGAAAAGAATCCTTCTCTCCAATTGTAAGTCCACTCTTTCATACAATTAGCAAGAGTACTTGTTCACCGGTCGTCGTCATCCTCAGAGATTTCATTTCAGTCATCTTATAAGATAAAGACTATAAATTCCACTGTTAAGATTTGTTCATACGAAGCATCATTTCCAGTTAATAATTAAGATTTAATAATTTCTTTGCATAACATTATTCATTGTTCATTTTTTGTCTCTTTCTTTGTAAAAATTGTTTATTCGCTGTTTTTTCTTTAATTATCAAATGTCTAACCTTAATATATTTAAATTTAATAAACCACATGTTTCAGTATCTCGCCAATTTATTTAAAACCCCGACGCTATTCTACTAATATATTATATTTCATTATTTATCTTTTTTTTTGTTCTATTCAGTCTAATCACGCCCGTACATTTTGGTGCCGAAACCCGGGAGTTTAATAAGAGCATACATTTTTCTCGGCAGATACTGAACCATTGGTGTTTCACGGCCATATTGCATCATTGTTTACTTAGCTATTCGGCCATATTGTTTTAGGTTACTTCCGCCACACATGTGACTATCTATTCAATTCTATTTAGGTTACAATTGTTTAAATTTAAGGCTCATTATTCAATACTATTATTCATTGTAATTTCTTTCAGCCGTTTTTTATTAAGTGTTAATAGTTTAAAATGGCTAATCGTCGCCAATCTAAAATTAAAAACGCCCAACAAACAATTTTAATAGGATTATTCAACGAGTTCCAAATGTACGCCGAAAAGTGTAAGGCGGCAGTGACTAGGAAGGAAATTCCAGTAGCCAAATTACAGATTGATAGATTAAAGCAGTTAATCGCCGAAATGAGAACATCTCATCAGGCGTTAGTTACCGAATGCATTATCAATGAACGATCTATCCCTGCCGATTTTAAGGAACAACTCATTCAGGCGCAAGACGAAATCATTGATTTAGAGGTGCACATATTAAATCAACAGGAGGCCGTGTCTGTCGGGCCTCGTATACCGGAAATTCGCCTTCCGCCCCTAAATTTGCCCATGTTCAACGGGGATATTACGTAGTTCCAAATATTTAAAACGACATACGTCCCGCTTATACATAATAATAAAGACCTAAATGACGGAATTAAGCTGACCTATCTTAAGAGTTGCCTCTCGGGCGGGGCACAATCCGTAGTAAGCCATTTGGACAATTTAGATTCGAATTACTCCATTGCCTGGGCCGCCCTGATCGCGCGTTATGATAACCTATCTGCGCTCTCTTCACGCATAGTAAACGAAATGCTAGGTTTTCAGCCCATCGCTCGTCCATCACCGGAGGCACTAGAATCCGTTTTAAAATTATTCTCCGAGTTGGGCCAACAATTGAAAACAATATATATTCCGGACCTGGGGGACTATTTTTTGTATTTTTTGGCGTTTCGAAGTCTGGATCCGGTCACCCAGAAAGAGTTTAAATTAGAACATCAGGAAGACTTACCCACTTTCGCCGAGTTGCTCGAGTATATTACTCGACTTAAAGTTGCCACCGCCTCAGTTTCTGAATTACCACCGCCTAATACTCGCCGCAAATCTCCCCCTAGGAAACAGGAGTCATCCCCAATGCTCCGTAAATCGCCGCCTATAAACCGATTCGCTCGCGCATTCGCCACATCCCTGAAGTGTCCCTATTGCCATGAACCCCACAATATATATCATTGCCGTGAATTTAAAATTTTATCCGGCCAGGACCGTCTTGGATTCATTCGAAAAGAAAACCTTTGCATTAATTGCCTCGGGTACCATACATCGGGGAAATGTCAGTCAAATCAGCGATGTCATCAATGCCAGGGTTTTCATCACACCCTGCTACATCGGGGCATTACCGAATCGCAATCGCGACCGGAATCATCGACTAGCTCACCGCGCGGCTTCACCCGGTCAGAGTCTCCGATTTTTAGGCCAATTCAACCGCACCGCTACTCTGCTCAACGCCGCATCGCTACCGAGCAAAGACACCGATCGTCACCAACAGTTCATACCTTTCATGCGTCGTCTCCACCACCTGGTCAGGAATTACTTAGCCGATCACAAACCCCGGATCATCACTCTCAGGAATCTCTAAGCATTCAATCACCTTATGAAGCTAGCCATTTTGATGCACCTATGAGTTACCAGACTCCCCTGCAGTCTCTTCGTCCTTGCCACCGGACCTCCCATCGCGATACTTGTCCGCCTGAGGAAGTCATAGTTCGCCGATCCCCGGCCTCAGGTATAACCAGATCTCCCCAATGACTTTCTTTTACCGCCGTTTCACCTACCCCCCCTCACATTCGCCCTCAACACTCACCGATCTCTTGTGATAAGGATCCTCGCCATTCATCAGGGGGGAGGAACTCCGATATTTTAGATCACCATTGTAATTCGCCCCCTCATCATCGCCGTTCCGCCGATAATTCGTACTCGCTAGCCTCCCTCATGGCACCATCGCCATTAACCATGTTAGGATCCTCCGGTGGTCTAACCCCTGCACTTCTTCCCACCGCGCAGGTCTCTGTATCGCGCCCTAATCACCACTCCAAATCGCTTCGAGCCCTTCTCGATTCGGGAAGCCAGGTGAGTTTCATCACTAGAAGCTCCGCGTCTCATCTTGGCTTACCAATTTCACCAGCCCCGGTCGGGGTCAGCGTCCTTGGGGGGTCTTCGAATATCACTTGCCCTGGTTATATCACCGCTTCCATTGAAGTCCCTGGTTCTTCTCCGCTAAGGCTCCGGTTATTCGTGATCGAGAACATCACACAAGCACTTCCCATCACGTATGTAGATTTATCTCTGTGGCCACACATGCGGGAACTACCGGTCGCCGATCCGTTGTTATGCCAGCCTGGCCCAATAGACCTCCTTTTCGGAGTAGACGCCCTGCCCCGCATCCTCCTAGGAATTGACTCTCCACCAAAGGGTGGACCCATTGCTCTAAACACCGTATTTGGGTGGTGTTTTATGGGGAATTGTCGCCCTCCTGCGGCCAAACGCCATATCACTTGGTCCAAGGAGGTGAAGGATAACGAAGGCAAGACTTATAGGCCACCGCCTCGACGCCGTCACGCGCCAATTAGGCCTTTGCACAACCATAAACCTAGTCATTCGCCTGTAACCACTGCCGTCGTTCCTGCGCGTCAGGAGTTAACGGCGTTTAACGCCCTCACCAACTTACAACTAAACCGAGACCTTCAACGTTTTTGGGATTTAGAGGAAGTTAACGCCATTTCTCCCCGGTTTTCTTCCGAAGAACAACTTTGTGAGGACTTATTTAGGACATCAGTCTCCCGCGACTCCAATGGTCGTTATATAACACCATTACCCCTAAAATCGCTCGACTTGGGCGAATCTTATTATCGAGCCGTCAAACAATTTCACCGACTGGAAGCGCGCCTTCACCGTGAGCCCACTTTACACGAAGCTTATACCGCCTTCATGCGCGAATACTTAGAATTAGGTCACATGTCCTTAGTTCCGGAACGCGATGATGCGTCCGGAGTGACTTTCTACCTCCCTCACCATCCGGTGCACCGCTCGGACGATCCACCTTCTAAGATCAGAGTAGTGTTTAACGCTTCGGCCCAATCCTCCAACGGGAAATCCCTCAATGACATTTCTTACACCGGACCTAAATTACAATCAGACATTGTCACCTTGATCACGCGTGCTCGAACGCACCAATACATTTTTACCGCCGACATTCGGCAGATGTACCGCCAAATATTAGTTCCTCCAGAACATCAGGATTTGCAGAGAATAGTATGGCGTTTCTCACCCAATGAACCTATCCGCTCCTATCGCCTCCGAACTGTCACGTACGGTGTCAGCTCCTCTCCGTTTCTCGCCATCCGGACTCTTCATCAATTAGCACATGATGAAGAGGCTCGCTTTCCATCCGCCGCCTCCGTTCTCCGTGAAGACACGTATGTGGACGACATTATCACCGGAGCTTCCACGTTGTCGGAAACAATCCAACTACGGGACGATGTTATCTCGTTACTGCAATCCGGTGGTTTTGAACTCCGAAAATGGGCCGCGAATCACCCTAAAATTCTCGCCGATCTAGCCACCGAGCACTGTAGAGTGTGGACCCATTCATTTGACTTCTCCTCCGAAAACGGTTCAACCATCAAGATACTCGGTCTCGTATGGTCAGCAGACACAGACACCTTTTCTTATTTCGTGTCTTCTGATAATCTCCCAGCCACGAAACGGCTTATTCTCTCTAAGCTCGCCCGCATTTATGACCCTCCGGGATGGTTAGTTCCCGTGACTTTCACCGCCAAATTACTAATCCAACGCCTCTGGGTCGGACACTCTGATTGGGATGACCCTGCTCCCCCCGATATCAGCCGAGATTGGAATTCCTTCCAGGAAGAACTCAAAGCCATATCGGAAGTTGCTATCCCTCGCCGTTTCCCTTACTATCAGGAATCTCGTAGTTGCCATCGTCTGGTCGCCTTTTGTGATGCATCCGAATTAGGTTACGCCGCCGCGATATATTTGCATTCCACGTCCTCCGCAGGGGAAATCGCCGTCAGCTTACTCATGGCTAAATCAAGGGTCGCGCCCTTAAAAAAGGTATCTCTCCCGCGATTGGAATTATGCGGTGCTCACCTCCTTGCGAAACTAACTGCCAAAATCACCAGCATGTTTTCTCAGCCATTCGAAGATCTGGTTGCCTTTTCTGATTCCACCGTAGCCCTTGCATGGCTTCGTGGCGAACCACACCGCTGGAAAACATTTGTGGCCAACCGAGTCACTGAAATTCAGGAAATCATACCCCCTTCCCAATGGCGTCACATTGATGGAAAGGAAAACCCCGCCGATTGTGCCTCTCGCGGGCTCTCTCCTAAGGAACTCGCCCAGCATGCCTTGTGGTGGACAGGCCCTTCATGGCTCTCCAACCCGCCATCTCTATGGCCCAAATCACACGTCGACTCTCCACCTGACGTCGTTAACGCTGAACGTCGAGCTACTCAGAAAATTGTTTCTTGCGCAGCACTTACCACCCTTAATCTGGAAGGCCGGTATTCGTCCCTTTCCCGACTACAACGCGTCATCGCTTGGTGCCTCCGTTTCACTCACAACAGCAGAAATCCTCAACGCCGCGCTACTGGGTTCCTTTCCGCCGCCGAACTCTCCATTGCGCTTGACATATTAGTGAAGGGGGTCCAAAGGGTCGCCCTTGCGAATGAGTATCAGGCCGCCGCTGAACCTACATCTAAATTGCATCTCAAACGCACGCTGCAGTTGTTCATCGATCCGCAGGGAATTCTCCGCGTAGGTGGACGAATTCATGAGGCCTCGCAACCGTTCTCCGCTAAACATCCCGCCTTACTTCCCAAGGATCACCCTTTCACCCAATTGGTTATTGATCGGGCTCACCTTCAGAATTTGCACGCTGGTCCGTCTGCCACGCATTCCTTTATCCGCCAGCGATTCTGGATATTAGACGGAAGAAACGTGGTTCGTCGTCGCCTAGCTAAATGCAACAAATGTTTTCACGTCAATCCTCAACCACTCATTCCCACTATGGGGCGGCTTCCCAAGGACCGTGTTACACCCACGTACCCCTTTTCGAAGGTAGGGATCGACTACGCCGGTCCTTATTCCGTTTCCTCCGCTCGCATTAGGGGTTGCCGGGTAACCAAGGCCTATATCTGCGCGTTCGTGTGCTTCACCACTAAGGCCATCCATCTGGAACTCACCTCCGAACTATCCGTGGCAGCCTTCCTAGCTGCCTTCACACGTTTTTGTGGTAGACGGGGACGCCCTTCAGATATCTATAGCGACAACGGGACCAATTTCGTAGGAGCTAGTCGCCAAATCAACGAAGTCGGGCGTTTCCTTCGCCAATCAGATACTCAGGAAGCCATCACTCATCACGCCTCGCGTGAAGGTATCCAATGGCATTTTATTCCGCCAAGTGCGCCTCATTTTGGGGGTCTATGGGAGGCCGCTATCAAGTCCACTAAGCGCCATCTCCGTACTGTAATGGGTACTCAAATTCTGTCCTTTGAGGAGTTTTCCACCCTACTCACCCAGGTTGAAGCCGTGCTCAACAGTAGACCTCTATGTGCCCTTTCGACGGATCCGCATGATCTAGAAGTTCTAACTCCTGGACATTTTCTTATTCACCGACCTCTAAACGCTGCCCCAGCTCATGACCTAACGGAGGTTCCTGTCAATCGCATGACTCGTTGGAAACTCATAACCAAGATCCATCAAACGTTTTGGAAACGATGGTCAATCGAGTATCTCCATACTCTCCAACAACGATCCCGATGGACTGAATCGGCCCCCGAACTGACAATCGGGTCTCTCGTTCTCATCAAGACCGACAATGCTCCGCCCTTGCGTTGGCCCTTAGCGCGGGTTCTCGACTTGCATCCTGGAGCGGACGGCATCGCCCGAGTCGCAAGCCTCCAAACCGCGACAGGTGTCATAAAACGACCGGTCACCCGCCTATGCCCCTTACCTTCTCAATAATGCCACTGTCGTGCCATGGGGGGGGGGGATGTTCAGTAGCGTAACATTAAAGCTTGGTATATTCAAATTTACTAGTCACCGCCGCCATGATCGGCTATAGCCATCTAGATTAGGAAGGCAGATTGAAACACCATCTGTGGGCCGAATCACGCTCTTCGCTTCATGCTCTCTCTTGACTTCCTGATTGCGAGCTGGAAACATCATCTCTGATCTCCTCGACTGAAGTTAACCTTGTCGTTCATCGCATTGAGCCAGGACATTTATGATATTCACCCATCGCTCTAGGTCGGCTAGCACCGGATATGAGAAGCATGCTCTTGATACCACTACATCGCCTAGTAACCAGATACACTCGGAGCCAATGAAAAGAATCCTTCTCTCCAATTGTAAGTCCACTCTTTCATACAATTAGCAAGAGTACTTGTTCACCGGTCGTCGTCATCCTCAGAGATTTCATTTCAGTCATCTTATAAGATAAAGACTATAAATTCCACTGTTAAGATTTGTTCATACGAAGCATCATTTCCAGTTAATAATTAAGATTTAATAATTTCTTTGCATAACATTATTCATTGTTCATTTTTTGTCTCTTTCTTTGTAAAAATTGTTTATTCGCTGTTTTTTCTTTAATTATCAAATGTCTAACCTTAATATATTTAAATTTAATAAACCACATGTTTCAGTATCTCGCCAATTTATTTAAAACCCCGACGCTATTCTACTAATATATTATATTTCATTATTTATCTTTTTTTTTGTTCTATTCAGTCTAATCACGCCCGTACACATAGTATCCACTGTCGCACGCTTATATAACATATTATAATTACGGGCACGGCGAACCCGAATGTTCGATGCCGATGCAGATCACAATCGTTAACTATTGTAATACATGAATTGATACATAAAACTGATTCACCCTGGAATAAAAAAAATCATGAAAGTGACAAGCACCATTTAAAACTAATTCTTGTTATCATCAATAAAATGCCGTTAAAATAAATTTAATTGAGAGAAAAACGTTTAAGTCGTGAATAAATAATTAATTAAATAAATGGTGTAAATCACCAATGGACGCCATTAAATCTTTACAGGCATATATATTATCAGTGATACTACATTTTTAAAGTAATAATAGAAAATATATTTTACTATTTTCATTAAGGCTGATTTAAGACCTTCTGTATCCTAAAGGCTCAGATTCGAGTACATTCCAATTTTTTTTTTCTGTACCACTACAATCCGTGAACGGGTCAGGGGTTAAGTACATGATGGTAGAGAATGTACTGTTTCATGGACTACGGTTCTGCAAGGAGGTGACTTGTCCTAAGTCACGCTCAACAGCCAGATTTTTCCCCCTTATTTTGGGTACCCCATTTTTATATTTTATAGAGGCTAGGTGAGCCCCAGGAGGGTTCTAGATCCTATATGATCCATCTCCGGCTGCAAACAAACTAAATAAAAGTCTTGCCTGGAGCGGGATTTGAACCAGGATTTCTGGCATGGGAACTCAGTGCTCTACCACTGACCCACTCCCCCCCTTACATTCCAAGTAGAAAATTGATTTTATGTTCTAGACGTGAACAGCCTTTTGTACAGAAAGACATTGTGAATTATCTTTAGATACTGAAAGACAAATGTTTTAGGCACCTTACTCTTCAATGCATGCCTATAAATTTTGAGAGCACGTGCAATGTACCAATAGAAATATTAATTGTTGCCGATGAAATAAGTATTTGCTTATCAAGTATAGAACCCAAAAACCTTCTAAGGATTCTACAGTAGTAGTTTTGTTTTGTTTTTTAACTTGTACGTAATCATTTTTAAAAAAAGAGATTTTATACACAGGTTTAACTGAATCGGATTCTGTCTATAATAAAATAATCATCAACAAATATGTTTGGGTTTCATATTTTTGTTACGTAACATATTGGCAATGAATGCTTCTAGTAAAATAGCCAATTCACACCTGTGTGGTAACAAAAAAAATAATTTTCTCAAAAGCATAAATAATGAATCAAACCACTGTTTAGAAGAAAAAGAAGCCTGCAAGTGTTTGAACTGAAGTCTTTCACATCCTGAATATAAGCAAGTCAGAACATGATAAATATTAAAAGCTATTTTAAAATATCACAGGTACTTTAGTTTAGGAAGGCTTTTTTGTCATAAAAATCATTTCATGTCTTTTTTTACTACCAATGGGTAGTTTCTCTACTTCTCTTTATCCATGCCATTATGTCATGGATTCCTGTCATTTACTTTTTGTATTGTTATAATGCAGTTGTAAATTTCAATGAATAAATTAATAATAAAAAAATGTCTCTTTTTAGATTTTGCTGTTCTATATTTAATACTAGGAATACAATTAAATCTTATATTTGTTTTTATTTACTTAAAAATTGGCATAAAATAAAACATGTAATAGCTACGTGGGGCTATGAGAGCGAGGTTATTGGGGGAAGTTAAGTATGTTGTAAAAGTGGGTTACTGATCCTTCACGCTGGCCTGAGCAGCAAATGAACTGCAAATGAAGTTTATGTCACAGCTAGGACGCCTACCTCCTAGCGCCTCTTCTCATAGTTCATTAGTGTTCAATTTTAAAGTTAACATCGATTATTAAAAGTTATAATACTGAGGCAATATCAAGTACTTGGACAAATTTGGTAGTGGGCTAACCAAGACCAGGATGTTTAAATGGTAACATTGAGATACCATTATGGGATTGGTTACTTAAATTGGGCACTTAATAATCATTATCGACCAATTACAGGACATCTAACGTTCGATCTACAGAATACAGTTCTATTATATACATTAAAAAAAACCTAAAACACGACAATCTATGAAGGGTCTTGGGTTCAGTACATGGTAACAAAGGTTGTGCAGGGAGCTGATTGGTCCGAGATCACGCTCAACCGCCAGGTTTTTCCCCTAATTAAGGGTAGGGTATGTATATTCAATGTATGGGCATTTTATGTACATTCAATATCATATATATGTATTTAAGTATTTAAGTAGCCCGGCAGGTGGCCTTAGGATTTTTTAAGGCAGTAAAAAATCCTTAGTTACGCCGTCCTTCGGAAGGGGCGTTAAAAATCCCTATCCTAATTAAACCTGGATAGGCAAAATTTAGAGCTCCCACTGTAGCATCGTCCGAATAGCCATAGCAGCATAAAGTGGCGTTATATAAACAACTAACTAACTAATCATATATATGATATATCAAATATATTATTACAAAATAATAAATTGCAATATAAATAATAAGACGCCCCTAACACGTAATAATATACTCAAGAAAACGGATAAAATTATTTTTTTTTAATTTATATTGGCGTTAAATAACCGTTTTTTTTAAATATATTACTCTTCATACGTTGCTAAGTAATAGCCTTGAAAAAAAAATAGAAACATGACTAATAGATATCTTATATTTCCTCTTGTTATCTTAGCTTGTGTATCATCTGTAGCATTATTATTCCTTGCTAAGTATAATTAATTTAAACTATAAAAAAAATCATTTGAATTGGCTAAATTAAAAATTTTCATGATTTAAAGATAAAAATTATAATATTTGAAACCTGCAATATTCATAAACAACAAAAGCTCGTTGTGAACACAAAGGCTCGTTGCCGGTACAATCAATTACTGCTTGTAAATACCCATCCACGGTTTTCCAACCAAACCCAAACCCATAAGACCATCCTTAATGCAATCGACGCCTCGGTCCACCCCTCATGCGTTTACCACTCGAATCAATGACTTCTTTCGGCGGTTGATCGTAATCTAGGACAAATGTTCTCCCTGCACAACCGTTGTCCGGGAAACAGTACAGTACCTACCACGTACTCCACCCAAGACCCTTTATGGGTTGTAGTGCATGGTACAGGTTTTTAGGTATTGATTATAATTAATGAGTCAATAATACATATATAAATAATATTCTTTACAGGTTTACTATTGCCGGCATTATAAATAAATGCCTACAGAGAGAGCTAAGCTGGAATGACTGGCTGTCAAGTGCAGATGTGCCGAGGTGAGAAGTAAGCTATTGTCATTGTTCAACTTCTCCTTGACATTTGACAATTGGTTTTCTTCCTAATTCGGTAGGATTGCGATTAGGCTCAGCTCCTGAAAATTCTCTCTGGTAGAAGAAGGCCCTCTCTTCACAATTATATTTACTCCGAAAGAGAAGAAATAGGAGGGCGGAGCGAAGGGGAGAGCTGGGGCTAACACAATATTGGACAACTACACTAAGGCAAGATAGTAGGCATATCCTGACCTAAATTTTCAATGTCGGTTTTTAATATGACAGACATTTCTAGTGAATGTGTATTTTTATGCTTGAGAACTAATTTTATATTTAATTCAATTTTACGGATTAAAAGGTAATTAAATCTCGGTGGTAATGTACAATTGCTCCGGTTCGCAGATGATTCGTACTATTGTGTGAAAACAATGAAAGTATGAAAAATTGATGGTTTAGGAATCATGTCTTTGGGTTCGCTAAGCTTTTAATTAATAAAAAATAAAGGCAAAACAATGGCGGATCACAAGACAAAAATACGTGTGCCACAACAACCCATGGAGGGTCTTTTTGGGTTCTGTACTTGAAAGAGAGTACTGTTTCTTGGACTACTGCTGTGCAGGGAGTTGATTTGTCCGAGGTCACGTTCAATCGCCAGGTTTTCCCCTCAAGCCCTAGGCTAGGAGGTTCTCTAGATCCCCTAGGATCCATCCCCGGCTGTTTACAGATTAAACAAATTATCTGCCACAGCTAGATTTGAACACGGGGCATTGCAACTCAGCGCTCTAGCGCACAGCTCTCCTGCTCCCCACACTGTATTGGATGCCATGGATTACATGACCATAATTCGGTAATTATAATTGTGGTAGGAGCATAGAAAATTGGGCATATGATGTCGGGATATATGAAGAACTAATAATTAAAATTAAAACTCCAACCGTTAATATTTCTAGCATCCTAAGGGTAGACCGAAACGTAGATAGGAAGATTGTATTAGGTCCAAACTCGATTAGGGTTTGTCTAGAATGTAGTGGATGGAGGTTTATAGACAAGGATTGTAGTTATAGCCAATACATTTTTATTTTATTACAAAATTAAAGTATCTTCACTAGTCCACAATATACTTTTATTGTAAGTTTTTTTTAAATTATACACTAAACTCCATTTCATTTTCGTTCTTCCAAGGTATCCTTTCCTTTCAATACGTCATAAGATATTACGATTTTCTTCTTTGGTACGAAAATATATAATAGTTACATAATCCCGGGAACTGGGCGCCCAGTTTAAGCGAACCCATAGTCCAATCTGTACCTTAAATCCATAGCTTACCAACCCGCCTTCTCGTCGTCATAAAAAGGTGTTATAAGGAGTCGTATAATTTTATGGTGCTTCGAAATATTTCTTCTCTTCTCGGAAGCCCAATATCCTCAGTAGATTCTGGAAGTTTTCCAGGAAAACATTCTACTCTAATATCTACTGACATTATTTTTTCATAACTGTCCACTTATCGGAGGGAACGCATAGTAGGATTGGAAGAATCGATTCGTACAATTTGGTATATTCGATTCGTCAAATAGCATCGATGAACTTCGATATTTTACTTTATTCTTCATCATAACTTTACTTCTATGCTCCATATCATTAATTTAAACAGGAATTAGTAAATTGTAAAAAAGTTATTAGCTTAGTAAATTGTAATTCATTTTTTTAAAAGAAGAAAAAAGGCTTATCACATGGAAATCGAATCCAAACCGCTTGGAAACGGACCGAGATTCTCATATCCTGGCTCTAACATCCGCAGCCAACACGCCAAGAAAATACAAGTCAATGAGATTAATAAAGTACTTGGATTTTTAAAAACAGAAGTTCTGTTTTTGAGCCAATAAATAAATTTCTGTATTCAAGTTTTTTAATAAAAAATGAGAGGCCTTAATATTGAAAGAGTGAGTTCCTTTACCTACTTAGGAATCACCTTCACGAGTGAAAATAATATTTCATTACAGGTCAAGAAGAGAGTAGTTCAGGAAATTAAATGCTTCTTCGGGATAAACCGACATATAAAGAGCAAATTTATGTTTTGGAATATGAATATAATTCTCTACAAAACGCTCCTTCTATACGGTCTAGAAGTCTGTGTCATAATGAAAACCAAACATGTCATAAGCCTAGGGATATCTCTAAAAATATATTAAATGCCAAACTAAATGCGAAATAGAAGGTACTGTTAAATTTAAATCATCTTAAACAGATATTAAGCTTCAAGTTTTGTTGAATAAATAAATAGAAATTACGTTTTTAGGTAGCCTCATAAGAAGCCCAAGATAACTTTCCCAATAGTCAGATAGTTCAGTAAGGGCAACACCATCCCCAATATGGGATAAAATCAAACATTCAAGGACCCCTTCCATTCCAAGGAGAAATCAAAACGGCTTAAGTCACTAAATCATTCATTTAAAAGCACAAAGACCAAACTACACATAAATAAAATAGAAATTGTGATAAATAGATAGAAAATTATACAAATGTCATAATAACTCTCATAGTTCCACACCAAAAACCAGTCAGAAAGCCAAGTGCGAAGCTATAGATCAAAGAAAACTCCTTATTAAGCATGCTCAAGGAGTCTATGACATGTTATTAATCAAATTGACAGAAATAGATCACATGGAAAATTAGCTTCTATGGAAATAGAGAGATAAATATTGTGAAACAAACTGGGACTTGAAGGCTATGATTTATTTGAAGCCATTTTTTCTCTATATATTTGTACCCACACTTGTTAAAGTACAAACAAACGACACTCAGCAGGTGGCGGCTATCTGTAAAGTGGCATGTAATGTAGAAGAACAGTACCATGTGGTACCTCTGCTGTTCATTTAATTTCTTATCATAATAGATCCCTCATCCACATTCTTTTCAGCCTTCTCAAAGTTTTCTCAGGGATGAGAGCTGGGTCCATTTGTTCTATCAATGGGTTTGGATGTCCGTGTAGTTTTTCTTGAAAGCCTATGGTGGAGTATGGTAGAGTTCCAAAAATTGATTGTTTTTCAATAAAACCGGAATAATTACGAATATTGACTCACTCGTCCATTTAATTCAAAACTGCCAAGAACAACTCTATAATAAGAATTTGGAATAATTAAGGAAAAAGTTGGTTAACTTAGAAAAAAGTTTGTAAAATTTAACTACGAATAAAAAATACTTTTATAGTTAAAAAACATTTAAATTTATATGTCCGACATAAATTAATAATGAGCAAGAATTAAGAAGCATAATTCATTCATAAGTGAATGGTAGTGAATTTCATTAAAATAAAAAAAATTATGTTCAAAAATAATGGTATTGTTTTAGAAACTACAGCAGGGCTTCTTTTACCAAATTTTTTTATTAAATAAATAAATCAGTAAATAAAAGTTAACATTATATTTTCAGGAATTCTTATAATAAAAATAAAGCTTGTAAGAAAGTTCAGATAGAATATATAGTGATGAAGTAATAATATTAATAACAATAAAGGCTTAGTGAACCCAAATACTTGATTTTCATGGACCCGCTTTTCCCAGACTAAATAATTTATACAAACCCTTATTTTCTATAATCTTTCAAGATCCTAAGGTATTTTTACCTCAAGCAGCTATATTTATATAATACCCATACAGAACAATAGACATGATGATTAATTTCTAAACTTTAAAGAATTTCATTAAGAATTGTGAACAAAGTAATTTCACAACTGAAAAATAGCCTTTATTTCCTCTTGAATTTTATTATTCCTAGATACCATAAATCAAAAATACCTAAATTTCTCTATTTGTTGAAAGTTATATCCTCTTATATCAATATCAGCATAATTGCTGTTGTTTTTGCCCAGTATATTCTGCATCCAGTCATCAGCAGCACAGAGATGAAAATTTTACCACCCTGATTCAAACCTTTCTGAGGAGTTTCATTTAGTAATAAGAGAGTTATGGTTTTATGGGTGATCCGCTGTGAAAATAGTTTTATCTAGTTTCCTTCCAACCAGATTGGTATTGGTGTTGTGGCATAGATTGCTGTGCCTGGTATTGAGTTCTCCTGAAAGCTAGTGGGCCATTAGATTTCGCTCTTCAAGTATTAATGATTTGTTGTAGCTCTCTCAATGACCACCATAGCCAGCAAATGCTTGTTTTATATATATATATATATATATATATAGCTAGATCTATGAGATTGTAAAAACTGACATAACAAAACAAGCATGCCTATAGGGGAGGTCTATCTTCTTACACATGGTTCCAAGTAATTAGTCCAGCTATGATGGTTGTGGGTGGTATCAATTCCTCTATGAGTGGTGTGGTTCATTAGAATGCTGTTAATTGCTGCAGCTTTATATGGTTTAGATTTTTCAGTGGCTATGCTGACATTATACTTTCTAGATCCTCTTTTGACAGTTCAGATCTCTCATATTCAAAGAAAGATAGAAACTTATTTCCTGTATCAAAATGTTTATTAAACTTACCTGAAGTGCAAAAATATATATTTTTGTTTTGCCACATTACTTGTATCACTAAAAATTATGCATTTTATATTTTAAATTAACAACCACAAATCAAATTAGTTTTTTCACATTGTTTATACCTTTGAAACCTGCTTATATTAACACAGTTAATTATATCTGATTTAAACAATTTTTAATTATTTTTTAAAAATTATTCCTCTGGCTTTAAGAAGTTTTGCCCAACACAGCCTGAAGGTGACCCACACACTTTTGGTCAAAATGTATTCATTTTATAAAACATTTACTAACTGTTTTCACTAAAGCTAGTAGAAAATTATTTATATCTGAATGCTTAAACAATAAATATAAATAATATTAGCTAAAAGTTATTATTTTTGCAGAATCATTACTTCTCATGTTAACTATAATACAATAATTTTATTAACAAGATGAATAAAATTCAATTTTTTTTTTATCCAATTTTTTCAAGTCAAAAATTCTTAGATCTATATAATTAGTTTAACTCAGAATAGGACTGGAAATGATAGAAAGTATTTAAACAGGGAATTGTTGATTTCTGTTAAGAATAAAGCCTAAACATGAAATCAGAAAAATTAGCAATAATTATAGAAATGGCATGTTAAAACCGATATATGATTACATATTAAAACAGAAGAACTCAAACCATAGTATACCATGTATGCGTAACTTCAAATTAATGATAACAGTTTCAAAAGTTACAAAACAAAAATTTTAAAGTTGAATTTTAATTTAATGAAGGATTAAGGATGAAAGTTTTTTTTTCAAATTATAACAATCAGTAATTTCAAACAAATTAAAATATAAGTTTCTGTTTAAAAATTATAAAGTAATAAAAATTTTAAATTGCCACTACAAGCTACCAACCAAATAATGGAAACATCCAACTACATTTTCAATCTGATTACTCCAAGTCTTTTAAACTGACCTTGGCAGAAGGTAAGAAAGAAAGTGACCAATTATGTTTTAATTTCCATTAAATTTTCTTCTTAAATGATGTCAAATAATAATTAAAACAGATTTTTTAATTGAAATTAACATTCTAGTACATAAAACTTAATCAACAATTCCTACAGTATTTAAAAACCCAAACAAGAACAACAACAATTCTATTAAGGATCTAAAGATTTAAATTTAAATACATTGCTAAGAAAGAACTATATTAAATAGGTGTTGATAAAGTTCATACAAAAAAAAAACTTCATATCTTGAAATGATTGATGGAAATCAAATGTTTATCTAAGGAGAAGGGGAAGAAAGAGAGTAAACACAAACAATACAAGAGGGTTGTTTATTGTAAAAAATTAAACTTCTTTCCAAAATAGTTTAAAATACTACAACATAACAATCAACAAGGTCGATACCAACTACAATTAGGAACAAGAATCAAAACTAACATATTTTTCATTTAAAAAATACTTACATTCATGATTATCACAATTGGCTGCAAACATTTTAACAATAATAAATGAATATAACTTACAGAGTTCAACATTAAGATATAAAACAGCATACCCAAAAGGTGATTGTCATGTTATTAAACATTATTAAAAATTGAAACTAATCAATTCTAAAATTCATACTAATGATCAACAACATCATTAACAGTGCAAAAAAATTAACTAATGATCAATGATCTTTTTTTTTTTGTATATAGTATTTGCAGATTATTCTGAAAGTATCAGAAATTAAGTACAGATACTCAAATAAAGTACAATAAAGCAGCCGAGATACGAAGATGACAATAAGCAGTGGATAAGCGCTAACTTATAGACATGTGTTTTAAGTCAAGACTCACCTTGTCGGAGTCAGTGGTGTTCCCAGAGCCAAACGATGCTAAGGAACCTCTATCTAAATTTTCGACACTTTCATCCAGTGAGCCTGTTTCTTCCAGATCTCTGAAATAAACAATAACATTTTGAATTAATTAATAAATACTAAATTTCAATTTTTCTATTTAGACAGCTCAAATTGTAAAATTTAGTGTAGTAAAGCTTTGATTAGCCTTTATCACCAGGGTCATGGGCATGGAAATTAAGCCAATGGATGACGGAAATATAATTAGAAACATGACTTAACCTACAAATGAATATAAGAGGAATACGGAATTTGTAAATATAAAATATGATATTTACAAGATCTATGATAACAGTGACCTGAGAACAGCACAAGCTTTTACTATGTGTTTACATTTCCTTAAATTAATATGTTTATAATTGTTGTTTACTTCTCTTATCTCCTTCTGTTCCTACAATCACTGTTAAAGGATGATTCCAAAATTTTTAGTCTATGGTTGTAATCGACTAATAAACTATTTTTACTGTTTAAAAAAATTAAATTGAATCTCTCGAATTATTTTTACCTAATGAAATATTATTATAGTTTGCATTCCACTAAATTAATATTTGTATTGTTGTATGTTACCTAATTATTTTTCTAATTAAATTAAAACTCTACTAATATTTTCCTTTGGAGTACTCACGCCATGAAATTAAGAATAAATTGTTTGTTTTTTTGTATTGACGGTTAAAAGACAATAAAAGGACAAGCATAATCAAAGTTCTATTGAATAACTTCAATCAAAATAATTTGGAAACACTTATTTTCAACCCCAAAATGTTTCTCAATTTTAGAAGAAGTTATTCAGTAATCCGGCATTCATCATTTTGAAAATACTTCTTCAAGTTGAAATACAGAAAGCCCCACAATAATTTTATTTTAAATAAATCAAATAATTTTTAGATGGATTATTCAAACCCAATTAATTTTTCCAGAACATTTAAAAGGTTCATTTGAAAAAATAGATTATTAAAACCAAAGTAAGTTGAAAGTGTAACATCCAGGACAGCACACTAATACAGTAGAACCTCGATTATCCGTCAGGGTATGGGACCAAGATAGTGACAGATTTGGGAAATAGATGGATATGGGAGTGAGACATATGTTATATATATATATACACATAAATTGAACAATATATTTCAAACAATCGACATTATATATGTACTCGTAACTTATTTACGTACTAATAAGATATAAGTAAGGAAGAAAATAGTTGGGGGTGCAGTCAAATAAAATCACTTAATCAGTGGTACTTATTTAATTATGTGCCGATGTTTCGACCCACTTTGTGGGTCATCTTGGAAACGTCGGCATCTGAGACATCTGGGAAACGTCGGCACATAATTAAATAAGTACCACTTATTTAGTGTTTTTATTTGACTGCACCCCCAACTATTTTCTTCCTTACGTCTATCTTCCAGTCAACCATCCCCTCGCTTCTAATAAGATATACATATGTAGTAAAAATTTTTTTTTTAAATAATATGTTTTATATCATTAACTGTCGTCCGATAAAGAATATAAATATAATATATAAGTAAATATATATATAAATATAATATAAGTCCGATAAAGAATATCATAGATTTTTGCTAAGATTGAAGCTCGTAAATGTTTTACAATTTCAAACTTAGTAGCGAGATCTAAACTCTTCTTTGTCTTTTTCCCGACATTATTATACGTACTTTTAAGAAAACGACAAGTAGCCGTAAGACAAGAATGGAGACTGAGGGTAGTTCAATTGCAGAAGCTACGTTAGGTAGAGATGAGGAGATAATTAATTTCTGAGAAATGTGTGCGAGGAAGCCTAAGTTTTGAGTAAACAACAGATTTTAGGAATCAAAGTTGTCAAGACACTACGATTGATTCTTGATTCTTGATTAGCCGGCGCCTATGACTTTAGCAACCAAACAATATATACACATTTTTTTTTTTTTTTTTTTTTCTCAAAACTGATGTGACGGTTAACAAAGAGTGACGGATAATAGAGGTTTTACTGTATTTAGAAAAACAAGAATCCTTAAAATAAATAATAGATTTCTTTAATTTAGGTAGAAATACTTTTCTTTTTTAAAATACCAACTCTCATTCCTTCTTTAACTCTCCACTTTAAGTTCTATTATCGACAATGAGATAAGCTGGTAAGAATAATTACAGCACAATATTTGCAATTCAAGGAGAACTATCAAAAGCAAACATAGAGAGGGATAGTGTCACCCAGTCTTTATTAGCTCAGAGAAATAAATAAACAGACTAAATATAAAAACTACTAGTAGATGATGTAATCATAACAGACAAGGGAGTTTGTTAAAAGGAAGCATCTTTCAGTTTTAAATTATTCAAAAAATTGTTAATCAAATTGTGACATAAGACAGAATGCAGGATGAAATACTATGAAAATTCAAACTTGTTTTATAGATATTAATAAACATCTAGCAATGTTTTGGACTGTGTAAGTTAATCTGTTAATCTAAAAAGAAGATTTTATGGAATAAAATATTCATAAAACAATAACATTTTTATTCATATATAAAAGTAATTATTTTGATCAAAATTCAATTTTAAATGAATTATTGGTTTGTAACCAATGAAATGTCAGTTCCCTTGATTTAGTTTTCTTTTCATTAGCGATTAGATTATTTGTACACAAACAATTATTTTATGTATACCGTTTGAAAGATCATTTAATCCTTTTTCATAATCAGTCTTACTTTTCCTTTTGAAAGTGAGGCAACGCTTTGAAAATAAATAAGAATAAAATTATGTCTTCCGCAAAAATTCACATAATTTTTCTCTACAACTTTAAACTTGGCCATAGCCTCATGAAGGCATTCCTAAACATTAATATTGTTTACAGTGAGCGAAAGAACAATCTTCCGTTGGTTTGAAAAATTTTGGTCTGGGGATTATGCCAAAAAAAGTTGAAAGATCTGGTCGAAGCGGGCCCTTCCCAAACCACTCGTGAATTAGGTTGACAGCTTGGAGCAAGTGCCATGACTATTTCCAGGCACCGTAAGAAAAAAAAGCTGGAAATATGGGTACCACATGAATTAACCCAGGCCTAGCAGCTCACCCGATTGGAAACATTCTCCATGCAAAAGCTCCAGGAGCTGAATCTAGTGGTCCTTCCTTACCCACGATATTCACTGGACCTTTCTCCAACTGATTTTTACTTTTTCCATTGTTTGGATAAATTTTTAAGAAATAAAAAATTTGACAACGAAAATGCCCTGAAATCGGCCTTCCAAGACTTCGCTTCTTCCTTGGCACCTAATTTCTACAGAGCGGGAATAGAAATGCTTGTTTCACGTTGGGAGAAGTGTATTGAACATGAAGGATCCTATTTTGATTAATAAAAGTATTGTTTAATATTCTTTTTGCTAATAATTTAAATTTACACCTTCACTGACATTTCGTATGTTACAAGCCAATAATTTACATTTTAGATCATATTAATATATACACTTCTATGCATTTACTACATCCATTTTTTTTTTATATTTTGAAGCAGTGATCTTTTGATTTTTTTAACATTCAGAACATTAATGAGTATTAGAAAATTTGATAATGAAAAATTTTAGGACATTTCTTGTCACTTATTTATGAAAATTTTTTCAAGTTCTAGAGAGAACTTAAGAGATAAGAAATTAAAGTTCATTAATGAGGTAATTTTCTTCTTAAAAGGAATAAAAGATAGTTTCATAATACCTGAAGCATAATGCATATTTTAATTTTAAAATGTATTCATTTTAATTATTAATATTTTTATTTGATTCAGGATTTTTCCCTTTAAGAAAAACTGGCTGAGCAATAAATTCATACACAATATGAGATAGATAAGTGCCCTCAAAACCAACAAGGAAAACCAAGAACTCAGTAATAAAAAAGGAAGTTCTAATTCCTTGAACTTAATTTAACTCATAACATAAATAAATTTTTAAATGATTCAATCCAAACAAAAAGAGTTTGATTTCCCAATGATAAGATATGATGAGTAAAATTACACTTGTGAATTAATTCCGAGAGTACATGTTACTATTAATAGATAAATGAACAGAAAAATATTAGTCTAATAAGAGATTAATGTTAATAGTCTGGTTAATAGGGAACAGATTAAATCAAATTTTCCACAATAAATGAAGAATGTACTTTACTACACCATATCTGATTAAGTAATTGCAACTAACTAAGAATAA
The DNA here is from genome assembly GCA_964056705.1 of Troilus luridus. Taxonomy (NCBI): domain Eukaryota; kingdom Metazoa; phylum Arthropoda; class Insecta; order Hemiptera; family Pentatomidae; genus Troilus; species Troilus luridus. The sequence goes on along the minus strand of OZ057413.1, from coordinate 110,193,177 downwards.
TTAAGAATAAAACAATCAAATATCAATATTACAGCCAAACAATATACCTGCAACTGAATATTGGATCAATATATCTATAAATAGCGAATATACCAGTGAATATTCTGTTTTCAAAAATAGGAGAAAACATCACAGGAGTAATACACATTTTATTTGTTTTTATTAGAATGTAACAACAAATAAACCAAACTAAACAGAAATGAGAAGGTAGACACTCATCTCATCGGTCAATGGCTTCATGCCATGCATTCAAATCCAATTTGCGAACTGATTACCTCGGCAAAAGAACTGAATAATATTACCTAATTCACAAATACGGCTTTATCTAGTATTTGAACTAAATGAAAATTAATTAAGTTTAAATCTAAAAAAATCATTAAAACAATAATATGTTAAAACAATAACTATTAAATATACATGTATGAATTTTTTATAGCAATTAATAATGAAATAAGTTAATTTAGGTTTAATATCTCGATGATTTACTTGTATTTGAACCTTTATTACAATTGGAACAATTGGAAGATTTTTTAAAGAAAAATAAACTATCAATTATATAAATTATCGTCCTTCGCACTAAAATAAAAATTGAAAAATTTGGATATTAATATTAAGAAACCCAAAAAGATTTATTAAAAGGGGCGGCTTAATTTTAACTACACTATAGCGGAAAGAGTTAACATTTTTTGTAACCTAGTGATAATTGGAGAATGTCGATTAATTTATTTAAAAAATGCTAGAGCAAGTAAAACAGATAATTACCTGCTCGATCTCTGGCTGCTTCCCTTCAATTTTGCCGGCGACTTTGGTAATGACAATGGGAGAGCTGTGCTGAAGTATGTTTCTTGAATAACTTCTCTCAACTTCTTTACCCAGGCCTGTTTGCTTTCCAGTGATGAGGCCTAATAACAAGAAAAAAAATTGTATTAATTAGAAGGATTTAGATAAAAATTTATAGCAAACAAGAATTACTAGTTTGCTTCATTATTGGTTTTAGAAATTTTAGGACAATGAATAATGAAATACAACTATTCAGTATTTAAATCAAGTTAAAACAACAGTATTTGTATTTTTTAACAAGGATCAATACATCATTAAGGATCTTATAAGATAAATACTTATACGAGTCAGAAGAGTTGAATCAAAGTTGCATTTTTTAAATATTATTTTCCATTCCTTTATCTAAATACAAATATTTTTTTTAAAAAGAATTATCATTAATTTTAGTTAAAAAGTTTTATATTTGACACAGTGGAAAACTTTAAATATATTTTTTAAATGTTTAACTGCATAATACAACAGTTCTTTTATTACATCAAAATTCAGTATTTGATTAATATAAATTATATTATGGGGCTTATTGATTTATACACATCAATACTTTCGTAAATAAAAAAATTAATTCTAATGAAATTTCTATGGCTAAAAACATAACTTGTGTATTCTGATTAATTTATAATTATTATTTATTATTATAAATAAATTTCCTCACAGGTATACATAGTTGAAAAAGTTATATTTGAAATTTAATTGAATTAAAAAAATAAATTAAATACATAATATGTAATAAGTATATGTACGAAAGCTTCTTTTTGTTTTCTAATTCTAAGGCTAAAGGCTTTGTGAATTAGAGATAAAATAGATAATCCTCTTGTATTATATTTCCATTTTTTTACTTTTAATTTTTTTAATAAAGTACAAAACAACGATGAAATACTTACTTTAAGTACTATCCGATAGTCAGAAATGGGTGCTCGTCCTGTCCAAACTGCAAACTTGCACTCATCACCTTCAATATGTTCGGTTACTCCAAGCTCTGAAGTCTACAATAACATAGGCACAATAGAATATTAATTATAGCCACTGGGGAGGAAGAATGCTACATTAATATTCATGAACTTCCCTAAATAAGATTTCATATTACCATCCTCATATTATAGATATTGAATATCAATAATCTGTAAAGTATTTTTGAGCAATTGGTAAACCATACATAACTGTATAAGCAGAAAAGTCTACTCATATTTGTCTTTAATAAATCTTCTAGCAAGCAAGTTGATGCAAATAAGAAGAAAGCAAAAATTATAACAAAATGATAAAGAAAAATAAATACAAAATAATCAGAAAATTAAATAAAAATAAAAATTAATAATGACCTAAGCCATATAATAATAAAAATAAACAATCCTTTTACGAATAATTTCTCATCTTTGAACTTTAAGTCTTTAAGCTTAAAAGTAATCTTCATATTATTCATAAAGAAGATGTTAACCAAAGATGCTGATGCTTCAATTTTTTTTTTAACATACAAAAAAAAATTAAAATAAAATATATAACTACTGTCACTGTTTCTCTACTTGCCCTTATACAAGCCATTTTGTATCATTCATTGTATTTATTTGTTGTATTTTTATAATTCAGTTGTAAATTTCAATAAATAAATTTAAAAAAAATATATATATACATACATATATAACACCAGATTAAAAATAAATGTATTTGTATATATGTAAATAAATGTAATAATTGTATTTTATTGTTAACATGAATGAAATTTAAGAATTGAATCAAGAATTAAATACAATATATTAACACACAGATGACACTTGATCCGATAGTTTAAAAGAATAACTCACCATCAGCTTGTTTTTATAAATGTACTTTGCTTTTCCCTGGGAATCCTTAACTTCTTTGGAAAATACTAAGTAAAGTTCGAAAAGGAAACAATGCCTCTCCCTTGACTTCCTGAGGATTTGCTTTGGGTCCCAGACTTGAAGAGTATCCTGGAGGACGACGTCACCCAATTCCTCACTCCGGAGATCACAGCCTTCAAGAAGGGATAAATGGAGGGCATCATTAGCTTTCTTAGGAACATTCAACATCACTTCGAGTCCATCCTATAATAAAAACAAACAATCAATAATCTGATTTTCTAAAATATAATCCAATAAATAATGTTTATAATGACGAAAATAAGAAGTTTTTAAATTTTATAAATAGTAACCTCTTTCAGCTGAAGCAACTTATCACGAAGAGGTTTGCTCAACAAACAATAATGAATTGTTGAGTCCTCATCATCAAGTTCTAGATTTGGAAGGCTATAAATATTTGTTATATCTTCATTACTAATATTTAAGCCCAGCCTGTTTCCAATCATTTTCACGAATTCGGAAAGCTTCTCCTTTTTGTTTTCCAATAATGTATTTAAGTTGGAAGGAGCGCTTTGTGAATAAGATCTAAGGAAACTCATCCGTTGTGACAGGTAACTGATCTGCTGATCTTTTTTTATGATCAATTTGTACAAATCGGGAATCAGCTCCAGTTTTTGTTGTATCTCGTGGTATCGATCAGACAACGACATATGACTATTCTTCAATTCATCTAAATTCTTCATAATTGCACTAAAACGTCCTTCAAAAAGGGTCAGTCTTTTATCGAAATGGGAGAAAAACTGCTTTAATAATTTTAAGCTGGCATCTGGTTGTACCTTGTGTTCCATTTTTTATTGTTTTCTCTCTCACTACTATAATATGTTCTAACAAGATCAGGGTGTTAGAATGATAATAAATCAAAAAGAAAATATTTGAATATTGACACACATCATCATTATTGAGAACCACATTATGTTTACAAATTACAGTGAGAGAATGAGATGATCTAAACAGATTTTAAAAGAGAATGATCAATCTAACAACATTTAATTAAACAATTATAATTAATTGCCCAAAAAATAATGTCATATTTTAAATAAGCCCATACAGATAATGGTTGAATGCTATTATTAGTTAATACAAATATATCACTGCTTCATTTTTTTTTTACTATAAATGTTTCACAGAAACTATTTCAAGGAGTCTAGTTCAAAATACCACAAATCCTAAGATGGGATCCACTAGAAAACAAAATCTTCTAATAACACGAACTTAAAAATTTGTATCACAAAATTGTTATTAAGCACTTAAAACTTAAAAGAGAATAAAGGATAGAAAACTAGTCGTCAATAGGCACTCAGAACTGTTAGGAAGCACTTACACTTCTGTGACACACACACCTTAATTGACAGGTCTTTTATCAGTTAAGAGATAAATGCTTGCAAATTACATAACTGATAGAATAAATATTATCAATATCATTTGAGCTATCCTAATAGAATCAATAAAATAAGCAATACAATGCAACTCTGCATATATCCATATAAAATATTTTTCTATTGAATTATTTCATAAAGATATTTAGTTGCTTGGAATTTTATTTATATATCTTATAAATTAGAAAAAAGTAATAAAATTCAATTCAATGCCAATAAGGAACCAGCTCATGTCATAAATATAAAAAATATATATTTGTTAATTGCCAAATAAATTTCTGAAATATTATTTTAACTACAGCAATAACATTTGAAATTATTTAGAAAATAAGTAATAATACTTTTAAAAAGACTTTTCAGATTATCTATTTCATATCATTGATTTAAAAATTTTTAATAAATTTATATCATTAATTGAGCATAACCATTCGTACAATATAGCAGTACCATAATCCTATAAAAATACAGTACCTTAATTTCTCCTTGACCCTCATCACAGCAGGACTGAAGATCTTTCAATAACAGCTGGTATTTCGTTATCCGTTGGACTGGTTTTATGAGGTATGCAGCAATAGGATGTTCAACTCGATGTTTCTTCTGTAATTCTTCGAAAAATCCACTACTGTGTGAAACCAAGATGGAATTGGATTCGGGTTTATTTTTACAGTACTCAACGTACATGTCAAATTTCAGAGCCTAAAAAAAAAAAAGAAAGAAATTATAGAAGTTTATTAAAAGAAATTTGTTTTGTCTAAATTTTTTTTAGAAATTTTGTTAATTGTTTATTTGATAAGTCTAAATATATAGACTGATCAGAGATTATTATTTAGACAGAGAAAGAAACTGCCTTTGATTTAAAGAAAAATATTTCACTTACCCAGGTAACAAAGCAATGACCGACATCCTCAGGCATTGTTTCATACTTTTCGAGCTCCTTCAAAAACACATCTCGATGAAAGTTCCTTATGTCTTCTATGTTACCAAAAATAGTGGATTCCCGCCCTTGAATACCTGGTGGAACTGTATCCGCCCTGCGATACTCTTCTAAGAAAACCTGTCATTTGGAAAAATATATTAATAATAAATATGATAAAATTAAAAAAAAAATGATTATTGGATTTTTTTTTTAGTATTGCCATAGTATCTTTACCTTAATACACGTATCAAGATCTTTCACATATGTCCTCTCAGTTTGTAGCAATTCAGCCATGATGAATCTAGAAAATAAATAAAATTTAATTAACAATAACAAAACAAACAGTAGCAAAATAATTTTCATTATTATATTTCAAACAATAAATTGTTTGCTAACTTATGTATTTTTTTAAACTTGAAATGTTTTTTAAATACAATAGAGGAAATAATACTCTAATTTTTAAAGTTCTTCTAGAGCTCCACATAATATTAGAGGAAAGCCATGATTAACTGGTTCCTCTGACAAACAAGTGGTTAAAATAAAAACATTTTTAATTTTGGATTAATTATATTTAAAAAAATTAATTATATTTTTTAACAACTTTGATTAGTTTCAGAACTAAATTATTCAAACTAAAAAGTAATGAACATATATAACTGTGTAACAATCAATATACTTCGAATTTTATTATTCAAAACTAACTTTTATAACAAATTAAAAAATTTTATTAACTGCACAGTTACATAAAAAAAAAGAAATAGCAGCATTAATTATAAATGATTAGATTTGGCACATATTTTTTTTTAATTTAGTTAGAAGGCATTGTTCTTTTTCCAAATAAAGTTAGGCTTGAATGGGTTAGTTAATAGCTTGAGTTGGTCCTATATTTTTATGTTAAAATTTATTAAACAATTTTTTAGAAGTGACCTATACTGGTTTTCAAATTAAAATGGGTGAGAAAAGATACCAAATAGTGGTGACATTAAAAGAAATTAGAAACATTACAAAGCTGGATATAAAGCTGTTAGTGTCAGTGACATTGCTAAAATTCTTGGTGTGAGAGACAACCCGTTTAGTTAAAGGTAGAAAGGATGTAACATTTTATTTAGCTTTTAACTAATATGAGAGTTGAAGTAATATTTATTTATTTTTTTTGTATATGCAGCTGGTTACTGGCATCCTGCTTGAAAGTCTTATTCTTGTCCAAAATGATAATTGATTCTACTGTCAAAATAAATAATCAACTAATTCTGAGGCCTTGTGGCCCAATTTGCCAATCAAAGGTTATATAAATTAAATTTAGATTTTATCTTTATTGGTGATCACGTCAATCAATGATACTTCATGAGAAATCCGTACTTAATTTACTAACGTTATTATTTCATATAGGATACACTAATTGAAAACAACAAATTAGAAAGTGTTTATAATAGCACAATTCCATGCAAAACTAATATATAAACTATTTATTTACTAAAAAAAAAAGTATTATTCTTCTCAAAATAAGTTTTGAGATGTATTCCTGAGAATAAAATTTTAAAACAACATATTACGCAGGCTCTTTAAAATACATAAATAAAAAATATACACATAATGAAAATTTATTAAAAGGCTCCTCTAATTGTTATTATATGTTAATTATTTAAATTATCATAAAGAAACTACCGAAAGAATATTAAATGTCATGATTATGTTGATATTTACATAAAACAATATTTATATAAATTTTCTTATGGCTAATAAATTTGTTTAATAATATTTTAAATATTATCTACTTACTCTTTTCTTCTAGCTGATCTTCTTTTCTCTTCATTTAATTCTTTTGTAGTTTCCTTTACTTTGGCTTCAAGATTAGGGTCAGAGTTCCGGTCTATACTGAGCTCTTTACTTTCCTCTTCTTGGATTCCGAGTCGCCCTTCCAGTTGAGATCTGTAATATTTAGAAGTGTGAGAAAGCTCAGGGAGAGACTTCAAAACAACTCTAACAGTTTTTCCTTGTTGTAATGAGTTACTTCTCTGAACATTTCGGCGATTTTTACTGTTACCATGAGTCGCTCTAGGAAGAGTATGGCACTGATCTAAGGGACAAGAAAAACTTCTATTATACTCACGAGAACCAAAAATTCCACTGTCCTTAACAGCTGTTCTAATAACCTCACGGGATCCATTATACAAATAGCCGTCGCTATCCTTTCTGATTAGACTCTTCTGCGAAACACTACTTTCAAAGGACCATGGAATAATGGAACATTTAAATTTCGATAGATTACTGGGCTGATATTCAAAGAACTCGTGATGGACCATTGGTTTGTCAAACGGCTTCGAAAAATCAGCCAACTCGATCGATTCTACAATTTTGACCTGGGTTTTTATTGTCATCAACCCCATCTTTGCAGTAGAAGAAAACAACAAGGCTGTACATCTGACCCAAACAAGTTTTAAACCAGAGACAGAAGTCAGAGAACATGAAAATAACTGAAGTGGACAAAGCTAAACAGAGATCAGTTTGCTCACTGATAAGAAGGAGAGAGCAAAGAACATTCAAGGAATAGCCTATCATATTAAACCTTAATGTACACAAGATAACAGATATTTTGATAACACCTTACTTTTTTTTTTTGCTTATTTTTGTAATTCACCTGCCAATTTCTTTCTTAAGAATGTTATAATATTATTTGTTATAGTCCTAATATAATTAAACAAAATAAAATCCAATTCATTCATCAATATAAGAAGATTTTAATGACTATACTTGAAACTCAAAAATAATGATCAATAATACCAAGATAATAATTTTAAATAATAAGCATGATTGGTAATATTTGGGTAATCATTTTTTTAAGAAAATATATATTGTTTAATATCAAAGTTAGCAGCATATCATGAAGTATTATGAAATGCTATAAATGCCAAATGGATAATATTTGAAAAATCAGAAATACTTAAGTGCACATTACACTACAGACATAACAAATAGAGTCATTGACCACTCCTAATGAAAATTACTTTTAAAAAGCAAAGAAAAATAAACATTATTAAAACACTATCATTTTTATTATATTATACATTATTTCATAACTTATACAGACAAGAAAAACATATAATAAAAAAAGGATAGATTTTTCTGAAAGTTGGAAAAAAAAATTTTTTTTCATAATAATAATAATAAAGATAAAAGAAACCATATGTATTTCAGATCTTTGGCCATTTATAGCCTGAATTAAAAAGAAGGACGATTAAAGAGACCACAACTTGATGTGAATTCCTTTGCAAATGCAGAGGTGATATGATAGAAGAATTTTTTCAAAACCTCACCAACCCTAATATCATATCTAATCTATAATAAATGCAAAAAGAAGGAATATCTCTTAATCAAATTCAAATATTCATACAAAAAAATGTTTTTTTAACAAAATGGATTTTTTCTTTTCACACTGAACAATATTCCTATTTCATTACATATTATATATGTTACTTATTTAACATTCTGGTGGTCTGTATTAATAATAAGTAGATTTAAAATAGTTTAGAGTAGCTACTTATTTTTCCTTAATCAAGGAATACGTGCAAAATAAGAACGGAGAACTCAAAGGTACAACAAGAAAAAAATATTTAAAATATGCAGGTTTATCACTGAATAAAAATAAACATTAGGTATTTGTGAATAAAATAATTCTTTAAACAAAACTTTGCTATTGAAAGTAAAATTTAAATATCTTTTTCAAACATAACTAACCTATATTTGTCCATGCGAGAAGAGAAATCTTTATATGTATTGTCGACAGCGGCGACCCAAGCTTTGATTTCACTAGCATGGGCATGTCCCTTCTCTACGAGACTGTCAGCGAGTGAGATGAGGAGTTTTACTCTTTCCCTCGTTTCTTTTGCTGCACCTTTAAACTCATTGTGTTCGCCGAGCAATGATTCTGTCTCCTCCTGTATGTAATGCAAAAAAATATTTTGTGATATTTTTATAAGTAAAACAATTTGATTTACAATAAATATTTGAAAATGAAAAGAAATATTCTAAACTTCATAAATAGCAGATCATTTTTATTATGTTGGCATATCATTTATAAGCTTGCTGATATTTTAAAAATGAGCAAATGTAATTGCATTTACTTGAATAATAACTCAAGTCAGGAATAAATTGATTCACAAGAATTTATTACTTCTCTATGAATAACAAAAATGATTTTAAAAAGTAAATTTTAACAAATCGTTAGAAGTATTGAATAATATTATTCAAAGCAAAGTAAATACTTGAAAAAACTAAATTATTCATATTTGAAAACAGTATTAGAACTACAATGTTTTTATTTGACACATCTTAAACACAAATTTAAAAAAAGTGGGATTGTAGATTGTACAAAAGTTGTAAACAGAAAACACATTTTTTTGTTTACATTATCTTACATGGATCAGGAGCATACTTGTAACATTAAATTTAACATGCAGGAAGATTAAAAGGCATTACAAATTCCAGTAACATTACAATTTTTTTCAGTAGGAGTTGCCTGACGAAAACTTCATTTAAAGAGTAAGTTGTGAAGCACTGAACAAACGGTAACATTTTCATTACACATTTGATCCTTGTCATATTCACATTTCAACACAGAAACTGACTATACGTAATCCATTCAATTCGTTCAAATTTTCGTTCGTAAACTTCACAAAACGTGGTCGGTCGGATAATTTGGCACAGTCCAAAAAAAAATTAATATCTCACCCACTACCTCCCCCTCCCCCCATACTTCTGCCCTAAGGACACAGCATATTGCAAATAAAGTATTTGGCCTTGTTTCAAAACACCTCCACTATAAATAGTCTGTTACAAATACAGAATGTTATTAAGGGCAGTGGACTACAACACAGGTTCTTGTTAAAAATAATTACAAGCTGTTAATAATATGCTGAATATTAATGCTTGATTATAATAAGTGTACAAGGAATAATACTAAATGAAACACTCAATTAATAATTAAAATCATTATAGATATGAAATACTAACAAATCATAACTGATATACAGAATGTTTGTTATATTAATATAGAATCTATAAATAAATTTCTACACAGTTATCAATACTTAATATATCCCTATTTATAATCATGAAGGTATATTTTATTATATGATTATACAAGATAAACTGTATTATATGATTATAATATAAAACCGACTTTGATTGTAACATTTAAAAGCCAAATTTATAAAACATTTATATTTAGACAGGTAAAGCCATTAACCTTTAACAATTTACCCTCTATTTATATCATTTCATTAATTTACACCGTGCAAAGCTTATTGCTGAAATATTTTTTTTAATTATTATTTATTTTTACTAAAAAAAGGTAATAAAAAAAACAAAATTGGTCATAGTTATAAATTAAATATGAATTTGAAATAAAAAACAATTATAAATCCCTACATTTAGTCTATAAATAATTTCTTTTAAAAATAAATATAAAATAATAAATAGTGAGCATTAAATTGATGAATGTTTATCAAACAAATTTCTGAGATTTTTCTGTTTCAATAAATTAACAGCAGTTGTTACCTTCATCAGTCATTCCTGCACCTTTAAGTATAACAAACTTCATTTTCAGAATTAGATTTATATTGTAACATTAGCCATTAGTAAACGGTACAAAGGACATCTTAATTATTATAAATGATTTTTGTAAGATGTTTAATATTTTGTTTAAGAAACAAACCAAAAACACCCATCGTTCAAGAGAAAACAGACAAGAATTATTGAGTTGGCTGTTATTGACTACTTTGTGAATAGATTTTCTAGTCTTTAGCCATAACTATACAAATCCTTAATTTCATTTTACAACTATATTTTCATAAAGCGTTTATATACTTCACTGTATATGTAATTTTTATGTTGAGCCCAATAAAGAGCCCAGATTTTAACTTGATTGAGCATTTATTTAAAAGTATTTTTCAATACCAACAAAATGCCATAATTTTTTTTGTTTTTTGCCTTAGCAATAAATCTGTTAAACTTTTTTTTTTATTTTTATTATTTCTAATCATCTGATAATACTCATAGTAATGATCCGTGAATCTCACCTTGTTGGTGCCGATGTTAGTGTGAGTTTCAAGATAGCGTTCGCCAGTTTCCTGTATCCATTCCATTGCCTGACGAGCCGATGTTTCAAACAGGACAAACTGATGGCATTGATCTAACCTCTTCTTCCTCGATGACCAATGCTCCAAGACTTTATTCTCTTGACTAAGTAACTTATCCAATATCACTACAACAGAGGCAACCATTCATTAAACAAAAATAATCTGAAAAAACTCCATGAAAATTAGAAAATTAAAGAAAAATAAAACATGAAAAAGGGTCATGAGATTATTTTAAAGGAAAAAAATATCGCTTTCATTAATTATAAAAATTATTTATATTATTTGTAAAATCCATATTTATAGAACAAAAATAACAAATTATCATAGCATAGATTTTATGGAGTGACATTTGTTTAAACATGCAGTGAATGATTATGACCAAATATGTAGGGTTAGACTTAAAGGAATATATTATAATTTTTAATTATTTTACAAACATTCATTTCCCATCCAGTTATGGCAATTTTTTCAGAACATTTTTTAGAAGAAGAGGGTACCTCCAGATTAACAGACTTGAAACAAATCTACCATGCTTAGTAGACAGATACAGAATAACTATAGTTTTAGTGGAGCTAGCTGTGATTATTTTCTAGCTCATACTAGATACAAAATTGAACCATCGACTTGAGGAGAGGAGAAAACAAGTTGAAAAAAATACTTGTGATTTATTTAGTAAGAAAATTGACCTAAGGTTAGGAGGAAAAATCTGGCAAAATTTAGGAAGAAAACTGAGCAGAGGCCAATGAAATTGGGAAGAACAGAGTTGACTGAAGAGAATTTCTTTGTGTTTAAAACTAAATTGAACATTGAGGCATTTGAGGTGTTAGATGACAATAGACTGAATCTGATAAAGAGCTACAAGCGAGTATTTAATAAGAAAAAGGACAAGTGAAAGAAAATTGTATAGATAAAATGGAGCTGAAGGGAAAAACTTAAGAAGATACAGAAGGAATTTGATATAAACAATAGTAGGTAAAATTAAGAGCAATGGTGAAGTTGAGATTATATTAGAGAATAATAACATTGCTAACTATATCAAAGCAATTAGGTTGAAATAGGCCGGGCCTTTGGTTAGAATGGAGGATGAAAGAGTTGGGAATAAAATACTAGAAGCGCACTTTAGTGAAAAGAGGAAAATAAATAGACCTAGAAGTAGGTGGGTGGATGAAGTGGAAAGAGACGCGAGGAAGCTAGATGTCCAAAATTGGAAGAGAAAAGCAGAGGAGAGGATGGTGTGGAAGAGGATAACTCAGGAAGCCTTGAGTCATGCCTGCCTTTAGCACTGGGGAGTTATTTAAACAGCAAAAGAATAACTCAGGAAGACTTATTTTAATTCCACTTAATGCCATATAAGATATTCACCTTTCACTCTAGCCTCAGGACCAGCTTCTGATGTAGGGTAATTGTAATACTGTAGGCTGCGTGATGTGTATTTCAAAAATGTCTCTGCGGTTCTACGGGCTAAGGTGCAGGCTTTGAGGAAAGCTTCTTTCTGCTCCTGGTGTTTTGCGACGAGTTGTGCCATTGAGTTGGCATTAGTACCTCCGTTCGTTGCATTTCCATTCGTAGTTCCACTTCCTCCTCCGCACCAGTCTTCTTCTCGTTTGTACTCTCTTTCTAGGCTATCCAGTACAGAACACACCTGAAAAAAACAAAAGAAAACATATTAAAATATTTCTACCAAGGCTGTTGATATGATGACTTACTAATTATTTCTTTTTAATTAAACTATTGATGATGGTCTTGACCCATTAAATTAATTATATTCAAGATAATTATCCATTTAAGAGTACCCTATATGATAGTAAATTGAAAGATTGATAAATTAAGCGTTATTTCTACATTGATATACATTTCAAATAACTACTTTAAACTGTTTTAAGCTGTTATTAATAAATCACTTTTATTTCTTAATCAAGGAGTAAAATATGAATCATAATTTGCAAGGCAACATTCTCATTAGTAATTTCACCAATTTCCATTTTGTAAATAACTATAAAATTATACAACATTTAATTTCAAATAATAAGATCAAAGATTTTTATTTACTTTTTGAAGAAATGATAAAATTGGAGGTATTGTGAGATACGATATACCATTAACTAAATATCGATAGCCAGATCGTAAAGTCATGTCAATATAAATTGATCAACGTCAAATAAATAAAACACTTAATAAAATATGAGAAATTTCACTTAGAAAATTACTTTAGATTTTTAAATAATAAAAGTGAAAAAGTTTGACATTTGACACAATTACACTAAAACTAGGAAAAAGCAAAACAATGTATTTTGTTTAGTAAGCCTTTAAATCAGAAGGGATTTAAATAGATATAAACAACATCCAGCACACTAATCCTTAAAGGAAAAACCGCTTCATAACAAAACAAATATTCATTTATAAACATTTTTACACCTTAAGTCATTACTATACTTCTCTTATAAAGCAAATATTTTAAAATTTCAAGTAATACGGATGCAATTTATTGATTCATTAAAAAAATAAATAAAATTAGAAATTTTTTGGTAAAACTTCACCCACACACACTGACACCAATAGGCAATAATTAAGCTGACAGTGCTATAATGTTCACATTTAATTTATTTCAGTTGATATCGAAGCATATCATGATAATTCTATAAATTACCAAACAACTTATTACACTAATCAATATTATTTGGTGCAATATGCAGAATGTTTCTTTTCATTTCAATTTCTGTAAAAAAAAAAAAATAACAAATTTAACTTACTTGTTCAGCAGTCTTGTAAAAATTGAGACTAGCAGTGACTAGTTTGTGCCTCTCTTCAGCACAAGTGACAAGCCCTTGCCACCTTTTAGTGACTTCTTCGGCAACTTCTCTGACAGCATCGGGAGCATAATGGTGAGCAGATACGAGTCCATCCGCCCTGTGCCGCACTTGGACAGCTGATGTATGAGTTTTCTAAAAGAGAAAATTAACCATTAATTAGAAAAGAACAAAACCTCTAGAGCTTAATAAAACTAAATTTATGAGAACAATGCACCAGAATAAAGTTTGACAATTAACAGCTGTTATTATATGATATTATTTGTCTAAGAAATTATAAATATATGTTCTGATTTAATAATGTTTAACAGTGTGGCTTGTTAACATTATCATTTTTATATAAAAAATTGTTAACATCAAAATTCTGGCTAATTTAAAAATTAAATACTAAGTACTTACCTCTATAGCAACTTGAAATTGTTCATGCTCTTTCTTGAGCTGTTCAGCATCGCCTAAAGAGTTAGGTATGGTAAAACTTGCTAGTAGCATTGCTTCTCCATTTCTTATCCAGCTTACAACCTAAAAAGTACATAATAATAGTCAAATTAAGGAACCGGAACATACAAAATTTCAAGGATTCTTTCAAATATTAATTTAAAGGGAAAATGTATCACGAGTATAATTAAAAATATAATAAGGGAGTAACAAAATTGATTAATGTGGTTAATAATAACAGAATCAGCCGTCTTTTCTGTTGATAAACTTGCAATCAATTGAAGTCATATGATGCAATAGAGCAATTCAAAAATTCTTATTCTAATAATTTAATTGTTTTGCTGTTATTTCAAACAAAAATATATAATAAAAATAAAATGCATACCTGGTTGGCATCTTGCCTAAACTGGCAGAGGTGAACACATTGCTCTAATTTGACCCTTTTGATTTCAGCAAGGTCTTCAAGATCCATTTCCCTTTCGTGAAGAAATTCTAAAAGAACTTGCACTCTGGTACTTGCTGAATATTGAGAATCGGCCATTAGAGTAACTCCTGAGGTTTCAAATACCTGATAATATGCCAAATCAAATGTTAGAATTTCTTTAAACTATTTAAAGTATATGTATATAATTGAAGGCATCAATATTTAACTACTTTTTTTTATTATGCACTTTAGCAGCTAAAATAATAGAAAAATGATTTATTGCACAGTGTAGCTTCAAAACAGTTCACTAAATACTAATAAAACAAGTAAAACATCTTATTCTTAAAAGCTTTAACTATCATAAATTTACTATTTCCCGAGAGAAAGAAAGATAAATGTTATGGCAGAAATATTTATTTGAAAATAAGTTGAAAGAACACTTTGTAGCTGATTTTACAACTTCTCATTTGAAAGGCATTTAAATTCCCTAAATACAAAGTTTTTTGCCCATTTTAATTATTTGAATAAATAACAATACTTCTTTTATGTTGTATTCTTGATAAACTTTCAACATTTAGATCATTACTAGTTATAATTAAGAAGTGAAAGGTGGCCATGGATTAAATGTAGTGTTATAACGATAAGATATGTTTATGGATTAACACTTCATCCATGATACGAGTAGAAACACAAAAAGGGAAAGAGTAAAATTAATATGATTAGTTTCTTAATCTTTTTATTTAGGCATCCCATTTTTTTGAATATTGGATGAAATAATTTAAATTTGGTAGGATCAAAAATTTTAAATGAAATAGAACAATAAATATTACCTGAGCCAACTCCTGGCCTTGTTGTAAGACTTGAAATGTTGTATTTTGCATGTGTGTAACACTTTCAGTATGCAATCTCAAAAGTCTCTCTGCCTCTTCTAGTTCATTGCTAAGTGGTATATGTTCTAATTCATTAGACCAAATCTCCAGTTGAGAGGAAACCTAAAACAAAAACAATGTTACAGTTTTTATTTTTTTAAATAATAAACAAACTAACTTAAAAAAAATTTTTTTGTGAATACAAAGGTATATATTATCAATGGTATTTAGTAGTTTTTTTTATACATCAGAACAAGTGGTTAACATTTTATTTTTTCTCTTTCTTGTACAGCAACAGACATTAAAATTCCATATTATGGAGGTTTAAAAAGAAATATGTATCACTGACTGAAAGCGTTTAGAGTTCAAATTAAAGTAAAATCAACCACGAGAAATTAACTATTATCTACACTTTTGTAACTTTTTTAAAAATTTTACTTTGAATACAAATAGAATGATTAACACAGTTAATAATTTATTACCTCCAGGGCATGCCTTTCGAATAGCCTTAGCCTAAGGCAGAGTTCGAGCCTAAGTTTTCTAGCTGCCCAAAGTTCTTCCAGCTCTGCCCTTTGTTTGTTAAGTCTCTCCAACGCAGATTCCACAGCAGCTACGGAGCCTGTAGTGTCCATTTCTGGTGTTAAACCGGTACTCCTGTTAACAAATAACAATATTTAATATATTGTTAAACTATTCTAATAAAAATTTTATATAAACAATTTTCAAAACCTTTTACAAATATATACAGCATTCATATTAATTTACTAATACTAATATGCTTATTAGAATCATCTGATTATATGAGAGTAAATGAAACACCATAGTCAGAGATGGTTTACTATCATTTCCTATTTGCTTACTTTACTTTAAATTAAATTAATATCAAGTAATCACACAGTTGGTTTTATTAAATGGATATTATGTTCTTGTTTTAGAATTAGACCTAAAAAAAGATTCCCTCAGATTCGCTACAGGCAAATAATGAGTAATTATTAAAACAAAAATTAGTAGATATAGATGAAAATTTGTTGCTGATATGAGTAGTTCATTATTAAAAAGTTAAAGATTAAAAGTTAGGAACTTATAATGAAGTGTAACTCCCAATTCACCAACTATACCAACCCTAACCAAAATTTTTGAGTGTTCCTTTCTCGCCCGTTCTACTTTCTGTCTTAGGAACTAACTCCCACCCAATATCCGTCATGCGCCTTATTTGTCCATGTTCAAATCCAAATTTTTCCTACCTCTCATAAATTACCAAACAGATGCTCTCAAATGAATCAAATTCAACATCATTGATTGATGAATTGCTGTAAATATTCCTCATTCATAATTATATTATTTTTTAGTTTATTTGATGTTCTTATTTACTTATCTATTTGTTTATTAGCCTATTTCTTTTTATTGTAAATTTGAATGCTATTTTTTCATTTATTTATTTTTATTGTATTTTTTTTTTTATTCTCTCTCAGAACCTAGATTTTAGTTCATATTTATTTTCATGTTATTATGTAAATATTGTATTATTCTAATAATGTAGCCGTTTGGCTAGATACATTTTTATTAAATTCTGTGCACTTCTGTTATTCTTAAAGGACCTAGTCCCATGATAAAAGTATTTTTCTATTCTATCTTTAAAATGTAATATATATTTTTTAATTGATATAAAACTATTATAAATAATTTTTAAAAAACTTGTACCACTACAACCCCTGAATGGGTCTTGGGTTCAGTACATGGTAGAGACTGTACTGTTTCATGGACAACGGTTCTGCAAGGAGGTGACTTGTCCTAGGTCACGCTCAACCGCAAGATTTTTCCCCCTTATTTTGGGTACCCTATTTTATAATATTTTATAGAGGCGGGGTGGGCCCCAGGAGGGTCCTAGATCCTACAATATCCATCTCCCGCTGCAAACAGGCTAAATAAAAGTCATGGCCTGCACCGGGATTCGAAACAGGATTTCCGGCATGGCGATTCAGTGCTCTACCACTGAGCCACTCCGCTCCCCAAATAATAAATGTTGGACAAAAATTCGTTTGATGCTTCAAAGAAAGTACCATTTCCGAATCATTGCAAGAATATACATTTTAATAGACGATTTACATTAATACAAAAGTATAAAATTAATGAAATTATATTTTATTTTCCCCTAAATCTTATTAGAGCATTAAGCAATGTGCAACTTCCGTTTGTGTTTAATTAGTTTGTTACTTATTTACTTTAATAAGTTTAACCAAATTAAATGAGTCTTTCGTTATATTTTTACATAATTTTTGATGAAATTCTAATATCATCACTGACAGTGGTAATACAGATGTTGCAGTTTGAGGAAGTAAATCGACGAGAATCAGTGGAAGAAAAGGATTTAGTTTTGTTAAAGAAATCCCCAGTTGAAGAAGCGAACAGGATCAATCAACAAAACCAAGCGCGGGATCTGAGTGCAGTGGAATGCATTGCGGCCATTATAAGTCATCAGGGCCAATAGCAACCCGCGTAGGCGAACCAAGACTCCATTGGCCATTTCCCGGAAATTAGATTTAATCTGACGTCTCCTGGATGGCCGGCAATGACCTCTGCTAGGTCGGTGGGGCAGAGGTAAACTTAAACAGGAATTTATGAATACAAATAAATTTCAATAATGGATTGGGGTATCTCAGTGAGTACGCCGGGATGCTGGTCTAAAAGTTCGTCTGTTTTGTTTAACGCACAATATGGGACGATGCTTCAGAGAGAGTCCTAAACTTTGCTTATCCAGGTGTAATTAGAATATGGATCTTTAATTCGTACCTGACAACGTACAGGCTCTGGACCCTCATTTTACGGCATAATCAAGAATTTTTTTATTCCCTCTTAAAGATTTTTAGAGCCACCTGACGGGCTAAGAACCCGCGATCTAGGTAGTTATGCTAACCACTATACTATAGGTCAAGTACGAGACCGCCTATGTCACATAAATTATTTATTCTCTTAACAGCCGCTAATCGACTCTGGGGTATCTGAAGATCCTTTTATGGCTCGCCAAGCCTATATAAATTATTTTTTTAAATAGGAAAAGTCTTGTTTCCTATTCTCAATAAAAAAATAAATAAAAACTTGTACTGCTACAACCCATGAAGGGTATATGGGTTAAGCACGTGGTAGAGACTGTACTGTTTCAAGGACAACGGTTGTGCAGGGAAGAAATTTGCCCTAGATCAATCTCAACCGTCAGGTCTTTTTCCCCAAGAGGGTCTCCAGATCCCACAAGGCTCATTCTCGGCTGTTAACAGAAAAATAAAGCATCTGCCACAGCCGGATTTGAAACCGAGACCTTCGGGACGGCAACTCAAGCAGCGTTCTACCACTGAGCTAACCCGCTCTCCAATCCTGAGTCTCTTATGAAATAATCTTGTTTGGTTTACTATCCAGAAATGCGATCCTTTTACAAGCTGAATAAAAATAATGAAAGTTATTACAATTGAAAAGTAAATTAAGTCACTCATCCTCCTGACATTACGATTTTATTGAATAGAATCTACTTTATGAAGTAGCCTGAAGATCAACATTAGATTTAGTATAAGCGAGGGGTCAGAGGTGGAACGTAAAAGGGAGCACTCATGTTAAAACAACACGAAGCCACACACAGAGCTATCCTTATCCCAGGAATTGCCTGACACTATAAATACAGGGAGATGATAACTACAATCAGAAATGGTGAACTAGAGAAACTACTGTTTGAGCAAGGAACGCTCGACACACACAGCAGATGAGCTCTGGGCGCGACAATCCCTCTCCACTACTTCATGTTAATTGAAGTGAGACAAACTGCCTCCGAGCTCTGCAAAACATGCGCTCTACAACACACTTTTATATGACATGACTTAGCTAACATGTTCTTCAATTCAGAGCGCTTTAAATCAAACACTCGAGTACCAATGTTATAACGGAATAAATGGGAAACTGCAATAATTGCAATGTAATAGATATCTACCTAGTATGATACGTAGCACGAAACATAAATCGTCGATACAAATGCAAAGTATCGAATTTACAAAAAATAAATAAATAGTTTTTTGATATATAACGATTACTTTGGGATTGATGATTGATATAAAATTCATACAGTATTGTATAAGGCACAAAAACAATGTATAATGTCGTATATTATATATGTTTGACGATAAGCACTGATTTTAAATCAAACTTGAAAGTTTTTTCACTCTCCTGAAAAGTGGAGTTTTTCACTTTCGATGCTTTGCATATTTATCAAAGAAATGTACAATTTCGAATATTGTACTTATGCACAGTAGTAACTCTAAAAATTCACTAAACACTCGAAGCAATTCGTATTTATGATAATGGTAATACAGGAATGAGGTTTACAGAAATCAATTATCTAATCTGTCTATAGCCCACGAGCTTTTTGTTATAAACGATGGATACATATATTAATAATTAAAAAACAAAGATTTCGCCTATCCACCACGTTAAGTGTCTAATGGATTTTTCCTCTGAATTATAGACTTAATCCATTAAACGTGTAGCTTAGTTAAAAAACTAAACTACTTATAAACTGACACATATTTATGGATAGACTTATAATCATTATGCATTTACCTACATTGATTCGGGAAATAAAAATTATAATTAACTATACCAATAATTATGAAAGGAAAAATCTAATATGTCAGTATACTAAATAGAGAATGAATTTCGGCCTAATTCAATAAAGTCGTCTATAGTTTAGTTTAAAAAAGTTGTTAAAAACTGAGAAGTTGCAATACATTACTTATTAATCGTAAAAAGCGTATATGTCAGTATTCTAAATAGAGAATGAATTTCGGCCTAACTCAATAAAGTCTATAGTTTAAGACCGTGAAAATATTCCAACGAAAAGCCCTTAAATCTCCAAAAACTAAAAACAGAAATTGAAAATATCTGTCCCTAATGGGTGCATTATTCATGGTTTGCTTTGCTGTTATTCTCGTTCTACCCTGAGGATGCCTGAATAGGCGAAATATTAAGAGAAAACAGATATTTTCAATTTCTGTTTTTAGTTTTTGGAGACATAGGGCTTTTCGTTGGTATTTTTCCACGGTCTTTACATTTATGTAAGGTCCCTTTTTACCTTTACCTTTTTAATAGTAGTCTATAGTTTAGTTTAAAAAAGTTGTTAAAAAACCGAGAAGCTGCAATAAATTACTTATTAATCGTAAAATTCGTATATGTCAGTATTCTAAATAGAGAATGAATTTCGGCCTAATTCAATAAGGTCTATAGTTTAGTTTAAAAAAGTTGTTAAAAAAATGAGAAGTTGCAATACATTACTTAATAATAAACAATATCACAATTAATTATAACCTGCAGAAAGTAAAGCAATCAACACAGTAATAGGCTACCGTAAACAATTTATTTGCACTCTAAAAACCCTCTATTAATATATTTATTTGTATGGGACATTTATCAAGTTTTTTGTAAAATATATAATGATTTTTGTTTACATTTGTCAACTTAATTCGATAAAGATTTCTGAAGCTGAACATCACATAGTCTCACATGCAAGAAAAGTGAATTTTTGAGCTAAGTAAAAAATCTGGAAGGGTTTAAGGATGAAGAAATACCAAGAACGGTTTGACGAAGCTAGATTGGGAACAAGAAACTCTGAGGAAAGGAAAGAAACAAAGTTTTTGCATGGTCCAAAGTGGTCTATACGAAATTATTAAAAAAAGAAAAAAATACACTTTCTGAGGTGCATTAATAATTTATGGAATGTGCCAACCAATAAACGATCCATTCAAAACCTTTAAGGAAAAAAAATATGAAACATATAATTACTTTAAAATTATTAATCATTATAATGATAATGCTGACTCTTCCCCATACGCATCTGAAACGCCAGATGTCGATACAGAGCCCTCCCATTGGAATCCAAATACTCCAGAAAACAGATTTATAAAAGCGAGCATGGCCGCCTATTTAACCCTAAAGGTATTTCACATCACGAACCGAGGGCTTTCGGATCAATCTATTAAATGAAGGGTTGGACTTAAGGGATTAGAAGGAAAGTGGTGGAAGGCTTCCGGGATAGGTCTGGGGAATATTTAATGGAAATAAACAAAACTTAATTACAAGTGCCAACACTAATAAATGGTTATAGATTTTTTTTCAATAAGTTTGATTTAAATACTTTAAGTATAAGTATTTAATATATAAATAATAATAAAAGGAAAATGTACCACTTCAATTTATGTTGGATCTTCAGTAAATATATAGAGACTGAACTGTCTCTAAGCAAACAGTTGTGCAAGAAGGTCATTAGAGTGGGATCACACTCAACCGTCAAGTTTTCCCCCTACTCTATATAAAGGTTGTCTATGCACCAGTAGGGTCTCCAGATCCCACATCCAATCTATGGCTAAATATTATAGATAAATGTATGAGGTAGGATAAACGAATTGTTGCATTAGATACGTCTCCGGTGTCAAGAGTCACGTTCCCAGTGTCTCTTCCCCTATCCTTCAGAACCAAATAGCGACCGTGCATCCTCTCTTCTTATCCCTCGATACATCGATACATTCTCGAAATACCAGAAACCAAGGAGTCAATAAACAGTGAAGACACTAAACGAGCAGGGTTACGAAGCTCTCCCACACCCTTATTCATCATCCTTATCTCCAACAGGTTTGCACCTGTTCAGAAATTTGGACAACTTTCTTAAGGGTAAAATTTTTTAAAATGATTTTCAGAATTTATTTCATCACAGAACCCTGACATATTCGGTTCTGGGATTGAATATTTGATAACACGTTGGGGGAAAATATATAGAACATGAGGGCAAATATTCTGAATTCAAATGTTTTGATTTCATAAAGCTGTTTTACTAAATAATCTTTTCTTTGAAAACGGATTTTTCATATAAAACGACCCAATATAATTGAAGTGATAGAATTGCAATTAATCAGGAGTTAGTGGTATCAGCATCGTGCCTTCGGGTTCGCAAAGCCTTTTATTTTATTTAGGTTTCGAACCTTGACCTTCAAAGCTCAGTTACTACCCAACTAAGAAAGAAAAGTTATTTAAGAAAATGTTTAAGTCAGTTCGAGAGTTAAGCTGATGCAGAAGATAATGACGGCTTAAGAGGCTGACACTATTACGAGACCCTTGAGGACCCTAGACACAGCGGGGTTATTTAGATTTAATTTATCCACCTGAGGCAGCTGCTAAGAGCCGGTACAGAATCTTCGTTTTAACGTCGTTAAACTTCCGTCTTCTGAAAACTTTCTCGTTTCAAGAGACGCTAATGCCGCCGTCACGGTGGATGGAATTAGGCGGCCTCTTCTCTCTTATTGCCAATCCTAAGTCAGGTCTGGGAGGAGGGGGAAGTTGAAGGAGTGGGGAGAGCTTGTAGGAGTGGGGGGGGGAGAGATGAGCCATTAGTATCGTCGCCTTTAAAAGCCCTTTCAGTGTCACTCGGAATTTATTTACATAAATATGGGCCAAGTTATCTAGATCGTCAGTCATTCTGGGACTAAGTCAAGAGTTCGAGAAAACATGATGGAATTAGAAGCGATATCAAGAAATAATGATGGAGAAGCCATGGATATTTAGCTAATTAAGTACCCAGCGCTAAAGGCCAGTATAAAACTTGGCCTTTTGTGTTATCCAAGACCTAGCTTACTAGCGTATTTCTCCACCTCAATCTTCCACCTTCTAGGTCTACCTCTTTTCCTCTTTACACTTAAGTCCTCATCTACTATTTTTTCTGAACTCTTTCGTCTTCTATTATGACCACACCCCCCCCCCTTCATTTCAGCCTGCTTAACTAATTATACAAAAAATGATGTCCAGTTGGAAATCGTTATAAAAATGAGGTACTTAGACATAGGAGAAAGATCCACCTTAAAAAAGTTAAATTAAAGCTCACAAAAGTATTGACAAAAACGAGCAATTGACAAAAAAGGTAGTTTTGTATAACCATTTTAGTTTATGTATCATAATAATATAATGTACACTGAGAAATATCCATATAAACAGACGAAATTGTAGGAAGCGGGGTAGAACAGTGCTGTAGCGCTGAGTTGGCGAGCCGAAGGTCCGGGGTTCAAATCCAGCTGTGGCAGATAATTTATCAAATCTGTTTACAGCCAGGGAAGGACTCATTTGTATAACTAAAAAAACAACATCTTTTTCATAGATAAGGAGGAGAGAAAGAAGAGTAAACCAAAACTAGGATTAGTTCAGTTTTTATGAACGCTGTTATTGTTTCTAATTGAAACTATCATTTTTAGCTATCAAAACAGTCTTTTGTTGGGTTTTCCTGTAAAATTTCCTTTTCCGTGACATGCTACCCTTTCCCCATCAACACCTTAATTAATTACAATTGAAATGACTCTCATCAAAACAATGATGCGATTCTCAGTAGCTCATCCCATGCCATTCTAAGGAAACTATTGCAAATCACTACGCAGTAATCTTAGGTGAGAATCCGGATCGGAATGAGGCGGCGAAAGGACTTCTCTTGCAAAACACGAACTGTGCATTTTCGAAAACTCGTTGAATATTAATGAAATAAATAATTCAATGCACAGGAGCTGCCTTGCCTAATCAACTACGAGCGTTTCACTTTTACACGGGCTATCGCATATCGAAGGTGACACATGTCTGTGAGCGACAACAGATATTTTCGCTTACGTAACGGTGTATTTGTCGAGTGAACTGATGTCTAAGCGAACTTCATAATCCTCGCTTAATTAAATCGTAAAGAACATGAGGTCAAACGCATTACCTTCACTCATGTATATTTACGAACAAGGAAATACTTGGAATCTATGCACACCTATACGCTATGATAATTGAAGACTTCATCAAGAAATCACACAAAGAAATATATCTGAAATTTGACAAAATAAACTTTCAGCAATCGCCGGTCTTTATTTAGATTAAGTGGTAACATTTAATGGGGGTTAACATTTTGTCATCAATTTGGCATGATTATGAGAACAATATAGTCTCGAAACGTCACCCAAAGACAGTTTAACTGCTTCTAAAGAACTAAAATTAAAACATATTTATTTTCTTATTTTTATTACGATCGAGTCACTATGGGTACGTTTGTTTCTACTGTCGTTTCCTTTTCTACTCTCTCTCTATCATTCTCCGCCTGTGTTTTAGCTTTCTCTCCTGTGTCCGAATTGCGCCGGTTTTTCTCTATGGTCTTTCTTGAAAACTCGGAGCATTGTGAATGCTTCCAGCCTAAGCCAGCCTTCGATACAATCGTAAGAGATCTCGAGCTCTTTGATGTCCTTTTCAGTTTCCTTAATCCACGTGTTGGTCGCTTTCAGTTTTTTAAGATGCAAGAATACTTTTTCTGTCATTCATATTAATTTATTTTATAATGATTAGTTAAGTTTTATATGCTTTTCGGATGTTTGGAAAGCAAAATACGAACCTCGTCAAATAGTTGTATTAGAACTGATGCACGAACTAATACTGAATATTCGTTCATTAAATCCAACGGCCTGGTATTTACCATTCCGCATGGACGCCCACTTGACAAAACCTGAACGGTCAATTGTTTGTCCAACGCCTTGGACAAATTCCTTTCATTCCAGTGAATCCGCTTTTGGGGCCCACAGAACATGGGCCTTTCAAATGTCACATCATGGAAAATATTTTGATTTTAATTATCAATCTACTGAGTAAAAACAAGTTACGTAAATGAAAAATGATGAATTATATATATATATATATATAAATATATATATATATATATATATATATATATATATATATATATATATATATATATATATATATATATATATATATGTATGTATATATATTTGGTAAAGGAAATCTATAAAAATATTCTATGGCCAACTAAACTGTATGATGGAAGAATGTTTAATATATTCACCCGAAATTATTTTTTCTTTAACTTAACCTATTATAATTTTATAGAAAATTATCTTATTTCGTTAAGCTTAATTTTATTTTTTCAATTTAACAGTTATGTGATAATGTAAATAGTATGTTATATTTAAAATATAGCCAATAAACTGAAAATTATACTTTACTTAGAAATTTTACTCGGTGCAGATAGAGTCTTACGACAAATATAGGAATTGTGCCCAGTCATGTATGCAGTTTTCACTTCCATTAACTCAGGGAAAAAAGTATTCTAATCGCTTAAATTATCGATTATAAGATTTCAACGTATTCATCATTTTCAACCCTGAATCCATTTTGAGTAGTTTGATATTGTAATACAACTACCAATTTAATATATATTTTGGCGTATTTCGATAAGTGAATCAGTTTTCAGAGTAATTTAAAAATTATTAATCCTTTACACCCGATTATAATTGATTTAGGACCATTTTAGAGCCCCGGCCTATTTTTTTTTTATTTTTTTTTTTATAGGTTTATTAGGAAGTCATGTTTTTTCTATGTTAGATATTTTTCTTCAAACTCAGCAGAAAGGTTAAACCTTAATATTGTATTGTGCCTAAGAATTTAGGTTTTTACAACTTTTAGCAACTGGTACTATATATTGTTGATGGATATATATTGTCATTTTTGTATCTAAGTCAACAGTAACCAAGTCTGCATTAACTAAAATGATATTAGGTTTGGAAGGCACTGAAAAGTACTTCTTTTAAGAAAATTTTAAGTAGATTACTCAACATGGTAGCTAGGATTGGCTAAATGCTGAAACCTGGAAGATGGAGCAGACTGGAGGCGATAAAGAAGAGAATAATGGACAAACGGAGGCGGCGGAGCATGATTCGAGTTCCTTTCATCCCGAAGAGATCTGATGGCTGGGGGCGGTCGTCCTCATTGTCAGGAGCCGAGGGTGGCAAACACTCGACCAGATGGTGGGGATATCGAGAGGTGCTCTCATCCTGGCGGGATTAACTGGTTGGTGTATTAGTGAGAGGGTAAACAGCCTGTGGGGCTCAAGGCCCTTTTAGTGTGGTAATTGAAATGTAGCAGCCTAGGATGAACGGAGGCAGGCTGTTCAGAAGAACCTATCACGTTAGCATATTAACTCTAGGGTTATCCGACAAAGCTTCAAGTCACCAAAACCGCAGAATGTTGAAAAATAACGATTTAGTTATAAAAAAATAAATCAATATTAAATTAAATTCGAAAATAGCCGATTCTGTTAATTTCTTCATTTAAAATGTACGAAAACGAAGGGTTCGACAAACAAAGAACAAAAAAAAACTACAGTATTGTGTGTTTTTGTAATACCTATAGTTGGAATGCTCAAGTCATCCATCTGAACTATTTTTTTGTATTTTTAGTTTTTTATGCTCCAGGTTTGTTACAAATTTTCAAAACTTTTTATCGCCAAGATACGCTGTGTTAATCTTGATGCCTCTACTGTATCGTATATATCCATTTATACTCTATCCCAAAGCCTCGAGTCACCCAAATCGTATGGATTTAAAAAAACGTGGATATCGGTGGAATTCAGAGGGCGAAGGGGACCTCTGTCAGATGACCGGAAGAAGGCACTGAGTGAGCGACTCAAGAGATACCGGTAGGGCATCAAAACTGGCAGAAGAACAAGATTCAGACAACAATACGAATAATAAACAAAACAACTTTAATAGATTTATCGATGTTTTCCCCCGATATTGTCCTAATACTTCGTTGTATAAAACTCAGTGCCGAATTTAGTACATAGAATATTAACTATCAATTTATATGAAACATTTGAGATGTTAGTTGGAGCCATACTATTCCAAAATGTATATAGAATATTTATTTACTCGATACAGCGATTAGAAAGTAGTTAAATAATCCTTTCAGAACTAGACAAGCTAAATGATAAGTTAAATTTTAGAAGGTAATTGTATACCGCTTTTGTTGTAATAAGGACCAATAAATAGGAAGACACGGATGTTATACTAATAGAGCAAGTAAACAGAGAGAAAGAATATTTTGGCAAAAACTCTTCCCAATGATGGGAAAAGAGAATATTGGATACTCTTTACCCAATAAATCCGCGGTTATCTCGGCCCACAAGGGATACTGCCCCATTCTTCGGGACGTGTATAATATCACCAAAGTCGGGATGGCACACTTCAGGGTGGATACAAACAACATTCTCATTCAATGACTTCCGATTTTTTTTTAGATTATTCAGGCAGAAATTTATTTTCGATACGTTTAACATCGAGCCCTCAAAGGATTTTACAGATCATTAACATACGACTATACGTTACAGGAAAGTTATATGATTGATAAAAAAACAAAAACGGATCTACAAGAAGAATAAGACTAAATTTGTTCCTTTGCAAGGGAAGTAAAAGGACGATCTGGGATAAAAGTAACAAGTCCAAGTAAGGCTATTTTAAGAGCCACTAACAAAGCGATTCCGAACCATGCTCCACATGTTGTCAGCCTCCTTTAGTAACATCACTAACAATGGATTTAGTAATTACTAAGGATTCTTAGTACAGGGTCCTTGTATTACTTAAGCTTTGAGATAGTTCCAGTAACGTCCCTCATTTCATTCAACAAAGGGAACAATAATAATAAAAACTATAACTTTATTTTTAATTTAGCAGTGAAGTTTAAAATAACATTCTTAATCCTTTTAGGTTATATTATAGTGGCCACTGCGTTGGAACGCATCCAGCAACTTTCTCTCCATTACTGTTTTAAAAAAAATGTATTTATTGAAATTTACAATTGCATTATTCCAATACAACGAATAAACATAATTAATGATAAATAACGACGATTACAAAGGCAAGCAGAGAAACTATCCGGTGGTAGCACTCAAATAACAAATTCAACTTAGGTCATCTTCGTTTCAGACGCCTCGGAGGATTACCGGGAATTGAAGAAGTAGGTTTGAAACTAGTCGGTATCGGATATAAAGTTTGTCATGAAAAGTCTGATATCGGGTTCAGGCCAAATCAGCAACAAATGGAATATTGAGGTTATTATATTGGTAACCAAGTAAGGAGCATTAAGGATTTGGAATTGTAAGGATTGGATAGAGTAGGAATTCAATGACTTATTGGGGTCTCAAAGCTCTACTCCGTAAACTCAAATAGATCTTATTATAGTAATGTATATGAGTCTTTTGTAATTAATTAGGAGCTTAGAGCGTTGTGGGAGCGCACTGGCTCAGTGGTAGAGCACCGAGTTGCCATGCCGAAAATCCTGGTCATTCCGCTTCAGGCAAGACTTTTATTTAGTCTGTTAGCAGCCGGAGATGGATCGCATAGGATCTAGGACCCTCCTGAGGCTCACCCAGCGTCTATAAAGTGGGTATCCAAAATAAGAGGGGAAAATCTGGCGGTTGAGCTTGATCTAGGACAGATCATCACCATCCACAAGCGTTGTCATTGAATAAGTACAGTCTCTACCATCTACTTTACCCCAGACCCGTTCACGGGTTGTAGTGTTACAGGTTTTTTTAGAGCGTTTGTCTTGTGTAAGTGTCGAAGAAGCCTTAAACAGCGTTGTAGACTAACATAAAAAAAAGTAAACTGAATTTTATTTTTTTCTAAATTATGGTAACTTTTCAACTAATGCAGGGATAAACAAAAATAACGTAAAAGCATTTATAAAGATTAGAGCAAACCTCTGAGATTAAAACGCCCATCTATTCATCAAGACCACATGAGGATACTCTTTCCCTCATTTGATGGCCCTTACAAATCACCCTTGGCATTGCGAAGTGATAACAGAACCCGGGGGAGGTAGAAGGTGATTAGGACGACTGAGGAACCTATTAGCGGCGATGCCCAGGGCAGAGGGTTATGTATTAGCGCGAATTAATGCTTTGAGATTAGTAGAGCACAACGAGGCTGGCTAGAGCCCTTAACCCGGTCTATTTTAGCATACAATTAGGAAAGAAAAGGAGCAACTGAGATACCTAAGCACGAACCTAAATAGGTTCCTGATGTCAGCCTAAAAGGTTAGGCCGAAACGTCGGAACACGATAGGTAACATGTTATATTTGCAATGCAGTTGAATTTTGCCGAATTAAGTCTAGAGAGAGTTTATTGTATTGGGAAAAGCGGAATCATGTCATTCTAATAGTTTTTGACTTGAAATGGAGTTGTAACATAAGCAATAACTTCATTTAAATGCTTGAATTAGTCCCTAATTCACTACGAAAATAACAAGGCACTGTTTTCCTAAATACAAAAAAACTCATTTTAGAGAAAATTCGACTAATCACTGATTCACCGTGGATGTAGACGTTTCTTAGTGTTTGACTTCGTTTATCGCAACCCCCGACCCAAGACCAATTTATACATAATCATAAAGGAAGAAGGAAAAAACAACAATTTATGTAACTTTTCTAATATTCCATTCATAAAACAACATTCTTCAGTAAAAATTCATACCACGGATTCTTCAGCAATATCGACAAATATATTTTTCAATATCTATTATTGGTTCTTGTCATTATTGGGCAAAATCTAATTTCGAATAAAATTGCAATTATTCTGGTTCATATTAATTGCGTGTTGAAAAATACTGGGTTTTTTTTTTCTCGTCAGTAAGTACAACTTACGAGTTTTTAACAAAAGTATCAGTACAACTCTTAAAGAGTCTTGGATTCAGTGCGTGGTAGAGACAGTACTGTTTCTTAGAAACTGTTGTACTTAAACTTCTAGGCATATTCAAACTTTCCCTCTTACATCAATATCGCCCAAAAGAACAGTTCTACTAAATTTACATTTCGTCTTATCCGAAATTATTTCGAGCCCAACTTATCAGTGCTATCGTATTTAATAGTTTTATAGTTTCCGCTCCTTTACATAACTGAAAAAATGCTAAAATGCTATCCAGATTGAAATTTTTTTCGGTCTTCATTTTAATGAGATATTCTAGTGCAGAAACGAATTGATTTTTTTTTAAACTAAGACACGCGCAATTACGAGCACTGCAATATGATAAAGTACATATTAAAGAGCATATATTAGAAAGCATAACTGCGCCTGCAGAAGGCTCCGCATTTATTCATGCAGAGATATGCAAAAAGAAAAGAGTTCCGATGATTCGAAGGAGTATATCGGAAGTTTGAATAAAACAGTGAAAGAACCGAGTGCGGTGCTGTAACTGGAAGACAAGGAACCCGAATCGTAGGACCTATACAACGGAGACGAATTTGGAATATTAACTCGCTCGAGTACGACGCCCGACCGATATCTGCGCCTGCATCTCCTACCGGCTTAGTATTCATAACTCTCCCCGCACCCGCACTCCAATGCACATCTCGGTCTCCCGTTTAATCTCCTCCGTCGTACAGTCCTGTACTTTCCAACTTATGAAGTTTCCATTCGCTGCGGCATAAGTAAGTTTCTCTCGGCAAACTTCTTCAATAGGATTTCCGAGGGGAACAATCTGGGATGCTTTATTATAAATACCTTTCAATAAAAATTCTCGGCGAAAGGTTTAAATCACACAGAAGCAAAGCTCTTGTTAAGCCAAATTAATAAAATGGTACTTATTCCGTTGGTTGCCAGATTGGTGGTTGGGGTAGTTAAAATCCGCTCAAATGGCGTGACGGCGGTGTCTCCATCTCTTCCCAGTAATTAAAAGAACCAATAACCTAGCCAATAAGTACTTATTTTGGTATTAGAATCTGCCATAATTTCCTGTTCCTGTACATACGATGAAGGTTATATTAGCCTTCTCGTATAATAGGAAATTATAGCAGTTGAAAAGAATTCGTCTTGAATCATCCTGTATTGGCTTTATTAGTCATTCTCAAATAAGCTGTCACTTTCCTGATAGAGGTTTATATTTTCAAGAAATTTTTTTCCAACCAATCCAATTTTATAACTTTAACTTTAGTTATTAAAATATGAAAATACTTTTAAGTGGAGTAATTCAGACTAATGACTCAAGTTTAGCTTTAAATTTTTTTCACCTTCATAGCAATGCCGATAGCACTAAAATACGTTTTCTAAGAATTATTTTTATCTGAATTTCATAAAAACCAAATTTATAGGACTTTATACAAACATTGATATTCTTAATACAACTTAAAACGTGAACACTAGCTTTAAGCGAAGAATGATTTTGAAAGTAATTTATTGAGCATAATATTAGAAGTAAAGGTGAACGAACAAATCAATGCACAATTTGTTTGGCTGCACAAACGCTAAATTATGAATCCTGTATCACTTAATGATTGAAGGAATGAAATTCGGTGTATGTATTATATTATTTACTGTATGACGCTCAAATAGTTGAGAGTGTTAAAAAATAAAGATAGCGCTGGTTCGAATCGTCTGCCTCAGAGGGAGGACATTTATTTCGTGGATTGAACCAAGATCTTACCATTCTGGTTTGAATATATTGGTACCCTAGATGGATAACCAGTTCTGTTTGCCTAAATAGAAAATACAGAAACTGTTAAACACGGTGATATTTCTAGACTTTTTGCAACAAAAATTCTGTGTCAATCGAGCAGCCAATAACCTTGAAATAAAACAGAAAGATGATTGTACTTTCTCTACTTTATTTGAACTTTGGAACAACCTCCCGACTCATGTTGCGACGTCAAACTTTCCTAAAGAAGTTAATTCAACGGCCGTCTAGGCGAGCCGAACAGATGTTATCAAGATCGAACATGGCGAGCGGGAGAAAGCAATCATGGCATACGAGGCCGAAGCTGGAAGTCGGGAGAAGAAACTATGTTTAATGACGTGACATGACCAACATGTGAGGGCTCCTGTCCTAGGACAAGGCCTGCATTCCGAGCTATCATTGGGTGTGGTCCGGGGCGGTATTATCCTCACCCTGACGCTTCGGCTGCCAAGTCGAGGCTTGAAGTTACAGAACTGCCGGAGAGGTAAAAGCGATAAAATATAAATTTCACTATGACTTAAACGATTTCTTCCTTGAGTTAACACAGCCAAAAGGTTCCCGAACAAATTTGAATACTGTATGAGGAAAAATAATACGCATATTGTAAACAGTGGGAGAGAACTAAGCTATGCGATTACAATAAACAAAAAAATATTTTATGGAATGCTATTACTTAACTACGATATTACTTTCAAGGTTCATAAAGGTCGTAGCGGGAGGTAATATTAAAAAGTAAGTTTACAGCTTAGTCGCTGGTTCCAGTGTACTTGTGCACATTACCTGCTATACAACTACGTTATATGAACTTGAGGTCTTACCTAAGCTCCTGTAGCAGGGCCTCCCCTTGGGCTACGGTGGACAGGGCAGCCTCCAGGCAGGACAGTCGCTGCTGGGACGCCGCCTCCAGCTGCCGCTCTGCCGCCTCTACTGTCTCCGCCCCCGGCCCATCTGTCTCGGAGCTGAGGTCTTCCGCCCACTCCCCGAGCTGTGAAACATAAACAATAAAACATTAACATAAAGTACATCTCAAACCTTATCAACAATAATATTAGGTAAACATAAATAAAAAAATATTTCCTAAAACCTTTAAAAAAGTGGGATAGATGTGCCGGCAATACTAGAATGCTTTTAGAAACTTTTATCATCAGCTGAAATACGCATTCAAACAATTCTAATTACTATTGACAAAACGACTCACGATAACAGATGCCGAACTTAGATCTAGATAAATATTTTCCCAGAGAGGAGGACCTGCTGGGTACTTAAGGTTGCAACACCTACAGCAACAAATCCTTCGGAGCATCGCCAACTGACTAAGTTTCGGGCAGGTGGCGGCGTTTATCACCCTGGCCTTGGAGTCGTCGTATCGCATGTTCTAGTTAGCTTCGGCCTTGTCAATATTTATTCTTCGACAGTAGAACAATAAGGAAGAATACTCGGATGAATCGAAAGTAGAACAGAAAATTTCGTATCCAGAACGAAACCGTAATGAACGCCTAATGAAATAAGTAGAGCAAACTTCGATCAAAAATATTAGCTGGTCTTATTACCTATTTATATTTAAGAGTAAATACCAAAATCGAAACACGTTCATTAAAGGAAGAACAATAAAATACGTGGTCTAAGAAAATGAAAACCATCCATAGCCAACCCTGAAAGATCAACCTGAAGAATAATCCTTCCGCCTTTGTCTCGGTCTACCTTCCGTTACTTCTTCTAAATAGAAAAAACAAAATCCCATCTAAAATCTCTTACTCCTATAAAAATAATCTTAAACGATGTCCATCAAATTCTCTACTTGATGGGCAAGGATGTTAAGTACCACTGTTTTTACAGATTTAATGAATATTTACAATAGTAGGTAGTAGGTAAAGGGCAATACCGAAAATAATCCTCTGGGATTAATTTAAATCTTGTACGAATATAGCGACGTGGTCTATCCAAAGAAGTAATAATTTAAAAAATATATTCACAATGAATATGACAACCGTTATTCGTCTAGCGAACCAATACGGTATGTACACAAGGCGTAGGCATTCGCTCTTGCAGTGAGAAAATCAAGGAAATATTACCTCAATAAAATTTGTTGGGACTAAGAAAGTTTTAAAGATTACACTGGTGGTAGCGGAGTAAAACCCCTTTCTACTACTAATTTAAATATTTTTTATTTGCCATTCGTGGATAATGGATCAAAAAGTCGGTAATACAATGGAATGGAGATAGAGCACGAACACAGGAAGACCTCGAATACAATGGAAATATAAAGTATGGCGGAGATGGATCGAAGGAAGAATAGACAAATGAAGGATGAAATGGAGAGAAAGGATCAAGGAAGAATCGAATCGAGGCAAACTTAAAAACTTCAGGATAAAGAAATCTCGAATAAATAAAAACAATATTTATATGTTTTGGATGAATCCAAATAGTCACCGATATTCAATAAACAAATAGTCATCGTACCACATAGTAACGATATTAATAATATTTTCATTAACACATACAAATCCAACAGATATTTGCCAATTATATTGCTCAACTAGAGTTGATTAAGTTCGACCAAACCATATTTAACAAATTTGAAAAACCTAAAAGATGGAATTGGTCAAAGGTGTTCTTATTACCTATTTACATTAAACAGTAAATACTAAAATCAATACACACCCATCAAAGTAAGAACAAGAACTTACAGGGTCGTTGAAAATGAAGATCTTACATACCCAACCTGGTAGCTCAACCTAAAGAGCAATACTCCCTCTTACGTATTGGTCCACCATTTGTAACTAAGGTTTACAAATATATATTCTATTTCAACCTCGCGATTCTTTCATTATGTTTGGTGTTTTATAATCCCCTGGACTCTGGATTGGACCCATTATTCATATATTCTAACTTCTTTATAACCTTAAAAAGTTTTTTTTTTCTCTATATGAAACTAGCGGTAATGAATTAGAAATGAAAATAAAAGTTAAAACGGTAGAGAAGCTAATAGTTTTACTAATTTAACTTTTAATTGGGTGCGGAGTGGCTCATTGATAGGGCACTGAGTAGCCATGCCGGAAATCCTGGTTCAAATCCCGCTGCAGGCAGTTACTTTTATT
Source organism: Troilus luridus (assembly GCA_964056705.1). Lineage (NCBI taxonomy): Eukaryota > Metazoa > Arthropoda > Insecta > Hemiptera > Pentatomidae > Troilus > Troilus luridus. The sequence goes on along the minus strand of OZ057413.1, from coordinate 110,158,066 downwards.
TAGTCTGTTAGCGGCGGGAGATGGATCATGCGGGATCTAGGATCATCCCGGGGCTCACCCAGCCTCTATAAAATATTATAAAAATAGGGTACCTAAAATAAGGGGGGGGGACCTGGCGGTTGAGCGTGACCTAGGACAAGTCACATCCTTGTAGAACCGTTGTCCATGAAACGGTACTGAACGGTACTCTACCATGTACTGAACCCCAGACTCGTTCACGGGTAGTAGTGGTTACAGCTTTTTTTTAAACTTTTAAATAATGTTTCTAAATAAATAGAGTAAACTTAAAATTAATAGATAACAATACTAACGAATAAAAAAATACAAATAAGTACATTGTAAATAGGAAAAGGTAAAACTGGTAAAAGGAGACTCCTGTAACTCTATATAAATCGCGGCACAAGTATAGAATTTAACAAGAGTATTGTGTTCAGGGTTGAAAAAATATTTTATCTCTATAAAAGATGTCAGTTTTTGGTTTCAAATTGGGTAAGTCATATTGTAAAAATAATAAGGATCTAGGAAATATAATTAAAACAGAATACTCCAAAGAGAATATGCGTATCTCTAAGAAACACAAAGAGTTATTTAAATAAAGAATAGCTCAAAAATTAGCTTTAATAGAAAACAGAACTTTTTAAAAAATATATATTTATTGAAATTTACAACTGTGTACAGAATACATCAAGTAAATATAATGAATGAATGCATGTAAAGATATGTATACATGAAAAGACAAGTAGAGAAACTACCTAGTGGTAGAACTCAAATAAAAATTTCAGCTTAGAAGGTCACGAGGCCATTTTCTTTTTAGACGCCACGGAGGATTATAAGGAATTGAAGAGGTTGCGCGGTAGAAACTGGTGGGTCTGAGTGGAAATGAAGTTTGTCATGAAATGATTGATATCGGATTCGGGCCAAATCAGCAATAAACGGGACGTTAAGGTCATTATGGATTACTTTGTTCGTAACAAAGTAAGAAGCATTGAGGATTTTCCGAAGGTTTTTGGATTATAAGGATTGAACACGAGAGGAGTTCGATGGATTAGTGGAGCCCCAAAGCTCTATTCCGTAAGTCCAGATGGGTCTAATGATTGTCATCTATATGAGTCTCTTGTAGTTAATTGGGAGCTTAGAGCGTTTATCTAGTAAATGTTGAAGTAGCCTGAAACGGCGAGCTGTTTCTTGTCGTTTCAGTCTAGTATGAGTATTCCAAGTTGAGCATTTGTCAAGGTGTAGTCCTAAGTTCCAGATCTGTTCTACAGGACTTAGAAGGATGTTATTAAACGATACAGGAGGGTAGGAAGTCGCTGGTTTACGACGGAGGGTAAAGGTGGTTTGAGATTTGTGGGACAATATTTTAATCCTCCAGTTTTGACACCAATTTTGTAGGTCAGTGATGTGGAATTGAAGAGTATGGGATGCTATAACTGGATCAGTGTTGACAGATAATAGACATGTGTCATCTGAGAAAACAAAACGAAAAAGTAGAAAATAATTTTCAAGTTTGAAATTAAGAATAGAGTGATGAAGAAAAAACATTTTATCGTTAAAAATAAAAACATAATTTTCATTAAGAATCTACTTTTACCAAATTAGCCAATAAAGTATATAGAACTATTACCATGAAGCTCCCAACGCTTTTTTACGACAAGATGAATATTTTCGTTATCACTCAATTCTCATTTTAAACTTTTTTATTTTTAATTAAAAAAATTAATTAATGTTAATTTTTTAATTTTCAGTTCGGCTAGATAGAGAAGCGCCTGTTTTAAACTACGATTATTCGGGGCATAACAGGGGAAACTTAATTAATTATCTATTGTCATCGGTCCTTGAATAGTGTAAAAAGTTTCAATTTGATTCTATATTCTGAAGTGGGATTCTGTATACGAATATCGATTTTAAAGATTATGGCATATACATACATAAAGGTGAAGCATATACAAGCGTGTTAAAAAAGTTCTTAGTCTAGAAATCTTGATGAGAGTGTCGAGTCTTTGATTTAATCTAACACACAACCAGTTTTATCTGAATACAAAAGCGGGGAGGAGTTTTTAAGATAAATACAGGACCTTAAAGACCTCCCATTAGGGTGGACAATTTGGAAATTATACCTAATAAATCAACCACTAATAGATATTTTATTTTAAAAAATAAAATCAAAATAAATCAAAAACAATCCAAACTCCTTGAATATGATGGCACGGTTCTCTTACCGCTGCGTGGGCGAAACGTGCACCGGAGTTCCATGTTCTCAATAGGAACCATTAAATCATTTCTGGCATATACATTCAATCATCTTCTAAGATTAATTATCATTCCTTAACCATTAATGTGAATAATTCTCGAACGTGAACCTGCATAAATTATACTTCTTCACGCTTTGTTTTGTTTTTTTTTACTTGGAATAAATATATTTTAATTCCGAATAATATTATAGATAAAAATATTCCCCCGTAAAAATTAATTACTGAGGTAGCTTAATAATAATAAGGGGAAAGCTCTATCTTTGCTGACAAATATCTATGCAATGACACTAATTAAACCCAAATTCGACAGATCACTGCAAGCAATCCTCCTGCCTAGGCCTCGGTCTACCCCACAGACATTCATCAGTCAGTACAGCTCTTTTATTTTTAACTTTTTAGGAATTATTTCGTTACTCCGCCCAACTTTGCAAGCCCTTCGTAACCTTCGCAAAACTATCACTTCAATAATATTAAATTCAATAATATCCGGATCTCAGCGTATAATGAGGAAGTAAATATATTTGGGCATGAACTATAATTTATACTAATGTTTCCAAATTTACGAAAATGTTTAAAAAAACACGCATTTGAAGATTTTAATCAGATTATAATATTTGATAAGAAAGCCTTATACCGAACAAACCAGGGATTAAATTTACAACAAGCGGTTTCACTAACAGACAAATTATACAAACTTTGCCGACAGATGATATTTAGGGCGTAATTCCTGTATGTCCAGAGGTTGTATACTATTGGATTATGTATCCCTCATTCATGAGAGAATATATCATGTAATATTCAATGCAATATTACTCATGTGTTTCTTATGTGTCTCGAGAAAACTTTATAGAGCAAACAAAATAAGATGTAATAAAACTAGGGGAATTTACTTATCTAGTATTATTTAGTATTTACTTATTTAATTACTTAGTATTTTGCTATTTTTATACAAATAGAATATTTATGTATTTATATAGAAATATTGTAAAAAAAAGAAAAAAAAAAGAACTGCTCTAAATCTTTTACTTTTTTCTCTTACTGACACCAACTTTTAATTTAAAAAAATAATTTCAAGAAAATCAATTTTTTTATAAACGATATTATTATTAATTGCATGAAAATTATTCCTTCAGTAAAAAATGAGAGATTTAAAAATACATTATACAGAAATATAAAAACACAACGACAAAAATAACTTGTTCATTTTAGGAACTCGGAACACATTTCAGCCATTAAACAACTACTGTACACAATATGCTGTTCATCACTCGAAAAAATGGTGTGTACATTTCAAAACAACATCTAAACAGATCATTCCTAAATATCGAGCCAAGAATGTTCCTTCGAACACAAACAAATGCAGCTCGTCATAAATGTTTTCAAACCCAGAAAAAAACCAACTGTAAAATTAAATATAACTTGTCTTTATTGTTTCAGATCGATTTCACATCAACACTTTTATTAATACTTACTATTGGCATGGAGGAATAATTACAAGGAAACCACGCACACAGTATAGTAAATAAAATAGGTTTAAAAAAAAAAAAATAATAAAAATGAAAAAAGTTTTCTCAAGTGATTTTTATCTATTTCCCACGGAGGCTTACAAATAAGGAAGTTCTTAATTAGTAATTTATTTGTATTGCCTTTAAAAAAAAAAAGTACAAGAAAAAGCAAGGATGTTTTTGGTCTAGAACCTACAAACAATGAAATTAGCTGAAAAATCAGCTTAAATTTATAAGTAAACTTTTAATAAATCAAAATATAATTAAATAATAATATTTTTAGAACAAACAAAAACATTTTCAAGTAAACAAATAAATAAATACCTTAGTAATTGCATCAAGATTTTATTATTTTTTTCTTCGATAGTTTTATACTTTAAAATATTGCCTTGGGTGTACCTCATGACGCTTTAAAATAAGATTTTAACACCAACCAATTTAACAGACTTAGTTTTCCGTCAAAAGGCGGGAGGTCTTTAATTGGACCAAACATAAGGTTAGGACCTTTCAACCTTAACCTTATAAATATTTTCTAAAATTTATAGATGGTTGGCTGCAAAAAGAATGGAAATGAAGAATGATATAGTTAGAGATTGGTATCCTTTAAACCACATCTTGTGTAATCAAGACCGCGAGTCCCAAATGCTAATTGCAAGCAGTCAATGACGTCTCTTAAGAACTAGTATTGATTCATGCTAATGAACTTCGAACGAGTACTAGAACGTGCCCTCGTTTTTATTGTACACGGCACGTTTCAAAAAATAAAAAGGACGTTACCTACACAGAATTTGCCACAGCTTATTTTTTATCAATCTCTAAGCTTTACAGTAATCAACTTCTTAAATCTATCTGATTTTAAGAATAAAACGTGGACGAAAGAAGTATAAAACTTTAAGCGTAACGTACCACCTATACTGTACAATCTGGAATATAAACTACACATAAGTGTACTAAAAACAAAAAGACCCATGTGGCACGCCAGACTTTTTTAATAAGCACTTAACATCATAGCTGCTGGTCTTTTATCAATCACTTGGGTATGACAGCAGATAATTTACTACTTAACCAGTTCCATTTGTTATCTAATCCGACTGTCAGAAGCGACAGAATGAGGGAGAGGTTGTCATATTGTCCTAATTATATGTATGACATAAATTAACTCTTTGAATAGAGTAAACATTTAAATAAATTTTAAAGTCCCAGAATCGCTCTAATCATTCTAAACCAAAAACTTCACCATAAACTTATGAATCTGTACTTTATTATTCCACAAAAAAACTGCAGAACATGAAAAATAATCATCTTACAACTGTTGGTAGAATTGGTAGATAACCTGTAAAAACATAGGACCAAACTACTCACAAGTATAGACGAACCCCCGTAGATACCAGAAATCAGATGAATCAATAAACAATAAGTTATTGATATAGAGCTGTAAAGAATTGAACTGTTGGTTTGATTTCACTATATAAATCGTTACACAAAGACCTGAACGTCGTGACTGACACAACCAACAAAGACTACAAAATATTTCATGACTCTCTTGCTGAACACCGAAACATTATTTATTTTAAAGGTACAAACATTACTGGAAGGCACATTACCACAGAATCCGACAAGGAGATAGAAACGTCTCTGGAGCAGGGATAAAGCACTGTTACAAAGAGATGAAGCACGCAAGGAGTATCTCAAATGAGAGGTTTCTATATCCACGCTTCCACGTGAATCCCTTGGGGGGGGGAGGGTTACAAAAAGTAATATGTGTCAAATCGGAATAAATTTTTACTATTATGTTTATTAATTTCACGACAATTATTTACAGAGCCTTTTACACACTATGATTCCTACATCTGCAATCTCCTCCAATTCAAATTCTCAGTCCAGCACCATGAAACAAAATCTAGCCTTTCAAATTTCAATACTCCTTACAGAACCAAAATATTCGAGCGTCCCTTTCTCGCCCACTTCACCACAATATGGAATTCGCTTCCACCTAATATCCGCGAAGCTTATTCTTACATCCTTATTTAAATCCTTCCTTTTCTAATATCTTCTCACTTTCCAAAAAGTTGCTAATAATGGATTTTCTTGTTTAGTCCTTTTTTTCTTTTAAAGAAGAAATACATTAAATTAAGAAGTCCTAACATCCTAGCTAATTTTATTTGCTGTTATTTATTTATTCTCTTTAGTTGGTTAGTATTCATTCTATCATGATTTGTACTTTATTTTATTTACTATTTTGGAACTTTGGTATATACTTTATGGTTTGTATTATCTACCCTTCTGGACAGATGTATATTATGTTTTTTTCTGTTCATGTATGTTATGTTATTCTAAAACGTACTAAGTTCCATAGTTAAGTTACTTTTCAATTCTATAATTATATTTTAGAAGTTTAATGGGATAAAATACAGAATCTCTGCATGAATAAATGTTACTACGTTTTAAGGCCAGATGAAGTAGTAACCTTATAAAATATTATTAGTTTTAATCATAAAAATTAAATAGTTTTTTTCGTAAAAGAAAGAGCATTATCTTAACTTATTTTTCACATTTTATTTTTAATATAATAATTTAAACGTTTAATTTCATAATTGTTTAGAATAATTTAACTTAAAAGGTTATTTAATTTGTTTAGTGATAAGTGTAAAGTATTGTAATAAGTTTGAAAACATATGTTACAAAAGAAGAGAGAAAAACAAAAGCGGAGTCCGGCTTTTGTTCGGTCCGGCGAGACCGAGCGAGACAGAGTGTTAGCACGAGCCTCTTGACGTGCATATCGCAAGCTATAGCTCAGAGTTGTTTTTTGTGAATTTGAAGAAGATACTAATTTGCTGCCCACCTGCAGGTGTAATTAGTTTAAACTTAGTCATCAATTCGACCAATTCGAATTAGCCCAGCCGATCATCTCAACCTCTATTGTCTCAACATCTTCGCTCGCCCTGCCGACGAAAATCCTCTGTCTTCTCAACATCCAGCTCGCCCTGCCGAGAATCTACTATCTACTGAAATCTACTTCCACACGCAGATAAGAGTTTTATTATATCATTTCAACAAGAAACATTCATTATTTAAAAGGTAAGCATTCATTATTTTGTAATAGATTTTATTTGTAATTTAATAGAGTTAAATTTATTATGGTAAGATTAAATAATAATTGTTTTATTTTTGTTGTTAATTAGTTGTTTATAATTTAGTTAATATTAGTAACTTCATTTTCTAATTATAAAAACGTTTAAATTGTTCTTTCTATTTAATTAATTGTTGTTGTTTTTCATTCTCAAAAGTATTAGTTATTTAATTTATGAAAATTGATTTATGTTATTAGTTTAATAAAAGGTTACAATCAAAATGACATGCGATCTGGTATAATTGAATCAGAAATTTATTTTCCTTATCCGTTTCGGAGCTCTCATCGAAAGGTCCAATAACTATTTCGAGGTTGCTCAAACACTATGCATACTTATACTAACAAAGAAGTCAATTCCTCAAGAACTCTTAGTCAACTCCTCTAAACCATACCATAGACCGATTACAGCGAAATGAGGAAACCTATATAAATAAATGATAATGCAGGGGTCTACTACCGCATGTGGCGCAGTAGAGAGCACACCGATATTCAATACATCGTAACGAATCCGCTAAACTAAATCCGACCAGAACGAGAATCCTCGTAAACAGTGGTTAATCCACCAGCAATTAAAGTAGGATTTGGTGGGATTACTTCAAAGGCGAACGAAGGACTTAGTTCGGAGCCATAGGAAGCGCTTAAGCTTGCATTAGAAGGAATATTAAGCTATCAAATGTTAATGCCCGAGAAGACGACAAATGGAGACCCCAGCAAGGGATAGAATAATTTATTTGTTTTAGCAAACAAAGCATACAAAATCGAACCCTGACGATACTAAAAACACCCTCTCTTGGTAATAACCTAACAGCGTGTGGTTCCAATATTGGCTCGCACCGTCAGCTGTTTATTGGATTCACCACCAGTCGCGGAATATTATATCTACCCGTTGTCCATAATTACAACCAATATCGTTTAGTGAAACCAAAAAGATATTTAAATATTTATATTTTCAACAACTGTTATTTCCAGCAATTTGTTTTCCGGATACTGTTCATTTCGGTATTCCCCCATTTTTTATTTTAATAATATGCTTTTCTATATTATTTAGCTTTTCGGCGGAATTTTAAACATCTACGAGTATACCATTATCCGAGAATCTTATTTTTTTACGAACCAATAAAATTACTACAAATGTTTTAAAATAATATATTACACGGTGATCACTGACAACTTCTTTATACAACAGAGGGGCTATACTTTTTTTTTAAACACCGAAGTAACAGTATTCATCGATTAACACATGCATGACTATCGACTTATTGACTTCATAATGGCCTTAAGTACCAAAGTTCGACGTGATGTACTTAATACCGTGTTTATTCTGTGTGATATATGGGTCTTGCTTGTGTGCAGCTGGTTCGTGTACCGCCATGCATAATCGAAGGCACCATCTACACATCATCCATCACCGGCCACAGTTGCGTTTCATCATCTTTTACCCTAATCAACTCTCCTGATGTTAGTTCTTCCCATCTAATTTAAGTACAAGGATCACACATCCTCTAAGAAGTTATAGTAAATTTCATAGTGTTAATCGTAGTTAATTTAATTAGATAGTTATGTTCATCTCCATTTCATAGCAACTCTCTCAATTTAAATGATTGTATTATAATTAAAGTATAAGTAAAATATAATCTATTTAGACTGTTAATCTAAATCGGCAATTTATACAAACTGACATTCCTAATATTAAATAACATTTCTTTTTCTCACATTAAAGCTTTATGATTTGAGGGAAATGAGGATTTGAGAGGGGTGGTTTGTCCGAAATCATGTTCCGCAGCCAGGTGTTTCCCCTCATTAAGGGTACCCACTTAATATAGGCTGGGTGAGCTCCAGGAGGATCGTCAGATAGCACAGGGCCCAACTTTAACAGATTAAATAATTTATCTCCTCCACCCGGAACCTACAAAGCAACTCAATAACGCTCTACGCAATGAGACATCCCGCTCCTTACTTATCTGTATAACAAAACCGGGCAGACCTAACAAGCTTAAATGTTAACATAAACAGTTTTATTAACCGACTCAAACCATTGGATATATTTCCTCCTCTAATCAATCTTCACATTCTCAATTAATGGAATGGATAATAAAACTCGGTTTCCTAACCCAACTAATGATTTCATTTACCTGAAATTTCTCATTCAACATACGACACTTAGTAATTTGCAAGTGAAAACTAGGCCGCTGTGCTACAAGAATATCCAGGAGTGCACCCGGCTCCATTTTCTTACTAACAGGAAAACTTATTTAGCAGGAAGTAATAAGCGGGGAAGGCCTCGTTGTATTAGATTAGCTGGAACTAATGCAACGGGGGAGGCGAATATACCACCACCGACTGGGCAAAACAAGTGGGGCACAGGATTTGATCCGTTACCTTTGGCAAAACCGCTGTAGGAATACTTATAGCACACCTCACATCAATAGTCCAAACAGGCTAATCAATTAGACAGCAACAGCACTCCAAGATTCCGCATCAAAGACACCTGTAGATATCCGGATTGAATACAAACATACACAAACGCGTGGGTTCGCAAAGTCAAAAATGAATATCTATGACATCTCCCAGATCTCTAAACCGAGGTCCTAAGAGTTGTACACCTATTTAAAATGCTTAATGCAGTGCGAAGATTATTATTTTGGAACATATAACTACTATTACATGGAAATAATTTAAACTAAAAAGACAAAATGGTACTTTAGGATAAAGTGTATCAATTTCTCTACGTATAGCATGACGATTCCAAAGAATGATTTAAAAACAATAATTGTCACTTGATTTAATAAAAAGATTCCGGGCCAAATCTTGCAAAGCCAGGGTTTTAAATGAGAATGAATCAGTAGAAGGGAGAAAAAAAATCTGAAAAGCTGACTAATCAGTTGTTGTTTTTTTGCTGTAGAAAGTAACAACGATTCGGAGACTAAAATGTTTCTTAAAAGTTAGGAAATAAATCTGGCCTTTTTTGCCAACTAAGACTGTCGCAGATGAACTTTTCTGACTCAAGGTCTTAGAGGAGTAGCTCAGAGTGTTGTGCGCTGAGTTGGTATGCTGGATTCGAATCCGGCTGTAGCAGATAAATTATTTTAACTATTAATTAAACGCTAGAAATGAACCCTGTGTGATCTGCAGTTCCTCCTAGGGCTACCCAAGCCATGTCAATGTGCCATAGAAACAGTGTAGAACATTAAAATTTATTCTATATACAGTTTGGAAAAGTTTGAGATATTAAAGAACATATAATTATACAACTTACGAATATTAATAATACAATAGTTTCAAAAATAAGGGTATTTAACAACACAAAAAAAAAAAGGTTGCTCGTATATCATACGACCATCGTTGGCAAAAGATTGTTCGGTCTCTTCTTGGCATTCTAAGATTCCTATATATAAAGAAAATTAAAGTAAAGCCATAGCCCAAAGCTGTTCTTCACTTTATAATGTAATCGAATTAGTTCTCGAATAAACTAAAGACGAGAGACCCCCCAGATGTAGCGCTGTCATCGCCTACAAGACCACACGTGTTTCAATACAAAAGAAATATTATAAGTTTCTTTTAGAGAGCTGGGCGTTTCAAGTTAAGAACAAGCGTATAAGCATCATAATGAACCGCTTTTTTCCCTAAGCCGTTCAGCTTTCTTCAGGCCATTGTTAGCAGTAGAGCCCTGTTTGGGTTTCAATGAAACGTGAAGTACTCTGTTTCGGTTACAGATCCGTCGTAAATGTTAAAAATACACGCTTATTAACTTATTGTTGGTGAGAAACAGAAACAAAAATATAGAGTGAGGTGAGAAATATAAAACAAAAGTATACATAATACCGACAATAGGGTCTAATACAAAGCTTAAAACCAACAAAGGACATATAGACCACCCTATAGTATTTTGAATGAATGTTTTTGATATTTTTAACGTAAGAAAATTTTGTATGACAATACCAAATTATGACCACGAAACTGATAATTTGCTAATAAAAAAAAATTTGAAGTTCTCAAAAAAACTAATTATGTACGTGCAGCCCCGGTGAATAAGTGGTTGTCTAATACAGATGAGTTTATAATATTTCGGGAAGCGGAATCGCGTTATTCTAGTAGTGGATACGCAGTTAAGTCAGGCATTAGTAGAGACACTGATTCATATCATTAACGATATTTTCGCGAATTAAAGCATTAAATGGTGTTTTTAGCAATAAATACGTTAAAACGCGAAATAGCAGCGATTTTAACGACAAGACTCAACAAGATGGTGCTAAAAGAGTTGAACTTGTTTGTAACTAAAAGCAAAATCCTTTAATGCTCGAAAGATGAAAGTGCGTAAATATATTTCTTAAAAGAGAATTATCCTGAAATGGAACCAAAACTTTTTTCTAGTCCTGTCATAACTAGATGGAACTCGTGGATTCATGCAGTCGAATAACTAGTTGAATACAATGATGCTCTCATCCATTTAATGAAGGAGTATGTACCAAAAAACTCGAGTATTGATTACAATTTAGAGCAGTTTCCAGATAGTAGTAAGGCAATTTTGATATTTATTCATTAGACATTTGTTGACGAAGTGTATGGCCTATTTGTCAAATTTATAAATGTATTAGAAGGATCAAAATATCCATATCCTCATTGTTTTCCCTGCCAAAGCCTTAAAGGCTGTGCAGGAGCTAAAGAACCAGGCTATCTTAATCCAAATAAGAGAGAATCGTCAGAAGAGTTCTGTGAAACCGGCATCTCATATTCTGAACCTTCAAGACAACAGCACTAATCTATTTCTTGAGCACGTAAAAGCTTGCGGCTTGCACCAACATTAAAATCTGTTGATGTCAGTAAATTCCTGGAATGTAACAGCTATTTTCAAAGACAGCTTGTAGAGCAAGTGAGGGATGGAGTCACTGTAGACATAATTAAGCTACTCTTAGCTGTAAAAATTGTTCACAGAAAATTTGCTGAGGCAGCTCTGATGACTGTGTGGGCCCCTGTGAATAGTGTTGACGCAGAAAGGTTTTTTAGTCGCTATAATCTTGACAGATCGTACAACGAACATGACAACACTCTACTGTAGAAACATGTGTCATGTTGAGTTTCAATCAATAATACAGTAAACATGTTTCAAGTGATTTTGCTAATTTTATTCTTTTTCCCCTCTTGCCAACTCCCATCCCTCAAACTTATCCTTTTTAGCTATAAACGCAAACTTAAAGCTATAAAAGGAAGTTTTTCAAAAATGAATGCTACATTTTTTAAAAATTAAAGCAATGATTCAGTGTCTATAGGCATTAGTTAGAGAATGATTCATTTCTTATACTATAACTCCATTTCAAGCCAACAACTACGAGAATGATACCATTCCGCTACCTTAAGTTACAATTCAGCACAAAATTCGACCACTTATTACCCGGGGCTGCAGATATTTATAACGTCTTCACCAAACTAGATATAGAGATATTTGTATCAATAGATGAATTAATGTAAAAAACAGTCTATAGACAATTAGGCCATTCTCGATCATTTCGAGCTTTAACTTTTTTAATTTACGGAGTGGAGCTTTGGGGCTCCACTAAGCCATCGAATTCTCCTCGTAACCAATCCCTACAATCCAAAATCCTTCGTAAAATCCTCAACGCTCCTTATTTTGTTAAGAATATAGTCATCCATAACGACCTTAATGTCCCATTTGTTGCTGATCTGGCCCGATCTCGGTATCTATCCTTTCATAACAAACTTCATTTCCACTCAAACCCTCTAGTTTCAAACCTAGCTTCCTCTTCAATTCCCGATAATCCTCCGAGGCGTCTGAGAAGAAGATGGCCACGTGACCTTCTTAGTTGAACATGCGATTTGAGTACCAGTGGGTAGTTTTTCTACTTGTCATTATATCATGTCATTATGTATCACTCAGCCAATTTACTTATATTACTGTAATATAGTTGTAAATATCAATAAATAAATAATAAAAAAATAAAAAAACTTTTTTTAATACGATGAAGTGTAATATGTAAAAACGTTTTAACCGTAACTTTACTAAGGTAACAAATCTAACTGAAAAGAAAAATCGAAGAGTAGATAAAATCACGATTAAAGTTTGAAAATTCCCCATTTGTTTACTTCACCAGAATTTTATCAGTTCGAGGAAAGTTTTAAGCTTTCGAATTTTCCCGATTTTTGGAATTATTTCGAGGTAAAAGGATAGATATCTTCTATTCTAGATCGGTTTTACAAGCTGTTATCTTCCATCTGCGAAAGTGTAACGGTGAAGCGTTTCACTATCGTGAGGAATATAGACTACAGAAAAGGTAGCATCGTTGGCCTTATAAATCCGGGGAACATGACAAGAATGAGGAGAAGGCGATGAGATAAGCTAAATAATTTATGACTACCCGCTGGTGGGATGGCTAAGTACAATGTTCCTTCCTGCGGAGGGAACAGGAGCCAGCGTCTGATTGATGGATGGCTTCATTGTGTCCGCCAGGATTTAGTGGGATAGCCGTGCTTCTAGGTCCCCTATCTAGCTTTAGGATAGTCTAGTCATATCTCCAAATTTTTTAATTAAAATTTATTAAGAGAATTAAACTGAAGTGTTAGACTACAGATTTAAATAAGTAGGTCTCATACAAATCAGTTAACATACATAGATGGAACTTCTGGAATCTGGAAACCCTACTTGGCTCACCTACCCTCTATGAAGAAGTAGGTATTCTTAATTGTGGGAAAAGGTGGCGGCTAACCTCAGCTAAATCCTACATTTGCGTAACCGATGGCTTAGAAACACTATAGTCTCTGCCATGTACTTGCCCAAGACTCTTTCTAATGTCTCTTTGTAAATCTGATCTTAGATGTTATCGACTTACAAAAATCACCTTAACTTTTGTATGCAGTTAACATTGAAAAATGCATGAAAATATTCAAATAAAAAATAGTTAGAACCACTGTAATCTTTGGGTTCAAAACGTAGTAGATATTGCAGTGTTTCGAAGACAACAGTTATGAAGGGAGTTGATTTGTCCTAGACAATTTCAGCTGAGTTTATGTAGAAGGACACAATTAGTAGATTTTATTAAACGGTCATCACAGTACAGCAATACTGGATGATGTAAAAAAAAAAAATATGTCTTTTACCGTTAAATCCATGAAAGCTAACCTCAGCTAAATCCTACATTTGCGTAACCGATGGCTTAGAAACACTATAGTCTCTGCCATGTACTTGCCCAAGACTCTTTCTAATGTCTCTTTGTAAATCTGATCTTAGATGTTATCAACTTACAAAAATCACCTTAACTTTTGTATGCAGTTAACATTGAAAAATGCATGAAAATATTCAAATAAAAAATAGTTAGAACCACTGTAATCTTTGGGTTCAAAACGTAGTAGATATTGCAGTGTTTCGAAGACAACAGTTATGAAGGGAGTTGATTTGTCCTAGACAATTTCAGCTGAGTTTATGTAGAAGGACACAATTAGTAGATTTTATTAAACGGTCATCACAGTACAGCAATACTGGATGATGTAAAAAAAAAAAATATGTCTTTTACCGTTAAATCCATGAAAGCTAACCTCAGCTAAATCCTACATTTGCGTAACCGATGGCTTAGAAACACTATAGTCTCTGCCATGTACTTGCCCAAGACTCTTTCTAATGTCTCTTTGTAAATCTGATCTTAGATGTTATCAACTTACAAAAATCACCTTAACTTTTGTATGCAGTTAACATTGAAAAATGCATGAAAATATTCAAATAAAAAATAGTTAGAACCACTGTAATCTTTGGGTTCAAAACGTAGTAGATATTGCAGTGTTTCGAAGACAACAGTTATGAAGGGAGTTGATTTGTCCTAGACAATTTCAGCTGAGTTTATGTAGAAGGACACAATTAGTAGATTTTATTAAACGGTCATCACAGTACAGCAATACTGGATGATGTAAAAAAAAAAAATATGTCTTTTACCGTTAAATCCATGAAAGCTAACCTCAGCTAAATCCTACATTTGCGTAACCGATGGCTTAGAAACACTATAGTCTCTGCCATGTACTTGCCCAAGACTCTTTCTAATGTCTCTTTGTAAATCTGATCTTAGATGTTATCAACTTACAAAAATCACCTTAACTTTTGTATGCAGTTAACATTGAAAAATGCATGAAAATATTCAAATAAAAAATAGTTAGAACCACTGTAATCTTTGGGTTCAAAACGTAGTAGATATTGCAGTGTTTCGAAGACAACAGTTATGAAGGGAGTTGATTTGTCCTAGACAATTTCAGCTGAGTTTATGTAGAAGGACACAATTAGTAGATTTTATTAAACGGTCATCACAGTACAGCAATACTGGATGATGTAAAAAAAAAAAATATGTCTTTTACCGTTAAATCCATGAAAGATCTGTACTGTGCTGTTTCTAAGGTTGCGATTGTGAAGGGAAAAATATCGGAGATCTGCCACCAAATGTTCCTCAATCAAGATAACCTTCTTTACAGAGATTGGGTAGGCCAAGTAGGGTATAGAGATCCCACAAGTTTCATCTATAGCTGTTAACTGATTAAATAATAATCCCAGCGTGCGAGTCTAGCATCGAGCCCATAACGACGATAAGGATCTAAGGATTTTTTACTCTCATTCAAAAAGATCTCCTCCCGACCTATGAATCTGCAATCTTAGGTATAGAAGGTTGTTATGCTACCCACTAGACCACAAGTGACCCACCTGACTCTATGTAACAGGCAGAAATAGATATATCAACAAAACGTAGGTAGTTAGAAAATATAAAATTGACGATGTAGCCTCTTACCCCTCCCTGTAACAGCATAGTGAAGCGGAAGTGCACTCAGGATAGAGCACTCCATACATAGGATACATTTTATCTCCATGAATTTAAATTGCTACTACTGCAGTTCCACTCTGCTAGCTCCGGCTCAAAGCCGGTTTAATATGCAGATCCCTGCAGCTAAAATTTAAAAAAGCTTGTTAATCCAAAAAAAATAAAAATATATATATACATATTGCTAAAGAGGATCGGTGTAGCTCAAGGTCCATGCTCCTGATTTGGTCTTTTTAAGGTTCCGGATTCATATCCGGCTGTGGTAGATAAATGATTTCATCTAAACGACCCTCCTGGTGCTCACCCAGCCTCTATGTGGTTGAACTAAATTGGGGAAACACCTAGTGGTTGAGCCTGATCTCTGAACAATTTTTGGCCTAAACACAGTACAGTCCATGTACTGAACCTAAGACCCTTGATGGGATGTTGTTGTTTTTTTTGTATTTTTTAAAGAAAAAATGCACAACTTGATACCTGCAAGATTATGATAAAGTTAAGTCACCCAAATTACTCCTCAAAATATATAGAAAAGAGAAGAAAAACTTTTTCTAATTTCTTTTCTTATCAAAAAGTAAGAAAAAAAATCGAATCAATTAACTAAAGGTTGAATAAATGAATTTTAAACATTTATATAATTGAAAAACTTTTTCTTCGAGCTGCAAAAGATAAGGCTTCGGTAGAGGAAATATTTCTGTGCAATACAGTAAAAATAAATCTGCACCACAACGACCAATAAAGAGTATTGGGTTTAGTAATTTCTAACGACTTTCTAATGAGTCCTGGCAGTGTAACTTTTGAATTGATTGGCGATAAAACCAGGCGGTTGAGTCGTATTAGGCTGACAACATTAATATGATTTCAGTGTGGGCTAGTACGTGAATTTACAAGTGATGGAAGTGGAATCGTGTCATTCTCGCAGTTTTGGCTTGCAATGGATTTAAAATATAAATAATAACTCCATTTCAAACCAATGCCTGGTTTACGCTTTACGAAAAGCTTCTCCATACTATTCACCGGAGCTGTAGATCTACCATTTCTCAAATTAAACAAATATTAAGTAGGAATAGTACCTAATTTAATAATTTAAATTTTTCCAATCATTAAAATCTTGTAATATTTTAACCATATAAGCTTAGTGTAAGAATAACACAACCAGTAGATATGTTACAAGCGTTACCAGTAGATGTGAACACAGCCGTTTAATGTTAAGGCAACAGAATACTGGATTTTCGAGATCAAGTAAAACCAAAATCTTGTACCACTAATATCCCCGAAGTGTATCGGGCTTATTCTCATAGCCCTTGCTTTGAAATTGAGTTAAAATATAAGCAATAACTCCATTTCAAACCGATGCCTGACACGCTCGACGAAAATGACGATCCCACTTCCCTCAATACAGCTAACTCGTTTTGGACAAAAGTCGATTTAACCACTTATTCACCGGGGCTACAAAATAATCAGCAAGAAAAGAAATGAGACCAACAATACAAATAGACTATGGAGTAGCAATTGCATTGAACATTAAAAAAAAAGTTGAAAGGAGGGAACGGAGAAAAAAATCCATGAATACTTAAATGAAAATAAAACAAGGCGAGATCAAGGAACTCATTCTGTAGAAGGGGGAGAGGCGGATAGGATCCGTAGTAAAGGAAAGGAAAATAGAAAAAGGGAAAGAAAGAGAAGGTAGTGAATGGCCTTCGCGTGAAATGGAGCAGGAGATGAAAGGAGCGTCGTTCCAAACTAATGACTCCGTTGGAGCGCTAGCCATTTTAAGATAACTCCTGTGAATTAACAGAGCATGGAGAAGGGCGACCACAACTCAAGGGGAAATATCGGGCGGCTTAGCCTAGGTTATGTTACTCCGAGTCTTAGCCTCCACATCTTGATCTGTCATCCTAAACAAAGGGAACACTCCCCCTATCTCTCTCTCTCTCTTTATCCCGTTGCTGTCTTATTTATATGGAAAAGTACTCAATCCCGATGAAAAGCAACTTAATCTGAACAACCGTTACGCTAAATCATCCTGCCTAAGAACCGTACAACGAGGGATGAAGGCGCTTACAACTGCGCAGCCTGAATATTGGTAACAGTTTATTCCACAAAGGCTGAAAAAAGTTCAGTCAGCGAAAAATGGCTATGTTCAATAAGTAGTACTTCAACTTCTAGTGATCTAATACATTTCATTATTTTCAAAGTAATTTATATTTAATAGTTTAACTATTGCGATCAATTTTCATTGAATCCTGGAAGGAGCGGGCATTATCTCAAGGATTCCATTAAACAATTTATTATAATACATAAGAAAAAAAAACATGTGTAATTTATTGGTCAGATTTCGGCACTGCACTCACTGTCGCCGTATAGAAACTAATCTTTAAAACTAAATAATAAACGTATTAAATACTCTCTTAAATGGCTAATTCCTTAAAAACGTTTCGCTACACATATTGCCAGCTTTCTCAGGCCTTAATCTGAGCCAGCTAAGCTTTAAGCCGAGCAGATAAATAAGTTACCTCAAACCGGTTTTTTTATTATCGTTTAGATCTGCAACGTAGCAACATTGAGCTCAGTAACCCAGTATCCAACATTCTGGCTACCATTCTCTAAGTATCCAACATTCTGGCTACCCTTCTCTAAGTACCCAATATTCTGGCTACCCTTCTCTAAGTATCCAACATTCTGGCTACCCTTCTCTAAGTACCCAATGTTCTGGCTACCCTTCTCTAAGTATCCAACATTCTGGCTGCCCTTCTCTAAGTATCCAACATTCTGGCTACCCTTCTCTAAGTACCCAACATTCTGGCTACCCTTCTCTAAGTATCCAAAATTCGGGCTACCCTTCTCTAAGTACCCAATATTCTGGCTACCCTTCTCTAAGTACCCAATGTTCTGGCTACCCTTCTCTAAGTACCCAATATTCTGGCTACCCTTCTCTAAGTACCCAATATTCTGGCTACCCTTCTCTAAGTACCCAACATTCTGGCTACCCTTCTCTAAGTATCCAAAATTCGGGCTACCCTTCTCTAAGTACCCAATATTCTGGCTACCCTTCTCTAAGTACCCAATGTTCTGGCTACCATTCTCTAAGTATCCAACATTCTGGCTACCCTTCTCTAAGTACCCAATATTCTGGCTACCCTTCTCTAAGTATCCAACATTCTGGCTACCCTTCTCTAAGTACCCAATGTTCTGGCTACCCTTCTCTAAGTATCCAACATTCTGGCTGCCCTTCTCTAAGTATCCAACATTCTGGCTACCCTTCTCTAAGTACCCAACATTCTGGCTACCCTTCTCTAAGTACCCAATATTCTGGCTACCCTTCTCTAAGTATCCAACATTCTGGCTACCCTTCTCTAAGTACCCAATGTTCTGGCTACCCTTCTCTAAGTATCCAACATTCTGGCTGCCCTTCTCTAAGTATCCAACATTCTGGCTACCCTTCTCTAAGTACCCAACATTCTGGCTACCCTTCTCTAAGTATCCAACATTCTGGCTACCCTTCTCTAAGTACCCAATATTCTGGCTACCCTTCTCTAAGTATCCAACAATGTGGCTACCCTTCTCTAAGTACCCAATGTTCTGGCTACCCTTCTCTAAGTATCCAACATTCTGGCTGCCCTTCTCTAAGTATCCAACATTCTGGCTACCCTTCCCTAAGTATCCAACATTCTGGCTACCCTTCTCTAAGGGCTACCTTATACAAGTCATAAACTAAGTGCTCTTAATTTATGAATGCAAGATTTTCAACTGTACTTATTGATTAATTAATAACAACAATCTTGTTAATTCATTTAACCTCATCTTATGATTATATGGTTAACCTGACGATGCTACAGTGGGAGCCCTAAACTTTGTCTATCCAGGTATAATCAGGAAAGGGATCCTTAACGAGTATTCGACACCACACAGGCCCAAGACCTCCATTTTCTGAAGGGCGACATAACTAAGGATTTTTACTTCCTTCAGCGTACTCCTTAAGCATTGAATGTTATTATGCTAACCAACAAACCACAGGTGAGCCCCACCTGTAAATCTTGACAATCCTAAGAATATATTGTTAATTTATATATATATTTTATGTTAAGTCGGGAGAGGAGTGGCTCAGTGGTAGAGTACTGAGCTGCCATGCCGGAAATCCTGGTTCAAATCCCGCTGCAGGCCATGATTTTTATTTAGTCTGTTTGCAGCGGGAGATAGATCATATAGGATCTAGGACCCTCCTGGGGCACACCCAGCCTCTATAACAATATTATAAAAATAGGGTACCCAAAATAAGGGGGGAAAATCTGGCGGTTGAGCGTGACCTAGGACAAGTCACCTCCTTGCAGAACTGTTGTCCATGAAACAGTACAGTCTCTACCATGTACTGAACCCCAGACCCTTCATGGGTTGTAGTGGTACAGGTTTTATTTTTTTTTTTTTATGTTAAGTTAACTCAAGTTAAAAGTTTGAGTTTCTTGGAATTATACCAGTGGAAAAAATAATCCTGCTATCGAACTTGGATTTATCTTTAGAAAACATCGCGGTTGTTGATACCAAACTTCTTTCTTCAAAAAATAGAACACCCAAGTTTTCTATATCTTGGAAGCAGAAGAAATATAGTTTAATAATACCTTGAAGGAAGGAAAAAACTTTTTATTTTTGCCGCCATCTCGATGATTTATTCACTCGGCTTTCCTATGGGCCCTTTCGAGCCCTTTGTGAGGTCGACAAAAGCCCTAGGATTGAATAGCCTTTGTAGCCGCCCGTTAGTCGTCTGCCAGCAAGGCAAATAGTAAAGTAAAACATCCCTCTCTTAACTAACTTATTAATCATAAACCATATTTACATTGTCATGTCAACGTGATTTACCATAAATTTAAATCGGGTTAAACAAACATCCAACAGTCAACAGACCAGAAGATTAAGGTGTAGTAAGAAAATCGTTTTGTTGTGAAACGGATAATATTACATGAATATAGAAATGAAAAACTTCTGATAAGAACTAACATTTCGACTACTCTCTTATTATACTCTTACCTATCTGTACTGTACTGAATACTATCTCACAATATTAATGTGTTAATATTGTAGAGGGTATATATATGTATACATATATACATAAAAAATAAATCATATCAAGGAAGCATACAGTGATGACCATAAGGAACTAATATCGTAATGGATACATCATATGACTATTAATTAAGGTTACGAGTTGGTTATTAATAAAATATGAAATACGAACAATCAAATAATTATCATTACTACAGACTTATATTTTAATTTTTATTCCTATCCTAGGTTTAGGAGATTCAGATGAGCATGTAAAGATTCTTTGTATATTAACTTTATGGCTAATCGGAGGATGCTACAGTGGGTATCCTAAATTTTGCCTATCCAGGTTTAGTTAGTATAGAGATCTATAACTAGTGCCTAACACCGCTAAGGCTCGGGATCTCCATTTTACATCCCTTCCGAAATACGGCATAACCAAGGATTTTTTACTCCCTTTAAAAAAATCCTAAACCTACCTACCTACCTACCGTGCTGCGAACCAACGACAACGGTCATAGAAGTTTGTTATGCTAACCAGTACTAGTAACTCTGCTAGTAAAGTTTTGGAGCTGAGTAATGAAAGAATTCCCAAAAAATTAAAATTACTGAGCCGATTGGTAAACATCCGAGGGGTAGTCAGAGGCTTAGGTAGGATTGCGATAAGGGTGATCTTATGAGTTCGTGTTTAGGCAGTAATCCGTGGATGAGTTAGCAGAATTTGATGACATCGACATCTAGTCTTCGGGTTCTCTAAGCCTTATATTATTAATATTATGACTATTATATAAGCCTGTAATAAAAAAATAATAAGGTTTAGCGAACCTGGAGTTTACACCGGTAACACAAATAGACTTTGCCAACATACTTCCAGTACTCTTAATAATCGAATAAATCACTTCATTAATGATGTGATTAAATGTTTAATCAATCCTTAGGGCACTTGCCATTCCCTCATGTGGACAACAATAGCACTTTTAGATTTATTTTAATATATCCAACAAATTTACATGCTCAAAGTATTAAACCTTTATAAGGCTTCTTGTTTTTCTAAAAGACTATGTTTCCTATTTGAGGGTTATTCTTTCTATAAAAAACAAAAAAATCAAAATTCAATAACTAAGAATTATATTGTATCATTTCTAATACAAAACACAGCATTATAAGATAGAGTTAGTGTGTGATATTAGATTTAATTTTTTTGTAAATGTTCAAAATCGAAACGTGAACAACTTAAGCTATTATTAGTATGTGAATACAATAACCAGTAAAATACGACATAAAAACCTATACGTGAATAAAGTAAACACATATTCTCCCAATGGTTAAGTCTTTATCGGGTAATAATTTTAAATTAAGTTTTTATATTTAAAATGCTTAAAAAAATATTGAGCAAAAGCTCAAAAGAGATATAAAATATATATTAAGACATTTGTGGAAAAATTTCAACCTGTAAACTTTAAGCCTCTAAACTCTAGATAGGTATTTTTTTCTGTTTTACTTTGGAAACTTTTTTCGGAGGCTTTTTTTGTTGGAATTTGTTCACTAATGTCTAAAAAATAATTAAAATATATATATTGGTATGAAATGAGTTTACAAGATTAGAAGAATTACAATGTTTTGACTGGAGCTTAGACCGGTTCGTGTAAAGGGATAGGATAGTCACCTTGGCCGAAAAGAAACTGTGAAACTGTGCCAAAGCGAACGAAAGTGTGAACCCTGCGGCGTTCAGTACTGACATTCCAACAAGTGTGCGCCTGACATTCGACTTTTACCGACTTTTTCTTTATGTTAAACACATTTCACATTAAACAAGGTGTGGAAGGATTGGAAATCAGATATACCTGTATAGAAAGGAAGAAAACTTCTTATAAAATTATACTCTATATTCATTGCAGATTATATTAGATAAAATATGATCGACTAACATCCTTCGTAGTGAGATAGAAACGTGGCGGATTATATATAAAGAACAACATTGAACAAGTTAAATAAAAACTTAATGGGGATGTAAAAACTATGACAAAAATAAACATCAGACAGCGGCTAAAATTTATATATTTGTCGATCCATAATGTTTATATTTAATTATGTGAAAATTAAAAAAATAGGATTTCTACAGAATTTAAGGTCAATAACTTAAATTAATACAATCGGAACCAAAAAAGGGATAGGCAATTAGCGATGCTATAGTATTTGGAATTTCCACTTGCTTCCAGAGAATACCAATTGTTTGGCCCAATAAAAAGAGACGTTGACGGGAGGATT
Source organism: Troilus luridus (assembly GCA_964056705.1). Lineage (NCBI taxonomy): Eukaryota > Metazoa > Arthropoda > Insecta > Hemiptera > Pentatomidae > Troilus > Troilus luridus. Next base: position 110,135,073 of record OZ057413.1, on the reverse strand, counting down.
GCTATAATACTAACCATTAAGAATACAATTTTAAAAGGGGTTGGTAAGAAGGAGGTATTTAGAGAGAGATTATTGCTAATATTAGTGATTTTATGCTTTTAGAATTTAATAGTTCAGTGTCATAGCTCAGTACAGGACTTCCTATCGCTTTCGGAGATTAGAGATTTTTATTATTGGTATTATTATAATTGTTTAAATGAATAATCAGTATAAAATAAGTCATTATTTTTTGTTCCGAAAGACTGTGTAAATTATATTCTAATTTTCGATGTCAACTAAATGAGCTAGTGCTGATGTTTTCAAGTTTTGGCTCATTTTCGGATATCGAGAAAATCTTCACTATATAGGACTATATACGAAATACTTAAACTTGGAGTTGTTAATTTTGTTTTGACAGAATTTTGTGAAGAGTATTTGATATGTCAAGACAAACTTTCCTTACCAATTTGGTTTGAAAGTCCAATTAAAAAATTAAATGACTAGCTTCGCTAATATTCAATAAATCTAAATACCAGTATTATATCATGTGTTTTATAAAATATGCCTCATTTTATGTGATTTCTAATAATTTAAAGCAATATTTTCAAAGCTCCTAAATCTCTAAGGCAATATCATATTTCAACCGTTCATTACGTTTTAAAATAAATTATTTCAAATCGTTATACAAAAAAAATTTCATCTTTGACAAAGAGAAAAATATATATGAAAATTACCCTACATACACGAAATAAATGTTATTTTAGCTAACGGTAATCAATATTGACTTTAACGAGAGATTTTCATCGGGTAAATGCACCAGAAACGTTATAAAAAATTACAATTTATACTGAAATACATAAATTATTAAATAAATTACTGATGGGGGTCGGGCAGGATAAACGATATTCAAGGTAATAGAATTTGCATTTAATTGTCAAGGTAAATAAACAAGAAACGCCTGCGGTGGAACAATGGTGCATTAAGGCAGTTCCAACAATGAACTCTAATTTAATTAGAATAACAATTAAGTGCAGTTTAAATCAGGATTGTTCGGGATCCGTAAGGCCTTCTCGTTTTGGGAAGCTGGAGTTATAAAGGATTAAGTTTGAAAAGTAACGAAATGATGCTATTCAAACCCCATCCGAAGAGATTAATCATCAGACAATGGGCTTAATTGATTGTTCCATCTTAATTCTCTGTATCAAGCACCATCGCGTTTTAATTGTTGAAAGGATTAAGTCAGGAGTAATTATCCTAAAAAATAAAAATTGAGACAACTTCGTACTTTCAATAATAAAAAAAAAAAAAAAGCCTCTGATGCGGGACATATTTTCAACTTTTGGCTGAATATTAAATCAAATAAAGAACTTTAGAAAAAAAATTAAAATATATATACAATTCACTTTTAAAAAATAAATATTTGATTGATATATTCAAAATCTAATAATTATTTTGGATATTACTGAAGGGTTTTGTAAAAAATAAAATTATAAAAAAATTACTCAAAATGAAGATTTTTTGACATAAATCGCTTTGCATGTTTTTTTATTAAAGGCTAAAAAAATTCGAAGCATGAAAATCAACCTAAATGCGGAATTGACAAGAAAATGTTGCTGATACCACAGTTCATGAAGACATTGAACTTACGAATGCCTATTTTTATTATTATAAGTAACTTTAATTTTGTTATGTTAAACAATTGATTATATGAAGGCCCCTTAATTTATTTAAGGACGTTTTAAATCAAGGAATATGAATGGGGAAGTACTATAAGGGGAATATACTATATTCATTATTCTTAAAATAATTTTATATTTCAGATAAACTTTGATGCGAATTATTGAATTCATTCAAAGCTACGAATCATAATATTACACCAAATTGCTTTCACATTATAATGAAACATTTTAACCTAGCACCCAAAACTATATATTCATATTTAATGATGAAACTATTTGGAAATGTTTAAACCAACCACATAATCTTTGCTATTAACAACACAAATCTAGCTGTATCAAACAAACATCTTAAAATGAATCGTAACATAAACTCATAAGGGATCGAACTATTATTATAATTAAATAATTACGCAAAAATAAGCTATCTGCATGACCTATTTTAATGCAAAACGCATGAAGAAATTTCCGCGGAGAAAATGATAACTCGTTTGCAAGAAACTGTATCAATAAATATTTCAACTGAAGGCGGCACAGATAGGAATAGATCTAGAAAGACCATAAGTTCGGTCATAATATTTTATATAAGAACAGAAGTTTATATATAACTCATGTTATATATAATTCTTTTATTCTCTCTATTTAGTGGTCCTAAGAGAGGATTTTCGCTTGCCACAATTTTGTTGCGCATTGAACCTTTTGTTATTGAAGTTTTATAAGTAGGAAATAACAATCTTAATAAGAAAGTTTTGAAAATAGGCACAGTAATAATAATAATAATAATGCATACGGTTTTAGCGATTAACTGAATTTACTGGATACGATCCCAGTGCTACAAAGGAGGCTGAAAACTAATTTTATCAAGCAATTTTTTAAACTGGAAAAACCTAAGAGAGCCAATATACAACAAGTACATTTTACAGAAAATGACGTAAAGCTAGAAGTGCAATTCTGTGATAAGTTCCAATCAAGACTATAATATTTCGTTTACAAATTACAATTGTTTTTATGTTTCCATTGGAATATTATACTTTACAGTATTTTACATAACAGGCTAATTTTATATTTAGAACTGTTGAACATTTTTACTAAAATAATAACTGATTCTATTTTTTTATCTTGCTTGCAGATTGAAATATACTAACATATGATCTTAAGAGTGCCTATTTTTCTAAGCTATTTTTAATGCTGTAAGTTATTTATTTCTAGATCTAAAGACGACCCTTTACGTTCGTTGATTAAGATTTGCAATACTGATTAGAACAACAATGAAATCTTATCGGGCAAAAGTATTGCAAAAGCACGAATGGGTGCATTACTTGTGAACCAAGTTTTTTATGTCATTCATTGAATAATACGAGCGTGCTTAGAAACATATGAAAAGATTTTAACGAAATATTCAAACTTCATAAGAATAATGTTGGCTCCTTCGTTGGCCTTACAGAGAAGTATTTTCTCCTCTCTCTCTCTTATACTTTACAATATTGAAAAAACTGGAGCTGTAAAATAAGTTCCATTATGCAAAGGCTGATATGACAAGTGGACAGACCACCTGGATCGAGGAGGAGGGATGAATATAAAAATAATGTGCAGGAGGTTGGCTGAGGTCACGATATCTCCGCCAGTTACGTGCTCTGCATCCAGCCAACGTATGCATCTTCACGCTTCCATCGTCCAAAAAACAAAAGGAATCTAGCAATTCCCACGCTTCCTCGCAGGAAATATAAATTGAGATAAGGCGAACTCAAGGCTGTTTATGAATGCAAATTAAGACTGAATAACCGCCCTGAGAAAATGCGAGATTCTTCGCAATGTCGTGTCAACGGCCGGTCCTTCCTTTGATTTTTTAAGAAAACAAAAGCAAAAGAAACCGATGGCTCCATTGCGATAGTGCCGATCCCTGTTTGAGAACCTTCTTCAGTCCACTACCATCGTAATCCAAATTCTCTAGATCACTCTGTTATCCCTCGGTTTAGAATGTTATGAATACATTCATAAACCTGTGAAGGGTTGTATTAGCAGAAATAGAAAGACCTAATTAGGTCTCACAGGGTCTCCATCTGGGAAAAGTTTTTAGGCCGGAGGGCAAAATCTTAAGATGTAAGCACTCACATACCAGTATAACCAAGGGGTTCTTGTAGTAAGTAGAAATTATTGTTTGGGATGTGAGTGCAATCATTCCACCTACTCGTGCGGTTACCTGTCATGTTGGCATTATCTTTGGGGATAGGTTCGTTACTAATACCAACAACTTAACAAGCCCTAAGACGGGCTTAGGTTAAGACACCTTCGCGAGGAGTTCATGCTCCACGATTCTGCGTTGTATAATCTCCTAAATTCTCCAAAGGCCTTATCCTTTTTCGGACCGAATATTCTACGCAATACCATACAGTTTAATAAAGTAAAATAAAATACAGTTATGTATTAGATAAATGGAGGTCTTTGATATAGATCTTGGAAAATTCAAAGTACTTGCAATTATGAGAAGGAGAAGCTCGGTTAAAGTCGCATTGTAACTAGATACATATACCATATACTAGATACCGAGTTTGAGGCCGGCTGTGACAGATACATTGTTTGTTCTGAACTAATGTGGATTGAACCTCCTAGCTTACATTATGTGTTGCCATTCATTAGGGGAAGTCGGGCCCATATTTAACTTTCTTGCACAACCGTCGGTAAAGCTATTTCTTAAAATTATGAAATGAAGATAGTACTTCTCGTGACTAGCACTATATCAGATGCCTTAACACACTACCTAACATTCAAGCAGTACATAACAAGTTAGCTTAGTACTATTTAAAATACATGAATATTACATCAAGTATATTTATTTTTATATCAAAATATATCGATATTATTTTAGTCTTTAAGACAGTAACGTCTTCGATATCGATAATAAAGATTTTAGCTACAAATAAATGACCACTCTATGAGATATGTAGAGAAGTAGTTTCAACAGTGATGATAAAGTTCTATGTTTAAACAAAACTTCACGACGATGGGATATCCCCTTGATTCTTCATAAATGCATTAATAAACATTTGGCAAAAAAAAAAAAAAAAAAATCAGCTAAGAGATATTACATCATACGATTTATTGCATCTTTAATCTACCTTTAAAGACAAAAACACGATTCTGCTCAATAATAAAGGTTGTTAATAATTATTCATAATTCGGAATGCGATAAATTTTGATAAATGATCAAATATACAGATTAAGTTAATAAATTTAAGTCATTAAGTTCCCTTATAAGAGTTAGGGAAGAGATACCATCGCTGTAGCCTTTCTTACTCAGGACAGTTTATTGCTTAAGTTGAAGCATCTTCTCTCTTAGGCTATGAGAAAACTTTTCTAATCTCTTATTGTGTAAAGCCATCCTTTTAAATATATATTTAAAAAAAACATATTAATACCTTCCAGAAAATCGGATCGATTCACAAAACAGAATAAGAAATTTCTTTTGACTATATTTTATTATAATTCTTGGAAAAAAATATGTCCATAAATTCAAGATTGATAATAGTTGAAGAGATTAAACCCTAATGCCTAATGGTTATAATTGATTTAATGGCTTAATATTTTATATATTATATATTAATAAAAGGGTTTATAAACGACCATGAAGAAAAATTACCCTAGCCCTCTCAAACTTAGGATTTTGTCCGAATAAAAAAAAATTACTGTAAAGAATCTGTTTATAATTTTTTACCGAAGTCACTGACTTATCAGACCCAAACTATCTACACGATTAGAACATTAGATTTTTATCCTTTTCACAAAAGGCTAAAAATATAATAATGAAAAAAAATCATTATAGAAATATGGAAAGAATGATATATAATTCTTAATATTAAATTGACTAAGATTAATCTATTATTTTTTACATAAATAATCGAATGGCAAATATAATTTCTCTTAATCATTAGCTTAGCGATTTTGAGCATATGAGGTATTGCTCCAAAGCTGACAACAATAATACAAATAATTGTTTAATACAATATTAAAATAATTGTTTAATTTTGTAATTAAATAGTTTTTATGATAAAAATAAGTCTATGTGGCCAGCTTAGAAAACAGTCTCTTAGTTTTTTTTTTTGTTTTTTTAAATTTAATTCAATGATATTTACAACTATAATGGTATTATATCAAGTAAATGTGCAAAAATGTAGAATATGACATGAAAACACTTGTGGAGAAACTACCCATCGATAGCACTCCAATAAAGTTCTATAGTAGATGATCTCGAGGCCATCTTCTTTTCAGACGCCTCGGAGGGTTATCAGGAATAGTATGGGAAGCAAGCTGAGAGACTAGCGGATTCAAGTGCGTATGGAGCTTGTTATGGAAGGATAGGTATCTAGTTTGGGCCAAATCAGTAACATATGGGATATTAAGATCATGATGGATGAGTTTGTTTGTGACATAATAAGGAGCATTGAGGATTTTACGAAGGATTTTGGATTGCAAGGATTGGATACGAGATGAATTGGATGGTTTAGTAGAGCCCCAAAGCTCAACTCCGTATGCCCAAATAGGTCTGATGACTGTCATGTAAATAAGTCTTTTGTAATTAATTGGTAGCTTAGAGCGTTTGTCCAGTAAGTGTTGAAGTAGGCGAAAACGTCGAGCAGTTTCTTGTCTTTTCAGTCTTGTATGAGGATTCCAAGTGAGACGTTTATCCAGATGGAGTCCTAGGTAACGTATCTGTTCGACAGGGTTCAGTGGTATATTATTAAACGATACAGTAGGACAGGAATTCGTAGGTTTACGACGAAGAGTGAAGGTAATTTGATGGGATTTGTTAGGATTTATTTTAATCCTCCAATTTTGACACCATTCTTGTAGGTGTGAGATATGGGATTGAAGAGATTGGGATGCAACAAATGGATCCTTATTAACTGATAACACACATGTGTCATCAGCGTAAGTAGTGAGGACAGTGAGTCTCTTAGTTAAAGATTAACTTATATCTCAAAAAATAATAATCATATTAATCATGAAGTATATAAATTAATAAATAATACGTTTTAAAGAAAAGAGTTTCTATACCGATAGTAAATCATAGTGCTAATAAATTCTATCCTCCCATCTATGGCATGAGTCAACTTTACGTTTTTCATTATTCTATATTCAGGGCTAATCGAAATACTATCGCCTACGATTATGTTTGACGATACTATAACTAACTATGTCTTGCTGTGTAATCTAGTACATTAGATATTTAACATAATATATTCCTGAAATAATATTTTTTTTAATATTTAGCCTCTATACAGATACAAGAGACAAGTAGGAAGTTATAATCCTATAATCGAACTAGGATATCAGTAAAGCAGTTAACTTTAACTTAATAATTAACATATTATTTAAAAAAATGTTAAAAAACCATAAATGTATCATGAATTGTTGTTTAAAATAAATAATATACAGCTTTCTAATAAGTAGAAGGTTTCTTTCTAAAAATCATGACGTACATTTTCCTCTAGTTTCATTCCATCACGATTTTCGAAATGTCAAGACAAACAGAACATAACTGTCTTGAATTTGAAAGGCTTACTGATTAAAAATACGATATTGCAATCCTACGTCAGATTATGAAACCTTTAGGCAATGGAACCTGTCCAAGCATATTTCCGCCTCATAAAACACATAACACACGAAGAAACACTATTTCCAACGCCTGTCAATGTTGTAAAGAGCGGATATTTTACTTATACAATGGTAATAATAATTAAATTTTACTAACCCTCCATTACCGTTACAGGGTCCCTGGGACCTTTTGGTACCTATTTTCTGGAATTTATCACCCTTCCGATCATGGAAAATTCCCGTATGACTCAGTACCTTCCTGCATTACCTTATTGAATGTGAAAATGGAAAGTTGGTTCTAAAGTTTGTTCACATAATATAAGCAACGCCTGGACTCATGGACCATACCCCAGTACTTCTGCTACTTCTTCGATTTTTTTCAAGATAAGTTGCCATCTAACATTTTCATTTTATCAATTAATATTAATTTATAAATGTAATCAAAATATTAATTTTTTTCTTATTATTTTTTTATTTATAAATTATTTTATTTTATTTTATAGTTCTGTTACAATTATGGAACCCCAATCTTTGAAATCAAAAATAGTTATTAGGACCCAATGTTTTGTGAAAAAATATATCTCCTGTTTGGTAATATGCAAAAGCATAGTTACATATGCACAACAAAAAAATGAAGACAATTTTTAAATTTTAAAAACCAAAATTAAAAATTGAAAAAATATCATATACTTCAGGGTTAATATTTAAATAGTTTGCATTGCATTAGCGGATTTTCTTTACAATTAGAGAAGAAAAAAATTGTAGCATTATATCAAGAATCGCAGGATTATACATGGAAAATTTGTTAAGCCTACCATTGTATGTAATCGTTGTACAAGGTGATATGACCTATATCACGTTCAACCACTTAATTACATAATGATATCACCCAAATAAAAATAATCAAACTTTTAGGGGGACTGGTTGAGCCCCAGGAGGGTCTGGAGATGTAGCTTTTATACTTATTAAAAAAGTAAAAAACGGCGAAAAAAAAATCCGAAAATCCGAAGAGGGAAAGCGGATACTGTAAGATTAGTAATTACATTATCTTTCCTTATTTATTTTATCAGCTTATTCCTTCGGCCTCGAGCGCTGGAGGCATTGAGAAAAGTTGGCCTTAATGAGTTAGGACTACTCCCAATTTTCCTAATTACTTTGTTCCTTCCTATCCTTCAACTTCTTATTTTCTCTTTAACTTGCTAATTAGACCTTAGCAACGACCATGGTTAAGCATACAAATTACAGATATAACAGCCACCATCTTAAAATACATAAGATGTCTATCATCATCATAGTCCATCCTCTGCACTCATGCAGTGTGAGGTTTCCTTTTGTACTGCCCGGACCACACCGTACGCATAAGATATATAAAAAACAATATTGATATATAAAGCATCTAAAAACGTAAAACACACACCCACCCCTCTCCACTTTATGAAATTGATTATTACGAGGAACAAAGAAAATATTATTTTTAAAACATAAATGTGCCTAGGTAAAGAACAAATTCACATTTCATATATCACATTTTTGTAATTTTTCTTATTTCTTTAAGAGCGCCGATTTTCCATAATCTTGAATTATTAAAATTTGTTTTTCGATATCTATGGAGACAGCTTAAAGAAAATTGTTCACATTGTTAATAGGATCGATAAGTAATTAGAAGTATTTATCGCATTATTTATTTATGATAGTGCACCTAAAATATTATCTATTTTGTGGACATGGGGTCCGTTACCTCCGGCACACATATATTGTAAAGTTAAAAAAAAATTCAGTCTACACACATTATGATGGTATGTTAGAATTATTTATGGTTCACTACACAATAGAGACAAGACTGTACAACATGCATTGTTTCTAGGACGATGGTTGTGCAGGGAGGTGATTAGTCCGAGATCACCCTCAAACGCAAGGTTTTCCCCAATTAAGGGCACCCTTTGGAACGTAGGTGGGGCCTATAAAGGGTCTCAGGATCCCATATGGTTCATCCGTGGCTGTAAAAAAATTAAATAATTGATTTGATACAGCCGGACTCGAACACACTGCACTCAGCGCTCTAAACACTGAGCTACCCTGTTCTCCTTTAGTTTCTTAAATAAAACTCAATACTTAAAGCCTTAAATGGCTACAGTAGGTTTAGACCCAATCTAGATATATTGAGTTATTGCAGCTCAAAGGAATCTCTCTTCTCTCTATCGAGTACCAACAGAATTCTAAATGAACCGACTTCCTGAACACTATTTAGCTTCGTCCCAGCCGGTTAGTTCATAAAGTTAGGTGTAAGGCCCAAAGGTTACCAAATTATTAATTGGCTACTTACGCCCACATGCATCGTATATGTACGCCCACGTGTACCCGAGTATATGTTAGTCATAGAAGATTCCATTACAGTCGACTTATTTCCTTTTATTAAAGGACACATACATAGAATTAAAAATATTATACATGTAAAAAAGGTAAATCGTAAGATCGTATAACAGTTCGAAGTATAAAAACAAGAAAAAAAATAATAAAACAATAAATTAAAATATTAGTCGAACAGATCAAAAATGAAGAACGAAAGAAAAATTTTGGGACCACCAAAAAGTACACTTCAATTAATGTAATTGGGCTAATTGGACGAAGCTACAGTTATAGTCCTAAATTTTGCCTATCCGGAAATAATGAGGAAAGGGATCTTCAACGAATACTACATCTAAACAAACGTTTAACTAGGAATCCTCATACTACACTTAAAATATAAGAAACTGCTGGCCGTTTCAGGCTACTTCAATACTTACTAGACAAACGCTCTAACCTCCCAACTAATTTACATAACACTCATATGCATGACTATTATAAGGCCTATTTGGACTTACGGAGTTGAGCTTTGGGGCTCCACTAAGCTATCAAATTCCTCTCCTATCCAATCCTTAAAATTCAAAATCCTTAACGCTTCTTATCATACTTTGTTACGATTAATGTCATCCATAATGTCCTCAACGTCCCATTTGTAGCTGATTCTGCCCGAATCCCCTGCAAGTTCTTTCATGACGAACTTTATTCTCACTCAAACCCACTAACTCAAACCTAGCTACTTCTTCAATTGCCGATAATCCTCCGAAGCGTCTAAAAGAAGATTGACTAGAGACCAACTAAGTTGTGTTTGATATTTAAGTATATACTGGCAGTGGGTAATTTCTCTACTTGTCTTTACCTCATGTCATTATATATAATCCATTCTATTTACTTGTCGTATTATAATACAGCTGTAAATTTCAATAAATAATTTTTTTTTTAATTATCGGCGGAAATAGGCCTAAAGAGATAAAACTGATCGATTTTATTACGATGTAAGTAGAATATTATTTATTTTTAAATTATTACTCGTCTATCAAGAAAAAACACTTTAAAACTTAGCCATTATCATTAAACTTATAGTAATCTATCAGATGGCGCTACAACCCTGCGATGGGTCCTGGCCTCCTATTTGAGCCTTAAACTTATAGTAATAGGATGTTTAATGTGAATAAAATGTGGTTTTATTTTTTCAATCTAAAACAACGATTCTCCTTGCTCTTTGTAATATAGACAGAGTCCTCCATAATGCCTGGGCTTGCAACTAGGGGCAAAATGACCTACATCTAGAACAAGAAGAGAACAGCTACAATTAAGAATATGTGCTCCTAACTTATCAACATGTATCTAAACACCATGGAGTAGAAAGAGCCCTCAGCAGGGTAAGGATTATCAGCATCCACTAAGAAGAATGCAATACCAACCTGATATTCATCAATCACTACAAAGTAGTAATTAAAATTATATTTTTTGTTCTCATTATAAGCTACAAATTATAATGACTTCTATTTCATTCCTAATCGTTACGCACTATACTAGAACGGGAATGTACCACATCGCATAAAAATTATGGCATTTCCCATTATAAACAATATGATTCAATAATTAATCATTTACACATAGATATAAACGTAATAGGCATAGATAGATAGCGGATATTGCATGCCATTAAAGGAATCATAATAAGAAAGAAACCATTATTATAAAACGTGACTACATTTAGTACAACCTTCCGTCTAGCATCAGCATATTGTTTCGCTAACTGATTCCTCTATCACATCATTAAATTGCTACTCCCGTGAGAGTTCTAAATCAATATCGTTATTTCCTTCTTACCTTTCCATATAAGTCTTTTATTAAAGGAAGAATGAGGGCGGAATAAGAGGAAACATAAGCTCCGAGATGAAAGAAAGCGGATATGGATGAGGGCGCAATATCTCTTATTAAATTCTGACTAAAATAAAACATATTTACCGGAGACGTCTTTCGATTTATTCCCCCATTCGCTACACAGATGAAATCGGGAATAATATAAGAAATCAAACAGATAATATGAATATCGTGACAAACAAATAATTTTGAATTGCCTTCCATGGTTCGGCCCTATCTGTCCTGAAGCTAGTGAGATTGATTGGAAGGGGAACCGGAAAATACAAGTTCAAATAAGGTCTGGAATCGTTTAGGTATATTATTCGCCTTATATTGTTTAGACTGTTGGTCTGAGTTGTGTTATGGTAAGTCATTGTTGTGTTATGTTTGTTTTTCTATTTATAGTGATATGGAAATTTCTTGTGAAAATTTGTATTGTTAATTATCTACATTAATATATTAGGTATTTGAGAGAGTTTATTAAGAAACATTACTACAATAGTTGGCATAAAAAAGATGGGCAATGGTATTAATAAAAAATAAAAAAAAAGTTTATTACTACTACCCATTAAGGATATTGGGTTAGTGTTTTTCAAAGACAATGGTCGTTGGTCGGACGGACAAAGAGGTGGTTAGGCCAAGATAACAATCAACTACCAGGTTTTTCCTTCAATTGTATATGCCAAGAATGTGGCCAAAAAGTAATGTGCAGATCGATCAATTCCTGTTAACAGCTTACATAATTTGTCTGTCACCACCGGATTTGAATATGGGACCTTGAACTCAGCAACTTTCTAATTGTACTAATTGTGATCAAGGAACTTTTTGAGCCAATGATAAACTCTTTTTATCAATTAATTAATAAGTGGTTAAAGAGGTAAATTGTTCAATTCATGATATGACTTCTATCAAAAGATGATAACACATTGTATTGGTCACATCAGATTTTGAATAATATAAAATTCTAATTAAAAAAAACAACATAATTTTGATCCATATTACCAATACAGATTTTGTAATGATATATTGATTAAATTATCCAAAATTACTGAACAGTTCAAAAATAGATGAATACAATCAAGTAATAAAATATTTGAATACTCTATGATAAAGAAGGATATAGAATAGTACTCCATCTATAGAATAGATATATTAAATAGTATAGTGAATTAGTGGACTTAACCACTTATTAATTTTTCTCCATTTTCTCCAAAAAGAGTTTCTTGTACTTAAAGAAGCGGAATCGTGTTATTTTCGTCGTGAATAAGCGGATAAGACAGGCACTGGCTTGAAAAGGAGTTATTACTCATATTACAAATATAACTCCACCCAAAACAAAAAAAAATACAGTTAACTCTCTCAGGACGAAATTCGACTTATCCACTTACTCACCGGGCCAACAGGTATGTTTATGTTTCCAAATATTATATTCAGGTTGTAAATATAACAAATCGGAGGGAAAGACTAAAAAAAAAACTTTAAATTAACGAATATAATTAATTACGCTGATGTGTGGACTCCTAACACGACCTTCGAGAAAAACACCATCCGGTAGACAACCCACTTTCTTGTTAGATCGATTGCAACTGTAAAAGGAACACAAACCCCTGGAGCCATCAAATTACACAACGGGAGAGATCGTTACAACGCCCGGAGAGGTCTCTAATGCTCTGAAACAAATGGCTCTGACCGGAAATCGGAGTGGCAATATTAGCATAGCTGAGGAATCTGCCGGGAGCGGAGAATGGCTATTGATTGGCTGTCCCTAGCGGAGGCCTCCAAGCATTTCCTCTTTTATTGCGATTCCCCAAGTCCCGGAGCACTTGAGGATTCCAGGCCGTTGTTAAACATCAGCAGTATAATCAGGAGGGACAAGGGAAAAGTGTTCCATACGAACGACCTGATCAATAAAATTACCGCCGTCGCCTTTAGTACGTTACATGCAGGAATAGGTCAGAGATAATTAGTCATAAATAAATCATAAATCAACGGAAACCTGTTTGGTATGTAATATTTCGGGAATGCATACCCCTATCTCTATGCCCAACAACAATTGCACATAACACATAATTCAATACATTTCAAATACCATAAATCGAATCATATATCATATAAAACGTCCGATCTGAATTCATTAAAATTACAAATGAGTACATCACTAATAACAAATTGCTATATATTTATAAGGAAAATTTAAAATATTCATGACAAATTTGAATTCATAATTTCTATGTTTTTTGTAACGCTGAATTCAATTCATGGGTTAATCACAAAAGGTTTATTTTTTTTCTATTTTGCGAAAACAATAATTTTTTATAAATAAAATATAATTTACAATGGTGCTACAAAACAGAGCTTTTACTTTTTTTTAAATTCACACACGTTAAATTGTTCAGTTTATAATATATATAAATACTTCAGGGTAAATTGCTTTTTGAAAGGGTGAATAAAAATATATAAAATATATATACCTTAACTAATTCATTTTTTCGTGTAGCAAAATAATGCTTCATGGTTTAGTTTAGAGTACATGAATCTAATGCAAACTGGAGTTGCATTTGGGACACGGATGTGGTTGGATGTTTCCTCTGGTTAGTGTAAGGCTGCAAGGTTAGGATGGAGATTGGTTTTTTTTTTTTCCTTTACTGTTATTCTCTTTCAGACTTGAAGATGCTTGAATAGGTAGAATTTTTACATTAATGTCTTAATATTTTTTATTTATAATTATCTTTACAAAAACATACTCAGGAAAGTAGTGAGTCCCTTTAACTACTGTAAAATGAAATTTATTAAGAATTCAAAATAAGTAAACTATAATTAAAACTTCCCGAAGATCTTCGAAGAGGAAGCAAATCTATAAGCCTGTTTACATAATATGGTAAAATATAAGATATATATATTAAAAAAATTGCATTTTTATATTGGATCGTATCTTAAAGAATAAATCAAACTGGGTTTGCTGAAACGGTGCCTCATTAACCTGGAAAATGTTCAAACGAATAACGAGAAAATTCAAGGGAGCTTGAAATAAGACTTTTCAGACAAACAATATGTTATCTTTTCCTTGTACTAATAAATCCCTACAGGGATACAAGAGGTACAGAAGCCCAACAATCATTTCAGCAGATGTCACCTTCATACCAAACAAGCGTCTATTTATAGAGTCCCTAGAGAAAAAAAACCTAGACCCTTATAACCAGCTGCGAGTTTCTTCCCTTCTGTAACAGCTTCGACCCTTCGAGCCTTAGGAGCTATGGTTACGGTGCATTACTAATGACAAAAAATCAAAGAAAAAAGTAAGTAATTTAAATAGGTTAGAAAAAAACAAGAAAAAGGATTTATTTAAACCGGGGTAGGTCCTTACAGTCTAGCATAAAATCAAATAATAAGAGCGAGCAGCTGCTGTATACGTACACCAACACACGAACTCAACACTGTCAAATACCAGGCTTAAAGATATCATCCCATATCCGTTATATTTTAGTTTTTAAAACGTTTATCTGTTGTTTCAATTCCCAGAAAATCATCCTCATAACTTCCAACCCCTATTTCATAGCATAAATATTTGCTAAGAAATGGTTAGCCATAATAATTACATCGCCATAATTGCACGTCTGAATTATTTTTCCTCGGGACGAATTTTTCATTAATAACATTTTTTCAAAAGACTAAAGGAACTTTTCTCACTCAGCAAATGGTCATCGCAAACAAGACGAGCAAGTATAGTAATTAATAGCAAGTATAAAATATAATATTAACCTTTTCAGTGCGAACCGTCGATAAATCGACTCTCTATTAATGCGTATAAATTGCGGAGCGTCGGAATATCGACTATTGCGCAGTTTGATTTTATGTATCGACCTGTGCGGACGTGTCGTAGCAGTAATTAGTAAGGTACTTTTTTCAAACCTTTCGCAATTTATGCAAAATATGTGAAAATTAGCTCCGCACTGAAAGGGTTAAGTAATTTTAGAAATAACGTTTAATTTATTTTACAACTTTCGAACTTATGAGAACTATCTATCGGAAATATCTAAATTGCTAACTTCATGTCAATTTCAATTTTATATATTCATTTATAGGGTACTGATATAATTTATAGTTACTGTTAATACAAGCAATACTAGAGAAGAAGAATAAATAAGGAAAATTTATCCCATCAATTTTTTATTTTATTTCCTTCTTACATCCATCGCTCTGATACCCTTCCCACCTTTAAATCTCGCGTGTCTAGTCATTTCCCACAAATTTACTTCCTAAAAATAGGGCTTTACTTATTTTTTACATTAAACTAACATTTAATACACATATTTAAATACACCCATTCTTTATACTTTTCTTTATTATTATTATTATTGCATTTTTTCCTTGATAAGAACGACGTTACTTCATTATTTTCTTTATATATATATTCTGTTATTTTTAAATATTAATTTTTTATTCTAAAGCTTAAAACGTTCCATGACCAGCCAGAAATGTTGTTCTAGAGGGATTATTTCAGAAATAATTAATTTGATTAGTATTTTTGTTATGCATAAGCAACCACATACGAGATAATAAAAATGAAAATAACTATTCTAATACTTCATTATGCACTTTTTTCAATTATTGGTACATGTTATCCCAGATGATCCACTTATCAATTTTCAATCAGGGTGAATATGCAAATGTTGGGTAAGGCCCTGGAAGTTAACTAACCTAATCGCCTTCTCTTCATCTCGTTTAGCTTTATCGATTCGCATCCATAATCATCATACTCCACCATTCTATCCTTCGTCAGCGGTGAAAAAGTTAAATACATCAAGACCTGAGATCGTTAACTCTAAAATCCTATTGCTTAATCAAATCAGCTTTCCGTATGTGTTAATAAATAAGAATAAAATCGTTGATCAAATACAAGCCATTAATCATTAATAATGGGACGACACTTTTCTACTAGGGGAGGATAGTTATACAGGTATAAATATTTAAAACGTCAAAATGTTATAAATACAGAACATAAGAATTTAGTTGTTATCAGAAATCAAAACACTTATACCTTGTTATTATGTGTATGTATTGGCAAATAGTTACAGCATAAATCATCAAATACCTAAAAGTTAAAAAGAAAAACCCATATCAATGAAAGAGTACTCAAGAAAACAATTAAACATATATTATTTTCAATAATAAATTAAAACCGACCAATAAGTGTTGATATGCACATAAGCTATATACAACATACTAAGAAAGTGTTGCATGTCAAAACTATTTCTTTTCATTTACTCTTTACAACTATACCGAACTATAACGGGATCGTGGTAGCTCAATGAGCAGAGTGCTCAGGTTCTTCAAATCACTGGTTAAAGACCAACTGTAGGCGATAGATTATATTTTTTATGAGTTGTGAATCGACCTAGCGGAAAGCCTTCTGGAGCTCATTCAGCCTCTGTAAATGAGGTTTAGTAATCCCTAAAACTTGTGACTAACGAGACCTCGTACAACCTTCCTGCACATGTATTGGCTTAGAAGCAGATACAAGCAGTCAATGTACAGATTTATGGATTGAACTATTAGTCTATGATACTCGATACTCTTCAGTATTTATTGAATTATTGTGCAATGTTTACAGGTTTGGAATTTCAATGAGAAGCAGGTATGAATATTATCTCCTTGTATTTTTAAGCTGTCCCATTACTAACTAAACTTCGAACAGCTGGATTTATATGATCCGAGTCAAATAATCGAATAATGCCAAAAAGCCTTCGTAATGAGTTTTAAGTCCATTGGATAACTCACTAACAAGAGAATTCCAAGGATCGCAGTTATGTGCCTCGATCTACCATGGACAATGAGATAATAATTAGTTTGAGAAAACATTTTAACTAACTAATAGTGCTTTAAGTCACTATGATATATGTATATAAATTAAGTAACTACTTCAGAAAATAATAAAAAAGTAGTTCGAAATTAAGGTTCAGAAGAGTGAGATAAACTTTGTTAGCCTGGCACATCTATACAATTTGAGCTGATGATAATTATCTTTTAAAATTTAATTACTCCAATTTAATTTTAATAAAATATGTAATTATTACAACTTCACTTACCTCCTTCTCGTGGGTGTAGAATAGAACTGCCAAATCAAGACGCCGCCTCCGTTGCTCGACCCTGGCGGCGAAAGATGTGACGTGGTTCTCGAGCTCTTTGGCCACCCCGTAGATCTCCTCGGGGTTACACTCGCCTGTCTGAGCGAGTTCTTCCGCAGCCGAAAGCAACTTCTCAGCGTTCCTGTAGGTGTTCTGCAACAAGGGAAAAACATTGTTAAAAATATATTTATTTATCTAAGGTGGCAAAACATATTTTAAGGTAAACTTAACTTAGATAATATATTATTTTAGGGAAGTTCGGTACCTAAATTAGCTAAGTAAATAAATTTCAGACAATTCATCCCTCTTCCAGCTAGAAGGTAGACTTATGAATACATAGAAGTAAATTTAATGGCCTATGCCAATACCCATTTCCAAAATTGCAATATTATTTTTTTTATTTAGCTATTTGTATATACTTATATTGTATACAGGAGAGAGGCAAAGCACAACATGCGTGGCAATGAATTACTCATTTCTAGGTCTCAAATTCGAGCAGATAATTATATATTATATAGGTAGCAGATAATTATTTATTCGTAGTGGAAGTAAATCACCTTCGATGCCTAAGATCATGGGTTCGCAGCCCAGCAGATGACCTTAGGATATTTCAAAGGGAGTAAAAGATCCTTGGTTACACCTTCCTTCGGGGAAACCATGAAATAGCGGTCCTGAACATTTTCCAACACAGGTATCATATAAAAGGCCAAAGCTAATAATAATACGTTCATATCAGGCAGGTTTTAGGAAGGGAAGATCCTGCCAGGAACAAATATTTAGCCTCAAATTGATCATAAAATATGACAGGTCTAGATCCCAGACAAATCTTTACATCTCCTTCACAGACTTCAAAAAGGCCTGTGATTCAATATACAGAGAAGTATAGCTCGAATTTTGAGGGAATATGGAGTGGACAAAAAGACAATAAGCCTGTTAAAACTGACTCTGACGAATACCATTTCATAGATAAAATTCCAGGAACTAATAAGTAAACCTTTCAAAATAAAGACGGGGCTTAGACAAGGCGACGGCCTGTCACCGATTCTGTTTAATGTTGTCCTGGACAAGATCATGAGTATTTTCTGGCATAATGACGACGCGGATGCAGTAATAGGAACAAAAAAAGGACAATGTTAAAGTAAAGTGTTTGGCCTTTGCAGAAACCGATGAGTAAGCTATAAAACAGGTAAAAACCCTGAAAAAAATAGCTGAGAAAATGGAACTACAGATTTCGTATGAAAATACAGAGGTTATGACAACGGATGGCACCTTTAGCAAGGAAAAATTGAACACAAAATATGGGCAAATAAAAGTCACGAAAAAGATTAAATACCTAGGGGAGATAATATGTAACAACGGGACATATAGGGCATCCGTGGAAGAAAGAATAGCCAAACTGGAAAGACTGAACTTTCCAACTGGAAACAAGTATTGCAAGAAAAATTTGTCCTCCAATGCAAAAATAAGGCACTACTGTACAGTAATAAGAGCAGTAATACTGTATGGTATGGAAACCGAGTCTGGAGAAGATCTTGAAGATTAAGAGAAAAATTCTGAGGAGGATTCATGGGCCCAAAGTAACACAAGAGGGGTACAGGCGAAAATCCAACGAAGAAATATGAAAAAAATTGGAAGATCTTGAAGCAGTCATCGGGAACCAGGAGACTGAGGTTCTAAGGTCACATGGCCAGTATGAACAATAAGAGGCTGAACAAAAAAATCTTTGATAAAGTCTTAAGCTATAAGGGTATGTGAAACAAATAAAAGAGGAGCTGGATAGACTAGAAATCAAGGATAAGGACTGCTTGGATAGAGAGCTTTTCGGAAAAAAAAACAAAAAAGGGGTTGGGGTTCTTGCAGGAAGGAAAGAAAGACGAGGGAGAAAATGGACTAAGGAAGAGCGAGAGGAACAGTCCAGGAAGATAAGATAGTATTGGAGTAGAAGTCGCGTGGTCCTTGCTGGCCTATTCGTGAAAAAAAATAAGTTAATTAACAAAGAAGAAAATCGCCCCATTGGTTTCGGAGATCCTCCAGGGGCCTTCCCAGCCTCTATAAGTGACAAAAACCTTAGAATTAAGAATAATCAAGGTCATTTCGATATCGAGATAAGCTTTTAAAATATCATGAATTATCTTGACTTGAAATTAAATATCTTGAAGAAATGTAGGGAATGGATACAGAATATGTAAAAATTGTTATGTTCAGAACATACTCCCAAGAAACAATGCATTATTGACAATTAAAAAATATGTCACTATTTTAGTTGTGTATCATAGAGATAAACGTTAAATATATTAGAATGGTTCGGGAGGAGGCAAAATAGATATAAATTGTGATAATCTATTTATTAGAAACCTAAGTTTCGACAAACATTGGAGATCTTCTTCCGGGCTAGTAATGCAGCTCACAAGTATAATTAAGTATATAAGTTATAAAATTAAATACCTGTATCATTGTGGTATAGAAGATGCTTTAAGAGACAAAGCTGCGAGAGAGAGAAGGCTTATCAAACATTGAAGAAGTAAGGCATTACTATAAAATAGAACTAGCCGATAAATCCCACCCAGCCAGAAGGTTCACAGCCGTTAAATACAAGCCCTTAACAGGCACTGACGTATTAATTGAGCGCCATGCTACCGTCCTCATGGGCGGCCAATAAAGTGAAGAAGGGCTGCTGGAGTAGTGGAATAAATTAACAGATGAGGGCCGGCCCGGGACTAACAAGCTCAATGACCCAGTCAAGTGCACGGCTGATGGAACTGGTCATATAGATAGTGGAGAAAGCTCTAGGATGATATGGCTAGAGTGGGCGCGACAATGTAAGGGGCCGCATAGAGTCGTTATATCTCTCTGTGTGAACCAATCTGGGTTTTACAATACCCCCCTCCCCCCACAAAAAAAGTAATAATAATGATAATTTGATGAGATTCGAGGCAAGGACGGAGCAGACTATCAAAGTCTTCTATTAGGAAAGGAGTAGGAGTTCAGGGAGGATGAAAATATAATGTGCGGAGAGAAAGTAGCTGACCAAGCACTAATAATTGATCCGGAGTACACCAAAGTTGGTTGAAACAAAAAAAAAAAAGATTGAAGGAATAACCTGCTTCGGAGAGCTAGAAAAATGCTCATAAGAGATAGAGATTACTAGTGAGGGTATTCTAAAATGCAACCGTAACAGAATGAGACTTAATGCACACCAGGGTTTCCCAAAGCTGAAGACGGCAATTAAGCACCGGGCAAATATCAAGGACAGTTAATATGACTCTGTCCTTAGTAAGCCATTAAGGAAAATGGGAGGAATAATTAGGGTGTATTGTATTTAAATACTTTCTATTCTGTAAGCCTACGTTTCAAACCACTTTTTGTTGTTTCAAGACAGCAGAAAATAAGTAAAGTTTCAAATTAGCTCTGATGAAAGCACACAATCTTCGGTTTTCAGAATTAAAAATATTACAACCACTCTACGCTTTTTCTTCATTCGGTCTAACATATCACAGTGAACACGCATTTAAACAAAAGGCCTAGTTTTAACTTGGTTCTGATGATAGAGCATATGCATGGTGCGAAACATAGCTTTTCATAATTAACACTACGTAGCCAGGAGGTAATGGGCAACATTACAAAATAAAATTTTTGTATTTGTTAAGGAGAGCCAAGTTTCCATTAATCTGAACTATTAAAATTTGTTTCTTCGTTATTTATGGAAACAGCTTAAAGAAAATTTGTTCTCATAGTCATTGGAATTGATAAATAATTGGAAGTATTGATCATAGTATTTATTTATGACAATTATCAATACAATGTAAAATATTACCTATTATGTGAAGGCGTCTTTTACCTCCCGGGTACAGAACTATACCAAGTGTAAAGGGCACGATTATTCCGCAGTTAATAGAACTCTGTGATGTTTAGATCATGATCATATACCGACCGCATGCTACAAGAGTAAGCAGGCACGACACACAATACGGACCGATAGAGTAAGAGAATATTTAGAACACTTCAGAATCAATATGGCCTAAAGTGCCACAGAAAAATAGTAACAGAAAAGAAGATTCACTATGACCAATTGTTAAAAATAATTTAATTTAAAAAAGAGTTTTTAGTGAAGAACGAAAATTGTAATATATGGGATATATGTTATTAGTGGGGAAAATATGAAATACCACAATGAATTATTTATGGTAAAATGAAAGGGAAAAGATCCACAGAAAGAAGGCGGATATCCTGGATGTGAAATGTAATGTATTGACTAGTTCAGAGCAGCAACATCAAAGGTCAAAGCCTTGATCTTCGCCTAACTCCAGAAGAGACGGCACCATAAGAATGAGGAAAGAAGATAGAAGTTTTCCCAAAAGTTCTCAACCAAAATTATGTTGGGTGTAGAGGAATGGAATAGCGAAACACAGTTATTTAAAAATATCTGAAGCGTGAAGAAAGAATTAACAAACTTAATTAGGAGATACAGAGAAAACCAATGAAAATAGTGAGAAAAGATAAGAGATCCTACAATGCTCAAATACGTTTCAAAGTCGTGGGAGAATATATTAGAGAATTTTCCATCTTGATTTTATTGGACGTGCAATGAATTCAACAAGGGAACTGAGTGGTAAGGAATCAAACCATACCAAAATATACAAAGAACTCTCTACTAAGTATTTTGGAAAGCCGTTTGTAATAAGTGTGCCAGGAAGGTTCAACATTTTTTATTAGCTATCCCACCCTCAATTAGTAACGTTTCCTATTGTAATTTCCAGTATATGGTATAATTGCTGCATATATATGAAATATTCGCAGTCTTCGGATGTGGCAGAATAAAAAGACGTAGTCTTCGAATGGAGTTTTAATTTTCTTCACGGCTGGTTTCGAACTCTATAAATTTATATGGGTAATAAACATATGACGAGGTTGCCCCGTTGCTTTTCAATTGATTACTCCATTTGGAAGCAGTGAAGGAGAGCCATAATAAGTTTAACTGCCACATAGCTTAGAGATCAAAACCGGTCCCAGAGAAAAGAAAAAGAAAGACAATCTTTTTATTGTTATAATATACATTATTATATAATCCTGCAATACCGTGGGATAATGCAAGAATTATTATTCTGGAAGAATAATAAATTATAGGAAAAAAATGTAATAAAAGGCTTAGGCAACTCCATGCCAATATTATCCATTCCTATTCACTAAGTTTCCTCTACGGATTACCACCCTAACACAAACTCTTAACGCAATCCTACCTACGTCTCGTTCTATCCGTTGGACGTTTACCAATCTGCTCTCAACGCTGAAGGAATTCGTCCTTTACTGAGCCATCGACAACTTTAAAAACTCATGTTAACCTTCGCTAAGCTATTTATCAGTTCAACTGTATTAACTGGGTAGCTATTCTGCAATTCCGCAATGTGTAATTATACTATCCAGTGGATGTGTCTCTTTTTGAACCGAATACTCTACGCAATACCTTATTTTGGAACAATTTATGTCGTTTTACTCTTTAAAATACAGTTACCACTGTTCCCATATGAAACAATAACAAAATAATAATAAAATGTATTATTTATATGATTATCCAATTTAATATTAAATAAATCTATTATGATCAGTTTGGAATTGGAATGATGTATTTCAAAAATTAAATATTTATTATTGTGATTGTTTATTATATCTTCACCTTAGCAGAATCGCTCACAGAAAATTTTGATCCGCATGAATTTTTTCTCATCGATTTGCAGGAATTAGAATTTTTTTATAACTGATTAATAGTTTCTGAGCTAGTCTTCAGACCATTGGCTGTTTAATTTCTCAAAGGAAGTGCAGGCAACAGAGTGTAGGAAAGAGAAAGAGAGATTAAAATAATCCGCCTTTGAAAGCTAAAAAAAACGTTTGTTTATTTATTTTAGTATAAGTAGAATAAAATTTAAAGATATCTAATACTGGATACTTTTGTCCATTTCATTGAATCCAATATACTTTGCGACCACATTTTACAGACTAGGATAAAGCAATAATAATAAAATGAATTACTTATATCGTTATCCAATTTATTATTATGGAACTTAACTATGCTCGTTTGGAAATGATGTACGCTGAAATATAAAAAAAAAAAACCCGCCTTTAAGAGTTATAAAAAACTAAATAGATTATTGTTATTATTATTATATTTGCGGTACAACCCGCAAGCGAATCCTGGCCCCCTGTAACACCAATCGCCATGGTCTTCTAGCTAATTAAATAGACAGAAATAAAAATTTAATGAAGAACGGACATTGGAATACTTGTTTTTCAGTTTAAAAAGGAGAAAAAAGGAGTACACTATTATTGGAGTTATTATTGTGTAGTATTTTCTCAACGACCCAGAATACAAGATCTCTAAAAAACGAAAGAACGTGTCTGAGATGCCAACGTGACAGAGAGCCGCACAGCTGGATCTACGGCAGGCCATTAAAGTCTTAGACTGGGACCATTCATAGAGCGCACAATGGCTGCACCAGCCTTAGCAGAAGAAGCTTGATGACGACCCGGTTAGCGAGATGTGCTTTATTCCACTCTCTTCCGTAATTAATGAGCTCGTTTCATCTCGGAAAGTAGCGAGCTCCGTGCTCCGCAGAACAGGCGGGAAGGGAGAATTAACATAGAGATGGCCTGGGTTGCCAACTCAAACAGAACTCTTAACTCAGCCCTCCACTGACTCCCTCTTTCCTTGAGAGCAACAGCTTTTCGTTCATAATTTCTTCGAGAGAAGCACGATCTTCCGGAAACCGCTAACTGAGTTACGACACCACTGACAGAAGACGATCACCTCTGAATTTTAAAAGGATCCTCTGCATGGGGGGAAATGCGACAAGGATTAGATTTCTGTAACATTAATGTAGTGATCCATCACAAAATGTTTGAAAATAATTTGCGATAGTGCCATAAAAGTAAAGAACTCATGAAGATGGCTGATATTATCTAGGAAAGAAAGGAAGATACTGTACCTTCTCCTAGCATTACGTAAAAGCATAGAAGGTGTTAATATCACATTATACCTGTAGTGGTTACGTGAATATGTGGTTATGTTGAATGTTGTCCAGAGTGGGTTTGTATTGTACTGAAGGAGGTAGAATCGTGTCATTCTCATCATGTATTAGTGGCTAGGTCAGGCCTTAGTTTGAAATGATTATATTATTACTAGATTTCGAGACGAAGACAATCAATCAACCCATTTTGAACTAAATTCGATTTAAGTCACCATTTGTATTTGTTTAGAGTAAAAAAGAAAACTGTACCACTACAACCCGCGAAGGGTCTGGGGTTTTGTACATGGTAGAGAAAGTTCTGTTTCTTGGACAACGGTTGTGCAGGGAGGTAATTTGTCCTAGATCACGCTCAACCTCCAGGTACTTCCTCCTTATTTGAGGTACCCACTTTATAAAGGCTGGGTAAGGAGAGACCTAGATCCCATAGTATCCATCTCCGGCCGCTTAAAAGATATTGAATAAAAGACATGCCAGCAGCCGGATTTAAACCCAGGACCCTCGAGATGGTAACTCAGCGCTCTACCACTGAGCCCCCTTTTTTTTAGAGTAGCTATTAGGTAAATATCGACTATTTGAATAACTTCTAATGGGATAGCACAAACATTGTCCTAGAAACAGTACAGTCTCTACTACACCAATTATGAATACTCTAAAATCTATGAATTAAAGTTAATTCACTCGAAAGCTGTCTAGATCTCTCAGAACTTACGAAATGAAGAATCAAAACAGTATATAACTATGAAAACCTTAGGGAAAGTCTTGAAACTCTATAGAGAAACCAAAGAATGTAGTCTCTCCATCTGTATAAGGTAAGATCAGGAAATGAAGCAACCGGATTACGTCTAGATTTTTTCTGAATTTATTTTAAACAACTTTATTTGGCAGAACCGAAAACGATAAATATCGACGACAAGTTGAGAAATAAAATAATAGAATCTAAAATTATACGACTTTCGGACTCCTTTTTACAACTTGTAACTAAACTCGGAAGAACAACCTCTAACTGGCATGGCTAAAAAGCAGAACTGTGAGGGTGGAATTTTTTATTTATACTAAATAACCCTTAAGTTATAACGAGTTTTGAACGTTAAAGGGGATTTACTTAGATTATCATAAATCATCATTTATATAATTTTATTTATAATAAAAATATTTGATCAGAATCCTTAATTGCCGTGAAAGGTCTGTACAGGGAAGACGAGTACAGATTAAAGCTCGGCTCTCGCTTATCTGAGCCTTGTTCTGCCTCAAAAGGTCACAAGCAGGGATGCAGTATGACCCCAACGGACAATAAAAGGCGTATTTTCAGAAGTATTGTTGAGCCCTCCCTCAGCTACGCCTCACGGACCTGGACACTTAACCCGGGGCTCAACTCAAGATTACAAGCTGAGGAGATGGCTGAGGATCACCTGCCTGAATAGAGTCAGAGATGAAGATGTTAGAGACAGTCTGGGCGTGACCGAATGAGTCCCGGAGATGATTGGAAGGAACAGGCTGCGATGGTACGGACCCGCCACCGGATGCCAAAACGTAGGTGGCCGAGATTTTGCTGTGGGGACAGCCGGGCGGACAAAGAAGAGGAAGACCCCCGAACCCGGTGGAAGAACTGCGTGGAGGAGGAGATGGCCGGCAGGGAACTTGAGGAGGATGACTGGTGGAATAGAGAAACGTGGAGGGACGCTCTGACTTGACCAGGCAGGTTTTTTGAGGGAAAAAACCCTGCAAAAGTTAAGTAAAAGTAATAAAAATATTTGATCAGAATCCTAAACCTCTTTCCATAAAAAGATGTGATAAATCAGATATTTCATTGGAATATATATTTTAATTATTAATTTTCCTTAATAAAACTTTTAAAAGATATACATTTTTTTAAAACAATTATAAATCAAATAACAAACAAATATCACTTGATGTAGTTTCAGGAACCTATTTTCCCTTGTTACTGTTTCGATATATTGTTACGGTTTATCCCGACCCCATGACCATAACTGAGTAGCTTCTTAAATATATATTTACTTATATAAATAAATATGATAAAGACAGTATGTTTAACTAAACGCATAATGCTATTTTTATTTTTTTTTAGCAGACTAAATAAGTAAAATAAATTGTATATACATTTAAAACATGAATACTTTAAAGCACCTAAACCTTAACTAGAAAATTAAAAATTATTTAATTATCTTCATACATTTCATTTTACTCTAGTTATTTTTCATCAATTATTTTATTATTAATTTCATATTCAATTATTAGTTTATAATAATTTATTTCAATTTTTTCTAAATACATACTTGTTTTATTATGTTTCATACTGCAATGTTGATGTGTTTTTTCCAGTCCTAATGATGGCCTAGTTACCCCGAAACGTAAGCACAAAGTCTAATTTTCTCCAAAATGAGTTTCTTAAACTCAAGTAAGCGGAATCGAGTTATTTTCGTAGTGAATAAGAGTTTAAGGCATTGGTTTGAAAAGGAGTTATTGTTTATATTACAACTCCATTTCAAGCAAAAAATTACGAGAATGATACGATTCCGGTTATCTGAAAGCCGTTAACTCTCTCTGGACAAAATCCGACTTAAACACTTATCCACCGGGGCTGTACATATACGGCCAGCCATGTCGTCATCAATAATAACTTTAAATCTTTTAATAAACATTTTTCTCTCTTTTAATGATTATATTAAAAATACATCAAATGGTTCTACTTCATGAATATTCAATAAACGAAAATACAATTAAATCATAAAACCGTATTTTCTAGTGGTATAATATATATAAAATACCAACAGAAATTGTTCAATAAGATTTATTGTGTTTTCAATAAAGTAGGAAATTGAAACAATATAACGTGACACGGTCCCAATAGTCGATTCCGGTTGACCTTAATATCCTATCGAAGTTTAATCGCTTTGAAAACTTTTAAACAATTTATAAACTGAAATTACATTCTATGGTATTTTAAAGTTTTCAATAAGCCTGTATAAATTATAAACCACTTTGAAATTGACTAATTCAATAAACGAAAATACAATACTTACTTTACGACTAAATTTAAAATATGTCGATGAAAAAGAAATAACGTTGAACATTATGTAATAAATAATACCCGGAAGATATGGTAGTTTTTAACAAAATAATAATTTGGAATTTCTTTGAGTGAGGGTAGAGTTAATTACAGTCCAATAATCGCCCATAAAAATATCTGTATCAATAATTGGTTTTGAGCTCAGTACATAGCGGAAACTGTATTATTTCTAAGCCATGGGTTATGTAGAGAAATTATATTTTATTTGTTAGATTTGTCCGAAACCGCGCTGAAACGCCAACAATGGTCCCTCATTTAACCCATTTTATAGATTTTCAGTGACCCTCAGGAAAGACTGTAAATCCCAGAAGACCGAACTCAAACTTTTCACAGATTTAATAAATTATCTACAACGGCCGGATTTGTAATCGGGTCTCCCTTATACGGATATATTTTTGAGTTAAAAAATTGTGTAAAAGCTACTTGAGAGTTTTTATTTATTTATTTAGCTGTCCACGGTACAAATTCATGCTCAAATGAACTTCTACCTTCGTTTAAAAAAAATATAAATCGTTCTTTCAAAACTATTAAAGTACAATAAATTAGTAATTTATTGTTCGAGGGCACTTTAGCGTCTACATTAATGTAATGTATTTTTATGAATGAGTGGAAAATAGTTGACTGGATAATTCTAATGATGGATTGAATTAGTCAGGGGGTCCAGTCAAAGATAAAAATAAATAAGCATAAATTATTTTTTTAATATCAGTTGACAAGTGTAAGTTTGACAATCCACCACACCCGCCGTATGCCCTGAAGATGGCCTACATTGTAGGCCGAAACGTTGTCTCAATTAAAAAATAAGTTCTGCTTATTTTGTGTTATCTTTGACTGCACCCCCCGACCAATTCAATCCATCATTATTTTTGTGGGGGGGAGGGATTTCAAAATTTTTAGAATAAAGAATTTTTGAGAGACCTCTATCTATCCTCAAAAATTATAATTTTTAGAGTGCTTCGTAGGGTTTTTATAAATTAATACAAGACTATTCAATCATTTTCCAAAAGTTTGACTAATTCTTACAGATGAAATCTATGTTAGAAGTATTAGGATCTACGTAATTGTAGATCTTTATAATATGCCCAATGTATTTTCATGAAAAAAAAGATTAAAACCTATGCCACTACAACCCATGAGGGTCTACTGTTCAGCACATGGTAGAGACTACACTCCCACTGTTTCTAGAACAACGGGTATGCATTTGTCCGAAGGTACCGACTTTACTACCCCGTCCCTTGCCTAAAGTATAAATAATAAATAAAATATATAACTTAATTAAGTCATATAGTTATGACCTCTCCCTCTTGTCTCGGTTTACCCTTGGCACTTCCACCTCTAAGCATAACTTGTGTAGCCTCAAATTCTCTCATGTCCCATTTTTTAGTTTTATGTAATTCAAACCTTTTTTTTTCTTCGATAGTTTACTTTCATTCATTTGTAGGCTATGATCCTTACTATTACAATTTATTTTTTTTCGAATTTCACCTTTAGGTAATTCGAATCAATCATAATTGAATGCTGTGAGCATGTTCCTTACTCTCCTCCCAGGATCGCTTCATACTCTCCGATCTCCTACTCCTTTTCTCATCGGATATTTCGATCGTTCTCTTGAATCTCGCCTTATTATTATTAGTATTTTTTTTTTTTTTTTTTTTCCCTTTTATCTTTTGGAAATATACTTGGATTCCTCAATCATGCAGTTGATGAACACACAAAATATATAAGTACTGTTCTCTAGAATGAGACAACAAACAAATTAACAGTGAGACTACAAGAGAAGCTGTTGAGACTGGAAGAGAAGGCGAGACACTTGAAGAATGAGCAGGGCCAAGCATTCTCCGTAATTGAACCAGCGCAGAGCAGCACCAGCATTCACTCGCCGCAGCACAATACAACACTATCTAGTTCTTTCTATGCTTTTAAACAGAAGCAAGAAGAATGCCGATTTGTAAAATACTAGAAAATGCCACAAATCAACAACTAGAGAGAAACTATCGGTAAGTTTTACTAGATACTATACTGAAAAACATCATAATGAATATAATTATTGCTGATGGTTGGTCGATTCTCATGTTATTGATGACAAAAATATTAAGAAATACAGTCAACATATGTTTTATTTTACCTATGATCGACATTAAACACCTAGCCTATGGGCGGGGAGACTATAGAAAAAAGAATTAAGAGTACATTTTTTAGCAGGTTGAGAAAGTATTGAAGCTAATGAGACTAATTTAGAATATAAACGACATTTTTAAAAGGTATTTTAATATAATATAATTTTGTAAATATCGCAAGTCCGGCACATATAAATAAGTTCCGGATAGTCACATGAGAACAACATAATTAAAAATTTTGATTTTTATCTTCTTTTATTGGAATATTAATTCACAATACGTAATAGCCATTGCAGAATTTAAATAAAATTTAAACTACGTTAGGTCTCAAGCCATTGGAGCAAACATACTTTAAAGAACGCATAAAATTACCTTACCTAATTTTGATATATATTAAATTTCTGAACAAAGATAAATTATAAAATATTAAAATTCTTACCATTTCTAAAACGAACGACACGACTGAGTGTTGGTATAAAGTTACTCACTGATAGGAAATACCAAGACAATACCTCAACGAGTACTGTGTACCTACTGGCGATGAGAAAGGTGTCAACAAATGGGGAAACCCTTTCTATCACCAAAAATAGAGTACATTCTCTTAATGTTCTCACATAAACTGTTCTAAGACTGTTACTAACGACAAAGATACTATCCATTGTTATACGGAAAAAATATACATTCCTAAAACATTAGTAAAGCCACGTACTACCAGAAATTTGATTGATATTTAAAGGGTTCAAATATGGTGTATTTATTTATTCCTATAAGTATTTAGCGATGAATCGACTAGTAAGCGTTTGGGGAACAGGCCCATGCTAAGGTCGGAGTTTTAAGTTTGATAACATTAGTTTTTGTTAGGATTGTCGCGCCAATTATG
This sequence comes from Troilus luridus, assembly GCA_964056705.1. NCBI lineage: Eukaryota > Metazoa > Arthropoda > Insecta > Hemiptera > Pentatomidae > Troilus > Troilus luridus. Next base: position 110,104,388 of record OZ057413.1, on the reverse strand, counting down.
ATGATGATGTGGATTAATATAATAAATTATTCTATGATATTATTAATAGGAACCGTATCATCAATACAATCGATCTATCGTAATTATTATTCATTTTAATTCGTATTTACTACACTGGACTGCAATCTTTTAGTAATCATTATCAAGAAGAACCAGTTTCCAGTCACAACAATTATTTATTGTTTCCAAACGTTTCGACAATTAAGTCATTTTCAATTGTTAAAATTAAGGATATGTATCATACAAACATAGTATACAACTCAATAAGTTATAAGTCAATTATCTCTGAAAGTGCATTATTAAATAATTAATATCTAAATTTATCATCCTAGGGATCAACTATCCCCCAAGGTCAAATGTTAGTCTAAGAATCTTATATTTATTTTATTTATTTATTATTTATAACTGAATAATATTTACCGGATGCATGCATCGCAATTACGTATTATGTAATCTCCTCCTCAGTGGTCTCGTTTTCAGCTTTTGCTTTTCTATATCCACCATTGTAAAACCATAAATAATTATAAATGACAATAGTTTAGTTTGGAACAAAATAATACAACTCCATGGTAAAAGAAATAGCCCGCACTTGCTCTGCTTAAACGACCCTTGTAATAGTTGATGAGTCAGGGCCATTGGCGGTATCTCAGTCGAGCAGAAATCCTCCAACACGGATCAATGGTTTAGGCCAAACGGATGGCCCTTTAATGCCCTCATGCAGGATTCACGGGGCTCCACTAGGATATTGAACGGCAACCTGGAAACACGGGATTAACCGAAGTAATTGCTGGAATACTGTGCTACGATGTTCTAACAAAAACACAAACAATAACAAACTCCCTCCCGCGAGAGATAGGTAGTAATCATATCCTGATGATGAAAACGAGATGATGATAGCAGCAATTCGAGGACACCACCCACTGAGTGGTAATGAGATTGGCGGCAGGGTGCTGTAGTCCTGTGGAGGATGAAGGCTTCCTCATGGCTTCGGCTGCCTGGGGTGGGGGTTATATGGATACATAACCACTCTATCCTTTCTGGGTGGGACATTGTATACATACATGTTAACAGTTATGGCAATAATTAATCATTACAAAGAAATGCCAAGAATTCTTCCAAAAGAAAGAACAAACATAACTTTCACTCTTGCATACTTGTGAACTACATTAGAGCCTTAAAGAAGACTTTATTAACCGAAAACTCGGTTTCTACTAAATAGTTTATTAAAGGAGTTTTACATCCCTTTTCCCTCACCTTTTTGTTCACGTTAATGTTCTTAACGTTTATCTCGAATGAATAACTCTACAATGCTGACATATTTATCTTAGTCAATAATGCAATATTGTCTCGAGAATATGTTCTGAACATGATTTTTTTTATGTGGAAGAATAGGTATAGAATAGAGATAGTGATGTAAGTGAAAATGATTTTTTTTTATTTTCTTAGTCTATTACTGACATTTCTTCCAGATATTTAATTTTAAATTAGACCCCCAAGGCTTATCTGGATTGTAAAACTCTAACTTACACATTATAGAGCTTGCCTACACTTTCTCATCATCCATAATAATAATACCATGATCCATAATGATGTGTCTTCATCAATACTTATCATTTTCCAGTTATAAATCAATCTCTATTTCTGATAATTCCGCTCGTGATCTGATAACTTAACGCAATTATCAAAATTCTATTATATTAATTATTAGTCATTATCAATAGTGATCAATAATCGTAAATTATATCATATTGAAGTATAATTTGCTCTCGTGTACATATAATTAGATTTCGTACTGTGTCAGTATAATTATTCCATGACTAACTCTTCTTTCTGGTGGTTTTTGAATGAGTATATTGTCAACAGAAATTGGTGTTATCAGCAACTAAACTTCGGGTCTATAAAGAGTTTTAAATTAATACTAATCATGTATTAGCATATGTGTATTTGCGACTTAATTGTAACAATTAGCAACGGAAGATAGTTAAAATGGTTAGAAAAGGAGTTCCACAGAAAGCAATTTGGTTACTAAAGATACATAAATCTGCTCTAGAATTCAATTCATCCATATACCTTAATTGTATTCAATATTTAACTTTTAAATTTATTGGGAAACCATTAAATATAATAAAAGTTCTTGCTAACTTCAGTAACTTTAACAAGCTGAGGCGGGGAGAGGAAGATGAGATTTAATATTTATAAAAGCTGGCAACTAATTTCTACGGTCAGATAAATATTTACCGCTCTTCATTCCAGTTCAATGCTTTTATAAATGTTTTCCTTCCTTAATGTGCCTTTCATAAATTTTAATTTATTCGTTGAATTAATAAAGGTATCCTTTTACTTTCAGTATTTGCCCTCCTCCACCAGACCAACTTAAAGAATAAAATTATAAAAAATTCTGTACAACTTTACAAACTTCCGCTTACTTACCACACATAAATCATATAACAATTGAGAAACAAATGATCCAATGAGAGTATTTATTCGAATTTTCATATTATTAATCTTCATTACTTATGGAATTTATTCATCGTAATTAAATGGGTATAAAAAATGAGAGTTAAAATCAATTTTAAAATAGAAAACCAAAATACGACAATTCTTTACATATAGTAATTCTATATTTAATTTATTTTTTCCATAGTGCATATAAATATATATAAAAAATTGAAGTGACAACACCACGACATTTGAGATGGGTTAAATAGCGAACAGATCTCTAAAAAAGTAGTAATCTCTGAACAACTGCCATTGAGCAAGGAGACCATTAAAGACGACGCCACAACGAAGAACCCTAAAAAGACCAAAGAGAAAAACTGGCACAATTTGGACGGAATAGAAAAAGGAAAAACACGGGAAGGGAATGAAAGAGAAGAAAATAATAGTTGAAACAGCCATAGTGGCTCCATCATAAAAAAATACATGAAGAAACTAATCTTGCGAGGAGTAGACCAATCAGTGTACATAGTGAAAAGAAAATGGTGGTATCAGTATCTAACTTTCGAATGCCCAAACAGTTTAAAAATAATACTAATTATTATTATAAAGTACACAAACACATATAACCCAGAGTAAATAAAAATACACTAATAAAAATTATGTAACTATGGGACCAGCCTATATGGCTAATAGCGGACATATCCCCATGTTTCAATTGATTGTATAATTGTTCAATAATATGAATTTCCATTGTTGTATTGTATATTTTTCTTTCTTTCTCACATCGTGTTCTTAGCATTCCTCAATTCAATTTTAAAGTTTCCACTATCTACTTAAATAAATTAATAAAATAAATGATGTATATATTTTTTTTTAATGCAGATTCATTATAGTTTTTATACTGCACATTTTTGGATTTTTATTATGAAATTATTTCAATTAAATACTTTTTTTTTTATTAGATGCTTGATTCCTGCTCAATAATTTAGAATATTCAATGAGAGTACAACATTCCATCTACATATCTATAGAGATGAGTGCCACACACCCCTAAATTGGGCGAAATCTCATCATTCATAACCGCTAAATGAGAAAAATTATATCCTCTACTATGAGTACTACAATGGTTATATTGAAGAGAAACTTGGAAATATTTATACGACCGAAAATTCTTTAAAATTTCAAATAATATTAATATTAGAAAGAACATAATGTCACAAAAACTGTAACAGTAACTCTATATAGCTGTATATACTATAAAGTACTTATATCACTTATGAAAATGGTACATTGCAAAAAGCAAACAGGAGATACAATGCAAATAATAAAGTATGGATGAAATAATAAGTTGAGATATCAACATGGTCAACAAAAGCAACTTACTGCCTTAGACAGGTGTCGGAAATGTCAGTTGAACAAAATGTTACCTCGTATCAAATATTCATAGGGTAAGGGCAAGTTCAAAGGTAGAAAGTTGTTCAAAGCCCTTGAGGGATATCCCTTACACATGATAACAGTGACATTTCCCTCTAATGGATGTTCCTCTAATCGATGTTGGTAATCTTTTTTATTTTTTGGTCAGAAAAAGAAAATAATAAAACACTAAAAACCGATGCAGTCATTCGAAACCATTAATATAATGATACAAAAACAATTATATATTTTTTCTATTTAATATACAAAATCACTAAAAGAGCCTATGAAAAAAACTTTTTAAAGCAATTTTATTTATCTAGTGTACCAAATATACAAAATAAAATGTTTCTAATTTAAAAATTAACCGCACTAATTCACAAAATTATTGCTGCCACTTTAATTGTATAAAACAAGGAATGAAAAAAAGGTGGACTTTGCTTATAATAATTATTTTTTTGTTGGGATGAGTCAGGGAAAATCAAAGGAAACAACGAGCTATTTGAATTTCTTAAGTTAGGCAGGCTAAAAGAAAAAAATAAATAAATAAATAAAGTATACTAAACTTTTCATAAAAATATAAAAAGAAAGACATAACGACGAAAAAGGGAGTAGTGTAACTTTGGTAGGTTGGGTGATGGGTTTTGAATCCAAAACTGTCTATGTCGTATAAATTATTGATTCTAAGAAAAAGGACGACACGCTACTTCTAGCAGACAGTGCTGAAGACTGGACTTGCTGACTTGAATCAAGAACACTAGATTTTATTGGTTATCATACGGATCAGAGGTAGGCACAACAACGGATGCTTCAAGTAAACGTCTACAAGCATTCAGAGTGTGGTTTTATCGGCATATGCTCAGAGTTTCATGGGGTGTACCATATCAGCAACGAAAGTATGCTACAACGAATACAGTAGCTCCTGGACATATGGCAATCATCAAAAGATGCAAGTTAGAAGGAAAGAGAGGTCTAGGTTCAGGCATCACAACAGGGTTTAATAAACCTGAGGCAATGGAAAGGATTAACATCGATAGATTTGTTTCGTGCAGCGCTCAGTAACATAAGATGGGCCGTTATGGTCGCCAATTTATAAAGAGGAAAGGCAATTTTATTGGTATAAGAACTCTGCCTACAAAAAATATAATTTTAAACCGCTTAAAGCGAAAGGAATAAATCCATAAATGTTCATCAAGGTCCTCTTGATCCATAGGAATGTAAACAGAGGAAGCAGACCAAGCGAAACAAATTCTTTCGTTATTGCCGAGTTAATTAATTCGTAGTAGCAAGCACTAGAGGCCTAGACCCGAGCTAATTGCAAAAACTGAAGGGCCGGCCCCGAGGCTGTTTGGCGAGAGAGAGGTTTAATCTTCCCCTAGCCCTTTCCCTCCCCGCTAATAACCCCGTCCTAACTGCAATATATAAGCCCTATCTATCAATCCTCTCTCTCAGGCATAACCCTTCTTTTTTTAGCCCTCATAATCGCCTACTTTTATTCTACGGGAATTGAATAAAATCTCAATTAAAATTGTGTGCTTTTACTTCACCATTTTCCGGGAAATAAGTTTCCAGGCTGACTTTGCGGTATACCCATGCAAGGTAATCGTCTTCAGAGAATAGCTTTTTTTTCTAATTTATTGCGCTATTATACTCATGTACGCATTTCCACACCCCTCGGAGAAATGTTAAACACGAGAATAACATTCATACGCTTATTACGGCCCATCTTATTTAACTGGCCGCTGCACGAAACATGTGTTTTGAAGTCCATCCTGATCATGCCTACGACCTGGGCCTCTAGTCCCCCCAATCTTGTCCAGTATGATTAACTGAAGCAGACGGACTTTTCATTTTGCAGTACATGATCAAAGTACGACAACTAATATCATTTGATGTATTCCAATGTCTCGTATTCGTTGTAGTATGCTTTCCTTGCTGACAAGGTGCACACATGATTCTCTGAGTATACACCGATAACACCACATCTCGAATGCTGGCAGATACCATAGTTAGCAATCCTCAATTATGTACAACATGACGGCATGAAATTCGCTACCATCCATCAATAAAGGATACTGCGTTCAGGCCATGGTAGAGCCTGTACTAAGTTTCTAAGCCAAAGGTTGTAGCTCCCTTTTAGGATAGCCACTACACAGAGATCGGGTGAGCCCCAACAAGGGGTCCAGACCCAACAGAAACGGTTCAAGGTAACTCGAATAGTTTTGCTAGTATTATGATTTTCTTAAAAACGTTAGTTGCGCGAAGAGCGAGTAAAATTAGGTCTTCCGTGGTTATCGAAGAGAACCTGCGTTGCATATTAATTGCGTTATAATCATTATTCCTAGAAAACTGATTGGAGATTTCGGGGATGTATGAAATATTAATGCCTGTGGTTGAGTGAGTATACATTTACAGAAACGACAGCTAAACATCCGAGATATAACGAAGGTGGGGGGGGGGGATTGCATTACGGGTGATCATACGGGATTGGGTTTGGGAGGTAATACGTGAACGGAATATCGTAAACAGCCATTGATGGTATCGGTATCGAGCCTTAGAGTCCGTACACCCTACTATTATGTTTATTGCTTATACATTAGCTAACTTATTGGCAGTTTTATTTCAAGGCCTAACATAACAAATTTATGAATGGAATTATATTATATATATTCAGGAGATACTACATGTATATTTATCTAAATACCATATTTCACATGATTTTTCTGAAGTCTGCATGTAACATTAAGCGATACTACCACTTTCACTACTTGCCTTTATCCATGATATGAATCTTTCATGATATTAAGTAGTTCTGTTTATAATACAGTTAGAAATGTCAATAAAAACATTAACGTTTAGAAAAAATTAACTAATTGTATGTGTGGTAATAAATCTTTGTAACTTATTAAAGGCCATTATTGATGGTGATACTTTTTAAAACTTCTTTGCCATAGTGTTCAAAACATTATTCATTCTTCTAAATTACATACAGCATGGGAACGTCCCATAACCATACCCAGGTGTAAAAACGCAGAGTATATCGACAATATCGAAAACTTTTCTAATACATCACCAAACCCTTCGGATATAAATAAAAATTGTCATGCAATTTTAAGGGAGCCATACAAGACACAAAAAGACTTTTAAAAATTATTCCGCACGGTTTATTCCAACCATTTCTACTGCTTTCATCCCTCGCCCTATGCAATTATATTTCTCCACTAACGATATACGGGACTGAGGTTAGTCATCAATCACATCACAATCAACACTCACCCTAAACTTCAATACTCCAACTTCCCATTGTTAACGGCTTAAAAAGAAAAATGAATTAAACATAGACGTCACAAGAAGTGTAGGAATTAAATTCGGTTAGTTGTATTGAATATATGTCTGAGAAATATACGCAAAACTGACTCAGCGGTATCAACTTCCTGATGCCCTTTGTTGCTCATTCTAACAATAATAATGCGAACTTCGGCTTTGAAATGATGTCATTCCATGGTGAATATAAATAAAGCTAGATTAAAATAAAAAAATACCAGAAAATAATTTTTAAAAATATGCAACTAAAACCTTTTAAACAATAATTTTGTAAAATCCCTTAATTACATTTTCCTACAGTAAAAAACAATTATTTCCATTAAATATCAATGCTGTTAATAATAAAAATAATATAAAATTTCTAGGCAATTTGAATACTGCAAAATTACTATTCAATTTTCCGCAGTTTATACCATCTTTACGTAAATCCTTAAAAACACACAAACATACTTCGCACAGAACACTACTCCTTGGACCCATAGCTGAAGTAAGATTCATTAATATTTTACTGATTTGATCCATAACTCATATATAAAAACACGTATCACTACAAAACACGAGTCTAGGTTTCGTTTCAAAGTAGAGCGTGTACTTTTTAAAAGCAAACAGTTGAGCAAGGAGGTGATTTGTTCGAGATCAGGCTCAAACACTAAATTTTTTTCCGAATTAAGATTATTCACTTTATAGAGGATGGCGGTTAACATATCAAATAATTGATCTACCATAGTTGGATTTGAACCCGGAACCTCTATATCAGGTATTCATAGCTCAACACTATGCTACAGCTCCACATTTGATACAAAATGTTGCCATGCCATTACACCCACTATGATAAGCTTTGGTACTAAATATAATATTGAGTTTCTTTCTCATAATTTTACACAAAATATTGTATTGATTTTCGTCTATTACATAAGATAATGGGCGTAAGTATTATACCAATGAAAAAATAATTGTGTGACGTATTTTCACAAACAATGTTACGTCACAACTGCTTTATTCCTTACACATTGTAAGGCGGACAAAGAAGCCCTTCTGTAGACGTCGTCAGCCCTGGATGGTGTGAATAAAAGAACGCCATTTTAGCTTATTAGGGAAATGTATATTGAAGGGAAGTCTCTTTTCAGGGGTGACTGGCTGCTACATATTTTAAGGAGAGGGATCCAAGCTTTCTAAACACTGAAAAAAACAACAAAAAAACAAACACTGAAAAATAACCTTTCATGTAAAAAACGAAACATTAAATATTAATTGATAACACAGGCCAACGATGAAAAAACTTATGTAGTGAAAATACCTTATTCCTAGAGTTTTTATAGTACTGAATCCAAATATGATATTAAAAAAGCTGTATCACCAAAAATATCTTCACATTTCATCGTTAAATTTATTAAATTAAGCGATTTTTAAAGAATTGAACAGCTTTTGTATTTAAAATAAATAAATGAAAAACTAGGTCTATTGGTGTGTATAAAGTTGGTAGCACTGCTGGAACAAATTTGCTGGCCAAAAAAGGTAGATTATTTTTTCTGTCAACCTAACCTCACTTTCACGTTTCCTGTACATGTGCTCAGTACAATGCCTAATCCCGGTTGTAAAAACTCTGCTGACAGTTTTTGTTATATTTGTGGTGAGTTTGTGATTAAAAACACCAAAAAAACAATACAGACTTTGTCAAAAAGGTTTATCTATCATACTTTGGTACTAAACTTGGAGATCCGGATAAATCTTGGGCCTCGCATAAGGTAAGTCATGTATGTGTCGAAGATCTAAGAAAATGGTCGAAAAAGGAGAAAAAAACCTTTAAAAATAACAATTTATAATAATAAATTATAAATAATACATTGACGTATGTCAACAAGATCCTTATTAATGTTCAATGAACATTCTTCCTCCTGAATACATCGCAAAAATTGCGAACACACGGGTGTATAGGATCGGTGAAGAGAACAGATTTGTCTGACTTGGATACGACCCCTGGTAGCTCAGTAGTTAAGAGCACTGCAACGGAGCACTGCAATTTATTTATTTATTACTGGGTTCTACAGTCCGTGGAAAACAATGCCAATGCCTCTCCTAATACCTCATTATTAATGATAAATTATTAAATTTAAATACTGTCATTATTAATTAAATTGGAAAAAAAATATTATAAGTAAACTAGAAGCTTATTTTATCATCTTAACGGAGTAGTGAGTTATCTAAATCCTTACAGGCCCTTTTGAATGACTTGTTCCTAATCACAAAATCGAAGAAAATGAGTTGTTAGTGTGACAACTAGTACCTTTTTTCAGATAAAATTAGAACGTGCTTGTGCAGCAATGTAATCGGATACCATTTCAAAGGTCATTATTACAGCAGCAGTTTAACGGTAAATAATGAATAAGGAAGGCCTAATAAAAAACGATGCAATTTTACTACTATGACTTTATGAGTATCATAAAAATAAAAAAATCATTACTGTGGTTGGGAGAGATAACACGGTAACCAATTAGTGTAGAATAAAATTAAATTTAAATTTAAAAAAAAAATTAATTAATTTCAACAAAACGAATAGTCGGATTCTTTCAAATAGTGAATTTATTAACAACAACGATAACTAATATTATTTTAAATCCACTCATCATGTATTCCCTCCGGATGTGATAGTGTCTTCAAGTTCTTAACCGTCGTTTCGCAGGCCATTTGCTAACTTCATCCATATTCCTAAATCTTATTGTTATTTATTATTAGCCTTCGTATCCACTTTAACAGCTTAGCGAACGCGAAGGCTATATACCATGTATCCCTCCTTCCAAATTACTACCCGAAACCGTAAGATCATCCTTAATGCAATCCTCCCATTCACTTCTCGCCAGTAGACTCAGTACTAATAATCATTCTAGGAAATCGTTTGTTACTAAGCTCAACAATTTTACAAGCCCATATATATATAATCGAGATGTCATCATTTCAGCTATACTATAAGAGAATATGCTTTGCGATTTCGCTTCGCGTATCTTTCTATCTTCTCCATTGGATTAATCCTTTTATTACCACAATAGAACATATGATAAATAAAATAAATGAAATATTAATTAAGGAGGTGATTAAATCTGATAAGTCTAATATTACTAATGATGTGGAGGGCTGTATGTATTTAATCTTCATTGATGTGAATTATCTTTTCTATCCAGTAAGTTAGAGAATTAAGGCTTTGTTATTTTTTTGTTTGTTTTCCATTTCCATTTCAATATATAATGTAGATTATCACCTTAAATGTGCCGATTTATCTGTATTATTTATCTACAATGTTTTCAATGCCTTTTCATAAGAATAAAGAAATATACGGGCTTAAAATTTAATATAGCGTGCAAAAGAGAACATTTCGACAGAACAGGACACTAATAATACCCTGCAAAGCCGTCTCCTGCTATAACCACCTGTCACATGCATTCTATACCGAGCAGCATCTGTTGCTACACCAAGTGTGTCTCTCTGCGACAACGTTGTTGTAATATAGGGTTAAATGCTTTCCTTTAATCTTTCTTTTTCAGCTTCAAAAACGAAAATAAAAGAAAATGTATCAAAATAGAGCTAATCAGTTTGTCTTGAGTATACCTCCCAAAACAATACCAAAGTATTTTAACACCACATAAAACTACATTTAAAACTAGTGGATGAAAATTCGTAAGAAGCAAGAAGAAATGAATAAGAAAAAAATCACTGCACCCCATAATCCAAGATACTACGCCCTAATGTTTTTAAAGTATCTAAGTACGAATTATTTATGTAAAAAGTTGTAATTACAAAGACTCTATCTTCCAATTAGATTAAAAGTATGGGTCACTTTAGTTAAATTGTCTACCTTCCAGACTGAGTGCGCAGAAGGAAGCTATTCCGACAACAAATAAGTCAGTGAAAACACTGTTATTAACTAATAATTATCCATATCAATAATTATTTATTTATTATAACAAAAACTTATTATTACCTTGTGCCACTTACTATGTTTCACTTCGGCCTAGCTATTAGGAAATAACTCAATTAGTTGCTCCTAAACTCTACATTCCTCTACACCGAAGACACAAAAGTTAGGCCGAAACGTTGGGACATAACAATAATTAGTTTCGCTTATTGTGTATAAGTTTATTGACCGCATCCCTCACCATTTTTTACGTTATCATCAAATATCTCCATATAGTTTATAAGGCAAAAAAAACCCTGTACCACCACAAACCTTGAAAGATCATAAGCTTAAAACATGGTAGTACTGTGACAACGGTTGAGCAGGGGAGTTATTTGTCCCAGAACACGCTCATGCGTTTGGTATTTACCCGATTAAGGTTATCCTGCAGGCTAGCAACAAATCAAATAAAATAATTGTCATAGCTGGATTTGAACTCTGGACCTTCAGGATAACAACTAAGGTAAAAACTGAGTTGCCCAGCTCCCTAATTTATATGGACTAATTTATAATTATTCAAGAATTTTTTAGTTAATCGAAATGATATGAGAATGCCACCATAAGGACACGAGGATTGTGAAAAATAAGGCCCGATACAAGATGAACTATTGAGGGAGAGATCGGAAAAAGAGAGACTATAAAACCGCGAGGCTGGATAGAGATGGATGATGTATTTTCTCCGCAGCTCCACGTCCCAGCAAGAGGAATTAGAGGAACAAATGGTGATGAATGGGACACACCAGTGGGATGCAAAGAGCAGCCGTCGAACCAAAAGAGAAGAGGAAAGAGATATTTCATCATATAGTTCATGGGAAGATTACATTAAATCGCTAATGATAAATGGGAGAGAAATTTTAAGCCAAAAATAGCTAAGAACCACTATAAAAATTAACTACATACAAGGAAATAAAACTACTTTTACTAGAAGTGGATATAATTCCAAATACATAGCTACAGGATTCTTTAGTAAATTCACGTAATTTCACGCAGCTACATCTAATGGGATGATGCTAAATTTTGCCTATCCAGCTATAATTAGGATGGGAATTTTTTATCTGTACCTATCACAGTGCAGCCTCGGAACCCCCATTTTACGCCCCTCTCAAAGAACGGGCGGTCAAAAATAAATAAAAAGATATAACAAAGAAAAAGGAAGTAGGGTAACTCGGTATGTAGGGTGGAGGATTTTTATTTTCGATAATGGCATAACCACGGATTTTTTACTTCCTTACTCCCTTCAAAAAATCCTAAGGACTGCAGTCGGCTTCGAACCCACATTCATGAACACAGAAGGTTTTTGTGCTAATCACTACCCTACCGGTTAACCTCTTAGTAACCGGTATCGTACTTATTTTTGGAACAAATATATATTTTAAACATATTGAACTTCGTTGAAGTTCAAGACTGCATATCTTCTTCTTCATTCCGGCGCTACAACTAATGACTAGTCAGGGCATCCTGTGTATACAAATTTCCTAAAAAAATATTTTTAAAGGGTGAGGGTTATCAGTCTAAACTCTGCCCCTGTGTAAGGAAGAAGGGCTGCCAAGGGAAGATGGATCTATAGTGTGACCTGTGTCTGGTCTTCGTCTGTAAATGTAAGATGTTTCAATCAACAAATAGTTTCACCCAACTTTGGGGTATTTCGAAGCAATCATAAGTGAATTTTTTGTGCATGTACCTTTCTCTATTCCCAGTATCGCTTCATTCTCCGATCTCCTACTCTTTCCTTGTCGGAGATTGCAATTACTTTATTATGATGTAATTTTAAACATCTACCTATTTGTGTTGTTGAATATTTATTATGTCAGCGCCGCTGTATTCGAGAACTGATTACCGGGAAAGGAAGGAAAACTTTGGATTTTTCCGACGAGGTGAGATTACGGCTAAAGATGGTAGAGGGATGTGGAGGAAAATAGAGCGGAGGTGGAGCAGCATCCTGATTAACCAAGTCCCCACCACGGGATGAATATTTCATATCCTCCTTCATCGCCATCTCCTTCATCGATCAGCTCTCGCCTATTTCGCTAGTCCCATTTACATCGACACTCTATTGTCATTCTTCCTAATCAGGCAATGCACTGTCGTTGTCTCTTCTAATTAAAAGTGTGTCTTCTCTCAAACCCTTAAGTCCATAATTTTGTAACCACTGAACTTAATCAAGTCGGATCGAAGGAACAAGTTAACGGTTTTAAGATCCATCACTAAGCCTATCAGGGAGTTAGCTTAAGGGATCACTCACCAACAGTAACAATGCGGAGATTATTTACGACGTAAGTACACCGACATGCAAATAAAATCATCTTTACAAGAATTAACATACCCTTTCATAGTAAACTTAAAAAAATAAAACTAATAATTTATGACCCAGGACTTTCACTGAGAAGCTACAGACTGAGATCGAATAATGTAATAAACAAAGGAACAGGGGATTTGGAAACAACTAGGAGGGAAAGGTGACTAAATTTCTACGGGCACATGGTCAGGTCGGATCCTAAAAGATTGAACAAGCAAATATTCGATAAGATATACAAACTGCAAGAGTTTTTATGGTTAGAAGATAAAAGGAATTAGAATACTTGAAACTAATGATGAGAACTAGCTAGAAAGAGAGGGATTTAGGACCCGACTCAAAAATATTAGGAACCTTGTGGAAGAGAGAAAGAAGCATGGGAGATGAAAGGAGGAGAGAAGCAGAACATTCGGGAGAATATAGCATTATTGGAGAAGATAGAGTCAGCGAAAACAATTCTATCTATGTTGTCCTTTGCGGGTTCAGAAAACAATAATAATAAAAACCTGTGTCACTACAATTCGTTGTGGGTCTAGGCTTCAGTACATGGTAGACTGTACTGTTTCTAAGACAACGCTTTTGTGAGGAGATATTTGCCCTAGATTACACTTAACCGCCAGGATTCCGCTAATTAAGGGTACCCACTTTATGACACAGCCCCAAAAGAGTCTGCATATCCCAAAGGGTCCATCCTTGGCTAATAGCAGAACCCGGAACCTTTAGCACAGCAATTCAGCCCCCTACAAACCGATCCATCCCACACCCATATTTATAACCAGAACCATTATATCCCTGATGGTCATAGTTTTTAATGTTCATAGGGTAATTTTTTTTTCTTTTAACAGTTCATGGTATCATAATGGATACTGTTATACTTCAGGAAACGTTTTTAATATTACTTTTCAGGGAGAAGGCATGGTGTATGAAGTCGTGGGTAATGAGTCGTCCCAATATTTAAATATGTAAAATAAGCTCGGATTAGCTGGCTCGACTGTTGCCTAAAAATTGCTATAAATTGTTGTAAAAGTTTTGTAACTAATGTTTTTAAACAAAGTTTTAAATGTGATTTTCCGAACTTTGTGAGGGAGGTGATCGTTAATATCCTAGCGGACAGCGCGGAAGTTATCCAGGACAAATTAAATGTAACAAGGTTCGAATTTAACCGCAACTCACACTTCGTAATAACGAGCGTCCATTTCGCTCAGCTGGTTTCCAGCTGTTGCAACGGAATATCGATACCAAACCAACTCCTCCACAGAAATGATTTTGTATTTTACGGATTCTCCACTTGCTATGCTTATCCTACGCGTTTCAAGTTCAATACAATGCATTATAATGCTACTGATTGATGCCAAGAATTATTATCTATTCTGGTATTGTATACACTGATACAGGCGTAATTGGGTGAGCGGACTAGCTCATTGTGTAGAGTGCTGCGTTGACATGCTGATGGTCCTGGTTTCAAATCAGGCAGTGGCAGATATGTATAAAATCTGTTAACAGGAGGGGATGGACACTGTGGAATCTACTGACTCTCCTGGGGCACATACAGGCTCTATTAAGTGGATATCTTTGATTGGGTGAAAAAAACTGGCGTTTGAGGGAGATTACGTACAAATCACTTCCCCGCACAATTCGTCGACCAAAAAACAGTTCACTCTCTACCATGTTCTGAAACTAAGACCATGCGTGGGTTGTAGAGGAACAGATTATTTTTTATTTTACCTAACAGCGTAGGAATCCATCGAGCCAAGAAGTCGAATCGATAAAGAATTTCCATTCCAATCCGAAAATTTAAAATTTATCAGTGTTATTTTAAGGCAGTGAGTTTGAAAATGATATATCAAATTTCCTTAAGATATTCGATCACTTCATGATTAGAATTAATTCAGAAAGATATTATTATTATGATTAATTCTGTGAGAGATTTGCTGTAATTTGTTTATGAGGTGTTTCGGTATGCTATAAAATAATTGATCTAATTGATCTGAATTGATCTAATCATGGAAAACGCCCTGAAAAGGAAAATACTAGTGCTGTTTTATAAGGAAACTTCCATATTCCAACAGCGTATCAGTAAAGAACAGCTTACTTAATAAGGTTAATGCCAATTTGTTTAGTACAATAATTTACAAAACAACCGTTTGCGGAATCGGAAGCGGGGCTGGGGGAGGTTTAGTGGGACGGGAATTCCCGCACTTGACTCGGATCTTAAACAACAAAACAATAACAAGATACAAAATGAAGTCCGAGGGTAGCTGGGTCGAACGCAAAACAACAATAACTCCAAGAGAAAGCCAAGATATAACAGAAGTAGCAAACTAGCTACGATCAGAACACTATCCTGAAAATCGAAAATTATCGCAATTACAATTACTTTACTACGAACAAGGAAGTAAAAGGTGATTCACTTTCACCCATTCTATTGAGAACATTTGAAACTAATATTAATTTTATATGTCTCTTGGAAACGTAACCTATACCAAAAATGGTTAAAATATATCGGTAGACTAAATTCCGTTTTCGGATTAGCTAAAGAATTCATTGTGCTGGGTGAAGACAAGGAAAATATTAAACTAGATATTATACTAAGTAATATGATTACTTATTTAAACTACGTTTTAATGTTTAAGACATACTTTCATGAGCACATTGAGTTCGCTATCATTTGCCCCTCACCATTATTGGGAGAATCAAACGTTATTCTGATTTCGCTGAAATAATTCTTACCTGTCTTAATTGGTTATCATTTTATTTAAAATTTATTTGTTGACATTTACAACTGTATATAACAATATAGAATGAAAATGTAATGAATGATAAATAAAGATGCCCCGCAGAATCATCTGGAATTGATGAAGTAGCTAGGTTTGATACTAGTGCGTTTGAGTGGGGATAAAGTTAGGTTGGAACCATCAGGTACTCATGACTTTATTGCTAACAAAGTAAACATAATTAAGGATTTTATGAAGGATTTTGAATACGAGAGGAATTCGCTGGCTTGATGATACGCTCTACTCCGATCCAAATTGATCTTGTAATAATTATGTAAATTAGTATTTTGTAATTAGTTGGGAGCATAGAACGCTTGTCTAGAGAGTGTTGAACTAGCTTAAAATATCGATCTGTCTCATTTCATATCATTAAACCTCGCTTTACATCATTTCATATACCTTCGTGAACTCAACTATAGAGAAATATTAATTTGCGTCCAACGGCCAAGCGTACGATATTAATCAAACCAACTCAACTCCTTAACCGCTGTAGACTACCTAGGGTTGTGAGATGGCAGGGGGCCCAGGAGGTAGCCAATGGAATTAAACTGCAGAGCGGATGCCCTGACCGCAGAGGTCGCTCTGGAGTCAGGTCACGGTGCAGGGGCACGCGGCCTCCGCCCCAAATTTATAGGCAGTTTTTTTCCTAGCGACCCGGGGACAGCCTCTAATAGGGGAGCGCCTCAGCTTATCGCGTCCGTATTTCACCCGTTCATAGCGATAATTTACAGTCTCCCGGAATATTATGGGGAGGACGGTTAGTCACGTAGCGTAATGTCCGGCAGCTCTAGGAGAGCATTTTAGATATCTGAGAACTAAGTAGTAAATATTTCGAGAGGGTAAGGACGAGGGATGATGGGACAAAAGCTCTATCAACATGAGCACTATGATACACCTCAAAGTAAATGTGTATAATATAACGATCTGTTTATCTAGTATCGTCATACCAAATAAGTAAGGTAGAAGTATTCTGCTATATGTGACACTGCCTGGAACATTAGGAGTACCTAGATAAATAGGGTAAGGTGCATTGAGGTACCTTGAGGCAGTTAAAGTGTCCCTTAAGGTCGGTGGTACCTTTACTCTTAAGGGACAGAGCGGCATATGTTGGCAAGGAGCGGGCAAGTCAAGAGGTAGACAACTGGAAGTAGCAATTGTCGAGATATCGCCTTTCTTTTTATATAGCCTGTCACATATAGTCCTTTCCTTGTAAGTAGTTTTATATGTTATCTTGTAACTATGATAAGCACCAATAAATATAATGTCATTTAATAACTATTATTATTCAATAAACAACTCCTAATCAGTCCACCTTTGAAGAAGAGTGGGATGTATCGTATTCATCAATGATATAGAATTAATATATCTCAAATATAACCATCTCAGGGTGGCATCCCATTTTATTTTTTTAATATTATTCAGATCAAAAGATCTGACTTTTCCAATAGAAGTCAGAGATATATTTTAATAATGATGTAGATTATGAATGTATTTTTAACATTTTGGATCCGTCTAGTTGAAATAAAACATAATCAGCTATAAGAATAATAACAGAGAGTACGTAGTTGAGTGGCGGAGACAAGCTGGGACATGAGCAATCTCAAGAAATATTCTTACACTCCCTCGCTTTCCTTCAAGGCAACGGAAAGTTTTAATTATCAATTGTTAGCTAAGAGGCGAGGAGGAAATTAACTGACGAACTCATGGAACGGGAAGAATGGCACCAGTCGTCGGGCAAGCTCAAATAATTCCCATTAAAGAAATCTCATCTAAGCCCTCTTAAGTTTTAATAGGGCTCCGTCGAGAAAACCGAGCTAAAAAAAAGGAAATAAGTTAATTTTCCGATTTAATTTATAAGTTGATTGGTTAAAGCCTTAACGACTTCCGGAAAAAAATACTGATAATTACCATCTTCATAGTAAAAACAAGTAGCAATTATTTCAAATTATTTATGACATAATAAAAATATAAAATAAACTCGTACCACCATAAACCAAGAACGGTTTTGGGTTCAGTGCACGCTAGGGATTTTACTGTTTCTATGACAACAGTTGAGAAAGGAAATTATGAAACCAAGATCATCAAGGATCTGGAGATACCACAGGGTGGACTTTTATCATAATGAATATTAACAGAATAAATTATTTATCTACGCTTGCCGGATTCGAATCTGAAACTTATAACAGCAATCTGGCGTTACAACAAACTCAACTATCCCGCTCTCTGGCACAGTGAAACAAAAAAATAACATACTATACATCATGATGAGAGTGCTGTACAGTACTAATGAGGAATTATTGGTGACTAACTAATTTTTATAAATTACAGTTATCAGTAATTGAAATAGTGATTGCTATATGTACATCTTTAGACAAGCAACAATGATTTTAAATAATATTTAGCATCTGAGCAATTGCTACTGATCGTAGTACCACTTTTTTGTAATTGTATTCTGTTCAGATCAAGACGATAATTACCCAGTGATAAATAAAATGGATTTTTTTGCTACCATTTTTATACCTACCATTTTTTTGCTGTTAAAAGTTTAGAGCAACTCTTGTTTTCCCAACATGTTTTTAAACTTTTCCTAGAAACCAATTAACTAATACAAAAGACTGAGGAACTATGTTTCCAGTTTTGTCCACAATAACGAGCACAAAGAATGTCAATGTAAATTAAAATAAAAAAAACTAACGAAATCCGAAAGCTATATTAGCACACCGCTTTATAAAACATTTTTTTAAATTATAGTACTAAGCAAATTATATTTACTCATTTACATAAAAAAAGGGAAAGAATAAATATTTTTTTAAACAAAACAAATGAAGATAAAAGTTGAAAACAGTGACCAACAGATCCTCCCTCCCCTCCGAAACCCCTGTAACAAACGAGCCAAATCCCTCACTCAAGTGGAAAGGATTAGGAAGGATGAGTCTTCCCAAAACCTGATTTAAATATCAACAAGAGGATTAAATGCTCTCATACACTAAAACATTCAAACAATACTTAAGTACCGGTTGTCTTTTAAACAGTGCCCAACAAATTCTGGTAAAAATGACAGGGAAAAGGTCAACCAACATAACAGCTAGCATGAATTAAGACCATTTTAACATGTAACTGCAAGATTTTCAAATGAAGCAAACA
The DNA here is from genome assembly GCA_964056705.1 of Troilus luridus. Lineage (NCBI taxonomy): Eukaryota > Metazoa > Arthropoda > Insecta > Hemiptera > Pentatomidae > Troilus > Troilus luridus. The sequence goes on along the minus strand of OZ057413.1, from coordinate 110,085,055 downwards.
TTGTAAACATGCAAGTATATTTCTTTTATTTGTTGTAAGAAAAAGTGATTCAATTATTATGTTATGTAAGACATGCTCTATAACAAATAAAATAAATCACAACGAAATAATAATTTGTTACGAAGAATAGATTTTATGTCGAAAAAAAGGAAGACGATGTTATGTCGACACCACCAACAAAGTCAACGATTTCGACGATTTTAGAAAAATAAAAGTTCAAAACTTAAACAATTGTTTATGACAGGATTTAAACAACACCTCTAACTTTGTTATATCATGCAGATCTCAGTCGCCCATCAAGCATCTAAAAGTCTCAAGAAAAATGACAGTGTGTACTAACGAATCTTTCTGAATTATACAATACTAATTTAGGACATAAATATAGATTTGTATATTGCGGCTGAAGAGGCAAGTCATTACAAAAATAAATGCTAATCAAAATAAAGTAATGTATGGCCAAGTTTCGATCAAGGCAGCTAGTTCCAGCACTCCATGTATTCAGTAGAGCACATAACTTTACAAGGAAATCAGCGCATACAAACACGAAAAAGTAGAAGATAAGACATGGAGATAATAATGAGAAAGTAAGACTGAATAAAAGCTGTATATAAAGTGACTTTCAACAGCAGATATCTAACGAATTCAGTGGTCATTGCATCGCACTCAATACGAACCCTTACGAATAGGTACCCTTAACACTCTGTGTTCCAACTCCTTAGCATCGAATGATATCAATAGCTTAGAGGAATAGAATAGAAGAACAGTTTCACTTTCCAAAATATCTTTTTTCGACAGGATCATTTATGATCAGACATTAAAATGAAAGGATATACAGATCAGAACGAATTCTTGATGACGACAAAATTCGAGCACTCAATTATCACTTACAATTAAGTCGCTTTTCATAATGAGTTACCCATGAGCTAGTTTATAAATAGGGTACAATAATCTATAACACTAGTGATAATATTAATAATAACCAGACTTAGCGAACCCAAAAGATATTACCAATCTCCACTTAAAAACCTCCTTCCACGGACCACTGCAAAGGATATATCAATGTTTATCGACTTTATAGAAATATTTTTTAAATATTAGCTAAATTAACCCCTTAAGGATTTTTCACTCCATTTTAAAAAATATTAGCACCTAACGGTTGTTTTTTTTTTTGTTTTATTATACTCGGTTATAATTTCAATCTTGTTTATAAAAAATACTCATTTGCATTTCTAAGAGGCCAATACAGCTAACTGTATGAAAGTGAAAAAAACATGACCACTAATTAAATTATTTACAAATTTATATAAGGGAATAGTTATGAATTATCCACACGGCGTAATGGGCATAATTTTTTTTTTTAATAGAACCATTTAACAATTTTGATTGATCAGTTATTGTTCATTCATTAAACGTCACTTTAAGCTACTATCGGAAGATACAACAGTGGGAGTCCTATCCAGTATATTATCTATCTAGGCATGATAGGGATCTTTTAACAATTACCTGACCTCTGGGAAATCCCATTCATTCCATGTATAGATTACATGTACTATTGTAGTGGTATATTGTGCCAGACGTCTCCGAGATTTCAGGAATGTCTGTGGTGGGCACAGTACAGAAACGTATTAAATTATATCCTTCCTTTGTCGATTCTGTTTTCTTTAAAACATTCAAGATGCTCACCCTAATGTCCTTATAACAAGCGTAACTATCATTTAAATCAATACCGATCTAAAAGGAATAACATAATAACTGAGTCGAATCACAAAAAGAGGAAACAGCAATTACTTTCGCAACCAAAACAAATTGGTCCAAGGCAATAGCCCCAAGAGGGACGAACTAGTCCTTTGATTCCGGTAACCAAGGCAACATAACGATTGCTGGGGGAGGACCTTTAGCAAGATGTCTCGGGGGGCCTCAAGATTGATGCGCATCTTAGCCGAGGCGAAGACTCGACATCTTTCACGGTTTCCACCACCTGCTCTTCTTCCAAGAAATTGCAATAGCTTTCACTGGGCAGGCTCAAGCACATGGAGCAGTTTGGGGGAAGAGAGTAGAGGAGAGATGGTCGTTTAATGGTGTCTTCAAAGACTATCTTGGATATAGTCGCAACAGAAATTATGTAAGATTGTCAAGGTAAATCACAAAAAAGTGAATTAAAAAATAAGGAAGCTAAATTATTAAAAATGTTACTTACAATATAAATTTGTATACAAAAAATATATTACGCAATTTAGGTTCTGCCAAGTTCAAAGAGACTAATTGAGTTGCCTAATTACTTTTTTCAGCAGAGAACTAAACAAGCTCCTACAAAGACGTCACAGTACTCCAGGAGACTGGAGCCTAAGGATTCCAAACTAATCAAAAGGCTCTAGAACTGTTCAGCAACAATGAAAAGAGTAGTAAAGCTAGAGAAAATGGGTCTTTCCCCCATCCATTTTATAGAAGACGGTTGTGGGGTTTTTACAACTTTAAATGGAAGCTATTGGATTTAGTTCCAAAAAGGCTCTAAAATAGCAACAACTCTCTATATATCTCTGAGGATTCCATAAATTAATGTACCCTACCGCTTCATCCAATATGAAACGAATACATTTTTTATCGAAGTTACCAATTCTAATTCAATTAAATCAAATCCCCGGATTAAAACATTGAAGTCAATAATATATGGTTAATAACAATTCATCTTTCCATTTTTTAGTATTCACTATTATTTTCTTTTATTGGTTTTTTAAAGTAAAAAATAAGAATGACAAAAAGGCACTGATTACGAATTGCCGTACCCGGATTATTACCCAAATTATAATCACCTAGATCACTTATAACGCAATCCTCCCACTGGTGCCTTGGTCTATCCCTTTGAAAATGGAGGGATTTTCTATTCGAAAGCTATTTAAAGCCTCCTGAAGAAAACAATAAATAAATAATAATAAAGATTAGAAGCTAAAAACAGACACTATCGATATATACTATATAACCACAATTAATATATGACACTATTGGTATATACAAATCTCAATTGATAAAGATAATTGCTTGCCCTTCAATGATAAAAACCCTTCTCCTCGATCCATTGTGAGGGAGGACCCCAGGCCAAAGCCAATTAAAACAACTTTATATTATAACGGCACTTAGATACATTATATCATATCTTATCAAATTTATTACGGAGCCGTGATAGCGGGAGAGGCGATAGACTGGCCGAGATGGCTAAGTCGATTCTATCTTCGAGGGAGCCAAGTCCCTGCCTTCGGGCCATTTAGGGCAATACCCCTTCCCTTTCTCCCCCTCCTAAGTACTAACTTAGCCGTCCGCGATGGCTAAGTTAATAGCCGACTTGACAACAATGTGGGGGAGTTAGCATATAAATCAGTTATGCATTATTTAATTAATTCTTCTTATTCTTCAAGTGACGGTTCTTGAATATTTAGACTAACAATAAAATGTCGATGCTTGAAAAGAGAAGTAGCAAGAAAAAAAAGGAAATTTGTATATATAATTACTATTTATCATTTAATTTATACGAATGTACACATTAAGCCCACAATTCCTAGCTGTTAAAAAATAAGCTCACGCAATTTGAAAAAGACGAATAGACTTTATCCGTGTGCGTGAAGTATAAAACAAAAAAACACAAAACAGAATCATCCTGAATAGAAAAATGCCTTATGCAGTATGTCCACTAATTAATAATCCGTAAATAGTACATATGCATCATGAGCTAACCAGGCATGATCATAAAAAAGAAACAACACCAAATTCAGTTTGGAGATATCCACAGCACATAACATTCCAATTGCCAACTCACGTGATCGGAAAAACTGAAATCATTTGAGAATTTCTGATTTCATTTTATTTTCTAACCGATTATTGGCAAGAAAAATATTCAAATATTCTATTAAAAAAATACATACCGTTAATTCAATTATTATTTCTAAGAATGTTGAATATACCACTCACCTGAAAAAAATAAAAATAAATAAATTAATTTTAAAACCAATAAAATTTATATAAAACTATTAACTTAAAAAAAGGTTAAAATATTTTTTTAAAATGTATTTATTAATATTTACAAGTGTATAATAATAATATAGATAGTAAGAAGAATGTGGTTGCTAGGTTTGAAACTAGTGGGTTTGAGTTAGAATAATATTCGGTAACAAATCATTAACAAACCGGACATTAAGATCATCAAGAATTTATTCGTAAAAAAATAAGGAATATAGGGAAAAATATTAAAAATATTAAACTGAATGCATTGGAGATGAAACATGGATAAAATCGAGAAAATTCAAAGGAATCTATTCGAGATAGAACCTTTCGATGCATAGAGCAGCGAGATTGAAAGTTGAAATAAATCCAATTTCACGGGCTCCTGGCAGGCATAGACCTATAGAAAATTGCCTTACAGCAGAAGTAATAACAAAATAAGATATGATATAGAAAAAGGTATTGCGTAATAGCAAATATGTTATTGGAGAAAAGGAAAACGTGAAGAAAGTAGACGCAGGAAAATCCCAAGAGGAGAGAAATAAGGGGAGGGGATATCCATCTCTGAGTGGCTTGACTTAATCCTTATCTTCCACCTTTTAGGAAGCCACTATTTTCCCATCGCTTTTTCCCTACCAGGCGCAAGTTAAGCATATATTTAAATAATGTATGCTAACGGGAAAAACTTGTAGTTCAATAATGATTTTGAAGGGTAAACACTATTTCAACTGACTCAGTTGTATAGTCGAAATAAAGAAAGAATAGAATAGAATAGAATAGAAAAGAAACTTTATTCTGAGACATAGTCCCTAAGAATAACAAACATGGACATGTTCTGGCCAGAAAGCTGCATAACAATACAAATCATGAAGTATTTAAAAAGTGACAAAAAATTAAATTAAATAAAAATAAAGATGAAATAACTAAAAAGTACGAATCATGACAGGATATTAACCAATAGAGAATAAATAAATTATTCACAACCGTTAATAAACAAAAACTATGGTGAGCTAGCTTGCAATGATTTTTTTCGCATAATGTACATCCTAATTACGAAAAAGAAACAAAAACAACTAAACAATAAATAAATAAATAATTTTATTTTTATTCTATTCACCCAAATGATGGGACCGGAGTGGCTCAGTGGTAGAGCACTGAGTAGCCATGCCCAAAAACCTGGTTCAAATCCCGCTGCAGGCAGTTACTTTTATTTAGCCTGTTTGCGGCGGGAGATGGATCATATGGGATCTAGGACCCTCCTGGGGCTCACCCAGCCTCTATAAAATATTATAAAAAAAAGTTACCCAAAATAAGGAGGAAAACCTGGCGGTTGAGCGTGCCCATGAAACAGCACAGTCTCTACCATGTACTGAACCCCAGACTCGTTCACGGGTCGTAGTGGTTACAGGTTTTTCACCCAATGATATAATATGATATTGTAATAAAGCCATATCCCACACCATGTCACAAGGCTTGTTAAATAAATACTGATAAAAAGTTAATAAATAAATTTCATAAAAAGACCTTGGCTCGTTAAATGTTTAAGTTCGATGAAAATAAAATAACGAGAGTTCAAGTAACAGAAAGTAGGAAAGAGAAAGACGGAGGATTTCGGGGAATGCTATGAATATATAATTTAATATTGAGAATGCTCAAGTCGTTGTACATAAAGATATTGTGTTGTTTGTCTTTTGTATATGGAGGTGTTATGCTAAGCCCCAAAGTTCAACCCCATACGTCCTAATGGATCTTAGTATAGTGTTGAAGATTTGTCGTTTGGTTTGTAAGTCAAGAGAAGATCTGTTGTCCAGAAGATGACTTGTTTGTAGTATCTTGTCAGTTCTTGTTTAATTTTTTATGTATGTTCCGTGTACGTTTTTGTCCATGTACAGTCCGAGATAACGTACATAGTTTTTAGAAAGTCACGTGGCTCGTTTTTGGTGTACATTATTGATTACCCATTTGTGGAACTTTTCTAAATCAAACATGTGCTTTGGAAGGCTCTAGACTATATTATAATCTATAATAAGATCTTTGTTGACGGAGGTGCAAGGGTGTTCCGTGATATCAGATGTAAACGGAATAGAGAATAGGATTTAAAGCACGGTCTTATGGTACACCCTTGTATTGAAGAAATAAATGACAAATTTAATACATATATATTGTAAATAAAAGGAGTTTCTCGGGACCATTCTGAGGCTCACCTTGCAACTAAAATGTTGATGGCCTTATTTAGGAGAAATCCTGGTGGTTTAGCGTGGTCTTGGCCAAATAATTCCCTACATAACTGTTGACGAAACGAGAACTGATTTCAAGACCTTCATGGGTTACCATGATGTTATTTTGGTGTGCACGTATTTAAAATATATAAATAAAAGTTAAATATTTTTGGCGAACTGGCAGAGAATCAGTATTCAGGTAAAGCCTCTGCTATCAAAGCGCTGGTAGTTATCAATAAACGTATAATGAGGCACTTATTTTCGAATGGAAAACTGTAATGACGATACATATTACCCTTTAATGGTATTAGCTTAGCTCATAATATAGCTCTCTATAATTAATTAATTATTGTGATAAAAAATACAGATATGATTAAATCCATTAGAAGAACATTACACCACGTTGGGGCTATTTGCATATCCACCGTTAGAAAACGAGGCGCGGAATGATTTACTACGTGAATGACTAGTAAAATCCTGAGTCCCTGTTCAGTATTCGATGCCGTGTCAGGTTTAATAATTATCAGTCTGTAATACCGTTAATTAGCAGAAGACGAGAGAGAATTTAATATTTTCTAGGGAGAAGTGAGCAATTAGAAAGTGAACAGTCTGCTCATTTTACTGCCAATGCTGCGTCAGTGAAAGCTGCGGTAGGAAACATCTCTGAGCGGGCGGGAATGTGACATGGGCAGGCCGAGGTCGGTCGGGCAGAACAAGGTACTAGGAAAACAAACAATAAAGCACTCGATTAACAATAAGCGACATCACAACGGCTGAAGTAATTAATAGAAACAGAACCTTGAAGGCATTCAATACAAGTTGGTATTAGTTGCCGCTCTGGTTTAATTAGCTCCTAACCAGGACCTTGCTCGGGATCAAAGCACTCCCGATGAAGTTTATTTCATTCATTCCAACGGTAAGAGGAAGTTGTACGCAACCCAGGTAGCTAAATCTTACTTCGGAAAATCAGCGACTTCCAGCATTCCTGAACTGTTTAACAACTGAAGATTAACGGTTATGAGAAGAATATGTTTCAAAATGACAGGTTATTATAGAACGTTAAAAAAGACAAAACAACCGTTTGTACTCTCAATAATAACTGTATTCGTTCATGGACTAGTTCGGATACTGCTTTGAAACTCACTGGAGATATGATATGAACTGAATAATATTACAATTATATAATATGATATAACATTAAAAATGAATTGAGTAAACTACTAACTAGGGAGAGGAGTGGCTCAGTGGTAGAGCACTGAGTTGCCATGCCGGAAATCCTGGTTCAAATCCCGCTGCAGGCCATGATTTTTATTTAGTCTGTTTGCAGCGGGAGGTGGATCATATAGGATCTAGGGCCCTCCTGGGGCACACCCAGCCTCTATACAATATTATAAAAATAGGGTACCCAAAATAAGGGGGAAAAATCTGGCGGTTGAGCATGACCTAGGGCAAGTCACCTCCTTGCAGAACCGTTGTCCATGAAACAGTACAGTCTCTACCATGTACTGAACCCCAGACCCTTCGTGGGTTGTAGTGGTACAGGAAGGAAGAAACTACTAACTAACTCCAATCAAAAAGAACTAGAGAGCCCCATCACTATACCCCTCCCCCCCCCCAATCCGATCATCTAATTAACCTCAAGAAGATCTTATTCACATTCCTCTCTTAAAATGCATCTGGTGCAGTAAGAGAGATTATGCCATGTATCTATTAATGTTATTTTCAAGAAATGCTTCTAAGGCTAGGGAAAAAAATGATTATTTTTCGGCTGTGGTGTTCATTACGTTTGAATCACATGGGACTCATATTTCTATGATTCAACGAATTTTATTAGCTTTGTGGATCAACAAAATATCCGGACAGTTATGCATTACTCTGTGGTCCGTTATAAAAAAAATATAATAATAATGAAGCATAATTGGTTCTCTACCGAGAAAACTTTACAAGCTCATCTTAATTTCGCGATGCTATCACTCCTTATAATACTAACCAAGTTCATGCTGCGCAATTCCGCGTTGAATAATCTTTCGCCTGCATATTTGCCCTTCACTGCAATATAAGTGTTTTATATATTCACTCAAGATCTTAAAGTTACTTAAAATATTTTACTAACTAAATTTTGCGAGGTTCAGGCAAATATCAGCAAAGGGAATCTTCGAGAGCAGGTGGGTCTAAGTAATTGGCAGGAACTAATCAGGCAGAAGGTCCCGGTATTTGTAAGCAAAGAGGATGGGGGGGGGGTATTGGGGGAGAGGTCCCGTGATGAAAGTATTTGCATCTAAATAGCGCGAGGACCCGCCCCTAACAAAGGAAGTCTTGGACAGTTTTTTAACAGGATAAAGAAGCATAATAAATAAAAGAAGGAAGGGAGGTAATGAAGGAGGATCAACGCCCTTTCAGCTAAAAGTTTAGGAAAGCGTTCAATAATAAAATAGAAAGTCGAAAGTGAAAACACCTTCCGGGTCTATTGAAGCCTTTCTTATCATATTATACCTAGTGAGCTTCATAACAATATCCGATCTAGTTCATGAACGAAATCAGTATACGAATAAAGTAATTATATAGAAGAAAAACTGTTATGCGAACAATCGATAATAATCAGTTATTATATAACATATTCTACTTATAACCGTTTATTTCAGTCTATTAAATAATTAAAACACAATAGTACCATAGTACGTTAATAACAAAACTTTTCACACTGATGAAAAAATACCAACAGTCGACAATCTCATATGATCATTTCAAGAAAAATTACTCAAACCCACTTAGAACAAGGGGCAACGACTCACAAGCCTGAGAACAAAAGGAGGAGACTACAAAAAACGTGGATGAGGGATTTGTTATCACAAGAAATCAAAAGAAACCACGGGAGATGTACCGCTGGTTACTGTTCTTCATGCCTCTCATGTCACGTAATTTTACAGACAAGCGTTTTTCCGATAATCAGTTTGTATTCTTTGACAGGAGTAGATACATATATAAAGAGCCTAATAGCGACGAGTCTAAACTTTAAATCGTATAGAAATATTGCGGGCACCACAGAAATTTACATATCTCCCCTCCCTCTTAATTGAGGAAAAGCCGATGGTTGAGTGTGATATGGGATGAATCACTTCACTGCACAACCGTCGTCCTATAAAATCTAAAGACTACCACTTACTGAGCCTAGGACACTCCATGGGTGTAGTGGTACAGGATATAGAAACAAATCATAGATTAATATTATAAATCATTTACAGGATGACGGACAAATATTTACATCAAGATCTTATAAATTAAAAAAAACGATTTGTAGTACTAATAATCCATAGGCCAATCCTTTCAGTAAATTATAAAATTCTACCATATTTTTAATTAGAACACTAGTTACACCAAAGCAAACTAAATAATTCAGGAATAGTCAAGGGATAACCGGATGGGATGAAGACCCATTGGACAACCCAGCCATACTTATTGGGAATAATTAGAGGCACTGGGAAGAGTAAAGGGAAGACATGGGGTCAGATGAGACAATGGCCGAGGACAGAAGAGAATGGTGAGGATGGACTGAGGATTGAGCTCGACACTGAAACGCAAAGGAGCGAGGGAAAGAAGTAGAATAGTCAAGGTAATCATATATATTTTTTAACAAAAAAAAATTAGAATTGCATTTAATAAATATCTTTGATAACACTGAAAGCCGCCATAGCATTGATGAAGACATCGAAATAAATTAAAGCGGAATGGAATTTAATATTAATTTCAATGTTCTAATTATGGACTGAAGTTAATTAAGTCGGGCTTGAGCTTGAACTATCAACTAGGAGCAGAAGATAAAATCAATGGCATTCCAGTTTGATTATGCTGTAGAAGCGGCTCTAGAGAAACTGGGTTAAATGAAAATGTCTCCTCTTTATGAGCTAAACGACGCCGTCATTTCTCAGAGGGCCCGAGTCTATTAAAGACATAGCCTTCATTAAGTTTAAATTTAACTGAGGAAATCTTTATATATAAAACACTTTATAGAAAATGGAAATGCTGATGGAACACATAATAAAAGAAAAATTGTAAATTAACTAAAATATAAATTGAGACCCGTCATTGCTATTATAGTAAGTTCAATGCTTGTCGTGAAAGTCTCCTATGGCGTGTTAAGAAATTTTCGGAAGGGGAAAAACGGTATGGATTCGCGAAACCGACATGCTCGTGACGTAGCGCAGGAGACTGGCAACGTATAGAGCCTTGGTTAATTAAATTTAAATATTTAACTAAAATGTCGTCCAATTCATACTAATAACACCTTAAAACAACAATAACTAGTTAAATTTCTCGTTTCCCCTAAAAGAGTTTATTTGTCATATTTAATGAAATGATAAAAATTACAAATATTCTAAATATTGTTGAACTTAACGGTGATAATGAAAAAAATTGGAATAATACAACCATATACTAATTATTATTTAAATTAAATTATAGAGATTTTAATTATTGCTATAGAACATGATTAATAAATAAGCTGCTTGAAAATGTATATAGCTATTGTTCGGAGTCCCAATTGATGATAAAACCAGATTAACAATTTCAATTTAAATAATTCAGACCATAATGAATTTGTTTTTTCATTTAACGCCCCTTCCGAAAGACGGCATAACCAAGAATTTTTTACTCCCTTTAATAATCCTAGGGCCACATGCCGGGCTAAGAACCCGCGATCTTGGGTGTAGTAGTTTGTTATGCTAACAATTAGACCACAGGTCGCACCACAATGAAGTTAGAAATTCGAAAAGAGTTTAATTTCCAAAGTTTAGATTTTTCGCTTCTGACGGCAGTTCTGATGACTGCCTATTAACATTTTTTTAATTTACTTTTCAATTAAAATAGGCATAAATAAATATAAAATTTTAAGTTTGGATAATAACACTAACCTCAATTTATATCATAATACATAATACCTGTATATGAGAGGAATTACGCGTAAATGTGTGAGGAGTAATAATATCGCTGAAATAATTAATATTTATTCCTTTACTCCAAGCCGTAACGTAGGGTAAACGACCAGAGGAGCCAAGAACAGGCAACTTTATGCCTTCCGATTTATCACCAGCCTTTATCCTACACTGCGGGGGAGCCACACCTACAACAAAAGTCGGTGTATTCCAAATGGTTGCTAACCTGGCCCACTTCCAAACTGCTGCTCCGGACTTTGGTTATTCGAGAATGGCCATCGGCCAAAGTTCGGTGTAATGGGCCTTCTCTCCCCTCTAGGAGTTCAGTGCGCCACCTTCCTAAGCACCTTTTGGCTAATTACCTATTTATTTTAAACATAAGCTGTCAGTTGGATTGATAATAAATAAATATATTTTCGGATTTAGGGACTGTAATGTTTATAACCCTGTGGGAGTACAGAGAAGTGGTGCCAAGAGGATCTGAAGATTCCAATGTGTCCATCTATAGAAGAGCAATCAGTAGAGCCATGTTTGAGGTTTTATTTTAAAGCAATACTGGTATAATCAAATAACTGAAATACTGGCTTCCAATCAATGAGATAATTAATTTTATATGCTATCACATCGGATAATATGATAGCAGTATATGATATAAATACTAGGGAATATCTAAGAACCGTTGAATTATAAAATGGAACATGCGCCAAGTTAACAAAATCGAACCATTGCAAAGATTGGACATATCGAGAAAATCATGTAGAGCATATCATGAAATGTATCTATTATTAACGATCGCTGATGATCCTGGATTTACATCGGGGGGAGGGTGCGGCAAATTACTTATTTATTCAGTTAACAGCTGTAGAAATATCATTGTAGGATCTCCAGACCCACCTGGAACTCACCCAACCTCTGTAAACTGGGTATTCTTGATTGACTCAGCCGGCGATTGAGTGTGATCTCGGACACAACAGCTTTTTTATAAACAGCACCGTCTCTAACATAAACTGAACCTTCATGGGGTACGGGTGAATCCTTTTTTTATTTTATTTTATTAAATAGCTGAAAGGATAAAGTTTATTCTGTTAAATCCGTAATTACCTCAATACTCTTGAGGAAATAATTGTTCTTAATGCAAACAGGAAGTTAAGAACAGAAATGAAGATGTGAATTTTTATGGTCTAAAAAAACATATGGCGCTTAAGACTGACTAATCGATGAGAGATTTGAAGTGTAAAAACCCTAAGCTAAGATGACAGCTGGAAAACCATTGACCTTCTCCACTGCAGTTACGATCCGATATTTATAGCAGGCGAAGAGGAAGTGGCTAACCTTTCCAGAAGCCTCGCTGACTGAGTCCGATTAACCCACTGTGGCCAGGGAGGTGTTTTCACTGCCTCCATACAAAGATGCCGGTCTTCTCCCAACCAATTCGTTTAAAATTGAAGTATAATGAACAAACATGTCTTCTACTATTTATATTTTAATCAAAGAGAGCAAAATTATTACATGATTCTCAGCTATTCAGTCAGGTATAAGAGGAATGACACCGTAAGTCGAAAACCATCAGTTTCTCCACTAAATTTTCAATGAAAAAATTAAACGTTGCGAAAATTACTTCATATAGAAAAATAAACCAGTATTTTATTCAGTCATTTCAAACAAATACGAAAAAAGAGTCGTTTTCATAAAAAAATCTCACGCTGTCCCTGACCTAGTCACCTTCACTTCTCAGTTAATAGAGCTTATTTACAGAAAACTAAACTTGCTGAATAAACTACATATGGGAGGTATAAGCATCATGCTCTCGGACTGTACTCAGCTGAGAATAGTTCTTCAAGCTGGTGTTATAAGTTTGTCCCGTTAGTTACTGCCCCGAACCATGTCCTACTCAATCGAGTACAGCATAATAAAGTTATACCATTTCCTTCAATAGTACAACCATTTCCTCATCAAATTCCTAAAGTTTATTTTTATAAGTTAACATAAAAAGATTACATTAGACTAAATGATCTTTTTATTCGTTGAAATTTTATTGATAGAAATCATTATTCATAAAAAAAAATCACCTTAAAATTAATTAAATTAAAAGAATTATTTAAACATATGGCAGTTCCCTTATATCTCGAAATTTTGCTTCTTATATTACAAAGGTTTGAACATTTACTGAGGTAATGTAATATTTTTTATCTTATTTCGTATGATTCCATAGTAACTGTTTGAGTGTTATCATAAAATGTAAATTAGGCATATTAAAATCAATAAGCTTTTTGTGGTTTCCTAGCAACTGTTTGATCTTTTGTGATTGAGTTTTATTTCGAAATATAAAATAGGTATATTAAAAGCAATGAGCTTTTTGTGGTTGTGATTGAGTTTACGTACGAATATACTTAAACATAATTTTCGAATTAGTTTTGTGAACAGATGCAGTTATCAAGAAAAGTATGAATTTAAATTAAATATTTAATCTCTAAATTAATGCAAATAATAGAAAAAATTAGAATGTGAACAGATGCAGTTATAATGAAAAGTATGCATTTAAATTTAAACATTTATTGAAAATAATTTTCTAATTAGCTTTGTGAACAGAAGCAGATACAAAGAAAAGTATATATTTATATTTAAATATTATTGAAATTAATTTTCTAATTAGTTTTGTGAGCAAAAAAAAAAGTATTTAAATTTAAATATTTATTTCATTATCAATTATTCAATTTTAATTTTAATTCAAATTTAATTATCCAATAAAGTATCGGTGTCTCTAATTCCTCCTTACAATTATTTTTGTGAACAGATCCAGTTATAAAAAAAAGTATATATTTAATCTGTACTATAATGCAAATAAGAGAAAAAAATAGAATACTATTATTAAATAATTTATCTGATACAGCGTCTACACACTGACCTACCCCGTTCACAATTTAAGTGTTAAAGACACTGAAATTTATAATTAAAACAATTAATAAATACATAATAATGATCAGCATTCAGTGCAATGTTCCCACTATCGACATATTGCACAATACTGTTGCTTATAGTTATTATTGCAATGCATCAGTAAGTGCGTTTTGCAATTGATTTAAAGATAGGTCGATATCGCATTTTCCCAACAATGCACATCCCAACCGTTTATCTCCACGACACATAAATCACATAATCACTTCCACATTAATAAACTCCGCTGCGCATCAGTGGTGTAGGACGGCTACACAGACTCAACGGTCAATATTTATGTTTAAACAATATGGTGGGGAAGTGCATTGCCTACTCACTGATTGTTCTGATAAAATATTCTGAATTAATTAAATTTTTACATTCTCCAAACAGTTGATTTAGTGAAGATTAAATAATTACAGGACTTTCTTTAATATAAAGTAAAAAACATACCAATAAAGTGTTCTGAGGACTTTAATTATATTATATCAATTATATTTTATTATGACTGAATCAAGCAGGTAATAATAATCTGTCGTTGTGATCATTGGGCTGTGTTTTTCTGTAAACGACATCCTATATCTCTCTCTCTTAAAATGAATCAGATTAATGAATATTTATTTTCCCTAAGATAATCAATTGGTTCAGCTGAGAACAGCATAGCAATCAAGGGTTATCAAGAAGAAATACGGGATGTGTTCTCACTATTACAGGTAACTCTAGTAGTTGGAAGATTTATATTGATAAATAGATGCTTTTGAGCCCCGGGGGAGTGCAGATCCCACAGAGTCAATCTATAGCTATTAGAACGTTGAATAATTTTCCAGTCATACCTGGATTTGGACCCGGCATCTTTATCAGAGCAACTCAGCGCTCTATAAACTGAGCTAGCACGTTTCCATTTCAGCTGTTAAAGACACTGAACATTTGCAAAAGTATTCTGGCCAAATTAGCCTTTAATAAAAGAACACTTCGGCATTGACAGATCATGGCGGAGCCGACAGGGGAAGTGAAAAATTGGCCGCAGTTTATCCATTATCATCAACATTATCCAGAGCTCAGGCGATATTTCATAAAGGCAATAGCCCACGTCACAAATAATAGGCGCCTCCTCATGAATAAATCATAGTTAGGAGCCGCTACAGGACCATTGCTAAAAATAGAACGGGTCGTAAAAAGTCACTTAGGTCTGGGTAAGGCGGCTAATTCCCCGAGAGGGCGCAACACGTGCGGCATTACCCTAGGATAGGGAGAGCGTAAGGGAGGGGGGGAGTGTGCAAGGGGTGGAGGAAGAGGAATAGGAAACACTTTGAAGTTAATAGAAAAAAAATATTGAGGTTTTAAACTGTCGTGGAATAATTCAATATGGCGCACTAAAGAATAAATAAACGTTTGTATTACACTTACAGAAGAAAAGTAATTAAAAGCTTATCAATAAGTGTTATTATATTGCACATCGTCTAAGCCCAGATCCGTCAGATCATCCTTAACACAATTTCCCATCTATGCTTAACCATTTTACTTAGTCGTCGCTTATCAGAGATGAAAAAAAATTAACAGTTTTAGTTATAGGTGGTTTTAATTACTACTGACAAGACCTTAGAAAATAAAACAAATGCGTCACAAAGGTTGCTTAAGGGCGTCGTATAAACGTAGTGACTGGCTTTAATGAAATGGAAAAGTATCAAATTGCATTAATTTTCCGCAAATCTAATACAATTAGTAAAAAAAATGTTTTAGATGTGATTCATATTAATATATATGATTAATTTCCACGCGTAACATTTGCACTCTTCTATATCAACTCAGGATCAATCTATACCAATCAATCGATCACCAAATGGAGAGGGTAAATCAAGAATTCAACAGATTGAGATTATAGAGCTTTATTTCAGTAACGATGCTTGCATTTAAACCTTATGGAGGCTGTATAAGATCGTTGTAGTAAAAAAATACTCAGGGCATTAATATAATATTAAATATAAGATTCTTTTTACCGTCGGGGATTATTTAGTGTATGGGTTCAAGAATCATTCAAAATATCACCGCAGTAAGTATGCATCTTTCAATAATACCTATATGCATAGAGAATTTTGACGTCAGTAGACCGTGTACAGAGAATATTGTTACACATATCGGCATCTAACCATTGGGTTGACTAATCTTTTCATTATATATTTACATACAATATATAGGATGAGAAATAAATAGATAAAAAAGAGAATTATTGGATGAGAATGTCTCAATTCAATGTTTCAATTGAATGTTGAATAAAAGTTTTTTTGTTAAATGTATATATACATAAATCGCCTTTAATTATTAGTTATACTAATCTCCAAGCCCGATCATCAACTAAAAAAATATTTTTAATATATTGCAGCGATAGCAGAGCGAAGATCGAGATGTGCTTAGTGACCAACGATTTTCTAAAAAGTTAATGAGCCGACTGGTGAGATAGGTGGGCAACAAGGCGTAGGTGGGAGAATCGCATCAAGGGGGCTCTTATAGATTGGAGTTTGCCCACTGATCCGTGGACAAGAGTTCTTAAGCACCTATTGGCGAAACCTACATCAAGCCATCGGATTCATTTAACTTTTCATTGCTATTATTATTATTTAAATGACGATATCAATGAAAACTAATATATAAATAATTATGACATTAGTATAGAAAGAAAATAAGGCTACTCCTATTGAATAAAAATGTAAATCAAGAACCCAGAATCAGCGATCAAGTTAAGGAAGGCGTAGAATTGTATAGTACTCAGCTACAACGTAAATTACAAAGAGGAAAGAAGTACATTACGGAAGAGGTAACTGGGAAAAAATATAAGGGAACGAGAGGAAAGAAAAAAGAACGCCCTACACTTTGCTCCAATTACTTGGAAAGAAGAAGACAACATTCTGTCTTGTTAATAATTGAAAAATTCAGAGTAGGGCGTCTCTTTTCTCTCATTTTTCCCAATGAAAAAAAAAATCATACCTTTATATGCAATAACAAATAAATAGGTAAATGGAACATTCCAGAATACTAGAGATTTAAAAATTCAACAATTAATTAAATCAATGATTTCTAGCTCATTTGGTTGGTTAAATTTGTGAAATTTCAAAGGAGAAAAAATGATCTATTTAATACTTTTCACAATAAGGATTGGAATTTGCATTCAAGGAATTTTTACTTGAAAATAAAACCAGTATGTATAATTCGGAAAGTATCTGTTAAATATCTACAGTCCCGGTGAATGAGTGGTTAAGTCTAATTTTCTCTAAAATGAGTCCCTTATACAGAGGTAAGCGGAATATTTTTATTTTCCTTGTGAATATGGGGCTAAGTAAGACATTGGCTTGAGAAAGAGTAGCTGCTATCATTACAACTCCTATTCAAACCAAAATCTACGAAAATGATAAGATTCCGGTTATCTGAAAGCAGCTAACTCTCTGAACCAGGGGTTGTAGATATAATCAAAGTGATAGATTCACGGAAGTCATTATTAATGAACGATCCCTAAAAAAGATAATTAATGCTTAGAAGACTGACGAGCAACAAACGTTCGAGAGGTAGTCCGAGGCGTAGGTTGGAGGATTGGGTTAAAGATGATCGGATTTGAATTTGGAAGGTAATCCTTGGATTTAAATGAGTAAAGAGTGGTATTTACATTGAGCCTACGGGTTATTTTGCACTTAGGACTAGAGACTTCGGTGATAAACTATCTTAGACAATGGGAAGTTGTAGTTATTGAAGGATTCAGTTTAAGTAATACTACTTATGTACATATTACTGAAGCGTCAATGACGAGAATATAATTGAGTAGCCATTCCACTAACGAAGCAGTTGACGCTTTATATAGTAAATCAAACCCACATGTCTTGGACATGACACCAATATCTAAAAAAGGAATAACCGGTCTAGACTTGGAATCTGACAATAAAAGCCGTATAATATATATGCTACGATTGATATATAAAGTTATTTATAAATATGCCATTCACGTATGTATTATGAATATTATCAAAATTCATAAATTACTAATTAAAACCCTCGTGCAACCACTATACCACTTTAAATTGTATGTTATACCAATGCAAACAATTGTAGAATAATGTTAACACATTTTTAAAATATTAGTTAGAATATATTATATTATATGCCAGATTAGATGAAAAGTAAGGATTACGAGAATATTGGGTACAATAATGGATGAGACAATAAGTGCATTCAGCAGTTAATACAATGCGGAAACGCAGAGCATGCATCCATATTTGTTGTATATATAAGTATTGAAATTGACACATTGATATTGCTACAGATGAATATTACAGACCAATGCTTAAAGCAGAATCAAATTCCTCATTACATTGGATTCATTAGGATTTATGAAGCAGCGTTACATGCTAAATCATACCAGGACAAGATTACGACCGGAGGCCGGCACGATTCACAAGTGGCGACGTAACGAGTGCACGGAACAACCTCCCAATGATTGTAGTATATGTACTTCGGATCGCAGATGGTCCTCGCATCGAGTCCCGCTCACACACACTTCTCATTTGCATAATTGATGGTATAAGCCTTAGTAAACAGGCGGGGTGTTGTTGGGTTCGGGGAGACCGGATAAGGATTCACGACTATTCAATATGCGACATAAACTGCGACTGAAATGCGACCCAGGCGGCCACCGGGGGACGACAACGCAGCAGTTTGTTCCCTTATCAGATCCTGGCTCCTCCAGTCCTTTGAGTAACTGTGTCTAAGTCGCGGGTAATGCTAACGTGGGCAGTACTGAATACAGAACCAAACTTTATTTCATTATTCAAAGCTTACATAAGCGATACAACAACAGGTTTCACATGCATTTAATGCCCCGTAGAATAAGTTTTTTTTAGCAACGTTGAAAAGCTACTGATAGCTTTTCGTACAGCTAAAGTGAAGGTTGTTTGTAAAATATGCATTCCGAGAAGGGACAACTGTAATGGAAAACAATAATTGTGGAGAACCCACACAGTTAATATAATTAAACTAATTACAACCCGACGGTAAATTGTGCGTGCTAAATTGTTGATATTTAATTAACGCTCCAAGGATATCGAGAGATTGGCAAATATGCCTCATTTCACACCGCTGTGACTGAACTTGATTCTAAGTAGCCATTACAAATTAGGAACGTTTTTTTTCACTTTTTGTAACAAGCCTAATTTTATTTTATATGAAAATAACTTTTTAATTAGCGCAATGAAAATATTAAGAATTTTAGATTATTTTAATAAAATAGGAGCGTAGCATCCAATTACGAATATTTTTGTTGTCACCATTGATTTTACTTTAGATCCGCATAAGCAGTACCTACCTCTTATTATTATTGAAAATATAAATCCAAAGATGTTTTGTCATATATTTTTTGGGGTAAAACTTATCCATCGGATTCAGAAAGTAGTGATTGGACCTAGCATTCACTAAGACCTCATTATAATGTTATTTAATTAACTACCTTTAAATTATTTTTATTATTAATTATTGATGTATAGACTTCCATAAACCGACTAAATTAATTAAAAACACATTGCCGATGCATTAATTGACAAATTAATACATCAGTAAATTTTTTTTTAAATAATTCATTTAATGAAATTTACAACTCTAATATACTACTAAATTATACAACAAGTAAATAGTATGATATAGTACGAATGGGTCCATCATCATGAAATGGCAAGTAAAGAAACTATCCAGTGGTAGTACCCAAATAGCAAGTTCGACTTAGAAGATCACGAGGCCATCTTCTTTTCAGACGCCTCGGAGGATTATCAGGAATTGAAGAGGTTGTTAGGTTTGAAACTAGTGGGTTTGAGTGGGAATGAAGTTTGTCATGAAATGATTAATATTGGATTCGGGCCAAATCAGCAGGAAATAGGACATATAGGTCATTATGGATTACTTCGTTCGTAACAAAGTAAGGAGCATTGATTTCACAAAGGATTTTGGATTGTAAGGATTGAATACGTGAGGAATTCGATGGTTTAGTAGAGCCCCAAAGCTATAGAGCGGAATAGTCCGTATGTCCAGATGGGTCTAATGATTGTCATATATATGAGTCTTTTGTAATTAATTGAGAGCTTAGAGCGTCTAGTAAATGTTGAAGTAGCCTGAAACGGCGTACTGTTTCTTATCGTTTCAGTCTAGTATGAGGATTCCAAGTTAATCTTTTGTCAAGGTGTAGCCCTAAGTACCGGACCTATTCCACTGGAATCAGTGGGATTTTATTAAGTGATAAAAGAGGACAGGAAGTCATTGGTTTACGACGGAGAGTAAAGGTGATTTGACTGGATTTGTGGATATTTATTTTAATCCTTCAGTTTCACCATTTTCAAGGTCAGCGAAATGGGGTTGAAGAGTATGGGAAGAGTTTATACTGTGTAGAGTATTGAGCCGTATCCTCGTCTTGAGAAACACCAGCAGACTGAGAAAAGCGATGAGAAAGCGAATGGATAAAAATAAATTATTGTGATTTACTTTGAACGTCCTGTTAGTGAGATAGGATTGAATAATGAAAAAATATGTAGGAGGTAGTAATGGGCGAAGTTTGCAAAGCAATCCAGGGTGCCAGCCTCGGTCAAACTAGTTCTATTAAAGTTTGCCCAATATGGTACACTTTATATGACACGTTTAACTATGGAATATTCCTACCTAACGTGGATAGTCTTCATAAAAGCGTTAAAGTTTATAGCTCCACATTTTCAATCAACAAATTTTACGGTCAACAATTTATTAGATCACGTAACCAGCCCTGACCAAGACAAAAAAAGAAAGCTTGTACCATTAACTGAATAGCGTTGTAACAAAGCCGAATGCAAAGTCACGCCATTGAAAAGTAACTAAATATTTGCCTAAACAATTATTAAGACTTATTGGCCAAGCAGTAATGTATACTTAAATGTTTTTTTCTTAATGTAAGCATGTGCCGCATTGCGGGTATGGTGTTTAGTACATACGGTAGGTACCAACTATACTGTACAGAGCTAATGGTTTTGAAAGGTGGAGACATGGTCGAGATAGCACTCAAATACCAATTTTCTCCTGATTGAGGTTAGTTTATAGAGGCTGGGTGAGACCTAGGAGATCTTCAGGTCTACAGAATCGATTCACGTATGCTAATAGATCAAACAAGTTATCAGTCACAGTATGTCTCGAACTTGGGAACTAGTATTCCGGATCTCAGCAACCTTCGCCAACCCCGCTCCAATTATATTAAATCCGTGTATAATATATAAACGTAACATATATCATGTACATAACATAATATGGCACCTTTAAAATAACAAAGACATCACTCATAGTCATATTTTGAGTTGAAACGCATTTGAACTTGAAGTTTTATGGAAATAATGACACATGTCAAAATAAAAATAAAAAATTATGCTTTTCACTTTGTTCTAATGGTTAATCCAAGAGTTTTAATATCATGATAATATTAGAAATGCATTGCTTTACTGGTTATATTATTAGAAGTGGTTTAGTTAGGGTTTTTTGGGGTTATGCTATTTTGAAGGAGAAGGGGCAGGGTTACAGTTAAAAACTTTAACGGTACATATCGTCTCAACAGTTTCGATAATCGTTGTCCACGCTAGATCTTTGTAATTAGACCATTTATCTATAATACTAATAATGAAGGTGTAATTATTCTTCATTTGTTTTCCATGACAAATTTGTATTATATTTATTACCATTAGTATTTAGTTAAGAACTTTATTAAGTGACCTTATTGTCAAAAAATTAAATAGGTATTTTTATTTAAGCTGAACATATGTATGTATATATTTTATGCAGTTTTACTCTCAAAGACAATTTTTTCTTAGAGAAAAAACGGAATTAATTATTGTTCAATAAAAAATTATTTTTATGCCTAACAATTTTTGATTTGAGAATACTGATTATTTTTTTTAAATTAGTTATTCTTCTATTTATTATAATATTTTAAAGTTGTGATATACAATGAATGTGGTTATGATGATATACAATAAATTCACCATTACCCAGTTGGAAGTTGCATAAGTGGCACGTCTAGTAAGTACATGCCCAGGTATTCCACCTTCATCATTGTATCTTCTACCAAGAGGGTGCCTCGATGGACCCTGCATTATTCCTACCTCGAAATAATTCCTGAGCCAGGTTAACGACGGTTGTAACATACAGCCATTAAAGGGTGTTACAAATGCAAATTGGGTGACTTCTCCCGAGCGTTACCTCGCGGAGGGTTGAGGAGCTGAGCACTAAAAAACGAGGTAAATGAAAGGTTATGTGAATAGATCCTTCACTACTTCAATGATGTGCCAAAAATTGATGTGTAACGTATGAATAAAATGTCGTTTGTTTAATTAAATAATGTTAAAAGGACTAAAGTTCAAACTATGAAACAAAAGGACCATGGAGGATAATGGACCTCCAAGTTAACTTTTTTTTAAAAAAGACAATAAATAATATAAAGATAAGGGACTTGTAACTCTTTTCAAGATGACGATGATGAAATGATAAAAATATAAGTTCTTAGAATGATTGAAAACGACATGTTTGTTGAAAAGTTTCATATAATAAAGTGTATTTCATAAATTACTGGAAAAAGGTTTTCATTGGGAGAAGGAATTATTAAATAATGTTATTTAGAAACCTAAATCAAATTTATCAATTGGCGCAGAGCTCAAAGGAAAACGTGCAAGGGCTAAATCGAGACACAGGTTATAGAATTGCGCTAAGGTTTATCTTCAAGATTTGGGCTTTGACTTAGGTAGGACTAACTTATTTGTCAGGTTTATAATAATAAATAATGATCCTTAAAGATTATTTAGCAAAATGCATACTAATTACATTTTGCTAGACCCGGAATAAATTTAAAGATGCAGTTTATTGGTCAAGTTCTAATTCTCTAAGGTATGGTATCTGGTCGAATCCACGCAGCCTTTACTAGTTTACAGTTTAAAATTATTATCACTAAAAGATTCATGCGACTTTTTGTGTCCATTCTTTTTAATACACTGAACATCTAACGCAGGGTTAATGCGTTCATCTGAAAATTAAACATCGTGCTTTTAAAACTTCTGATGTATCAACAATCCTCTGTGAAGCCTGGGAAGTCACTATACAGTATATTTATAGTGGATGTACCGCTATGAAGGCAAAGTTGGTGAAATCAAACTTGAGGTAACGGCTCAAGATTTCCGTGTGAACTTGATAAGCATCGGAGCTTCGATGGCTTTGAATCCTTAGAAATCAGGTGCCCAGAGTAGCTAAAGGCAAGATGATCAGAAGAGTGAGTCATCAGATCGGTTGCAAATGGAAGAAGTGGAGTAGGCTAAAGGACCTTTTGAACGAAGTCTGATCCGTGGATAAAGGCAGTCACGCCGGCAGCGAGACGGAAGATATTCGCAACTGCCGAGTGTGGCCTAGTTACCTCCGCTAGTCCAAGGAGTCGACAAGAGGAGAAATGCTAACGCCTCACTGCCAACGTGCGTGAAAACATATTTATGGGTTTTTTCCTACTTCTCTCGTGCTCTAGAAACCCTGGTAACGTTTTACGGATCAGGAAAAAGAAAAGAAAACACCGTTTCGTCGTTCTTAAAGTTCTAAGTTACTAGCTCCACCTTGTTTTAGAGCTAGCTTTCATTTAAACTGGGGTGTCGTGAAAATTAAGTAACATTTTGTTAAGTATCTGAATCACGGTAGAGCCAAAGGGGTGATTTACGGTGGCAATGTCACTCATTCCATTGTCGATAAGCATTAAGTTAATAATTTCTAAGGCAGGAGGTTAATGTCCAAGGGATAGGCCAAGGCATAGGTGAGAGGATTGATCCTTTGGAATTTGGGGTCTAGGCGTAGATAGAGGTTTATAAACACCGTTAGGTGATATCGGCATCGAATCTTCAGAACGATATGCTCATTATTATTACTCAATATATGTATGTAAAGCTCTATGTAACGCATGAAATCGTTTAGACCGGTGTTGTATCTTGAAATTCAGTTGGTTATTTGAATCAGTAACAGTACGGTCACTAACACGTAATGAACTTTCAGACCCTTCATGGGTTGTAATGGTTCTTTTTTTGGAGTTTACTCCTTAAGAAACGATTTTCATATATAGCCCGTAGTATGAAAGTTTTATGAGGAGTAAAATCAAGTTTTAAATAAAAGTGGCGAGTAACGCTCCCTTCTCGATAAGATTTCATTATTGGTTTTATATAATAGATGGAAGATACAAGTTAAATTCTGGGAATAATCGGGAAGAGATACATGTGATATCTATGGTAACAGTGTATTCTATTGCTTTATTCTCGAAGTGTTGAAATGCGATAATTTTTTATACAAGAACCTTTTTAAAGACACCTATCAAAACAAACACTATTACTTCTCTTATTTAGATTCCGCCTTAAGCTGTTGGGCCCCATTCATATCACTTGGATACGACCTCAACAGACGACAGGGCAGCGTTGCTCTGATAAGAGTAGGAAATTGACTAGCTATCTAACAAGGCTGTGCAGTGACTATTATTGTCTAGAGTGTGCAGTGTGCAATGGTACTAGGACAGGACATTTGTGTATTAGGAAGTGGACAGGCAGTGGTCATGCTGGCCTTGAGGCCCCCTTCAAAAAAGTAAAGACAGGGAAGATATCGGTTGTGAATCGGTTGTCATTTTGGTACCTTGTAGAAAATATGCGATTTTTACACCAGGGCGAACTGTCATGCTGTTAGTCATTAGTTTAGGTATGTTTTGGTTAGTACTGATCTGCTTAGATCTCTTTTCTTCCATCCTTTTAGTCACTATTTCTTCCATTTTTTTTCTATGGAGGCACTTTCTATAAGAAGTCGCGCGTGTCCCCTTGCAATTCGAGCATTTTGTTTGAGTTGTCCTAGTCGCGGACATTCAGAAATGTTATCTTACACATTTTACGGTGTGGTTGGAGTAGTTTTATGTGTACCCAAATTGCTGACATTTATAGCACTGGGGCGGTAGGATATCCTTTCTTGGGATGTATTTCACAACCGTGAATATACATCTTTATGAGTTCAGTTGACAGTTTTAGTATTGTAAGAAGTCACCACACCCACCATTTGCCCTGAAGATGGCCTACAACGTAAGCCGAAACGTTGCCATAATAAATAAAAATTATATATTCATAATTTTAATTAAAATTGTTCACATTAATTTAAAATAATTTACAAATTAAATGAATATAATACACGATGATAAGTATCAGTAGACAGCGATTAATTGGTAAGAACACATTTAAAATTCATTAGAAACGGAAAGGGGTAAACTCCAGTCGCGTTTCGGAGCTGACAAACACACTTTTTTTTAAGGACTACTAATTGAGCCATTAGTGAATCAAAGTATTATTTGACGAAAAGAAAATTTTGAAGAATTATTTTTATTTTGGTATATTTTTATATACATGATGCCTCCAAACATCTGAAAAACCATGTGACTAACAAAGCTGTTGGTAAAATGAAGAGGAAGAAAAAAAATCGCTGTCCCAAATTATTAGTAAAAAAAAAAAATCAGTTAATATTTTCTACATAAATTGGACACTATAATCTCAATGAAATATTAAAATTTTCAAAATAAAACACCGACCTACGCTATAACGAATTCATTACATCCAATAAGTTATTATATCCCAGCTCATATTTTTATTTGTTGTTATTTATTTATTAATTATCTTTAGTTGCTCAGTATTTTGTCACGAATTGTACCTTAAAAAAAAAAAATTTAATATTTACTTTTCGGTACAACTATACATGTTTCTGGTCAGATATATATATTATGTTCCTTTTTCCGTTCATGTTTGTTATTCGAAAGGGACTTAGACAAAGAAAGTTATTAATACTGTATTAATGTCTCATTATAAAAACAATATGTATTTATAAATAGACTATACAAGTGGAGAAAGTAAAGGTCAATTAGGGAAAGTGACAAACGATAATTAAATGGAGACAAGAGGGATGCTGCGGAATCGACGGGGGCAGTAATCCCGGGTCAGGGGCCGGGCGTTCACCTCTGCCACCCCCGACCGCCCCCAGCGCCCCTGCGCCCCGCGCCCTTAACCCACCCTAACTTCCAGCCTCACTCCATCTTCTCTTTTCCTCTTAACCTTTACCTACATTTGACTAACTCAACTTATAATTGAAGAAAAACCGACCTACGAAAAAAGGAAATAAAATAATAATTATTAAAAAACTAGCAATTAACAATAAAAGCCCAGTTAAAAGGTTGGAGATTAATGAACAGAAGAAGATATAAATGATAACTTTATGCCCTAAATTCTATGAGACCCTTTATCTAAGCAATGAGGAAAAGAAGACTGCGAATAAAGGCAAGTAGACTGACAAAGGGTATTTGAATTACTTAAAAATAAATAAAACTAAACCGAACTGGTTCAATGAAGCAGAGTGGGACATGAGAGAACTCGGGGTTGAGGAGGCGAGAACGAAGCGGACGATCAAAATCTCCAATGAGGACTCCTGTAGGAGTTTGGGGAGAGGATGAAAAAATACAAGTCGGAGAGAAAATCCCAGAACCAGCCCTTCCAATTGATCCAGAGTCCCCTGAAGTTGGGTTAAACTATAAAAATAGAATAATAAAGGGAAGGAAGAGTGTTTAAAAGAAAATATGACCAAACCTGCCTGGTTCGAATAGTTGGAAAAAGATTTACAGCAGATGGAGATTACCTACGAGGAAGTTCTGGAAAGCAACCGTCTCAGGATGAAACTGGAACCGCCTAAAGAAAAGCCAAAGCTGAAGAAGGGAAGTTCTGGGCAAACACCGAGAAGAAAAGACAGTTGAAGTGACGTGGTCCTTAGTAGAACCGAAAAATACGAAACAAAATTGTATCGTAATTATAAATTATAATTATAAAGTATGAATATAATTTTTTTAAATTTATGTACATTCTTTAGTACCTACATGTGCATCATAATTACATATAAGAAGAAAAAAGAAACAACACAAAGCCAATGAACTTATTTTTGGAGATAACTATACCACATTGCAATTGCCAACTCAAGTGTACGGAAAAACTTGAGATTATTTGAAAAGTGATGATCTGTTTTTCTATCCTAACAGTGGCAAGAACATTAATATATATATTCTATAGTAAAATACATACCGCTATTTCAATTATTATTTCTAAGAATGTCAAAGGTACAACACTCACCTGAAACAAAAAAAAAGGAAATAAATTAATTTTTTTTTTAAAGTATAACTATACTTAAAAAAGATATTTAAAAAAAAATATTTGCTGAAATTTAGAACTGCATTATAAAAATATAGCAATATAATTAATGTTGCATAATGACATGAGGTAAAGGCAAGTAGAGAAACAACCCACCCACACAGTAGTCAAATAACAAATTCAACTTAGAAGAACATCTTCTTTTCATACGTCTCTGAGAATCAATGGAAATGGAAGATGTAGGCTTGAAACTAATAGGTTTGAGTGGTCATGAAAGGATTGACATCCGGTTCAAGTCAAATCAACAACCAATTGGACATTAAGCCCATTATGGATAACTTAACAAAGTAAGGACCAGTGAAGTTTATAGGAGGGATTCTGAGGATTGGATACGAGAGGAATCAGATTGCTCAGAAAACTTTTATATCTGCCAAAGAACAAACCTGTACGATTTGTATAACCCACTGGGGCTAACCCAGCCTCTGTAAAGTAGGTGCTCTTAATTGGGGAAAAATACCAGACGGCTGAGCATAATATTGACCCCAAATAACCTATCTGCACAATCATTGGTTTAGAAACACTTCATGTACATTCGACATAAACTGAGCCCAATACTTTTCACGTATTATAGTGGTACATTTTTTTTTTCTTAACAAGTGAGACCTTCATACGGTTACACTTATAAATGACACTTGTCATCATGAAATACACCCCTAGGAAGGCTCATATTCCAGGGCAACAGAAGGTCAAACATTTGATGGTGTGGCTGGGCAAAAAACAGATGAGTATAGAGAAGTGGTGTCCGGGGTTTGCGAAGGGCAGCTGGCCGGAGAGAAATTATTTACGTTTGAACATTTCAAAGGACATATGCCATTTCATTGCTGGCCCAGAGGGGTCGGTCAATATCATCCCTCGTCATAGCCAACTAAAGAGGAAAGAGAAAAACTATAAAGTAAGCAGCAAGAGTAACCATATTAACAATAAACGATGGCCTATACATTATAAATTAATAAAGTTAACATATAACTGAATTCTATACATTTTTCATATGAAATGTCCGTTTTCAAAGTAAAAGTATATATATATATATATATATATATATATATATATATATATATATATATATATACCCTGTATAAAAATATATACCCTCATTTTCTATACATTTTCCCCAACTTGTTATCACTTTTTCAATCCAAGAAAATTTTGTGTGTCTGTGCTGAAATGAAGTGTGAAAATGCGTTTTTGACTTGAGAATCATTTTCAAAACATTTAAGCTTAAAGAAATTGAGCAAAATTCTGAACAGGTAGAAATCTGTGGAGGATAGGTCTGGCGAATAAGGTGGGGAAGGAAGGACTTCGTAACCCAGCTCATTTAGTTTCTTCATTGTCTGTCGTGAAACTTGAGGTATGGCGTTGTCGTGTAAGAGTATAGATCCCCTCCAAGTAGCTAATGCAGGTTTTTTTAATAAGTTTTTCTTACATTGTGTTAATATCCCTGTAGTACGATGTGGATCAGATGGTATCACCTCTGGATAGAAAGGGTAAAATAAATTATTTATTAATTAATCACTGTCACCAGCTGAAAATTTCTCAAACCAATGGCGGATGGTCTGTTCGTTAGACTTCTCCCTGAACGGGGTAATAATCTTTCTTATAATTTGGGAAATACACGAAAATCGCGTTTTTCCATTGTCATATTTGATGGCCTAATAAACAATGTTCGTTCAATAGTACTATAATTAAAAACAGAAAGCGCTAATAACACCTCATTACGATCTGTAAACATATCATAGTAATTAATAGAAGCCCACTAATTCAATAATAAAAACGGATGACTGAAGCGTGGGTCGGAAGATTGCATTAAGATGATCGTACGGGTTTGGGGTTGGGTGGTAATCCTTGATAAGAATGAAAGAGTGCAAAGCGATTGGTGAGATATCGGCAACGAGATTTCGGGCTTCCTAACCTTTTACATTATTATATCCAGAAAATATTAACTTTTTCGGCAAAAGACAGCAATACTTCAGTTACGTACCTGGTGGTTAAGCGTGATTTCGACCAAAATAGCCAAATTGCAAAACAGTCGGCTAAGAAGCAGTGTGTACTTTTTTTTTTTTGTTAGGTGTATTATAGCTAGCTATATTGGAAATGCTTTTGCTCTATGGACACACCTTCCAAATGCCCGATATTTTCCTGATAAAGAATACTTTATAAAACCTAAAATCCGAAAATGATACTACGGAGGACAAAATCATGAGCAGGGTTGAATTCGACGAAAGGTGAAAAACTGCAAGGGTTTTAGAAGCTCTGTGAGAAATAAGGACATTTGATATGAAACGACTCGATAGTAGAAACTTTTTCAATACATCCAGCAATAGAGAAAGGTAGATGTTGACAGTGATCTACCAAATGATACATTAAATTTTGTAGGGCATGATGATTAACTGAATAAAGTTTACTACCTAATGCTTATATAGAGCAAAATACTGATACGGAGGAAAAATCAGCGAGACAGACAGGAAATGCAGATTAGGAAAGCGGGAAGAGAGAAGAGCCCTTTGCGGAAGACTACAATGGCCGTGGAAGGGCCACAATCACTACCCTCATCAATCTTACTGCCCTTTTTCCAATTTCGCAGGGAAATGGAATATCCTTACGTAGCCCTTGCGTTTTCGCTACATTTACTAAGAAAAATATAGGGAAATCTGTCAGTAAGTGATAAGCTAATGTATATCTGAGAGCATCATTTATTAAATTCAACAATAAATTTAAATCACCGTCCCTAACACTCTTACGTACCAGTTGTTTCCAGTATTGAATTTTATTTTTTTAAAGACATAAATTTTATAAAAATCGGCTAAATATTAACATAACAAAATACCAGTTGTATATATAGTAACAGAATTGAATATGACCTCCAAATAGTATTGAAGGAAGTTCTTCATTTAGGCTGGAACTTGAGAATGCTCCGGGTGTTCACAAAAGACCAAAGAAAAAGCGGGCGCAATTCGGACGCAGGAGAGAAACCAAAATCACGAGGAGAGAATGAAAGAGATATGGATAAAGAAAAAACAACGGTTGAAACAGACAAAGTCCATAGTGGCTTGATCGAAAAAGAAAAAACAATACAGAATTATAAGATTTTCCGCAGTATTTTATCAAAAATAAATTAATACTTAGGCAATGGTTTTAAACCAAATAACAACAACTTTAGAGAAAAATAGTAATGGAGTCCAAAAATAATAACAACACAAATAAATATTTCTTTATTTAGATTTTTTTTCCATGTGGAATCTTAGTCCTAGTAAAGAACTTTCCCTTGCATGTAGATGTCAGAAAACTATTTTAAATTATGTTTCTAAAGAATCTGATATAAATTAACAATTTAAATTCACTTATTTGAGGGCATTGAACCCTTGGGATCGATTTCAGTTGTTGCAGCAAACTTCTCTCCCAGTCCGTGCTTACTTGCTAATTCCTTCTCTTGAGTGTAAAGATTGGAATATTCAAAGAGGCTATTAGCTTGTCTTATCTGCCAGCCTCACGCCTCTGGAATTTTTATATTTAAATTTTTACAATCCCCATTTGCATCGGGACACATTTTCAGCATTACTCAAATATCTCTGAAGGGTCTTATTGCATAACAGGAGACGTCTTACGTCATCCCCTATCCTAGATGTTCCGTGACGTTACGAACAATAATTAGTTCACAGTTTCATTAATTTTTTCCCTATTACAATATATTTTAATCTCAGGTATGATTTTACATGTAGTGTTGATTCTTGATAGAAGGCAAAGATGTTGAGAATTAGAATTGTCAAAAGGTCGCAAACATTGTATTTATGCAACCAGATGCAGATTTGTCTTTTTTTCTTTGAGAGAGAGAGAGAGAGAGAGAGATTTAGACAATATCTCCACAATTTGATTCCCACGAGATCCACTCTAAATCTAAATAAATATATGTATTTAGGGTTCGAGTCCCGGTCCTGGACATATCATTTCTAAATAAATATAATTAATTCTGCCCGAAACACACTCTTTCGTGTATTCTTTATTCTATTTTCATCCTTAGATTAGCCCATTTGTGTTTACCTCATGAAGACAAACTGAGTTTTCTACGGAGGATATTTCCGCTCAGGATTTGTTACATTTTGTCGAAAAAAAACGTGCTTGGGATTGGGATTGAGAAAATCTCGAACTTTTTATTACATATTTTTTAAAATAATTATTTCCTAAAATGCATACTGTACAAAATGTTCATTATATAACTGGACTAAACTTTCATAAATTAGAGATCAGTTTGATTTTTATATTTTGTGAAACTGCGGATCACAGATTTTCCAATTAGAAGAATTTTGCATTGAGTAGAAAAATCTGAATTTATTTTTGCCCGGGAAATTCTGGATTAGTGAAAAATCATTATTGGCTACAGTAATCACTACAATAAACACAATGAAAAAAACAACATCAGAATAAGAATGAAAGATTCCTTGACGCGTGAATTCTATAGTCAGGAAGGTACCAACAAACTGAAAAATAACATTCTATAATGTTCGTATGGATAAATAAAATAAAATTCGTAAACCATTCTTATAAAGAAGTTCACGAGATACTGGGAACTTGTAATACTTTTGTAATTCCGGTAGTGACTGTAAAAATAAGATTTTTCTCCAAATACAATTTATGTATAGTGTCTTTTGGATTAGCCTATGTACATATAAAACTGGATTGGGAAGATGCTTCGAATTTCGTAATTCTGGTTTTCGAAAAGATCGGCGAAATAAGACATCTCAGTCCTCTCTTTTTAGGGGCGTTTGAACCAAAGATAAAGGTTAAGCTTTATTATTGTTATTATTTCTTACTAATAGTTAATATGTTTTCTCCTTTAACTAATTGGTAAAGTATTTTAATAGTAGTCGATATTTTACTTTCATACCCTTAGATGATGCTACATAATGAAAGCATGGTTAAGAGGAACTAACTCCATTATAGGGAACTAAACACCTCATGACCCATAATTCTTTCGGTTAGTTATTTATAAAGCGTAAATAATTGACACTTTTACTTTGACACCTTTATGACAAGCAGTAGCTGGGACCCCTACGCGGCGGGCCTATTACATTCCACAGATGATTGGAAATATTATTTATGGGAGAAATCGGCTATTCAAAAAAGGGCTGACGACTTTCTTCTTATTTATTAACTAGGCTTGACATATCTTAATAAGGGTTTTCTAGTTATAAACATCATTATAAATTGTAGCATACTAACTAGTTATTCAAGCACGTTATTTTATTCCTAATAACTGCATATGACCGCATTGTGAAATTACTTAAATTGTTTTATTGCGGCAAAAAAATGTTCGCATTTTTCCTTATTTTATGTAATTTCCCAAAAACTACTTATGTTTTTCTCAGTCAAATTGGTTTTATTTTATTTAACGATTTGTTTAATAACACGCGCAGTTTATACTAATAAGAATATCTGTTTACTTAATTATCAATGAAAAATCTAATACTTAGCATTATACATTTCAAATTACATAGGAAGATATTTAAAAGTAGATTTAATTCTCTACACTTTATAATGTTTAAAAAAATAGTAATAGTTATTATATAGGCAATATTAATTTTATATATCAGTAATAAAATAATATTAGGAGGATTTTGAAACCAATTATTTAGCTCCTTGGTAGTACATCTGAAGTATGTTTATTAGTTAACAATTCAGTTCCAGTTGGAATTCGTAATTAGAACAAAATATTTGCAGCCTACTGAAAATTACTGAGATGGAAAAAAAATCATTAGTGAGACTTCGAACACTATATAATCAAAGTAGGTGTTATTATTCTATCAAAGAGCGTAATATTATTCAAACCAACCCAAAAATAACATATTGTAGTGTATTGAACAACAACTCTGAGCCCGAACTCAGATGGAATGTCGTGTGTGACAAATAACAGATGTGACAGACCGCACCTTCCCCCCACATAGCTACTCACGTTCTCGAATATTCGGTTTGATTTAGTTGTTAACTTTACGTTAATTATTACTATAAAAATAAGGTAATTATTATTATAAAGGTATGAGCGCACAGAAACTGATTTTATGTAGTTGCTATAAACACAAATAACGTTGGGACAATTAAAAAATAAGTTCATCCTTTTTTTGTGTTATCATTGACTGCCCCCCTGACCAATTCAATCCATCAAAAATAAAAATTGTTTAATTTCTCTTTCTACTAGAGCATCAGGCTTACCCCTTCTCTACTATATTACCTTAGAAATTGATACATATTTCGACAAGAGGAAGCATAGCATCATCGCATTTATAGGAAAATATCCGCTAAGTTCCGAGTTTATTCTAAGATGTGATTAATATTGTTAAAAAATGAAAATGATTTTTAAAGAGACAATTTTAAATGGGTAAAAATAAATAGGGTAAAATTATAATATTAAATTAACTCTGGTACCATTTATAATTAAGTAGTTGTAACCAAAAAGGGGGGAGATTTGGGTGGTAACTATTGTAAGAGGGAATAAGTACGAACATATCGAGAAGTATAAGTACTTGGGGTCCACGATAACTAGAAAAAACAAAATTTCAAGAAGAAATATAGGCGCGAACAAAGGCAAGAAATTCACGTTATTTTTCGGTCTCAACACTACTGTACTCGCTTCTTTTGCCCCGGAATCTAAAGATCAGAAATTATAAAACGCTTTATTACAACTGTTCTTTATGAATGAGAAACGTGGCAGTTCACACTGAAGTTGAACAACGTCTTAAGATATATGAAACTAAAACGATGCACAGTATATTCGGTTCAAAAAGTGATAATACCACTGGATAATTCAGGAGGTTATACAACACCAAGTTGCGAAGCATGCACCCGGTTAATTTTATTGAAGCGATGGCATAGCTTAATATTAAAATGTGCTTGTGAAGTTTTTGAGCTGAGTAACGAAATAATTCCTAAAAAGTTAATAAGCGCTGTTGCTAAATGGTAAACGTCTGAGGGGTAGACCAAGACGTAGGTTGGATGATTGCGCTAAGAGTGTCCTAACAGATTATGTTATGGTTGTAGTCCGTGGAAGGAAGATTGTAAACAGAGAAAGGTGGTATCGGAATGGATCCTTCGGATTCGCTAAACCTTATTATTATTAAAAATTAATACAAGTTCCACAAGTATGAAATTTCTGTTTTAGTACATATATTTTTTGCTTAAGAGGCACCGATTTTTCTATTTTATATAATTGGAACTGAGGATGGTTGGTGTCCAATAATAAAATAAGAAATTATCGCAATTAGAAAAGCTTAAGGCAATTATAATATAAAGAATCAAAGCCTAGATACGAAACCTACTGCTCGACTCCAACTTGCAGGTTAGTGGGAAAATTGCACTTTGCCGAAGCAAAATATCCAGGACCTTATCGTGAACCGCATCAGAGAGTTCTTGTTGATCGATCATATGCATGATAATTAATTAGATGTTTATCTCTGATGGATACAATAGATATCACTAGGGGAGGCTATACATCTCTTGATTAGTTCTCTTTAACTGCTCATTCGCAATACTTTTTCTTTTTGTACATTAGATAATATACATACTCTAATTAGAACTGCTCGAATGATCTAAGCGAGGATATGCTAATGTAATGATGTAGCGTTTGATAATTATTGAAGAATGAGGATCGCTCTTCGAATTAATAAGTCTTCTTTTCGTATTTAGAATATTCATCATAATATTATAAACCATTTCATACTTGAAAAAATGATTCGGATTTAAAAAAAAATAATTGGCTTAGCGAACACTCGATAACGATACCAATCTTCCCATTTACGCCTCGGTATACCACCCAGACGCCCACCAGTCGGCACAGCGCTGATCATCCTTTGAGTATCCGTTCATTACTAAGCCCAACAGCTAGACAAGACTATCTTAGTAATAAGCCTATTTTATAATAGAAGGAAGTGAATTGGGTGTTACAAAGGATGGTGGATTTATATTTGGTCCATTCTAGGTACTTTCTTCGAGTGAAATAAGTATTGAATTCCAAATGGAAGGGTATTTTCTAAATAGAAACACGGTAAGTTCCAAAATAAAAGTAAATATATCATTCAAAATGTTTGCTTCAAATAAATCAATACTTAAGACACTGTTAGAGCTGGAGTAGGCTAGAAAAACAGATTCTAAACTTCGGTTCCGATTTGATGTAAGTATTTATTTCTTGGCAGATTCAGGAAATGAATACTTTTTTTCTGAACAAAAAACTTCGTCTACTCAACTACTCAATAGTTGAGTTTACTGTAAGAAATTATCAAAAACGGTTAAGTATGAGACCAAAATTTAGTAGGTCAATCAATACACCTTTTTTTTAAGTACAAAAGAATGCCATGTCGGAATATGTACTAAACATTCATTACGTTGACAAAACTTAAAAATGGCTGATGTCGAAAAAGCTGAAAATTATCTGCTTTCTTCTCCATTCTTAGACAAAAAAGAAATTTTGAGGAAACAAATCTTTCCGGCATTCGTCATTTAGGAAATCAGACATAATTAACCATGAAAACCGCTGAGCAGCGAGTTTCAACAGTCGGAGAATTTTATTACGGTTCCGTGAGTCATTTTTTATCAATACCCACTCCTGAAAAAAAAGTATCCTAAACTTCTCGTTCGTTTTTCCAATTTAAATTACCTTTTTACATTCGGTTTGATTGGTTTGGGCTATTGGTTAGCTGAATTCCCGCATCTGTCTTCCTTGACTTTGATGTGGAGTACAGAGATATAACAATATTATATATTTATTATAATTAAAAAACGAACTATGATTACAAGCATTGATTAAATATTTATACATTGATAAACGAGGGACATAGAATCAATAAATTAGATGAGCAGATGTATCTAAATCCGCGCAGCGACGTACCAGCAGTACGCTAAACAATTTTAAGCAACTCCTTTAATAAAAAACTTTCAAAAACAAGATTTTATAAATTTGTATTTATTTAACTAGGAGTTTGGTAGCTCGTTATGTATGAGCACTACCTACCAAACTAAAGGTCCTTTTTAAAGACTATTAACAATACTCATATTATGGGATGTGGGTTCATACTCTTTATTATGGGAAACAATCTGGCGTTGAGCGTGATATCATTCAAATCATATCTCTGCAGAACAGTTAGGAACAATCCAATCCTCCTCAAATACTAAAATTAATACTAATACCTTGATAGGTTGAGGTATTAATTGGTTTTCTTCGTCCATGACTATCCTTATTATTGTTAGAGAGAAGTTAAGTTTATAGCGATACGTATAGATTCCATCGCCTAATCTCGAAGTTAATAGCCTATAAAGAGCTTCAGCGCTTTCCAAACCCATTAATTGTGAGGTTTTAAATACATTTATGTAATTTATGGATATGAGTAGGTTATTTTAGAAGTAAAAATTAATTAATCAAAGAAAAATTAGTAAACAATTAAATGTTTTTAGTGAAGGATGTGAAAAAGTCGCAGGATTTCCGAGCCTGCTCTGAAATTGGTAAAAGTTGAAGATCCCTATCCTAATTATTCCAGGATAAGCAAAATATAGGACTCCCACTGCAGCATCGTCCGATTAGCCATTAGCCATAGGACCATAAAGTGACGTTAAATAAATAAACATAAACGAAAAGAAATGTTGCTCAAGATAAGGTCCGGGGACTACTTTCATTTAAGAATTCCTATCCTTGACCGTTTTACATTGCTTCCATACCACGAGTTCATGGCTCCATTTTTTGTACAGCCATATGGTGAATATTTTTCTAAATCCCTTAACTCATAAAAACATTTAGACTGAGAATGAGTCCGTATAACGCTGAAACACTTAAAAACCACAGGAAGTGAAGAATTCTTTCCTCGCTTCAAGGCAATCATCATTTAATGAGACAATTCCAATAGGATGGAAACCTCAATTCCTTCATCCTTGAGCGAGAACCCCGTCTTCTCGAGAAATTGCGGTTGCACAAGGTGGAAGAATCACAGCCTGAACGGCATTGCGAAAGACAGCGCGGGTAATGGGGTACCTTACGCGAGCGATGCAATATGTAAATGCAAAAGACAAATCTCTATGTAAATGTACGGGGAGGGGAGTGTCATAACAAGGACTGCTAGAAAGCAACTCGAGGATTCGCTAATAGCGCCCTACCGGTTCGTACCAAGCACTCGCTTCTATAATTAGTACTTCACATCACCTAACTGTAACAGCAGAAGAAAAAAATGTCTTAAAAAAGAAAGAATAACAAGGCCTTCACGTTAGGACTTGGCAAACGTGATCAAACAGCAGCAACACGAGGTCCAACGATAACGGTGTATAATAGCATATCATCTGTTATAGGTTAACTCTTGCAGAACTGTGACGAATTACTTTTAGCGAGTAGGCGTTTTGATGAAGAATGGAGTACAACCATTTATCAGGTTCGTGTTTAGATTCAGAATCAATTGGGTATCGTTTAAGTATCATAATAAAAGTCAATTTAACATAAGCTTTTACTAGCATAGTAAAAATAAAAATAATGAAACAAATAAAACTAATTCTTATAATGTGTTCAACTATTTAGAATTGAAAAAAATCTGAATTCCATTTATATGAGTCTACCAACTTTGTATATTTAATTGCTATAAGAGTTATTAGCTAATTTATACCTCAGCAATTTTAGTCAATAGTATAACTAAACAGATAGAGATATCGCAGGAAGTAGACTGTTGAGTTGGTGTGCTGAATGTACTCCGTTCAAATTCAGCTATGGCAGATTTTATTTAATCCAAAAGTAATCTGTAAACACCCTTACGACCCTCCTGGGGCTCACCAAGCCTCTATGAAGTGGGTACCTTGAATGAGGAAAAAACCGCCCAGCACAACCGTTGTCTTAAAACAGTAAAGTCACTACAAATATACTGAACCCTAAACATATCATGGATTGTAGTGATAAAGGTAAAAAAAAATTAAAATAAGTTTTGACTTTTCATCAGATATAAAACCTTATCAAACAACAAATATAAGACTTATATAATTTAAATTAGTAAAACGTTAAATAACAATAATATTTAGCAATAATATTGAAGTTAA
This sequence comes from Troilus luridus, assembly GCA_964056705.1. Lineage (NCBI taxonomy): Eukaryota > Metazoa > Arthropoda > Insecta > Hemiptera > Pentatomidae > Troilus > Troilus luridus. The sequence continues at coordinate 110,046,664 of OZ057413.1, read as the reverse complement.
ATTTATTTTTTTAACGGATAGTTCCTCAAAGGAAAGATTTATTAAGGAACATTTGGTGATGTTCATCATTACAAGATCGGTACCCAAAGTACATGAGAAGAATTACTTCAATTATTTCATTTTCAACTGGTTTGATCTATTAAATGTATTATATTTTAAATTGAAAATGTTTTCCTAAAAACTTGTAACCTTCATTACAAGCCCTGAAGAAAACCGTGAATGCAATTAATATAAAATACTCAAATGCTCTACCATCTAGTTTAAAAACTATTTAAAAAACTCTTTGTCATGTTTTAATTAAATATTTTTCAGCTTTTTCATTTCAAGACCTCAACTTATACCCTAGTTAGAGAAACACGCAAACAGACCTGGATATAATATTCCTACAATCCATAAAAGACCCAGGTTTTTTAGGTCAACATCCAAAGCAATATGACCGACCCACCCACAATTTGGCTTTGGATGGCCGCTTGGCTTAATGATGCCCACAGGAGGTTTCACTAACCGCAAAACGCGATAACCAAATTCAATTTGGCCGGGAAAAAAGTACTAACATACATTGTTTTATATATATATATATATATATATATATATATATATATATATATATATATACGTATGTATGAATGTATATATGTTGGGCAAAGAGTCAATTAGCATAGAGAGGAAGGCCCATACGGAGGCTGCTATCGACCCAAAACCTGAGTCCCATCTGTTCCCGCTCCCGCAGCTTTTGTTTTTGTTGAATAATTTCTTGAGAGGCGAGCCCTTTCATTTTCTTCAGGGGGGAGGGTTGTTGATAAGCAGATCACAACAACTCCCCTAATCACGGCTAACAATAACGATAAAACATCTGCAAGGCATTTAGAGGAAAGGAATCTACCCACAAAATGCATTAAAAAAAATAGGAGATTACGATTTTAATACTAAGCATGTATCACTCGGTTTAGTCTTTAGTTGAAAATTAATAACAATGCAATGAATCAATCTCTTGAACCAAACATAATGTGTTAATTAGAACAAATTACAAGCTTTGTAATGGTAGAATAAATTTATGTTTATAACAAAAAAAGGCAAGACTTTGTCCTTGCAATTTTAAAACGTAACTTAAATTTGAATTTACTTATTTATTCCAAACATATGATAATTTTCTAAATGACATCCATTAAATACTAACTTTTATTTTCGGCTAAAAACATACATAATGTATGTCTTATATGTATAGATATAAATGGTACAAATAATTTTTAATGATATTTTTACTATAAAGTATAAAGCAGATGGATTTCTAAGATTTTTTTAAAATGTTTAAACTTCCCTAAATTTCAAAACAACACAAAAATTTCCTTTATTTGAGAAGTGGCGATCCAAAATCGAGAAATCTGAATTTTTAAGAAAACCTAAGAAAATGCAATAAATTTGAAATTCAGGCTAAAATCTGAACGAAAAATTAGAATGTATTATGTTTTGAACAGGAGACACAAAGATGAGGCTATAAAGTTAAAAGGAAAAAACAATCATGTCAAATCGTTTTAAATTATAAATGATTCTTTCTATCTTTGGCACATTAAGGCTCACTCGATCACATTGTTTGAGTAATTATTATTCCGTAAAAAAGTACTTTTTTTATTACAAACCAATGATCATTAACAAAAGGCATCAATTCATGGAAATATTAATAGCATAAAGGTTTATTACGACTGCTTTAATCAATTCTGACTTGATATTTCAAGTATTATTTTTTTCCCCGAGCCAAATAGTAACTGCATACTCGTATATTCCTAGTATACTTAAAATCAGCATTTTTAGTTATTCTGTTTTTCTAAAGTTATAAGTTTTTATGATTCTTTTTTTAACTCATTATGGCTATTTCTAGAAAATAGTTTAAAAAACTATTTGCATACGTACCATATCTTATGTATAAGATCATTTCATTATTACAAAAACCATGTAAGGCTAGGAATAGCCGATCTGGAAATAAAGAGAATACAAAAAAAATATAAGAAAGATAAGAACCTGACCTTCAGATTTCAGCCTACCTTTGCCGGAACTTATTATTGCACTTACTAGATACAGTTCTCACTGATCCACTATAAAATAAAGCTACCATTTCACAGTTATAGAGAAACAGAAAAATAGCCGATAACTTGGGAAGCTATTATCGCTAAACTGGACGTTAAGATACTTTCGATGAACTGAGGCGAAGTTGTCACGCTAGCGCACGTGACCAGAAACAACCCGGCACGCCTACAACTCTGGCAGTCCTCTCAAGGAGTGCTACATTCTTTATAATAAAATGAAAGTTTATGAATTTTAATTAGACTTAATAATTTTCAATATTCAATAATCAAATTTACAGAATTTTAATGATATATTTCACTTCTATCTTATCATAAAATAATTATACTACTGTTTGATAGCTTAAGCCAATCTCAAAGTAGAAACATTGCAAGGTGAATTTGAAATAAAATCCTGAATGATTCCTATTCAACTTTTATTAAATACTTATGGGAAAGAAAATTGAATAAAGTTGAACTTAAATACTTGAATTTGGTGAGAATTAGGTTTAATCAATCCCTAACAATAAAATAAAATAGAATATTCATTTAAATACAGATTAATTCCCTTTTAGAGAACTTAAAGTATAGACATCGTAAAATTATAAAATATTTTCAGCTTTGCTTGAGAGAATTTTTGGATTTTTTTAAATGCTGTTTCTAATATCAATCATTTAGCGATTATTCCTGTGTTCTTTTCATCAGTATCTAAAAAGGAAAAAATCGGACAGCAGATCCACATACAAATATTCTAATTGTATCAATAATCGCACTTTTATCACGTTAAACGGTACCAACTTTTACTTTTTAACAGTTCTAAAAGCGATGCTAAGGGTGTTAAAAAAATCCATGAAAAGCGTAAATAATGGCTCTCTCCCAATACTTTTCTCTTGTACAGGAGCCTATACAATAAATAAATAAACGCCACCACTGTATGTTACATAAGATAGTTTTGATAGCCAGCTTTAAAATTCAATCGATAGATGAAGTACTTTTTTTGAAAATGAATGAAGTGAAATTAAGGCTTATCAGAAAAAAGTCTTCACTCCAAACTCTGAACTAAATTGATCAATAATTCAAACTATTTATTTTTTCTAATGTATTTTAAGAATAACGAAGAGATCTAAACATATTAATAATAATGAGCATTGGAGAACATTTCAAAGGAATTATAAGGTTTCTTAAAAGGGAATAAAGGCATGAATAAGATGATATCCAAAAATTAAGAATGAAGACAAGAGCTGGTGTACCAATAATTTCCAATATGCACAAAAACGATGAACAAGAAAAATACAGTTTACTAAAACTAAAAATTTGAAAATTAAAATCATCAAAGATATATTTAATGGCAGACTTCTGAATATTAAGTTAAATTATATAATTATATAGGATAATATTCTATATATTAATTATCCAAAGGGAGTGCACAAGGTCGATAAGAGAAGGGACGTTATGTGACCCTTTCCAGGTAATAACCCGCTCCTGATTTCGCCTCTCCAAGTAGAGCCCTTTCTTAGTTATTCGAGATAAAGCTGTTTCCCTGTAGCTACCGATATCGATTCCTAATTAACAGTGTTAATAAAAGGGAACGTGGCGCTTGAAACGGCAAGCGTTACAAAAGAGTCATCAATATCAAGTGATAAATACTTAACACAAAATGGAACAATAAGCCAATTGTATATTATTTAATAATTATTAAATAATTAATCGCGAAACCATTCGAAGCTTGTACTAATTATAACTGAGGATCTGCAGAGCATCCTGGAGCACACCCACCCTCTATAAAATTAGTACTCTTATTTGAGGGAAAACCTGGAATGATCTCGGAATAAATTAGCTCCCGGCAAACCGTTGTCATAGAAACAAGATGATCATTAGGGACAGAATAAAAATAGTTAGTACGTTATACCTTATTTTCGAATACCTTCAGACATAGGTGTTAATTCATTGATACCAGAAATATTAAAGTAAGATATTTTTTTTAGTTACCAATTCTCAATCATCAAAAAGAGAGAATGGTAAGTTGATAAGGTTATGAAATAAAGGGAGAGGGAATGCGAGGATTTTCTTGAAAGCAAACACCCCCCTGGGAAATATGAGGGGTTCAAAGTAATGCCGTTTCCGGTAGAAGGGCTCCAAGGGCGCCAATACCCGATAGGTTTGATTTCCGAAAAGGATTATTGAATTTCCTCTCCCACTGAGGAGAATATTAACAGGCTTAGGGCCGCCTTTCTCTCCAGCGGAATACTTCTGCGTCCCTTCAGATCAAAAAGAAAAATTATTTTCTCTTTTTTTGTTATATTCAACTCAAGAAATGATATAGTCTATAAGTCAGACTGATAGATGAATGTGTTCTAGTGTTATTTGATTTAAGAGTGGTGAGAAATGGTCGTGGGGTGCAGTCCACCGTCAGTTGGAGTTTGGCTCTTCTCTTCCCTGAAGATGGCCTAAATCTTGGGCCGAATCGTAGGTACAATAAAATAAGTCATTCTTATTAAGTGTAGTCATAGACTGCACCCCCTGGCCATTTCACGCCACTCTTAGAATTATCTAGTTAATAATTTTCCACTTAGTTATTTAATTTAATTCACTAAAAGTCTGTTTTTCAAAGTTAAGAAAAGAATATAAGAAAAAGAAAAAACAACAAAATAATTTGAAATATGATGGTAATAATGACAAAAGTTAAAATAAAAAAGTTTCAAGCTTTAAAAAATTGCTTATAAAAGAATTTCAAAGCCATCATTATATTAGGAATGATCTAATTTACCAATACCCGAATTTATATTTTTTTAGCTCACAGGGAACTTTCAAATACTCTATCGAAAAATTAGGTTTTTTGAGCTATGAAGTTTTGAAGGAGCGTTATGTCATTGGTAATATTTTTTGTCTCATAGATGGCTTTATATGAATTTTAAGTAAAAAATGTCTTCACAATAACTCATCCGGAATAATGAATTTTTCATTCACGTCATTGCTTTAGAACACCATCAAGATAGTTGCATATTCGACCTTTTGACAGGATTATTCTTCCCTATAGTAAATTCAGATTTAAGAATTAGCATTAACATTCAAACATCCTAAACATACTTAAAGATCGAAAAAGAAAAATCTGTTTTTGTTTTTTTTTCATCGATACATACAGAATGAACTGATTTAATGAACCATTTGGAATGTGGGTTGGTACCTTTCTGCTAATTGATGCACATATTTTATTTCTTAAGATCAAGTGAATTTAAATTCAATGTTTTTCATGTTTCGATTTATTTTTTCCATTCGTTCATTGCTTCTCTGGTGGTGATCAGTAAAGGTTGATTTAAGTAACATTGATAGGTAACAGGTTATTAAAAATTGTTCGACTTAAGAAGGTTGATATTTTTATATATTAAATACATAACATGTAGGTAGATAGACAAACAGTAATGGAGAAATTAAAGAAAAAATCAAACCGATACATAAAGATTTCTTAGATCAAAATCGTTGTTAATATTGTTGATAAGATCAGTTTCCCCAGTATTTTCTTGAGCAAGCTAGCAATTTTTCGCTTTCTACAGTTCAATAACCTCGTTACATTAAGAAAATATTTACCTAAAAGAATACATGGAAACAGATTTATGTTCTACAGTCAACATATCTTTAAATATTAAGTACTTATATTTTTTAAAGATTTTTGTCGATTATTACTATTATAATCCTCACTGACATAATATGCGATGAAAAATTATTTCAACTTGATATTTTCCATTATTTTGTAGAATTATTATTTACCTCTTTATTTAATAATGGATATTCAAATAAAAATAAGTCTGACTGAAAATGTGAATACAAATAAAAGCACTAGTAGAGTGGAGCGTCGATTATCCGAACTAATGTTGTCAGGGGTGGTTCGGATAATCAAAAATTCGGCCAATCGAAATTCACTAAAAAATTAAAAACAATATATACATATATATATATATACATGCGTGAAAGGAAAATAATAAAAGTTTATGAAATGGATACTTGTTTTTTTACGTAAAAATATATGTACATAGTGAAAAATGAACGAATAAAAAATTCACTTTTCGGTTTTTTCAAAGTTTTACGACTGGAACTGCCCTCTTCATTTTATTTAAAATGGGAATAATTTTAGCAATACAAATAAGTAACTGGATGATCTGATCAAATTAATTTGAAATTACTTTAAAAAAAAGAAGAAGCAGTTCCGTTAATCGAAAGTTCGGATAATCGACGCTCTACTGTAATTGTATTCGAGGCTTTTTTTCTTTGTCAGTTCAGGTTGTTGTCTATATTTCATTTCTAAATTAGGAAAATACTTAATATTTAAAAGGGAAAGATTTCCAATTTAGTAAAAGTAAAAATAACTCAGCACAAGATAATGCCACTAATGAAGGGGGGGGGCTTTAATGAAGGACCCCAAAGCCTAGGAGGATTGTGGCCTTCCCTCCAGGTTTGGTTATAACAAAAAGCAAGTAACTGTTGAACAATTTTTAATTAATAATACTTAAGGATAATTATTCTGAATATATGATAGTTTATAAATTAATTCAATGTAATAACACAGGATAAAGAAATTAAAACAAATGAACTAAAATACGCACACGTTGATATTAAAATATAAATGTCATTAAATTCGAGTGAATTGAAATCCATTAAAACTTCGTGTCATATTTTATAATTATTAACAAAACCTATTTGATAATAATCTGAATCAATAAATAAGTAGTGGGTTAATTTCATATTTTTAACTTAACAGAACCTTATGAAATAAATAAAAAGATACCCACAAATTTGATATTAACAACATGTTTAACTATTATTTTTTCATTTGGAACTGCTTCCGAACATATGTATATATATATCTAAGGCCTCAATGAATAAGTGGTTAGGTCGAAATTTCTTTTAAATCAGTTTCTTTTACGAAGCTGAAACGTGTTATTTTTGAAATGAACAAGTTAGATCCTTAGTAACGATTTAATTGGACCAATTTTGAATTGGCTTGAAAATGAGTAATTTCTAACATTAAAACAATTAACAGGGGAAAAATACTTGTCAATACTCAGCCTATTCAAGCACCTTCAGAACAGAACGAGAATAATAGCAAAGGAAAACTCGAATAAACCTCCAAGTGGATCAAGACACTCCAGAGGAAACAGTCCACCTCCTCCAAGGCCCAAATTCCTTTATTTATATTACATTTATTATTAACTGTAATTTTGGTGAAATGCATTAGCCTAATTAATCAATTATCATAATTTCCAACATAATCACTAATCAGGAACCTTATCGAATTTAACCATATAAAATAAAAAATTCGAATATGGGGAATAGTAGTTAGCATAACAATCTACTACCCCCCAACATCGCGGGTTCGCAGCCTGGAAAATGGTCCTAGGATTTTTAACAGTAAGTAAAAAATCACTAGTTATGCTGTCCTTCGGAAGGGACGTAAAATAAGGGCCTCTAGCCAGTGCCGTTTCAGGTACCCGTAAACGATCACAGTCTTAATTATACCTGGATAGGAAAAATTTAGGACTCTCACTATAGCATCGTCTGATTAGCCATAAAGTGACGTTTAATTAATAAAGAACAACAAATTCGAATATAAAAATAAGATTTTCAAGTCTACAAGGATGCCATTGTAGGTGCTTTCATCTTAGAGTACTCAAGATTCCAACAACATATTCAAATCTAATCCCCTGTAGGAGAAGAATACAGAGAGGAGATGAAGAGACACCGCTCCTCGAAGGGTAGCCTTCCATCAAAGCTACCATTTTTCTTTTTTTGTAAGCGGGGACAAAAAAGACAAAGGACAAAAACAAAACAATCAGAGCTTCCGTGATGCATGGTCATGGAGCCATTGATAAAACAAATGAGGAGTTGGGCGCGTCCATATTTCCATAGCTCGGCACCGGCTTTGTTCACGTCGAAACGTGTTTACGTCCGTCGTCTCCGATCAAAGAGGCTGGGTGAGCCAGTTCCAAAAAATACAACAATTTCGTCAAGAGAAAAATATGATTTTTTCTTTACTTACTGCCTTTTCCATTCCCTCAAATATATGAACCCTTTTACTGTATTCCATACATAATGCTTACTTGTACAATAATCCTAGGGTTCAACGCAAACATTCATACCACAGTTTATGAAAAAGAATTATCAAAGAGGAACAGCATTGGTTCGTCAAGCATGAAACTTCTTTTTTAAGAAACAGGAAGTAAACAAAAAGCGGAAAAGGTCATTCGACTAAATCTTCCACAGCTTCCTCAACATCTTCACAGTCGATTGAAGATTAAGGTTTATGCATTGGTTCATGCATTAGAACTCCCAATCTTGATTGGTAACCCTTGTTTTCTTGGCAGTAGAATGACAAATTTAAACATATAAAATTGTAACTATGAAATCGGGTATTTCGTTTGAAATAAAACATTAAGATTTAAAATCTGACATTTCACGCGTGTTAGCGCAATATATGTCTCTAAGATTGTTCACCACAACAGAATGACAACTATTTACTAGGGTTAAACAGTATTACAATATTATAAATAAATATCATCACATGACAGACAGTGAAGAAAAAAAACGAGCAGAGATACGAAATCCTCCCACGCACAAATTATTCGCCAGACTTACCAAAAGATTTCCATCTGTTCAGAAATTTTGACGACTTCCTTAAGTGTATTTTTTTTAAATGATTCTCAAGTCAAAAACGTATTTTCGGACTTTATTCCGTCACAAAACCTTGAATTTTTAAGTTCCGGGGTTGAAATTTTTTTAACGCGCTATGTTCAGAAAAATGTAAAGAAAGCGAGGGTAAATATTTTGAATAAAATTGTTTTGATTTCATAAAGTTGTTTTACTAAAGAGCCTTTCCTTTTAGAACGGAAATTACATTTAAAAAAACCGCAACAATTACAGCTTTCGATATCGATACCTCATGAGACGCTAGTTATCGATTGACACGAGGTATTGATACTTAGCCGCCTTAAGTCTTGTTGCTCCGAAGCTCAAAGACAAAGTCCCCACCTTGTGAGTAGCTAATTTATGTAGATACAAATATAGGGGACACCCGGGGACCCTCGCTCAGCCACTTTCGTCCTAACATAATTCCTCTTTGCATTAGACCCTTAGCGCTTAAATTTTAGGACTTACAAAGGATTATATTTTCTCTAACTAACGGCATCAAAGCGATATATCCTATTTAATGGCTTAGGACCCTATTAATCCACATAAGTGCATCATTTTTAACACAAATGTGTACTGATAATTGAGCAAAAGGTCTATTTAAACTGCAAAAAAAATTATAAAGTATGGATTTTTATTTTACGTTGGAAGAAAGGAACGTTATAAAATACAATCTACAAAAAAATATGAAGGATCCTGGGTTCAGTACATGTTAGAGACTGTACCGTTTCTAGGACAACGGTTGTGCAAGGATCACGATAAGAATGATTCATACATTTTGATCCACAATAAAAATAAAGAAAGTTCTGCCAAACCACTATTCTTTGTATTTATATATTTTTATAATAATTAGTTTTATAAAATTTATATCTTATAATTATGGCTAAATTATTGAATATACAATTTCTAAATAAATTAACTTTTAATTTTTGGAAGTATAAATCTACAGCGTCGATGAATAAGCGGTTAAACCGATTCTTTCCAAAATTAATTTCTTGTACTGTGGAATCACGTATGTGTCGTGGTTGATAAGGGACTGTCAGGCATAGGCTTGAAACGGAATTCTCGCTTATATAACAACTTTATTCCAAGCCGAAAACTACAAGAATGATACGGATCTGTTTCCCACAATACAATTAAATCACTCTCTCGACAAAATTAGACTTAAACATTTATTCACCTGGGCTTAATAGTCGATTTGATAAATATGAACATAATGACTAAGAAACAAAATATAGTTTTTTTAATTCCAGTGACTTCGAATTAAAACCTTCACTGCTATTTTATCCTCACATTCAAAGCTTATAATATTACAAACGGAATAATAACTAAATAAAAAATAAATAGAGACTTCATAATTAATATGAAAAAAAGAGAACTAAAGAGAATACGTATTTTTAATTCCTCAAAATCTAGTAAACTCGCCAAAAAAATATATATTTACTCCTTCTTTATCAGCACTCCATTTCTCCATTATATCTTTCATTTGCATTGCTCGATTGAGGACACTGTGTCGCTTGGGGATAAAATGTTAATTTAAAAAAGTAAATTATAGACGGTAAGGATAATTTACACATTCCGTTCCAGGAAAAAAAATAAAAAGACACGGCTGAGCCACCCTACAAACCTGTAAGGCAGCTATTTAGGGATAATAACTACAATCATTTGCATGATGATAGTAAACATTTCTAAACAGGCGTTTAGAGTACGAAAATAAATTTATGTTAATTTTAAACGATTGAAAAGTAACCTACTTTCACTACCGAGTCGAAAGGTACTATTTTCGATAAAAGGTTTAAATGACGTAGTTATCCATGTTAAACAGATCATCGAACTCCTAGCAACTAATTAAGGACTTTTTAATTACAAAAAGTGTCTTCGATGTGTCTAAAATACTTATCAACAAATGGCACAGGTAGGATCTACTTTTTGTATTTGGGTAATGTAAAATATTTATATATTACATTGTGTCCTTATAGAATAGCTCCAAGATGATAAACAGTTCTGATAAAAACTTCGCAACAAGTATACTTCAGTCCCTGTACGGAAATACACAGAAGTGCGGCATCTGTTGCGTAGAGAAGAACTACAAACGCAAAGCCGACTTGTTTGCTTGTGCATGTTTAATGCTGTCAGCGAAACACAAGCGAGAAGCTAACCAACTATGGAGATGACCTAGCCTTTGAAGCGAGTAACGATTCATTACCTCACCTCACCATCTCCCATTTAGGTTTGGGCTGACAAAGAGGCAAGTACTTGTCCGCTGTTCAACAGTTGAACTCGGAGCTAAAGCGTGTTACAAGATTTTATAACTTTAAGTTATATATTCAATGGAAGTAAACAGTATCAAATTTTTAATAATAGTAGCAATAATATATGGTGGCTCAGCAATCCTTTCATCGACGCCTCGTACATTTATCATTTGGTTGAACGTTTATTATTTCTTTTCAGGAATTTGCTTGTTACAACTTTAGAATACCATACCACCTTCGGAATGCTATAACTTCAATAACATCAAGTGGACACATCTTATGCGATTCCGAGTTGAGTAATCTAAAATCTCCAGTGGGTTCATCCGAGTTCGGACCGAATATTCAAAGCAATATCTTATTTTAGAATAACCCGAGATGTTAGCGGCAGTGTCAAACTCATAGAGAGCTTATATGTATATATATACTGTATCTGCAATCGTTCACTGTCCTTGCGAGAAAGAAGTACTAGTAGAGAAAAATCTGGTAGCCCCTAAAATTATGAAACAACAGGCTCAATTTTTGATGACTAATGTCTTACGATGGGGAACCACGTTATTAAAAAATTATACTTCCACCTTGTGTAAAATTTTTATTATAAGTAGGGTGTAAAAAGTAAAATATATTATGAGGGAGTGAGAAAGTATGGATTATATGTTAGAATTTAATAATTATGTTAAAACACATTTTGAGCACAATTTTGAACTAATTATTGTTTAAAAAATTATTATATCAATGTTTTAAAAGATATTTATATACTCTGTTAAAAGAATAATGAATATTATAAGTAGAAACCACATTAAGTGAGTTTGTTCATATTTACATTTGAAACACCGAAGTAGATCAGCAGTTAAGGTATGACTTAGTTGTTTTTTCGTACTATAGCATTTCCAAGTCTATTTGAACCTTTTCCAAGTCAACTGTAACCTTATACAAATCAAATGCTACCCTTTCCAAGTCACAAGCAACCCTTTCCAATTCAAATGTAACCCTTTTCAAAATGAGTTGAAACCATTTCCAAAGCAAATGTAACGCTTTACAACTTAGAATTGTCACTCTTTTTATTTCAATTGCAACCGTTTCCATTTCAATTGTCACCCTTGAAAATGTTTAAATGAGAAAATTTACACTACTGGGGAATGGGCGAATTTAGGGCCTCAGAACTCGCTAGGATGAAATCGTCAAAACCTTTTCCTTCTCAACTCTTGTTAGGACAAAAATGAGGGAAATCATTCAAAAAACAAATAGTTGATTTTTTTGTTTCTGAGAAAGTTTATCTAAAAAAAGTAAAAACATGTAATCTGAACTTAACAACAGTATCTTCATAGTTTTGGTAATAAAATAATAAACATAATAGTATTCTTGTTTACAAAAAATTAAGGAAAAAAATTAAAACAAAAAGTTGATTTTTTTTCTCAAGAAGTAAATAATTTAAAAAAATTAAAAAATGTTAACCGAACTGAACATTATCACGTTAAAAAAAAAGTTTTTATTCCTAAGGAGAAAGTAAAATAACACTGTTCATTTAAAATCACGTTAAATTTTCAAAACATTTTCAAGGGTGACAATTGGGTCGTAAAGCGTTACATTTACTTTGGAAAGGGTTTCAACTCATATGGAAAGGGTTACATTTGAATTGGAAAGGGTTGCTTGTGACTTGGAAAGGGTAGCATTTGATTTGTAGAAGGTCACAGTCGACTTGGAAAAGGTTCAATCAGACTTGGAAATACTATATATTTATTCCTTATTTATATAACAGTGGAGTAATTTAAAGAATACTTTAAACAACTTACTTTGAACCATCAATTAAGGCTCTTGTGACAGAGATTAAGCAAAATTGTTTTTTAACGTTTGTGTTAATAACTCCGTTGCGTTAAGAAATAAGCCGATTTCATGCGAAATAACGGCGTAATCATTGAATAAAAGAATATCTAAGGAATAAAAGATGTATCCGCTGAAAGGAGACGTGAAATTATTCAAACTGAATGCGAAGGTGTTCTTATAGGACCACCCAGGAGGTTTGAAAAATTCAGCAGAGGAGATAGGCCCACGGATCGGTAGAAGGGTTGAGGGCGACCGTAGATGGACATTAAGGGACCTTCTTAGAACTTCTAAGATCTTCACTATGAACAGTTAAGAACATGCGAAACTAACAATGTTTTCCACCTTTCGTTGACCGTTAGAGTAATATAAGCACAATACGCTAGGTCATATTTTTCATAGGTCTGAGAAAAATATGAAAAACCTTGAGGATACCGAACTTTTGCCAGAACCTGCAAATAGTCCAGAAACAGTTATAACCGATCGATCATTAGCATCTTTTTTTTTCGAAGTACCCACTTTGGAGCACATTAAATTAATTATTAATATGTAAATGTGAAGACGCTTCCTTGCGATTGTTCCAATATTCCTTAATTCCGATGTTCCCTAACTTCCTCTAAAAAGATTACTAAATCCTATTTTATTTAAAAATAAAAGAAATTAATAATTATGCAGAGATCGAGATTGCGGCTTTTTGTTAATAGTCTCAAAGAGTGGGTTGCGAATTTGGAGACGGTACTGGGTAAAAAGAGGTTCATAATTGTTTGTTTTTGTAGACCCTATAATAATCTTTGCACAACTGTTGGCTTTTAAGCAACAACGGTCCCTACCATCCTTCGGGCGACCATTATTGGATATTGATGAGGTTCTGAACGATGCTGTTGAGTCAAATTCGTCCTCAAGTACTCGGGAACTTGCCAGGGAGTGCGGTGTGTCGACAGATACTGTTAGTCACCATCTTCTCTCCATGGGGAAGGTGAAACGGTTTTTTTTTGTTCTACGCCCCATTATATACTCGTATAGTTATAAAAATAAGGCTTAGCGAATCCGAAGGCTCGATCCCAATATCATCAATATCAATCTGCTTACAAACCTCCCGTCCACGGACCAGCACCCAAACCTAAATCCGCCAGATCCCCTTTAACGCAATCCTCACCTACGACTCGGTCTACCCCTCTAACGCTTCCCAGTCGACACAGCATTTATTAACTTTTTAGGAATTCGTTCGTTACCAAGCTACTTTACAAGTCCATCTTAATCTTCATCACGCTATCACTTCAATAATGTTAACCGGGTCTATTTTTACACTCGTATAAAGATTTATTTTATTATCTTTTAGAGAGGAATAAGAGAAATATAATAATTACATAGTAGGATTAGGAACTCGTTAGCCGATCGGTTGCTGTAAGCACTACTTAATCATGTTTTCTTACGTAAGAAGTCCTAACGAAACTGACGGGTATACAAATAACTTCAGTTGACAGCCTCCCAGCCTCCCGTCAGGATAAGCCGACCGGGGTATCCGAGATCAGCTCCAGATAGCGCTAAAGAATAAATACATTTTTAATGGACGTCTCCTTTCACTTCCATAGGCCGCCTGATTAAAGCACAACTCCTGACGACGGCAGAAAAGGACACCTCAAGGAGGATACACAGAAGCCCTATTATATATTGAGAGAGAGTGAAACTTGAGGCTGACATAAACCTCCCCAGCAAGCTCACGGAAGCCACACGATACGATACCTAGCTCTCAACAGTGTTTCTTATCCAAGAAGCTAATCTACCAAAATTGAAGGAAAATTTCCCAGCTTATGAAACTTGCCATAGCCACGAAAAATGTATACTTGTATACTATTTAATGGCACTAGAACAGAAAAAATCAAAAATGAAATTTTGTACAAGTAACAGCCACCTTTTGTACACATTAATTTTTAGAAAAAGTGGGAACATGGATTTAGATTACTTTCTTTTGTATTTAAACGTTGATAGAGATGGTGAATTTTTGTATATAAGAAGTAGTTAAACATAACAATCTAGAAGAATACATTCGTTTAAGGTCTTAAGGTCTTCGTTTAAGCTTATCTGCACTTTGATCAGGAAGGTGTTACGGACTGAATCGGATCGAAAAATCGACGAACTTCAAGATAGAGAAAATCATTCGGGTCCATTATTGGTTGATGATGACCTAAAATACAGGACAATAAGTTGAAAAAAACAAAGAATATGTTTTACTTATTACAGGTAATAATTGGGAGGGGGGGGGGAGACAGAGTAGCTAACTGTGTTGTGTGCTAAGTTGTTGCGCTGAAGGTCCCAGGTTCAAATCCAGCTGACAGATAAATTATTTAATCTGTTAACAGTCAAGAATGGAATATGCGAGATTTCTATGCCCTCCTTGGGCTCACCAAGACTCTTTAAAGTGGATGCTCTTAATGGAGAGAAAATCCTGGTGGTTGAGCGTGATCTCTGACAAACCACCTCCCTGTACAACCGTCCTAGAAATAGTACTGTCTGTACCATGTACTGAGCCGAAGGCCCTTCATGAGTTGTAGAGGTACAGGTTTTTTTATCTTATTCCAATTGACAAAATCATTTCATAATCTACGGTAAAACAATTATAAGTGATTAATAAGTTTCTATATTGTTGAATAAAATAAAATTTGGGACAATATAATAAAAATTAAATAAATTTATTTGAAAGCTTCCAGAATTTTCCAACGTCATGAAACATTGGCAGGAGTAACTCAAAACTAGTTCAATGCAACACAGACTATACAGTATGATCAGAAATAACAAAAAAATAGCGGTAAAAGTATTTTATTTGTATATATTACTTATAAGATATATATGCTTAGATGGGAAAAAAACAAAAAACAAAATTAATATCTAACTAAGCTATTATTTAACTTAAGCACCGTAGAGAGCTCAGGCGAGCAACCTTCTTCATGCGTCTTCTTCGGCTGTGACCTTATCGCCTTGGAGGAAGTGAACATAACTTGCGACGCGAACTAATTGCGGATCTATGTTCCGCTCTGCCGATCGAGCATGGCACCGCCGCCTCGGGCTGTCAAACAGTTTCCGATTACAAGCAAACCCGGAGTCCTTGTTAGGTACGAGTAGATTATCAAATATCAAAGGAAATTATCAATTCTTGGTAACGGAGTTATGTGGATGGATTATCTCTGTATTGATAATCTTGATCAAAGATATACGATCAGTAACTATTACAGAGCCCCTCCTAATAAATATTAGTGGAAAAAGGGCGTTTTTATAATCCGACAAACTAAAAATAATCCACTTCTAAGTTATCTTTTAATGTAACTAAGTTGTAGTAGTATAGTAGTAACCTATAATCAAATCTGTAACACTACAACCCGTGAACGGGTTTGGGGTTCAGTACATGGTAGAGATTACCGTGTTTGCAGATATGTTATATTTAATGTCCACAAAACTGATTAATAAATGAAAATGAATCCAATTGCTTTATAGTGTTGTTCCATAGCCTTCGTGCACCCGGCCCGATCCAGTTCTTGTACGTTTCCTCTTCAAACCTTCCCTGATTAAAAAAGAGAACGGTCTTTCTTTTTTTTTTTTTTAAATAATACACTGACGGGTCAGCTAATAATATTGATATTAATTTACTATGTCAATAAAATTATATATTGTACTCCAGATTTCTTTGCACACCTTTGTAAACAGCACATGAATAACCACCAGAAAAAAGTAATGTTTTTTTAATTGAATTTACGCCATTATATATTTTGTCGAAATGGACACCTGCAAATTAATATGTTTATAGCGTCAAGTTGTAAGGTAAGAGACAAAAAGTCAGGTTATTAAATGAGACTCCAGCAAATAAAAAAAATAAATGTTCAAAAACCGGATTACCGTCCAAATCAAAATTTGTAAGATCAACTTTAAAGCAATCCTCTCACTTACACCTCGGTCACTCTTCACATTGCCAGTATTCTAAACACTTTTTTAAGGAATTTTTTCATTATTAGGTCCAACAACTTTACATGCCCGTCTTGACCTTTGCAATGCTAGCACATAAATTATTAGCCGGGGGCATACTCAGCAATTCCGTTCTGTATAATCTCCTGAATTTGCCACTGGTCCTTTTTCTGGTTGATCAGTTTACGCAATACCTTATTTTCAAAAATCTTCAGATGTTCAGCAAAGTTAGCGGTCAAGTTTTACGTCCACATATAATATATAAAATTAATCCTTTCCCAGAGTAGAAATGATGATTATAAAACATTTAAAGTTATTAATAAATACTTTTGTAAAGGAAATTAGCATTTAGTATCCACTTCATGTACGTTTTACTTCGATGAATAAGAAAGCAATGGTAAACCAACATCATATAATTATTAACTTTTGTAAATAAAAATATAAATTTGAAGAAAATAAATGAACAAAAAAGTTTTATTAAATAAATAATTATAGGAAGTTGGGTATTAAAAAATAAACTTTTATTATTATTAAAAAAAGTCAAACATAATTAATTGTTTACGTTAAGATGGCGTTTAGTGGAAGACTATGCTTGGTAGCAGCTGTTTATGACAAGAAAATGGGTCCTCAGAAACACAAAATTTCAATATACATATATTTTTATTGACGATATATGCGCAAAATAAGAAGCCCAAAGCAATTTAACCAACACAGCATTATTAATGGCTTGCATCTATCAGGATGGAAAATAGGAAAGACGCAGAGCATAGAGAATTCTCTATTTCTATGAAAGGAACAGATCTATTACGTGGTCAGGCTTATTTTTCTCAAACAATTACTGTCGGCACATACATCACGTAGCAGAGCATAAATCTTCCTACGCCATTCTGCTAGAGGAAAACGGGATACAACGTTCAATCGCAGAAATATATTTTTTCAAAAAAAAAAAAAAAGTCATTACATGTGCTAATACAAATTTTAATTGATATGTATTTAAGAAATATATTAATACCTTGTATAAAAGGTTAGGTATAAAATACATCGTATATTAAAAACTATTCTTTCAACTACTACGACCATAGAATGGTATTTGATTCGGTACATGAAAGAGACTAAACTATTTCGAAGACGAAGAAGGTGATTCAGCCGAAATAATGCTAAACAGCGTTATTTTCCCTGCCAATTAATGGTATCCATTTAATGCAGACTAGATGAGGCACAGGAAGGTCTCTCTTAAGTGTTGATATAGGACTGAATAAATAATATATAATAAAATAAATAATTTAAAGACCACATCCTTTCTCTGTTTGTGTTAAAATAGTATAAAGATAAACAAAAATAAAATAAGACTAAAATTTATATTATTGAGTCATAGCCATAATAAAAATCCTAAAATCCAGTATCACGAGTGACATCAAGAATGCATTTGGCCTATATAGGGCGAATCGATGACCGACGAATTAACTCATGTATCCATAGAAAGAGACAATCATCAATAGATCATACAATACCAGGATGATACTTGTGTTATACATTAAAGTCATAATAACTAATACATCTAAAATGACGTATGACTAGAATGTGGGTGTCTCTTTTAAGATTCCACTGTTTACTAAAAACTTAACAAAATACCACATTAGTGCTTATTATTAAAAATAAATAACTAAAGAAAAAGGAATAATATCACTTAAAATAAAAAATAATAATTACTGGATTTTTAAGCCACTAATACTAATTTTAAATTTAATCTTTTTTGTTGTTGTTTTATTAAGTCATTTTCGAAAAAATAACTGTGTCTAATAGTCAAATTTTAACAGATGTAGAGTTAAAAAGATTGAGAAAAAATGATTTTTTTTTCTAACACCCATTAAACGAAAAAATGAAGGGATTTAAATTATATAAGTGTGTATAAATCGAAATATCAACATTATTACCGACCGCGAACAACCACTGATGCATTCAAAACATATTTTAAATATTCATATGCCCATTTTAATTTGCTTAATTAGACAAACTTAATTTTCAATATATATTAATGGTACCTACATCTAGACTACCTACCTACCAATTTAATCCCGATAATCCTCGGAGGCGTTTGAAAAGAAGATGGCATAGTTACCTTCTAAGTTGAACTTATTATTTGAGTACTGCCACTGGGTAGTTTCTCTGCTTATCTTTATCTCATCCCACTATGTATTATCCATTCTGTTTACATCTTGTATTATTTACGATTGTAAATTTCTCTTCCAAGCGATCTTCTCACCTACGTCTCGGTCTATTCCTTTAACGTTAACCAATGGAATAACCGCTTATTAACTTAACACTATCGAACTAGTGAATGTGTGATATTGGTATTATATACCACGTGCTTTTACTACACGGTGAAATAGCACTTAATTTCACTATACACCAGCTAAACTGAAAGCATGCCTTACACTGACAGACACGAGTTTGAACTAACCACTCAGGTTTTGAGAACAACGAAACGGCTTCTAGATGTTCTCTTCTCACCATTTCTAATCTGTAAAAAGTTGCAAGTGTTTCTTGAGATATAGAGAAGTAGGGAAACCACCCAGAGATATGTTTTCACGCACGTCAGCAATGAAGCCTTAGCATTTCTTCTCTTGTCGACTAGGTTGGACTAGCGGAAGTGAAGTATTTAGGCCACACTCGACTGGTGCTGGCGATCCGCTGCCCGCGTGACTGCCTTTGGCTACGGACCGTCCTCCGATCAAAAAGTCCTTTAGCCTACTCCACTTCGTGCAAATCCCTTAGATCTGACGACTCATTTCTTCTGATCGTTCTGCCTTAGGCCATGGATAGATCACTAAGGGATCAACTGTTAAAGCAGTCGAGAGCTCTGATGCTACCAAGATCGAACAGAAAACAGGAGCAGTCATGTCCAGTTTGGATAAACAACATGACAATAACGATAAGAAATAATAACTGAAATTAATTAATGATTCCACCGACATAGACTTGATAGTTGTATATAATATATACAAAGAAGCCTAGACTTCGCATAATAGTTTAGGTCTATAGGATATTTACGAATTATAAAGTAATTTATAGATAAAAACAACAACCTCTCAAACCTCTAACTAAGCATTGCGGTACACGGCACTTAAAAAAGAAATAAATAAATCAACAATATAAATGACCATAGCTTTAAAAAAGAGACATAGAATAATAATTAGAATGCAATTGGAAAACATCCAGAAACGAAAGTGCTGTCTTAGTATTTCATTGAACTAAACTCATCGCGAATTGAGAATATTTTCTATAATTATTAAGTAGCATTGATGTGGGATGCGTTGTATTTGATCTTCATTGATGTGAATATATATATATATATATATTTTTAAAAAAAATTTTGTGTATGTAATGAGGATTTCTGATGTGAAGAAACGTTAGCTTGTTAGTTATTTTTTAGTATTTTAGAGACTCGAGGCTTTGTTTTTGGAGTTTTTTATTTCTTAAAAAAACCCTTTGCGACTACAACCCATGAACGGTCTTGGGTTTACAACGTGGTAGAGAATGCACTATGTTTAAGACAATAGTTGTGAAGGGAAGTGATCAGACCCACATTTTTCACGAACTAAGGGTACCCACTTTCTTAATGACTCGGTGATCACCAGGAGGGTCTCTATATCCCTTAGGGGTCCATAAGCTGATTATAACAGATTAAAAAATTATCTTTCATAGCTGGATTTGAACTCGGGAAATTTTACGTTCTTTACACTGAGCTGCCACGCCTCATTTTCAATTTGATTTTAATAAATAAATCTTAGAACATTTATTATGATTTTTGTTAATTTTTTAATATTTTTATTTTGAAGAGAAAAGATTTGTCACTGACTGAGAGGCGACCTTTATGTGGTTTTTAAACTGTTGGAATTTTAATTAACATAGAAAAGAAAGGTTAATAATATAGATTTGGACTATCGGACATAAATAAAAAACGGAGACAACTATATACGACCCGGTGACAATTTATATAGACCCATTATATCAAACCCTTAATAGCCAAACTTTTTGCAGCTCATTCCTCCGAGTTACTTTCTTCACACAAGTCGTTACTTGGATGGCAGTTCCCCACAACGTAATCACCTCCCAAGTCCCATTACTAGCAGGATAGCTTTCAGGAAGCCTGCCATACGGCGATGAGGGATATCGTAAAGTGACGCGGCCGGGTCCTGATATTGACAGCTGTAAAGTATAGCCTGATTGAGATACCCCAGCTTCCAAAACCGCTTCGCTAAAGCTCCTGTCTCTTTTATCTTAAACGCTAGAAAAGGGTTTTTCAGTGCTTTATGGGTTGGCATAATAATATATTATAAATAAAAATAAAAAATTAATTAAAATATAATTAAAAAACCTTTAATCGTTGATAGTAATTGATGTATTCAACTAATAATTAACACATTATGAAGTAAAAAGAAACTGAACCACTAAAACCCTTGAAAGGGTCTTGGGTTCAGTACAATCTAGAGACTGTACTGTTTCTAAAACAACGGTTGTGCAGGGATATGATTCGTCCGAGATCACACTCAATCACCAGGATCCCCAATCAAGTGAATCCACTTTATAGATGCTGGTTGAATCCCAGGAGTATCGGCAGACCTCTAAGGGTCTAACCACGTCTGTTAATAGATTAAATAATTTTCTGCTAAAGCCGGATTTGAACCAGAAACCTATATACCCCAGTTAATATATATATATAACAATATATATATATATATATATATATATATATATATATATATATATATTTATTTATTTTTTTATACATCTTATTTATTCAGGCCTGGTGAATACAAGAAATGAACCGAATAATTGATTCCTGGTGAATAGTTTGTTACAATTTAAAATTTATTATGAGTACCATTCGGACCATTTTCTCCTCCATACTCTCCAGTATAAACAATTAATTAATTTGTAGACGTTATATTTAATAAAGTAAAATGTATTCAAACGAAAAACCTGAATTAAATTGTTCTAGATAAGAAGAAAGAACAAGATTGGAAACGAAAATTGTAAATTAGTCACTTAGCATTGTTCGAACAGAAAAATAAATATTAGATATAAATCTAGACTAAATTACTCACCACCTCAGGACTAATTAAAAATGAGACTCACCTGAAACCAAAAACAAAAAATATATAAACAATTTTTTTTATAAAGAGCGTAAAAATATTTTAAAATGCGAATTTCATATTGATATACGATATTGATGTATAAAAACCATAAATCGGAAGCCATTTTGAAAGCAAAGGATCTTAAGTGACCAGTGGCTTACCACGAATCCAGTACTTCGTAATCTGTCATCCACTTACTTTTCAGACTCCATCACAAGTCCAAGAATGGAACGACGCTTGAATAAAATATCGAAGCATAGAATAGTCGTTTTAGTGTATTATTTTGTTTTTTCCGACATATTATAATAATAATGGTAATAATAGTAAATTCTAACGTGGATTCTAAAATAGGCAACCGTCAAAGCTAAGTACAGACATTCCTATTCTCCAGCTACCAACTGTTCTCTGCTTTGCAACAATGAATGTCGACTATTGCGAATATAGACATGACGATTTGAATTGAATTGTAAATGAACATTGCAAAGAGCAATATGGCCGTTATGTGATTGCGCATATACATACGCTGAATAGAACGTGAGTTGGAGGTATCAGCAGTAATTGGAGTACCCAGCCCAGTCATACGCGGAGCATTAGTTATGCATGTTTCGGTTAACTGGAAAAAAAATGTACGAAGGGCGAAACACAATTCTGAAACTTAGATTCGGCAGCTATTTTGAAACAAAATGGCAGAAGGTCGAATTCCGAGGATCATTTAGAGAAGACCGTAGTCACCATTCAAATTACTTTAGAATTTCAAAATTTAGAAAGATTAATTTTATTTCTTAGTAACTATAAATGATGAAAAACAACCATTAAAAACCATCGCATTGCCTGTGCGAAATTTGGCACATATTTATTTATAGGAGCGAACATAAAGCTGTTAACAGCTTAGATAATTTATCTAACAATACCGGATTCAAACCAGGAACATTCAGTACAGCGACTCAGCCTTCTATACACTTAGCAATTTCACGCACTCCATATAAATAAAGAAAATCCAATAAAAGCTCTACTCGATCTATTTCATCGGATACGCCACCTGTTCCCTACTGACTAACCCGTGACATTAATTGCGAAACGTGGAAGTACAACCAATCCGAAACGAAACCAAAGCTTTTGCGTTGTTTTATCGAATCCAATGAAGAAGCGGGGATATGGCACAGATCCAAACGTGTACATGAAGACGGATCACCTGCGCGATTTAGGCGGCACGTCCTTTTAATGTTGATTTAAATCCTGAATCGATCCTGCGATAGGGGAATTCAAATGAGGATTTAGATTGAACTCTTCATCAGGGGATGTCGGGGCCAATCCCACACCCAACACTACCTAGACAGAACCCCACTCATACAAAAAAAAAAAACAACGAGAAATATATCAAGTGCTTCAGTGATGGTGTGACACGCATTAGCATCATTCGTTTTACGGTTCCTAATAGGCTGGGCGAATGCTTTAATTTTTCCATACGTCATATAGGAAGAAAATGTCAGGTATCGAAATGAACAACAGAATCATCCCACAGAAATATATCGATTAACAAATTCTCTTTAATTAATAAACTAAGGGTTTTACTATATGTTTAGACCACCTGTAACTAAATCCTCATAAAAACGCTTTGGTACTGAGATGTTTACCAGTCGGCTCTCCGGTGATTCACTTTTTATGGATTCCGATGTTTCTGGAAAAAAAAGCTTAACAAGCCCAATATTCTCAAACAGAATTCATATTCGGCAATTCCACGATGTTACTTCTTAAATAAACTTGCGAGTTCCTTTTTCGGATCGCATCAGACAGAGGTGTATAAAATTCTGTATTAAGCCGCTCTTCGGAAGGGATGTAAAATAGTATTACTCCTTAAAGATGCCTATCTTAATTGTACCTAGATTGGAAATTTTACTCCCACTGTAACATCGTCCTTTGTAGCGTAAAGTGACATTAAATAAATTAACAAACAACCAAAGCGTTGTAAGTAAAGAGATTGGGAAGATAGAATAATTGCTAGAACTCACTGTTAATTTCTTCCTTCGCTACCGTTTGATATATCAGCGTCAGAGGCAAAAAGCGTTTCCTTAAAAAAATGCAGGATTTACTCCGCAGCGGTTACTAATCGGCGATAGAATCCCAGCTATGTCCGGAGCTGGTAAAAACAAAGCAAAGCTAACCCCTTTGATGCTCAATACGGAGATTAAAAAAAAAAATGGGTTGAATGGAAATGCTTTGATGGGGAGTTAGCACTGGAGGGGATTCGACCCACGCACAAGGCCAAATGAGCAATCTCTCGCTTAGCAAATTTATTTATTTATTTTTATTTTTTTTAAATTATTTTATTGAATTGTACAACTGTAATATATACATCTAGTACAAGGGCTGTATGAATAAATAAATGCATGAAAGAACGTGTAGAGGCACTACCCATTGGCAGCACTCTAGATTTATTTATTAAAATCTTTAACAGATAGCATGTTATTGCTTATCAATATTAAAATCAGTATATGTTAATATTAAATAAAAAATCTTTATATTTTTAATTTAAAATCATACTGACCCATGTCAAGGACCATAGGCTGATTTTGATAAATCGGTTTTATTTTTAGATTGGTATTTTTAGTTTTGCATTATAATAAAGCTAAAAAAAAAACTTTATTTTAATTTAATCAGATTTAAGTTAATTTAAAAAGGGGAAATTACCCTTTAAACAAAAATAAAATATATAAATAAATCGCATGAAATATGGAACATATCTATGATGATTTTGGTGTAAATGAAGGTTGGAATTTATATCAAAATAAATATGGGCACCACGTGAATAACTATGATAAAACTACTAATCAGTAGCTCAAAAATTATTCTGAATGTAATTAAAATTAAAATCTGCTCTTATGGCATCACGTATAAACTCATGACTTATTAAATAATATAGCAACATTAATAAATATGTAATTATAGTGAAGATTATTACAGAAACAATCAAGATAAGTGATTATTTATATCAAGATAAGTAGCATGATTTATACATAACAGTCATATATAAAAAAAAAAATGTTGTATCTGGTAAAATAAAATGACAAAAAACATATGTTAACACAAACTGATAAAAAAAATATGTTAAAGTGCTTTTGCAAATATCGCTGTTTTTCATAATGTCATTAAACCAGTAATAAAAGGGATTATTCTAACACTTTTCTTCCCGTTATTTAAACTGATATTTTAAAGCTTAAGATGTATTTTATGCAACCATATATATACATAGTTTTTAATTGGTTACGTATCCGCTATTTGGACGGATATAATATTAATCCTTGTCAACTTAAATACTTAGTTACCTTAAGAATTAAATGGACATTATTAGAATATTTGATACTATATAATTTAAATGAGTATCTTATGGGTTATCGCAAAAAAAATTAACGCGTGTGAAAATAAATTCGTATATACATAAATATTTTATTTTGTTTTTATGTTTATAATATCTACACAATAAAATACATTAAAATACTTTATGTAGTGTAGACATTATGTTACATTTAAATCTAATCCACTTAATTCGACCCATCAAATTGATGCGATTTTACACCAGACAAAACATGTAGGCACAATATGCCCTACTAGCCGTACGAAGCCGGGTCGCTAGTAATTAAATGAAACACATAACTAAAAAACCTAAATAAGGACTACCAAATCTGGCTTAACTACTACTAAGAGGAGTACAATGAGGCTTCAGAAGTACGCTGTGGCGGAACAGGGTTCCAAGTACCCTACGTTCAAAGTACCCTACTGAAGGTGCCTTTGTAGCTACGTACAACTTAAATAGCTTAGGCGCCATTAAGCCACTTTGATGCGGACTTAATAACAGGATAGGACTTTGGGCTCCAGTAACTAGTCTTCGTAAGTCCCTTTCTGAAGACAACAAAGAAATTTTGGAAGCTGTAGTGGAAATGAAAATCCGTAGAAGTTAGGAATAAAATTCAAACTAAACGAGAACTTACAAGTGAAAATGTAAATTTATATAATCAGAGATTTCAAGTATCTTTTTATTTATTTATATAATAAGATATACCTTCAAGATATACCACCTTCACGAGGCAGTGAAACCTTGGTACAAGGAATGTGGAGATGTTGGGCCGTTCATTGATGACGAACAGCTACTATCCTTATTCTTCGCTGACGACCAGGTCGTCTTTGCGAGGCGGAAGGTCTACCTTGAAATAATATCATATAACCTAAAGATCTGCTACGAAACGGTGGGCTTTAAATTAACTTCGAGAAGACCGAGTATATGGCCGTTGGAGATCCTGATACAAATGCGCTTCTGGTGGACAGGGAGGCCTGTTAGAAAGTAAATATATTTAAGTACCTGGGCTCTAATTTGGATACTACCGGGTCGTCGGAGTATGATGTCAGGAAAAAGGTGGAGCAAGCCCGAAAAGCTACTAGAATGCTGTGTCCTATGGAACACAGAGATGTCTAAGGAAAATAAGCGCCGTATTTTCACAACCATTGTTGAATCTATTCAGACTAATTCTTCGGAAACCTGGACTATGAGCTCTCGTCTGTACTCAAAAGTGCCGGTGGTTGAATTGGATTTCTGGAAGTGTCTCCGTGTCACCAGGCAGGATGGACTAAGAAACTAAGAGATTCGACAGAGGATGGATGTGAATATATCAACAAATAAAAGAATCGGGACACGCCGCCTAAGATGGTACGGCCATGTGAAGAGAATGCCATTTGAATGTTGGCAAAACCAAGTGCTGGATTGGATTCCACCATGGAGGAGAGGACGCGGACGGCCCAGAAGCAGGTGGATGGAGGGAGTCCAGGAAGAGATGGCCTGTATGGGTCTTAGGAAGATGATTGAGTGGATCGAGAGGTCTGGAGCTCTGCTCTGACAGACTGAGGCAACCCATGTTGGAACGCCTATAGTATAATATATAATAAGGCTTCTTCAATTTCGATCATTTTGACATTTTTTTAGTCAATTAGTATAAGAAGGCAAATAAATAATAATCACTGAAAAGAAAGTATTTAATTATATGACTTGAGTAAAAATAAATCACTACACAGTTAGTGCCTATAAAGATATCAAGATGCCCGCATGTCATCAACGTAACGCCAAGTAATGCTTTTATACCTGCATTTTTATGACCCTAAAATTTATTGAACCCAAGAATTTCAATGGAATATTATTATTACTAAAGTTTTTTTTTATGAATGTTTATAAATTATTCCTTGATCTTTAAACGAGAACAAACAAAAAATTTACGAGTCCAAACTTCTTCACGTTTGGATGAATGCGGTTGGTAGAAGATAACTAAATTAAAAGGACTGTTATTTTTGAAAGTCCATTTGGATAAAAAAAAAATCGTTTGTTCTTTTAAATAGTTTTAATGATTATTATTTTACAATAAAATTTAAACGTTGTGAAGGGTTTAAAACGTCACTCTTTGCTAAGTGCTAAAAACTTATGCATGTTTGCCCATTAATTTCAAATTCAATTGAAAACCTTTAGAAATGAAAAAATATGCCACTTTCATAACAGCTCATATAAATGAAATCTCTGTTTATAAGTTATGTTTATATATGTTTATCGTATTTAATCTATAAAAATTCACAAGTCATATGCGCAACAAAATATATCATGGAACTACTGAATATATTTAAAAAATTTTAGCATTTGAAACTTATTTTAATAATTTTCTGCTAATCTAAAATAGATTTACATGGCCATTAAACGGAATGTTTATGAAAATACACAAGTATTGCGTAGAATGTTCATAGATGGACGAACCCACTGGAGAATTTAGTAGGTTGCAAAACACGGAATTGCGGATCACTTTGTTAAAATTATGTTAATATTACTGAAGTAATAGATTTGTGAAGGTTGAGATGTACTTGTATAGTTGTTGGGTTAAATAACGATAGAATCCATAAAATGTTAAGTGCTGTTCAACTGGTAAACATCTGAAGGATAGGTAGGACATTCGCACCAAGCGTTATCATAAGGCTATGGGATATAGCCGATAATCCGTGATTACAAGATTGATCGGTAGTATTAACATCGAACCGGATTCACAAAGACTTTTATCAATACTTGATAAGCTACTATTGCGAAAAATTTGCAAGGCAAAAGAGAAACAATACATGGAGGAACAAATTTCATTGAATACTTACGCTATTCCAAACACTTGAAACCACATTCCAGGGAATCCAGGAGCAAAGTTTGAGAATGCCTTCCACCCCATATTATTAAAATCTTCTCCAATATCCTATCTAACCTGGGAGTACATTTTACAGAATCTCCAATAAAACGCAGATTTGGAGTCCCCTATGCAAGAAATCCCTTTCGTATCTTAGAAATTAAGCAAGGATGAAAACAATTTATACTATGCCGTACTATAAGAGTTTTTTAAATCATTCTGCTTCTTTGTCAAAGAAGCTACTCAGTTGCCATTTTGATGCTTTATAATAAAATGAATGCATTGGTGATAAAAATAACTCATGTCAAATCTTATCCAAGAAATATCAGTATTATCGGAGGAATGTTTGTACACTAGTTACAATTAGACTGATAACTTATTGGACACAGATTGTAGGCATTCGAGAATGGCAGATTGTAACAATTCAATAAAGCATATCTAAAAAAAAAAAAATATTGTCCGATACTTTTTCCCGATAAATAGTAGTATCCATATGAAGGATACGGTAACTGAAACTAATATTACACCATTTAAAAATAAAAAGACGACTATATAAAAATGCTCATACCGAAAGCCAATAGGTAGCCATTTTAAATTGCAAAAAAATGATAAAAAGAGGTCGGGTTCATTGGTTTTTACATAATTCTTTGTGTAATTAATATATGTAAGCTATGTCATTGGAATGAAACGACAATAGTTTTATTTTTTATTATGTAAATTTACTAAGATATCGGATAGTGTCTATTTTTATTGATTACAAGAATGCCATTTATAAATAGTATTAATGTTATCAATAGATAAACAATTGGACAATTCTAATATGTGGCAACTAAAATTATAAAAATAAAAAGGGTCTTAGATTCTGTATTTGGTAAGGAATGTATTGTTTATATGGTTATTCCAATAGGTGATTTTGGCTAAAATCTCAAATCCACAATCAAGGGTCCCATTATATAGGTGATGGGTGAGGCACAAAAAAATCTCCTGACCCAAAGGGTCACTGCTTTAAAGAGAGTAAATAATTTATCTGCCTTTTAATAGTAAAAGGCTTGACCCTAAGGCTCGATGCCCGTTCTATCGACATCTGGTGACAACAAACTTCCGTCCTCGAATTATCTTCAAAACTCAAATCCTCAACATCATCCTTAACGCAATCCTCCCATTTGAATCTCGGTCTATCCATAGGATTTTAATTTTGAAGACAAAAACTGAGAAATTTCAATTAAAATATTCAATTATTTAAAAAAAAATACAGTTATTTGTCTGATATTAATCTATCGCGTATGGCTTAGCATACAAGACACTGGTATTTAACTTAAAACATAATACATGCCAACTTATCAGATTTTGTAAATGGGCAAAAAGGTCTTTAAAATTCCACTAAACAAAAGAAAAGATCCAAATAACATGTCAAATTTCTGGGGCACATCAGGGAACGATGGCATCCCTGTACAGGCTATAAAAAACTAAGCAGGAAAACCATTTACCACACAACGAAAATACTTAATTCAATATTAAGGCTTAATTACTTTCCCACCGCTTGGAAAATTTCCAAAACAATCGCCATCCCAAAACCTAATAAAAACCTAAATAATTTTAAATAAATCCTGGAACGCTTGCTTTTAAAACGAATTCTTAGGCATATAAATCAGAACAAACTGATCAAAGATGAACAGTGGGATTATAGAAAACACCACTTTACTGTCGACCAACTAGCTCGTCTTACCGACTTCATAGTACAAGGATTCAACGATAAAAATATACAGGCATGCTTATGTTAGATCTCGAAATAGCTTTCGATACAGTTTGACATTACGGGCTTATTTGAAAATTAATCTTGCACAAATTTCCTCCATACCTAATACATATATATTCCTTCCTCTCTAATAGACAATTATATGTTCAAATAAACACTTATAGCTCCAAAGCACTTTCCCTACCCGCTGGACTTCCTCAAGGCTCCTGTCTATCCCCAATCCTATTCAACCTGTTCATATCAGATCTCCCAAAACATACAAAAGTAACCACATCGCTGTACGCAGGCGACACCGCCTTGTACACAGCATCATACCGAATCGATACAATAGTAAACCGTTTACAACAATCTTTTTAAAAAATCCATAAATTTTGTCATAAGTGGAAACTAAAAATCAATCCAATAAAATCGGCCGCCATAATCTTCACAAAGTGCAGACCTAACATAGGACAGCACATCATCTTAAATTCCGAACACATCCCCTGGTCTAAATCCGTAACATACCTCGGTCTAATTCTAGATAACTCCTTAACTTTCACAGAGCACATCAACAGGAAAACCGAAAAAGCGAAAAAAACCATCTACAACATGTTTCCCTATTTTGATAAAAAATCCAGGCTAAGCCCTAACAACAAACTAATCCTTTACAAAACAGTAATCCGCTCATTGATAACCTATGCCTCACCTGTCTGGAGTTTAACCTGCCCCACAAATTATAGAAAGTTTGAAAGGGTACAAAACATATGCATGAGGATTATTAATAATTATCCCCGCTACACGAAAATATGGACTATGCTTAGAGATCTTGAATTTCCCACTATAAAACAATATGTTTCAGCCCAAACAAAAGCATACTTCGAAAAAACTCCAGCTACAGAAAACCCATTAATCCGAGAAATCGGTAACTATGATAAACATTCGTTACGACGCAACACGCACAAAAGAACAAATCATATACTTCTTTCTTAACAAATCACTATTTGCAGGTATTGTAATCTAGGTATCTGTATTTATTTACTTTATTTTATTATTATTATTATTTTATTATTTTTTTAAGCGGGTTTTTTCTACATGTTCCTGCTATTTTAAAATTTATTTATAAAAGATAACTTTAATTAATTAAAATCACTGTTCTTTAAACATGTAAAGGAAGTCCAGAACATGTATTCACACTTATGTAGCTTGTATATGTAAAATTGCAAATAAAGTTGTTGTTGTTGTTGTTTCTGGGGCACACGACACTACTACACAACAGTTAGCCTCTAACCCCGCATTAGATAGAGTCATTGAAGACAGTGGTTTAAAATCTCCTTTCCCTCGGGTTAGGGTCAAGGCTATACACCACAACTTATCATGCTGCTCTAGTTGGGCCGTATTAACCATACCGTTCGGATTGAAAGTACACCAGGTGATGGGAACTATTGAAAGCGGGTCGAGAATGTTTGGAAGAAAGTAGTAAACTAGTGTAGTAGTAAAGTAGTGTTTCATTCTTGTTTCTACTCGAGTACAATTTCCCATTCAAAAGCTCTCGGAAGTTTGCTTGTTGTTAATAAGTCTACTTCATCACATCCTCTCACGGACGCCTATAGCACTAAACGTTAAGTTTTCTTTCGCAGAAGTTTTACTTTTTTTTCATTCGATGTTGCTATGTTGTCCTAAGATGTTTATCCCCACTTGGCTCCACAAAGTCCACGAATGTTTGCTATTCCTATACAAACATGGCAGGTTTGTTTTCAAATCATACTGGTTTCTCGTTCGTCGTTGAGGAATGTTTTCCTTCCCAGAAGGATAACTTTTTCACAGCTCACAGTGGTATCCATTCGTATATGTGTGGTATAAGGAGGTCACGTTTCCCATGTATCCAATATTGGTCAATAATTTTAAAACAATTCTTATGATGACAGGAAACCATAATAAAAAAGTATAAATATAATATTTATATTAGAGGATAGATTTATAATATTTATATTGGGGAGGGTTCGGTAAAAGAAGGGAAGTACACTATTTGGTATGGAGGAAGCGGTAACTCTTGTTTAGGTACTGGGTTTTTAGTGAAGAATAGATTGCTTGAATAGATTGCTTTCCGCGTGCACTTTTTAGTGAAAGGATATCGGTGGCTGTCTTTCAGGGTCGTTGGATTAAAATCGCGCTCATAAATATACACTCTCCTACCGAAGATAGTGATGACGAAATTAAATGCGAATTTTATGATAAGTTATAGTGGGTCTACGATAAACAAATGCGAAACTGTATAAAAATAATTTATGGGACGCGAATGCAAAGGTGGGAAGGGAAGAGGTATCCGACGATCGATAAGGAAAGTTTACACGAAATTAGTAATGATAACGGTATACGGCTTATAAACTTTACCATATCTAAAAACCTAATAATCAAAAGTACCA
Organism: Troilus luridus; assembly: GCA_964056705.1. Lineage (NCBI taxonomy): Eukaryota > Metazoa > Arthropoda > Insecta > Hemiptera > Pentatomidae > Troilus > Troilus luridus. The sequence continues at coordinate 110,014,415 of OZ057413.1, read as the reverse complement.
CGTTTAAGCATAAGGATATTCATAAGTACACGTGGACATCACCAGATTCACAAACTCTTAATCAAATCGATAATGTTTTGATACAAACAAGATGGAAGAATGACGTAATTAAAGTGAGATCGTATCGTGGGGCAGAATGTGGATCAGATCATGAATTGGTTATCGTACAACTTCGACAAAAACTAATAATAAAAAAAAGAACGGAAAACCGTTCTCATTCGGAAAATTTTGATTTAGATAAATTGAAGAACCGTTCAATTAAAAATCGATTCGCGTTAGAGATCAAGAATAGGTTTGAAGCTTTAGGTACATTACACGATGACGACGAATATATAGAAAAATTGTGGGTAGAGATTAGGGATAATATTAAAGAAGTTGGTAACTTGTGTATTGGGAAAAAGGACAGTAAAAAGAATAAACACTGAGTTCGACGATGAATGTCAAAATATGTGTTTAAAAAGAAAAGCCGCAAAAATGGAAGTTCTTCATAATCGCGTCGGTAACTATGTAGTCGATTTCCGAAACATTAAAAATGAAACGTCAAAACTCCTTAAAAATAAAAAAAGATAATATCTTAAAAAGAAATTAGTAGAGATAGAAAGTAATAGAACCGTCAGGTTCCTGGAATGAGTGCAACATTGAAAAACATTTTTCGTATGTTTCAATATTATTTATAAATGATAACAAGACAAATATTATGGATGAAACTGTCATTAATGACGGGTTTTATCAGGTGACAAAGTAAAAGCCAGGGAAGAAGTAAAATCTTAACATAAAATTAGCATAAACCATAGAATTAATTTATTTGTTATTATAGCAATAAAAGCTGTTCCCAAGCGCCAAGTTTAATGGGCACAAACATAAAGAGCACAGAGTTGACCCAGATCTGAAATCGGAGCACCTTGAACCGCCTCAACACAGGCGTCCTTATCTTCCGCAAAAGGCAACGCGGCCTCGAGCGTTGGAGCTGGCTTCCCGCGGAGAGAGGACTTAGCTACGACCTAATATATACACTTCGCGAAGCCTCTCTACTTAACAAAATGTGCTTAGGAGGTTACCTCCCGCTGGGCTACAGTGACATAACTCCCGGGCAACAAAGGCTTAACCTGTCTAAACAGCCAGGTAACATTAACCGGCATTCGATCAAGTGCCATGAAGTTTAAAGCTGTTGGTGAGGGTAAAGGAAAATCCCCACGAGAGTGAAGTATGGGTTTTAACTTTACTGATAAACAAAAGTATGATACTTATTTTGAAAGCATTTATTTAGGTAAACTCGAAGAAATTCATATATAGGAATTCAACCTAAGCCATAACAACCCATCAAGGGTCCTGTGTTAAGTATAATGTAGAGACTGTACTGTTTCTATAACAGCGGTCGTGTAGGGAGATAATTTGTCCGAAATCACACTCAAACGCCAGGTTTTTCCTCAATTAAGGGTAAACACTTTGTATAATAGGGTGAGCCCCAGGAGGGTCCATAGATCCAAACAGATTAAATCATTTACCTACCACAGCCGGATGTGAACCCGAAATATTTCAGCAGGATTTAAAGTTACTAACTGTTCATTACGAAAATTGATTTCCTTACTAATAAAACATTTTTTTTAACAGTAACCTTCCACACATGTCTCAACAAGAAATCGGTGAGAACCCAGTGATTTTGGAAAATAAAATAAACTACAAAATAGAGGCTGATTCTTTAATAAACCGCTTTTGAATTTACTAATGTTTATTGCTTGTGACATTAAGCTTTCTTAGTGATATAATAGTAATAATAATAAAGACTTTATTTATTCTGGGTCAAGTCCCTTTAGAATAACAATATACGAGTAGTCATAGTACCTAAAAATGCAAATAAAATGGAGCGATAAATCAGTATTAAACAATTCAGTTTACTAATATTTAGCGGTTCTTTAGGACTGAAATAGTCATGCTCTATACGCCTATAAAAATAAACGAACAGTAGATAACAAATTATTTAATAATCGAGAAATTTTAACTTTTATCAATTGTATTAATCATAGTGTTCCGGACTACTGGATGTAAAATGAATTAAACTACTCCTAAATTCAAGATACTAATATTTATTAACAAATTAAAAAGAATACAATGAAACTATTTAAAACAATTAAATTAGTAAACTATTATAAATTTACAATAACAATATTCTAAAGATTATAACCTGAGCCTAACTGTTATCTAATTACTAAAATAATATACAAATACTATAAGATATTACTAATACTAAATAACTTAACAATTAACATAAATTTGTACAAATACAATAAAATTATTATATAGTTTATAACTACAAATTAACACTTACACCGACCACCGACCATAAGACTCTCTAAATATGACTAACTGACACACAGTAATAAGCAGAAACAATTTATTACACACGCGTACTGTCACAGTTCACTGATACACTGAGTTGGCGAGACTCACTTATCACTTATCACTGACTGATACTCACTTATCACTCTCTGGCCGTAACAATAGTCTATTCGCATCATGAGTTAATCATTACCTTCCTCATTAACTTCACATGCCGGTATTTATATTATTATCGATACTATTATTTCCTATGATATCAGATCATTTCCACTAAGATGTCAGTTTATATTCGTGATGGTAGTATTTATATAGCCTTTATATATTTGATTAAGTTTTATAACTAACATATCCGCTATAACATAGTTCCTATGTTTCTACCCATAATTAATTGTTTGCTCTCTTTTAAATTCATCCTAATAACTTATAATGATATAATGAGCCAATCTGATTCAAACCATTAAAAAGTATCTACCGACTATACTTTCGAAACGACTAGTCCACGACAAAGCAATTAAATCCGTTAAACAGACATAATATTAAACAGAATCCGTTAAACGTTAAACAGAAATGCATATTTGTGTAATGAACTAGCAACGTACTGGAAAGTATAATAATATAAAAAAATTATAATAATAAAAAAGATATGTAAAAAAAAATTAATAACAGCAAGGCTGAAATGGAAATAGTGGGTGAAAAGAGGGAGACATCTTTAACACATTTTAATCTCGAGCCTATAAGGAAGTAGCGATGCGTTCTTCTCTCACCCTCACCCCAAAGATGCCATGTTACGCATCCAATTGCGATTCGCTTGTTAGCATTAACTGACAGCTGTAAATTTATTAAGAATAGGAGGGATATTGCATCACCCGCTTTTTTCAATAATTCTAATCGATAGTAACCTAAAAGCGTCATTTCAAAGAATAGAAGCTGTGTAAATTATTTTTCTACCATATTGTAAATAGTTTATAATGATAATCTATGACAATAGTGTCTAAAAGGTAAACCGAGACGTAGGTAGGAGGATTGAAAGAACGGCGGGCAGGAAATTATGGCATTACTTCCTTATAGTCAGCAATGTAAACTTCTCACCTCTTCTCAAAATATTACAGACTGAAGATAATATAATAAAGAGATAAGAGATTAGAATAGTTAATATTAGTTCATAATTTATTAAGTTTGTCTAAAGTTTATGGTCAAGTTAATTAGTATCAGAAGTTCTTCTTTGTATATCCATTACATTCAACAATAATGAAATTTTCTTCTTGCACTCCAAATCTTTTGTCTGTTAACTGATGGATTGTCTTCAAAAGCGATTTTTCATACCGCGATTGAAGCTTCGGGTTCCCTAACACTTTTACCACATTTCAAGTTTTATTATTTAGAAAATTATCTGAGTTACTGATCTTGAAGGCATGGGTTCAATAAAGGCAATCAAACTCTTTCTTTACTTTATTTATCGCCGTGAATGGGCTTTGTAGGATCTAGAGATCCTCCTATGGCCTACCCGGTCTGTAACAAGTGGATAAGTTTAGCTGGGAGAAAAGACTGGCGAATGAGCGATATCGCTAAACTGCGCAAACGTTCGCTTAAAACAACAGTAGAGTTTATGTCATGACTTAGAATTTTACAAAGTATAAGAAATTATATAATTTTGTTGTATTAATTAGATTATAGTGTTTCCATAAGGTGATCTGTAAATTCTATACACAATCAAAGAGTGACAGTCATTAGTTATTATTCTACTATTCTGAAATTGTTTTTCTTGCATAAAAGTCAAAACGATTTCATTTTACGTAATATTTTTACAACAATAGATCCTACATATTGTTAAGGGGATAAGGTAATTTATCGTCACTCTCTTAACACTATGGCACTCTCTTAAAAGATAAAAGATGAAAACATCCATTTTAAAATATAATTAAATGTTAACATGTTTGTTAGATATAACCTTTAACCGCCTTGTTACTTATTAAAACTTAATACCAACAGATTGCATTTTTTTAAAAATCGAACAGAGTTATTCCGCAATTAATTAAAGCAGTGGAAAGAAACTCTGTGTAGCGGAAAACCTGTCATGTTCAAAGTTTTACACCCGAGGGCATTGCGATATTCCCAACTTACATGACAACATAGAAATATTACGTAATAAAACAACTTATATATCCCTTAAATTCAATATTAAATCAATATTTGAGATTAAAAAATAATATTCAACTATAAAAATATAGTAATTAAGTTTGTTTTACTGTTTACTAGGCATACAGAGCTGCTGTTGGGCTCAAATTGTAACAAATTTAATCTACTTTAAAAATGGTTACTTATGTTCTTTTTTTCAAAATCGCACCGATTAGGAGATACAGGCAAAAACTGAAATAACTCAAAAAATTTCAAGGTTTTTCGGGCCACCGAAGGTTTCCCTCGTCATTTTTACGGTTTTTCTCTCCATAAGAACTTTCTTTGAGCCTTAGCATATATGAAGAAAAAAAAATAACCGAATTGGTTGACCTGTTCTCGAGTTTTGCGGTTAGCAAGACATTTGGCGATTCATTTTTATTGTAAAGGAGATAATTAGCCAAGATTTCAGTTATTTATTTTACGATCGTGACCTAACTCGGAATCTATTAGACATACAGAGCTGCAGTTGGGCTCAAATTGTAGCCAATTTAATCTAATTTAAAAATGGTACCTATGTTTTTTTTTTCAATAACGCACCGATTAGGAGATACGGGCCAAAAACTGAAATAACTCCGAAATTTTCAAGGTTTTACGGCTACCGAAGGTTTCCCTCGCCATTTTTACGTTTTTTTCTCGAAATTAAGAACCTTCTTTGCGCCTTAGCAAAAATATGAAGAAAAAAAATAGCCGAATTGGTTGAGCCATTCTCGAGTATTGCGGTTACCAAGACATTTAGCGATTCATTTTTATTATATAGATTATGTAAATTCACTTTATGGTGCTAGGCCTAATCGGACGATACTTCAGTGGGGACCCTACATATCAATTAAAACCTAATTGAAAATCTCATTCCAGGTAATTAGGATAGGAATTTTCAACGAGTACCTGACACTGGACAGGCTCAGGACACCATTTTACGTCCATTTCCGAAGGACGGCATGACCAAGAATCTTTACTTACATCCTTTAAAAAAATTCTAGGGCCCTCTGCCAGACAGGGAACCCGTAATTTTAAGTATAATAGGTTGCTACGATTAAAACTACACCACAGGTGGCCCCAATATTTTTTATTCATCACGAACTGACATAAGCTTCTTATATGTTTTCTAAATGGTATAATTAACTTCCGGACATTCAATCTGGAGCCTGGTAAAGAAGAATTGGTAAGAATAATTAAACATTATTACTTAAACGTAGAAGCAAAAACGTATTTTTTTAGTGTAAATACTTATGAGCAAATAATCAGCTTGTTCTTTGCTCAGGCTCTTTTCTCCCAAACCTCTATCTAGGAATTTAAACAAACCTTCATTCATTAAATCTACTCCAATTCAGTTCTAACCGAACGAGATGTTTTCTTCAACTAATTGATCATTAGAGCTATCAATCAACCACAAGGAACTCTCTAACATAACTCAATTGTTAATAAAGGACTTTCCATAGAGATTTTAATAATAACATCGCCCCTATTATTAGTAGAAATCGACGAGGGATTTGGTCGACCAATTCTATTTTGGTGAGATGAGCCACACAGATTTTGCTTTCCCGCTGATATATTTGATAAGGGAGACCGGTTTTTGCATAGTAGGCCGCAACCCACCAGTTCTCTAAGCACGACCAAAGCAACTTTCAATTCAATGGCGGCCCCACAATAATTAATCAGTTTAATCATGAGTTTAAATATGTTAAATCTTTAGCCGCGGCAAGGGGTTGAACAGGATGGGGCTGCAATTTAGTGACCCTTCCGGAGGACGACATAACCAAAGATTTTGTACTCATTCACTCACTCCTTGGCACTACGGCCATACAAGGACTTGGGTCTCATCCACCACTGCCTGCCAATCACTTCGGTCCACAATAAGTCTTCTCCGACTCAAGTCTGATTCCCAGCTGGTGAAGATCGGCCTCCACATCCTCTAGCCATCTCGTGCGGGGCCTTCCTTCAGGTCTTCTACCACCAAACAACAGTTTTCTTGGCATTCTTGTTTCCGGCATCCTCATCACATGGCCCAACCATCTCAAACTAGCTCATTTTACGAAAGAAACCATGTCTGGGTTTCCGTAAAGTTGCCGGAGTTCTGCGTTTACGGATCCTCCATGTTCCCTGGTCATAAATGGGTCCATAAATCGCCGCAGTATTTTTCTGATTTTTTATTTAGGACCCAACTTTCACTAGCATATGTCGCTATTGGCCCTTTTTGACATTAGCCCAATTTTAAGAGCCCTTTTTAATGGATAGTTACAACAATTACCAGCGGCAAGTCTTGCTTTTATATCCTCCTCTATCTGGTTATTGTGTGTTACTCTTGCACCCAGGTATTTAAAATTTTGTGTTTGCTTAAAGCTGAACTCCATTAACGGGACTTGTTCTTCTACCAGTACGCTATTTCTTGAGGTACACATGTACATGGTCTTGGGTTCGTTTATATACCAAATCCATTTTTTCACCTCATTGTTTGAATTCCTGGAAGGATCCTACGAGTGCTGCATTACTCCTGCCAGTTAAAACATCATCAGCATAGGCTAAATGTTGCGTCAGCCTATTGCCTATTGTTCTACCTTGATTTGTTCGAATCGCACGCGCTACTGTTTCGAGGGCTAAATTGAAGAGCACTGGCGACAGTGGGTCACCTTGTCTCAGACCATCAACCACTACGAATTCCTCAGAGAGCATGTTCCCTATTTTAACTTGGTATCTTGTGTTTGAGAAGGTCATCCTTGTAAGGCGAACAAGTTTTCTTGGTAGTTGGTAAAATCGATAAAGAGATGATGCAGGTCAACATTATATTCGTTTCCCTTCTCCAATACCTGTCTTGGAGCGAATATCTGGTCATTTGTTGATCGGCCCGGCCTAAACCCACATTGATAGTCCCCAATCCCAAGACCACACTTACAGCCTTCTGTTCAAAAATATTGCAAAAGTATCGTCTGGGATCTTTTCTTCCGTCCAAATATTACATTAGCTGATACAATTCTTCCCGATGTTCCTCACCACCACATTTCAGGAGTTCAGCGCTTATTTCATCTGGCCAAGGGGACTTATAGTTTCTTAGGCTGCCTATGAAATCCTTCTCTTCCTCTCTCCATCTGTTTCTGCTTTGCCGAAAATTTCATCCGGGGCATCTGTACATATCAAATGACACTCCCTACCAGAATTCAAGAGATTGCAGAAATGCTGCCTCCACCTTTCCAAGACGGTGGAAGGATCCGCTGCGAATTCTCCATTTTCCTGTTTCCATATATTTGTTCTGGCCAGAAAACCCTCCTTTAGTTCTAGTAAAACTTTGTGGTTTGCATTGTTTCATGTTGTTCTTGCAGTTTCTTTATTTGGTCATTTTCATAAGCTCTTTTTTTCCTTCCACAGAGAAGCTTTGCCCTTCTTCTTATTGTCACATACTCCTCAAATACAAAGATTTTGTATTTGACCACCCTTTTAAAAATCCTAGGATCATCTGCGGGCTTTTAAACATATACATGTTTATCCTTTAAGCCGTAAAATAAATTAACAAATCTTGATTTTTTTTTCTTACAAATATTAAAAATAAGTGTTTAATCGATTATTTCAAGGTATTATTATCACCATTATCAGTTCAGGTTGTCGCTTTTAGTTAAGTCACAATTGTTTTTAACATTTCATTCGTTTCCTTTTTAGTAAATAAAATAAAAATAATCCTGAGTTTAAGTATCAAAAAAAGTGTTTATCTATGGGAAATGAGTATATTTCGGTTATAATTTCGTCAAAAAATAAATGTGTCAAGTAACATTTCGAAGGATGGTGATATATGTTAGTTGAAACGTTTATTTCTTGATAAAATGGATATATACATATTTCCCAAAACTACAGTATTTTTCCCATATTTAAACACACAAACACACGATTATTTTTATTTTCGAAAATATTAAAAAGGAAACGATCGCAAAGTTTAAAACTTGCTGTGACTTAACTAAAAGCGACAACCTGCGGAACTGATGCTAATCATAAGAAGACTTTGAAATAATGTTATTATAAATATTTATAAAAAAAATTGAAAAAAATTATACAGGGTTTATTGATTTACAGCATAAAGAATACACATAAATATGTTTAAGTTAATATTACGACGGATGGCCCTAGGGTTTTTTGAAAGAAAGTGAAAAATCCTTGGTTGTGCCGTCCTCCGGAAGGGGCACAAAATGAGGGACCTGTGTCTCTATGATGTCAGGTATTCGTTAAAGATCCCCTGGATAGGCAAAATTTAGGGCTCCCGATTACCCATAGTAGCAGAAACTGGCGTTAAATAAATAAACAACACTATGTTTTTAAAAAAACTGAATAAATAAACTTATGTTTGCTTATATTTCTATATTAAATGTTTATTTATAGAAGGAATCCCGAAGCACTTCCACCGAGTTAGAACGGATGGTAGCCCTCGGCTGATCGAAATGGTTCGAATAGCCGGAATGGTACCATTCCAAGTAGGCACGACGCTGAGGTATGCCCCTTCAGATGTCCGACGGAATACCAAAATGATTGGCTCCCTCTTTCACTTAGTTGGAACACCATCCTACGAATATAGTAATGGAACGGAGTGCCACTGTAAATAGTTATATAAACTAATGTCATGCTGCGATCAGCTAAGCTCAGAAATACTTGAGGCCGATTCATGGATCCATAGATGTTTGCCATTCATCATGAATGTTTTTATTCAATCTAGTCATTATACGAGGAGGCCTGGGCTCGTCAACGTGCTGTTGCGCCGAACTAATAAAAAAAATGTCTAACTAACGTGATTATCTTTTTAATGGTGATTTCATTATTATAAAAAAAAAATTGTTATTCTAACCTCAGTTTTTAAGGTTAAAAGTAATGGAACTACACAAGTGCAAACAACAACAAAGGACAACCTGACTAACCTCAACGATAATGAACATTGTTTGCTGGTAACAATGTGACAAAGAATAAAAACGAATACAACTTTTTTTTAAAACAGTCCAAGGATACAACTGCAGGACTGTTAACTTCAAAATAATAATGGATGTGGAACCTTACACTAACTTGGTGAGGCCTAACTAACACTTTTCTCGCTATTTCACAGAATCAGTGTTACCTTGGGATAAATAACTAATGCGAAGTAACTAATTGGACAAATATTTTTCTTTGTAACTATATCCTTAACTTTTAAGCAGAGTTGCCTTTTTTATGTATAAATACTACGTAGCTCTAAATATCCCAAAAGAGAAATTATGACTGATAAAATTTAAAAGAAACTTATTCAGCACAAAACCAATGTTTGGAAAATTGGTGGTAGCTGTGGGACAATAACTGACGGGACAATATAATGACATCAATTTGAGCTCATGATATTTATATCTCAGATATGTAGTTTATTCAGCACGTTTAGAGTTTGTTTGGAAATAAGCACTATTAACGGAGAAATGAAGGTTACTAGGTAAGGAACAGCAAAAGTGACATACGATGGGATATTACTGAAGGAAACGTAAAATGATTCTAATGAAAACGAACATGAGGTAATGGTAGAGGGATAACTGACAGCATGGAACATACTAAACCAAAATGGAAGGATTCTGCTGACTGTCAGGAGGAATTAAGATGTCTAAGCTTAGCCGTTGGGGAGGAGGCGACATGACTCACGATCGAGAACAGATGTGAGATCCAAATTAAACGAAACTCGCCTGCTCTTCAGGAAAGCTTGCGAAGCGAGATCACACAACGTATAACCTCAGGATCTCGAACAGTTCTAAAAAATGAATATTTTTCTTCATTGACATTTAAAAACAAAGCAAAACTCATCGAAACAGCTAAACTTAGGCAGCCTGTCGAAGACTTCAGGATAATGGTTTTTCCTTTCTTTCATTTTTACCGCATTGCATTTGGAGTCTACGACTTATACAGTTCTAAATCCGCACTTCCTAACGAATTCACTTTGAATTATTAGTTTTGTAGCACAAGGCACGAGCTAACAATGAATGTCGATTTCGAAACGTAATATAGTAATAAGAAATATTTCCTGCCTTGAACCACGTTTTCTTTCTTTCCAATTCAAAAGTGAGTAGTTAATAAAAAAATAAAAGTTATTACTTCAGTATTTCATGATTTATTCCAAATTGTCAAGAATCCATTTCCAATAGGCCCAATGTCAATTTTAAGTGTAAAAATTGTTATGCATATATACCTATACATATTTTTTTCAATTATTTTTCACATGACTTTCTTGGAACACGTGAACAATACAAAATAAATCTTAAATCTTTTGTTTACTATTTAACTTATCTAATTAATTAACTTAAATTACTATTTCCTGATCTAAATGACTAATATTTAGGTCAAGGTCGGATATTTTTAATGTTTATCGAGAAGTATTATTTCTATTACATTAAAAATAAATAAAAAAAAGAACATTTGAACATACTTCGACATAATTAATAATATCTACAACCCCGGTGAATGAGTGGTTAAGTGGTTTTTCTTCAAAATTAGTTTCTACTTCTTAGGGCAGTGGCATCGTGTTACTTTCGTAATGAATAGTAAAGGGTAAGTCAGGCATTCACTTGAAAAGGAGTTACTGTATCTATTACAACTACGTTTCAAGTCGGAAACTACGAAAATGACACGATCCGGCTTCCCTCAATACATCAAGATATATCTGCAGCTCATGTGAATAAGTGGTTAAGTCGAAAGTTAACTGTAATGAGGGAAGTTAAATCGTATCATTATCGTAGTTTTAGTCTTGAAACTGCAAATGTTATATAAATAATTATTTCTTTTGTTGCTCTTTAATCGCGACGAAAATAACACGATTCCGCTTCTTTAAGTACAATAAACTCATTTTGGAGAATATTTGATTCAACGACTTATTCACCCGGACTGTAGATTTATTCTTCCGGAAATTATTACCGTTTATTAATTTAAACACTGTACAGGCAATAATTGTTTCCTTTTTTTTAAATATAAAATTCAATATTATAAAACTATCAATATAGGGGAAAGAAGGGTTACTTTCTATGGGAAATCCAACGATTTCCTCGTTGGAAAAAGCTGAGAGGGACATGAGAGGACTCGGGGTTATGGAGGATATGCTTCGGGATGGAACTGAAAATAACACGATACCCCTAAGTAAAAGAAACTCATTTTGGGGAAAATTCACTCATTTGCCGTTATCCCAAAAAATAAGCAGGTGTGCCATTAGCAACACGTAAATAGATAATAATTAGGTTTAATTTATTAATAAATTCATAAAGAGATAGGTTATAAAGAAATGGCGGTAATAAAGCGAGTGACCTATGAGCAGGTCACGGGAGGTCAGCCCCAGGCTACAGTGTCCCGTCCTGAATAATTACCTGGGTCGCCATTGTCTCTTCCCTTTCAATTAACCCTCTAGCCTTCCTAACTACCCTAACCTGTCTTATTGATAAGATAAGGGTGATATAAGCCTCCTTCCGGGATAAATAACGTTATATATTGGCCTAAAAGAACATGATTAAAACATTAAGGGAATAATGCGCTTTAATAAGCAGTTAAGACTTTTTAATTAAACACAAGTGATTTTAGTATTACACTCGATTAAACATTATTTCTTGGCTTCTGCTAAATGCTTTAAAAATAATTAAATAACAATTTGTTGTTTTTTTTATCAGAAAGCAGAGTAGGTTAAGGATAGGTTCACATACGACTGTGGCAGATAAATGGGGCTCCACCAGTCCCTATAAAGCTAATATCCTTAATTTATGGAAAAACCTAGCGGTTGAGCGTGTTCTAAGGCAAATCACCTTTCTGTACAACCGTTGTTCTAGAAATAGTACAGTATCGAACCCAAGGCGGTTAATGGGTTGTAGTGGTACAGGTTTAAGTTAAAGATTTTAATGTTTAATCTACTCCCACCTCTAAGTATTTGTATAAAGAATAACTTAGAAAGGCAGAAAAATCGTGAACAGTTATTAATTCATAGAGAATGGGCTCATATAAATGTTACTGGAACAAATCAAATCTGGTATACAGCATACGGTATTTTTAAATTATCTAAATTAAAGCTTAATGATCATTACGAAATACTAATTTTCTCATGATTAGTCCTGGCAGGTCCTTCAAAAGGGGGTTAAAATGGAGGTGCCTAGCCTGTGGTATGTCAAGTACTCGTTAAAGATCCATATCCTAATTGTACCTAGATCGGCAAAGTTTGAGACTCCCAGTGTAGCATCGTCCGATTAGCAATAGCAGCATAAAGTGACATTTTAACGTTCAATACATTGTACATATACTTTTATCTAAGCGAATGGTTGTGCAGAGAGGATGATATGATGCTAAGCGTTACGTTTCTCTCCAATTATGAGTGCCCAATTTGTAGAGGCTGAGTGAGTCCGATGAAGGTCTCTAGATTCTAAAGGGTCGCTTTACGACTGTTCACTGAAAAAATGATTTATCTAAAACGACAGGTAAATATTGATATACTTACAATATAAAAAGAATTCAATCCCGCTAAAAATGTATTGCTACAACTTATAATGGGTAATGGGTAAGATATTGGACAGGAACATTACAACTTTAGCTACAAGAATTTTAAACTTAAGATACAGGCTTCTAGCAGCACCTAAAAGATTTCCTAAGCCAACTCATTGGAGGACCAGGAACTTTGGAAAGGTTTAACACGCACTAAGATAGCCTCAAGACCCCGATACCCGAAACCATAGGCTTTACCTACAATCTAAAAATAACGAATGGGCCGCACCGAAATCCTGTAATTATTGAGATAAGTGAACCAGGTTAAGCAGCACGCCAGAGGGTGATAAACAAGAGGAATCAGAGAAAGCATAAAAATAACAACTGCGTTTTGTTTCTTATCGGAATTAAGCCGTAGTCGTCAGGTTGAGGACCACGATGGAGGGGAGATATCTATGCAAATACATTCCACGCCATAGCACACTCCTCTGTAGTGGAGGGGGCAAGTTATCTATCAACTTTCTGATATATAAAAGAAATATTTCCTCGTGTATCTATACACACATGGCTGCCTTTTTCCTTATTTGTGATAAACAAGAAAAACATATTTGTGAATAAATCATTATTTCGCCCTACTAAAGCTGACGAACGACGGTATACCATGTGTAACAAAACAGATAGTATTAATAATAACAGTACCGGCGAACACTGAAGGCTCGATATCGAAACCACCAATCTCTCCTTACAAACTTACATCCATAGATTACCATCCAAACCCAAATCCTAAAGTCTTAACACTCAGACATTTACCAGTAGGTTCATTGCTTAGGAACCTGTTCGTTACTAAGCCCAGTTAAACATCTACGATGCTACAACTTCAATTATATACTGTAACTGGGATCATATTCAACATTGTGTAACCAACATTTCTCAGGACTAACCATTATTGCTATTGTGTAACCAATATTTAAACCAAATATTCTACGAAAAAGTGTATTATATGTTTATTTAAAGTCACTTAATACTATTAAGGCTAATCGGAAGATAGTACATTGGGAGTTTTTTTGGCTTATCCTAAATTTGGCTTATCCTAATTTAATTACAATACGGATCTTTAACGTGAACCTCACACTGTACAGGCACGGGACCGTCATTTTACGTCCGTTCGTAAACCCGCGATTCGTGGCATGGAATGATGTTATGATAACCATTACACCACAGGTGGTCCTACAAAACTATATTTTTGAGTACCTTAAATCGTTGTTCACCATTAAAAGTTAGACACGTTGAAAAAATGGAATGATAGAACTAAATAGAAAAAATTATTATCAAAATAAATTAAATTAACATCAAAATATATTTGCTACTGTTTCAGTTCTTTTGGCATCACCATCGTTATTTATAGTCAATCAATTCAGCATTTTAAAATTGAAAACGAGTATTGGATTAAACAACTTAAAAATAATTACAACAGCTCATAAACAATAGACTATTTTAGGGCGTATGTCGCGAATTATTTAAATAAGTATGCTTTATATGTGACTTTTACATAATGTATCGAATATATATACATATTTATTGATCATCATTATAATTATTATTGCCGGTATATCTCATTAAAGAGAACTACGAGAACACCAACAAAGATAATTCCTTGTATTTTTTTCCTATCTCTTCCCATAAGCCTTTCATATAATCAACGTGATCTTTATTCCTTTCTTTTGTCCAATTCTTTTCTCTTTATTAATATGTTCTAATTTCACTTTATTTTACTTAATTTTTCTGTCTGCTATGTATTTAAAATATTTTTTAAGGAAGGGAGTAAAATTTTAAAATGTAAATTAATCATAACAATATACATCTAAAATCAAATAAAAAATACAACGAATAACGGATCACAGAATCACTGACAGGGCCTTTTAACGACTACGTCATTACAGATTCTCTTAATGTGCGAATTAATATTCCGTAAGCTTAACCAACGAGCTCCATACACCCACTTCACAACTGATTAGCCCTAATACCTTTTGATTAGGTAATAATTAACTTTAGCTATCAATTAATTATTCAATGATGTGTTTGATTTTAGTAATTAACGCGAAATTTTTAGTCGATTTAACAATAGCTAATTAAAAAACAAGATGTTTAGAGATGAAACCAGAAAGTAATACATATTAAGTTATACTTAAAGTATCAAACAAAAAATGCTTTATTATCTAAATAATTGATAATTGAATTAACACAGAGCAATAAAAATCGACAAAGGTTAATCAATCATTGTTTTAATGTTCGTTTATTGATTTATAACTAAAATTACCCATGATAGTTCAAACAAAGCAATGCTTCACAAAAATACAATCGTATAAACATAAACAACAGTTTGAAATATAATAGATTCGAAATGTAAAAGTTTTCATTAAAAAACAATATATCTTTAAGAAAATAATATATAATTCATTACTAGGTCTTTTAATGACCAATATACGAAACCAAAATATTAAATTTAATTCTCCTTAATTTTTATAAATACCCAATACCAAACCTGTAACGAATTAAATTTTGGTTCAAACAATAATATTACTATGAAGAAATATCTCATAAGCTCGTGGTTGAGGAAACAAATTAATAAAAATATCTGTTACGTTTCAGAAGAATACCATAATTTATAAAATAATATAATGCATCGTTTAAATGCACAAACGTCTAACAATAGATGTTAAAAAACAAATTCAAGATTTGAAGTTTTCATACGTTCTACTATTTATACCAAACCTTAACCCCATTAATACCGGATATGTAAAATCTGATATAATGTAATAATTATATTTTTACAGTTTTATTTAATTAATGTAAATTATGAAAAAATCAATCATATACGCGTGAACAAACAATTAGAAAGTTGACACACTGGTTGACTTATCGAAATGCCACTAAAAAGAGCATATGGCCTAGAATCCAGTAGTATTAAATAAATATACTTTTATGATTTATAATTATCCACACTAATGAGCATAACTTATTAATTATGTGCCTAAGTTTAAGCCTATTTTATATGTCATAATCAAGGCAGAGAGAGGTAACGTATTAGATCATCGATACAAATCTAAAGTATTGGATGAAATGTATTTTATACAATACATTTCAGGAGAGTAAAAAACTGTTTTAAAAGTCATTCAAAATTAATTTGTATCATTAAACATATTTTACCAATGTCATAAAAGGTTGTTTTGGCGCCTTAGAGATGACCCTCTATGAATTTTATCAATCCTAAAGGCAAACAAATGTCTTTTTCTCAGAATCGAAACTTGGCATTTGTATCGACGATACATGTTTATTCACCATGGAAATTTGTTTATGAATATAACTTGAGACATAGTTCATACTTGAGAAAATAATAATAAATATTTATTGAGAAATTTTACAAATGCCATTTGGCGCATATATCTGCAATCTTCTTTTGAGAACATCCCTAGGAATACTTTAAAATATGGATTAAAAATTCCCTCCTTAACATAACAAACTATTATTGATATTACGATTCTTTTATGAATAAAACTTATAACATTTTTTAACTTGAAAACAATGACTTTATAAAAAGGAATAAAGTCATGTTTACTATCACAATAAACGCAACTATCTTGGACATTATAACTGTTATTACACTTAAAATAAATTATATATATTAAAAATCACCACACGGTTTAAGAAACAGCATTCAGATGGAACATAGGCAACAATGGTTTCCTTTCCATTGCCAGAAGGAAAAGTTTCAGGTGTCACGGTTACTTGCACCTCCCTAGAAATTCTATACCACCTCAAGAGTGCAAAAGTTATATCATGTTTCATTTCTTAGGAAGTGTCAGAGTTTTTTAACAACAGTATGAGAAATGAACAAGGAGAAAGCAATAATATATAATAAAATAACCTTTACCACGAAGGGTTTTGGGGGCCTATAAATAACAAAGGCATATGGATGGTAGGGACCGAACTGTTTCTACGTCAACAGTTGTGCAGGGAGGTGTTTTGCCCGATATCACGCACAACCGCCAGATTATTTCCACAGCTAAGCGACCCAGCTTTGTAGAGCCAGGGTGATCCCGCTGGGTGTAAACGGATTGAATAATTTATCTGCCATTGCCGGATTCGAACCCGCAATCTTCAGCATAGCAACTCTCAGCACTCTACTAACTGAACAACCCTTCTCCAAAGTAATTAGTTACAGATTACATAAGTAAAGAAAAAGAAGTTCCCTAAATAGAAAAAAAACATGCATCTCGTGCCTTTTCAGAGTTAAGAATTTTTTCTTTTTCTTTTTTTTTTATTTTGGGAAGGGAAGGAAGAGGAGTTACCTAATGTTCCATTCATTCTGAGGGCGCAACTGAAAAACTAAGGCTAAAAAATAAGACGGGAGAAAATATTTCGCCTTTAGGGAAATAACTCTCCGAGATGAAGTTTGGAGGGACCTCATTAATTTTAAGTACTCCTTGAAATTTTTTAAAAATAAAAAATAAATTTCCTAACTCAATTTCTTCATTAACAAAACACTCAAGGAATTAGGTAGAAAATAATATGAAAATTAACACAGATTAATTAAATTCTTTGAAGAAAGGTAAGAGATAGTGTATTCCATACAGGGAATGAATGTATTAAAGATGATTTATTTATATATTCGTTTTATTACTTGATTTTAATAATACAATACAAATTACGAACCTCGATTTCTTCATTAACAAAACACTCAAGGAATTAGGTAGAAAATAATATTAAAATTTAATAATTATAAATATCGATTGATAATTTAAAATATTTTACTTATTGGAATTTAGTAGCATTAAGTTATCGTAAAAATCCAAAATAGGTGTCATAAAAAATATATCTTTAAAACTAAGTTCGAATATTTTTAGTATTAAAATCGTTAAGATGTCATCCACTGAAAGAATCTTCTAGATTATCTAAAAATTCGTTTATCATAAAAAAAAAAGCTTTGTTTAAATATGATTTTTAACTGGCGGGAAAATCCGTTAGTTAAATCTTAGTTGGCATAACAAAGAAACCTCCTACATTTCTTACAACTGTGAAGAAGTCTCCTTTAAAATTTCACACAAATTCCATTCCAATAAAAGGTCAAGTTTTATATATTTCATGACAACTAGTCGTTAAGTTAGGCCAAATATGTGACGTTTGGAAGCCATCAAAATGAAGAAAAAATCACTTCTACGTGGAAATGTGAATCAAGTTTATTCCAACAGAATCATTACACTTCTTTGTACATTTGTTATACACACACGTCATTGAGGTAATTCGGTGATTGCTCTATTCTGAAAGATTGCCTCAACAGCAATTTGTTAATCTAAGATTCTGTGTTACAATGATTTGACTAAGGTCCAAAAATACTGGCCGTCCAAAGCAGTAAATTATGTATTTACAAAATCAAGCAACACAAGTCGCGATACAATTAAAATAAAATTATATATATTAACCTTGAGGTATATATATATATATATATATATATATACATACCACCATAATCCACGGGAGATATATGGTTTCGTATAAAGTAGAGACCGTACTGTTTCGAAGCCAACAGTTGTGCAGTGAGGTGATTTGCACGAAATCCTCTAGGTTTTCCCTCAAATTCAGAGTACCAACAGTGGCTATTAACATATTAATTTGAACAAAGAGCCTGCGGCTCAGAACACTTGAGTTACCTTACTCGCTTAAAAAAAAAATTATATTTATTCTTCGCTTCGCTTTCTTATTATATCCACACTCATACCAAAAAAACCTATGTTATTTTACATCCACACATGACAATTACGATTAGTTAAAGTATAAATACTTTCTGTAATCTTGACAAAAGAAAATCTATCTTTCCTTTCTTCAACCATTATTACGAAAATATGCCCATCACCGAATTACCCTATGAAATATATAAAACTTAACCTTTTATTGGAATGGAATTAGTGTGAAATTTTAAAGTAGACTTCTTCATGCTTGTAAGAAATGTAGCAGGCCCCTTTGTTATGCCAACTAAGATTCAACTAACGCATTTTCACGCCAGTTAAAAATCATATTTAAACAAAACATTTTTTTTTTATGATAAACGCATTTTTAGATAATCTAGAAGACATCTTAACGATTTTAATATCATACATACATACATGAATATATATATATATATATATATATATATATATATATATATATATATATATATATATATATACAGTTAATTATACATATATATATATATATGTATAATAAACTGTATATTATAGCTCTCAACATAAGGGAGAGGGGGCCAAAAACAGACGTTTCATATAAAACGAGGCGGAAATACCATTTCACGGTCGTTGATGCACTTCACCCAAACACTGCGATATATCTACACCACACAAAGACCCCCCCCCCCTTGTACAATAATACCCTCAATGCCCAAGTGCACCTGCTCTTCATTGGCGATTGTTCGCATCCCAATGCTCCACAACACGATTAGGACTCACCAATACAGGCAGGACGCACGGCCGAATATTCAGTAAAAGCAGGATTAATATTTATTAAAGTACATACAATAAATTCAGTTGCGAATGTAATCCTCCCATCCTTCACCCCCCTCCCACGATTAGTGAAGTATATATATTCAAACTGAATAAAAAGCGAATAAATAACATAAATATTTACATAATAAATCTGAATGAATACACAACATCGTACAAAATCGATGTAAAGCTGAAAGTGTGCCAAGAGTTAAAGTTTATATATTAATGAGTTATTTCAGCTTCTGGGCTGTACCTCCTAATCGGTCTAATAGATTCTGAGTTACGCCCTTTTGAAAATTGGTCATTTTTTCCAAGAAGTCCAAATTGTAAGTTTTGGCCGACTTTCGTGGGGAACAGAAAACGAGTGATCCTACGATGAAAGTCATGGGGAATGAACCTGTAGTAAATTTAATTAGCTTTAATTTAAGCGCAGAGGCCTGTAGGTCTAATAGATTCTGAGTTACACCCCTTTGTTAATTTTTCCAAATAGTCCAAATATAGGCCAGCGGCCAACAAAAATCGAAGAGAGTTGCATTTTTGATATGTTGTAGAGACATGTCTGAGTAATGTAAATCCAAGTTTGCAACCGAAAAAACGGATGGGAAAACTTTCGGTGGCCGAAAAACCTATAAGAAAAGGGAAGTAATACAAAAGTGCCGGGTTCGAATAAGGTAGTGGCAGATAAATTATATAATCTGTTAATAGCCATAAATGAACCATTTGGGATGAGTAGAGCTTTCCCTATAAATATGTGGTGACTAGCTACAAATTTATAGCTGAGAGAATAAATTATCAATAAAAGCAATCATCTGAGATTCAACATTAAGGATATAACAATACACCAACAATAAAAAAAGTACCTTAACGTTCAGTGTCGATACCATCAACAATTATTGCGTCATTGAAACCCTAACTCAAAAAAACCTTGATACAATTCTTTCAAATACGTGCTAGTCTATCTAACGGATATTTAACTGACAGTTCGTTTATGAATCCGTTCGCTATCGAATTGAAAAACTCAACAGACCAATTAAAATTGTCGTGATGATTAAATTTTTTAAAATGTAATTTATTTTCCTGTTGTAAGTCAAGCAAATAAGCATGCTACATTCTACGAATTTTCCATGAGAGTGTTTTATGCATACGTTTAAGAACTTTGAGGCGTTGCTACTCTTTTAAGATAAGCCGCCATAATTCTTAACCAGTTAATTATTAGAAACTATAATAACACGGTAAATTAATTACTTATAAAGTAGGACTTATACTTGAAGAAAGGAAGAAACGTTTATAAATTATAAGAAACGGTGAGTTAAATGTACCCGTTATGGGCAATGCTCAGTAATTCTCCATTAAGAAAATTAATAAATTAATAAAAAATAATTAATAATAAAATAAGTTATAAGTTATAATTAATTAAAATAAGAAAGTGAGGCTTTGTTTGATTCAGATTCAAACTTGAGGTTAAAGTAAATTATACCTTTTAATAGCATGTACTTTTAGTGAAATAAGGTTTTGTTTTCACAACTTACTTCATCTATTCTTTAATTAAACGGCCGAATTGTAAATTAAACTAAACCATTATAAATAATACGAAATTAGACTTTAATCCTAGAAAAAGTTATTAAAATTGTCACTGTTTACAAAAGGAATTTTACAAGGTTCTTGCTCGATGTTAAGGAAATTTAAACCAATATATACCTACAGCTATCGAATAAAATGTTATAAGTCATGAGTTCAAAGATGGACAGCTGGTATTTGACGGGATGCTTTTTAAATTTTATCTAGAGAAACCATCAGGAAAGAAAGAAATAATGGAAACAAATTTTATCCGTAACAGGTATACTTACGTTTGCAAAAAATAATTAGTTTTAAAACACACTTTATGAACGTGTTAGCCAAAGAATGGTACGGAAGATCACGAATAAGCCATGAAAAATGTTGACATACGCTTTTACGAAACACATCTGCTCAATGGCTAAGGTTTCTACGTCCTGAATACTAAAAAGAAACTGACCAAGAGATCTATATCCGGTGACTAAATAAAACAAATACAGAAAGAAGAGCTATCCCAACAGAACCAAAACGTTCCCTATGGAGGATTGTTAATAATTGTCAATAACATAAAAGAATAGTGTAACGAAAAAAATAAGAGTAATAAATAAAACTAGTTAAATCCCGAACAACGCACACGTTCGATACTAACTCGCCATACGTGACCTTTAATTCCGACTTTCGATTGTTTTTTCCCCAAAAACACCAATAGTTTTTCTAGAAATATTTTCAAATTACGAATATGTCGTGTTTTTTATAATGGCATTAATTGTTAGACTAATAACTAAATCTTCCAATCAAAGCACATGAGATATTAAAAACTAAATTAATCTTGATCACTAAATAGTCCTACGTTGTATTTTAAAATACACTGATCGTTCGAAAATTAGAATAATACCATTATAATATATATCAAATCTATAAAATATGAGATTTTTGGTGGTCTTGGATAAATATTTTTTATGATAACTGAAAACTAACTGTTTACTATTATTATTATTGGTTTATTATCCAATACATTATGCAAGACTTGTCTATATTCGATAATGTCCAAACATCAAATTAAGATTTCAAACGGCAATGACAAAACAGGAAAAAACTTTCAATACAAGAATGCCATATGCCAAAAAAACAGAAGCGATGATGATGTTGTCTGTAGTAAAACATCATTTGAATAAGTAATGAGCAAGGATGATGTCTCATACGGAAACATACTTTGCCTTAAAAGGGAATATTAGAGTATTGCGTTTATGGCGTTACATATAGTATAATTTATTAAATGCAGACATTGGCTATAATTAAAGTATTACATATTTTATTATAAATAATGGATCTGGGCTTGAGTATAATGTAGAGACTGTAGTGTTTTTAAAATAATGGTTGGGAATGGAGGTGATTTGGCACAATCACAATCAACAGCCTAGATTTTCCCCTATTATAAGGATACCCATTTTGTAGATGGGTATCTGTTCCGCAGGTTGTCGCTTCGAGTTGGTTTACAAGTTTTAACTGTTCATTCTTTTCATTTTTAACATTCACCAAAAACACAAATTATCGTGAGCTTTCGTATGAAAAAGATAATCTAATTAAGGGTAACGAGTAGATTTTGATAATCATTTGGCCGATAAATAAATGTTTCAACTAACATTTCGAGGTAAAGATGGTATAAGTATGTTCATCCATTTCTTGATGGAATGATTACCAAAGTATACGCATTTCCCATAATAATATTATCTTTTCCATACTAAGGCTCATAATAACTTGTATTTTTGTGACTCAACTCGAAGGAATAACCTGCGAAATAATTACCGCTGGGTGAACCCCAGAAGAGTCAGCTGATCCCACATGGTCCATCTATGGCTGTTAGCAGATTAAATAATTCATCTGCCAAAACTAGATTGAACCCGGGACCTTCAGCTCAACAATTCATTGTCCAAGCAAACTAAATTACCAAGCTTCCTATATAGGAGTGTTTTAAAAGGAAATTATATTTTATAATTATGAAATAAAATGTACAGAGACACAGTGAGGCTCTTGGAGATTCGTCTGTAATCAATTATCAGTGTTATGAAAATGATATATACCTCAAATTATAGATTATTTATCGACGTCCTCAACACTTTTACAGCCAATATATATTTATGAAGTTGAAAATAAAACGATTATATACGTTTGATGGACACCTACGAACAATCACTAGCTGAGACACTGCACTGAACCGGCGACTCACCGACAAACTCCGATAAGAAGCGAAGACGACAAGATGGCAGATAAAGAGGACCATGCATACAAACACAACGAGTTCACTGGGAAGACTGGCGGGAGGAGAGCCCGGTCCTGGAGAGCCGAAGGAACCCGAACATTCCCGATTCCCGACGAAATGTGTCAATGGGTCTGTCAGCGATGGCGGTTATAATCGCTCTACCGCTACACTCCGTGTCTTCTGCTTTGGGTATGTGTGTGTGTCCGCTATACGTCAAGTCCTCTCCTATCCGAAGCTGACTGATTTATGGGACAGTCAGGAAGGAATCCTAGCGGAATTCTAAACACATGACAGTCACTCAATGAGGCATCGTAAAACATCTCGAGATTCGCATCATCAACAGAACTGATGAACACTGTCAACTACCAAGATCTAATTCAAACATTCTCTTCAAATCTAAAAACATTAACATAGCCGAAGTATGCTAAATCCAGACTGCAGTTGCTCCGGGCTATGATCCTAAATAGTACGAAGAATTAATTTAGGGAATGTTTTCATTTGTAACCAAAAGCCTCTGTGATTTAAATACACTATTTCATACTACCCAGCATATTGACACCACATCGCAAAAGAATGGTTCTTAGGATAATGCGAAAAGACAAGGAACTACTATCAAGAGTAAAACGTCAGAGGCGTTTAGGATCAAAATAGGATAGCTCAAAATTTCAGAAATCGACTTCTTCACATTCAGTAAAGTGAAGAAGTCATCTTAGCAAAATTGCTTGACTATTATAGCAAACATTTTGAAAAGGTAAATTTTGAGTTATCCTCTGATAACTGGCCTAAGATTTTTATTTGTATCATTCATATTCGCAAGTCTTAATGATCGCCAAATATGTTTTAAAATGCTAAGTGTTTTTACACAATTTATTAACAACAAATATATTAAGAGGTTCTTAGGAAAATGCAAAGAAATATCAAAAATAACTACTAACAATAAAAATTATCAACAGCCTTCCTAGGGTATGTAATCATAACGATAAAACTAAAATTGTAATCAGAAGTCAAGATCTATTGTCGCCAAATATGTTAATACATTGTATATGCTATATATGCAGTCCCAGTCAATAAGAGCTAACGTCGAATGTTATCCAGAGAGAGTTAATCCAGAGTGAGTGAAGCGGAATCGTACCATCGCCGTTTTTGGCTTGAAATAAAGTTGTAATATTGGCAATAACTCCTTTTCAAGACAATGCGTCACTCAGCCCACTTTTTACAACGAAAATAACACGATCCCTCTTCCTTAAATACAAAAAAATCATATTGGAGAAAAGTTGACTTAACTGCTTATTCACCAGGACTGTAAATATTCGTACATTAGTTTACTGTCAAGTATTAAAAGGAAGATCATTCCGACTAAATCAAACGTTCTATGCAAATGGGAACTTTCGAACTGTCTGATTTATTTGATTATTTGAAAATCAAATAAAAAAAAGCCTTCCCTTCAATCTCTGTACTGTTTTTGTTTGTGGGAGGAGGGTTGCTTTATTTTATTATTAAAATAATTTAATATTAATAATATTAACAGTCCCTCGCAATAAACAACTTTCCCAACCATTAATTACCAAGCCCTGATTAGTTACAGATAAGAGAGCTCTCGTGAAAGTAAAGGGTTGCAGATTGAAGATAGGAGTAAGTACGAGATTACTTTGAGATGGTTGGGAATTGGAGCATTTGTACGGGTGGAATGTTATGTTGGAGCATTATATACCTCTTTCTACGGGATAAGTTTTGTCATCTCTCTCAACTGCTTTGTTGATGGCTTAATCGGAGGATTCCAGCACATTACAGTTGGGATAATCTAGCAATCATTCCTAAAGGCTGTTTCATTATTTTTAATAGCACAAGAGGATTATCGAGTCGGAAGAAAGACATTTTAAATATGTATAAATAATAATAATAATAAGATTTGGCAGACCCGAAGGCTCGATTCCGATTCCACCAATCTCTGCTAACAAACATCCGTCCGCGAACCACTACCCAAACCCAACCCCACCATTACACATTAAAACAATCCTCCCAGCTACGCCTCGATCTAGGTACCCCCCCCCCTCCCCCAGACGTTTATTACTTCCAAATAGAAAGATTTCTTTAAGCGTTGAAATCGTAAATGCAATACTAATACATCAAGGTGTGGGGAGTTGATGAGATCACATTATGTATTCAAATGGTAAAATGTATAATTGATGAAAAATTTTCCGTATGAGTTATAAATAAATTCGTATAGTAAGGCATGAACACAAACCGATTCCATTTTTAAACAATCTAATTCCGAGTATCAAGCTATCATAATCTATGACCAAGAAAATAAATTTTAATTAATTAAAAATGGATCAGGGTTCTTACAGATAAACCTGTGGAATGTAGACGGCTTATAATTGACAGAAGGATTGTTGGTTGTATAACCTCAAAGTAGGGGAACAAATGAGGCAATGAGGCCGTTAATTTTTTTTTTTTGGCCAAACGAAAATCACAATATTTCTTTTATTATAAAACTTCCTCTACTGTATACAATGAAGTAAAAATAAATAAATCATATGACGACTATTTACGTGAAATTTCTTTTAAGAAAATTTTAAAATAAAAATAGCCGATCAATTCCGAATTTAATTGGCTGTGTGAGTTAATTTTAAATTTAAATCAACGGCGTCTATAATAATAGTGATTTTTCCTTTCACCGAATTTAAGTGAAAGTACAGTGATTGGCCGTGACAAACGAAATTGGTGTTTTTTGAGGTCAAATACAGCTATTTTTAACAAGCGTCTCGGATTTGAATATAAATTAGTAGGCACTGTGAGGTAGGGCACGGATTTAATGAGCCAGAAAATATTGCGAATTAATAATGATAATAAGAATAAGAATAAAAAAATACAAATTTAGATACGAAAGCTTCTAAAATATTGGGGCAGAAATTTATAAACTCGGTCAGTGACTTACAGTGTCCTTATGAGGATAAAAACAACACATGACCGTTGCCCCACTCACTAGGACTAACACAATCTTCCCATCTACGTCCCAGTTTACTGAACGTACATTAGCTCGCCATTTTGACGGTTACTACCTATTAAGTAATTCGTTTACTTGGTTAAACGTCTTAAATATTCCAACTAGGATGGAAATGGATGATGACTTATAATGGACAAATTCTTACCAGAGTAGGAAGATCTAAATTTATAATAATTGACTGTAGATACTCCATGGAATAAATGTTAGGTTAGTTTATTCATAATAATAAAACATTTCACGCTTATATCAAAACAAAAAAGTTCTAGTTAATTGACGTTTTTGGGACTGGTAAAGTATGTAATACTACTCGTATATTTCATGTTCACGAGATCTGATGTCTATGTTGCGCCTATATAAGTTGTTTGTATTTTTCACTTATAAATCCCTATTTCATTCCATTCTGAAAAATGGCAATTTTGTAGATACATTATTGTGTTACGAAGGCGACGAACAGCTGTATATTATCCAATTCTATGATATGATTCAACAGTTCATTTACTCTTTTCGAACTCAATATTTCATGTATTTTAAAGTAATTAAAAAGATCTTACTAAGTATCTCCTCCCTTTGACATCAGTAACTACGTTTGTACCTGTGAAGTACAGAGGAAATGGCAAAAATCGTCTAAAGCCTAGTTCACACCATGGAGAAAGGTATTGATGTTAATTCGGTCATTAACATGAAGGATACAGTGGAAGCAGGAGAGGCGTTTCCTCTGGGTTTCCCCAAGAAGAAATTGCTCGGTATGGAAGAGAGGAAAGTAAGTGCAGTACTGAAAAATGGTGACAGCCCAGGAACCCACAGCATATACAAAAATAATTTAAACAAAAAAATTAACTGTTAGACATCTTGTAAACATTGAAACCACAATTAGTTCTAATTATACTGAAAATTTCATTAAAATCCTCTCAATGGTTTTCAAGAATATTCGATAAAAGGAGAGATGTAAGTCAATTTTCAATCAGAAAAATTTCGATATGACAAGGAAAGGAATGTAACTTACTTGAGATGTAAAATTATTGGAGATAACACTGATGAATCCATTGCAAATACATAATATTTAATGATATAAGTAAAATTACCGATTTATTAATATAATTTTTTTTTTTAATACACTTTAAACTATCTGGCACTCATAAATGCTTGGGATAAATTGTCTATTTTCTCCAAACAAATAAGTTAAACCAAACCAATGTTGAGCATATCAATCATTCATATGAAGAACCTAATTGGCAGAGCCAATTACAATGAAAAGAATCAATGATTAAATTATGCTACCTTATTCACAGATTTGAAAGTCACATAAACTGTAATATCGTCGGCCGTAATTATTAAAGATAGCAACTAAATTATTAATATGAGGAAATATGGTGACCCAGGAAAAAATCAAGAGTTAATGTATATTATATTTTATAGATGGTGAAACGGATATTGTCGTTGAAGCCATGATAAAAACAAAGAATGCCAGAGTATCCCCTATAAAGAAGATATATAAAATTCAAAAAAGAAAACATACGCTAGGAAGATCATGAATAAAATGGCATAGTGAAAGAGAAGGATAGGGGAAGTAGAAACCATTTAGCTAGCAGGAACGAGTTGACGAGAATAATGTTGGAGGCCAAAGCCCTGCAAGATCAATAAATAAGAGATGGATTAATTACACCCATTTAGAATGTAAACACTAAGTCTCGAAATGAATATAGATATGGCTAAATATATGGTCAGCAGGAAAAACAAAATTTCGTTGATAAAGATATAAAAAGGAAATCGCATGAAATGATGAATGAAAAATTAAATTGAAGAGAAAAAATATAAGCAAGATAAAAGTATGAAAATGCTTTCTATTTTTCAGTAATGAAATTATTTAGCTCCACATCTTTTGTCCAATTACTTAAAGTTAGAATGAGAAAAAAAAAAAAAAAAGGATTTTTAATTAAATGTTCTAGCAAGGTATTGCAATGAATAATTGGTCCAAGGAAACTTATAAACTGATAGAATTCTGATAGAATAATTGAAATGACAGCATTGGAATGCTTGAAATAAATTTTTAAAGTGAAGAAACACATGGTTCATGTGATAAACACTTCCGTTATTCAGAGGATTGTAAAGAATTAGTTATATTATTGGGTCGGCTGCAGTCATTCTTTAAACATGGAATTCATTTAAATTGCTGGATGACAAAAGACAGAAAGCAGTTCCTTATGACGGATGATAATTTTAGTAAATTAAAATTGGCATCATTTTCACAAAAAAATCCCCCTTAAACTTACTTTTGAGCACAAAGTATTCAAAACAGAATGGCATGCATGCCTTATTTAAAAAAATAAGTATTTACTTATTAAATAATAATAATAAAAATATTTATTTGAGAAATAATACAAATACCATTTGGTACATATTGTATTTTTAATGTTCTTTGGAAAACCTCCTAAGGGATTCTCGTGAAAGCGTGAATGGAGAAACCTCCCATTGAAGGCACTCCTAGCGTGGTACATCTCACTGTAGCAGATTCCTGCTCCAGAGACGTTTCAGTCTCCTTGTCGGATTCTGTGGCAATGTGTCTGTCAGTAGTGATTGTACCAGTACATTTGGATGTCCAACAAGTGAGTCATGAAATTTTTTCTTATTTTTCTTGATTGTGTCAGTCACGAGTGGTATGTTGAGATCTTTGTGTAATGTTTTATTAGTACTGTTACGATCAGAGGGACAGAGGGACCGGCTGAAGGGATTAAGGTAAGCCGGAAGGGATCAAAGCGTTCTCTCTAGAGACATCGGGAATTGCGTGGAATGTTCTAGGTGCCCCCCCCCCTCCCCCCGACCAACCTTGCCTATATAAAAGGCCAGCTATTTCGGCCGGGGCAATCTGTAATAAGTGAGTGAGTAATAAGGTAGTGAAGTAGTGACAGTGTGAGTGAGTGTAACAGTTGGTGTCAGCCAGTGGCAGTGTGATAAGTAATAATTAATTGTAATAAACTGTGTGTCAGTTTGTCATATTTGGAGAGTCTTATGGTCGGTGGACTTTAATTAGCGAACTGTAAGTGTTAATTTGTAGTTGTAAACTATAGTGTAATATTATTGTATTTGTACAAATTTATATAAATAGTTTAGTTATTTAGTATTAGCAATATCTTATATTATTTGTATATTATTTTAGTAATTAGATAACAGTTAGGCCTAGGTTACAATCTGTAGAATATTGTTATTGTAAATTGATATTAGTTTAATAATTAAATTGTTTTAAATAATTTCCTTGTAATCTTTTTAATTTGTTAATAAATTTTAGTATCTTGAATTTAGTAATAGTTTAGTTCATTTTACACCCAGTAGCTCGTAACAGTACTTATTAAATAAATTTAATTTTATGATGAAATCTAGCATTATCTATTATAGTTCTTCAGTGATTATCTTTGTATGATAAGCATTAACTTTGTATGCTTTGTATGATTTAATCTAACAATAAAATCTCTCAGGACTGTCATTGATATTCAATATGATCATTCTAAACTTATTTTTTACCAGCGAAACATAGATATTCTTTATTGGAAGAATTTAGAAGAGATTATAAGAAGTATTATTGTATATAAACTAAACTAATAATTGTATATAGATACTAATGACAGCAGAAAAGACATAATTACTGCTACAAAATTATAGCATTCAACAAAAAGAGAAAAATAAAAAAAATAACTGTTGCTACTGTGCTGTATGTGGTACAGATGTAATAATACAATAACAAATAATATAAAATAATTAACTTTAACATTTTGTTCATAAATAATAAAGAAGTTGACATACCTGAGCAACGTTCTCGAAGTGTTCATGACTCTTTTGGTAAACTCTTGCTTTCTGCAGGTTTCTGCCAACCCCAGTGTTTTTCCGCAGAAAAACTTCACCATGGTTAGCTAGCCAGTCTAAAACCTGTAATAATAAAAACATTACTTAGTTTACGTAGTTATGATTAACAAAATAGTTTGAGTTGAAATTCCATAATATCAGAAATTTAATTGAGTATCAGCCGATGCAAGGCAGTGTCTATGGCATCACCACCTTGTTTGGCGTTTTCACTATGATTACTCTAAACTAATTAAACTATCAATGATTTAAGACCTAATTACAGCTATTTGATTTAATATTTAAGCATATAGGAAGTAGAGCAAGACATACCAACTAATAGTTCAACCATTTCAATTATACATTGTTTCAAAGGCCATTCAATACTCTATCTAAAAACGGGATCCTCTAGTTCCATTGATGCTCACAGAGAGCAACAGCTTACAAGTAAAAATAGTGCCCCGGGACCAAGAGTATCCACTCTTCACCAGATCTTTGTTTTAGTTTTACACTCTTATCTAAGATTTATTATTGACAACACTGTTCAATTTAGAATACAGCTTTTTAAGTTATAGTCTTAACACTTGGATAGGAGTATAAGTCATGATAACTGTCATAAATAATACCATATTATTCGTTCTCATTTACTCACAGTACTGATATAACGTTATTTTATAGAACTTATAAAATGAGGAATGATCAAAAGATATGTAAGTAGGATATGCTTAAGACCTCTTCCCATTGAAAAGTTGAATGGAAAAGACTCCAACCAGTTGGAAATCTCGGAAGATACTCTAGAGAAAAGGATTAGCAGCCTTAATTATCATTTAATTTAATATGTAACTGTTCTAATAAAATCTTGTTTAGTATATCGATGCCTTAGTTCACATATGTGTTAAGTGCCGAAAACAATATTTTAGATGAGTCAACTTTGACGACATTATTTAACACAAGAAATACACAAGTTTAAGCACACAATATATTTTTGTAAGCTTTACAGCTTCTCTATTAATTTTATATCAACAAATGATCTCTGACTTCCTGATCACAACTTTAAAATATTATTTATATAACAAAACCCATTTTTGAAAACTTTGCACTTAACACATTTGTGAGCTAAGGCATCGATATACTGCTTACTTTTGTCCTTGTGCAAAATCTAGACACTTGTAAAGCATAAGCTTTGGCTGGAAGCTGTGACCAAAAGTGACCAGATCGAAACAATGGCACTCAGGAAAAATCTGAGATCTAAAACTGTAAAAGTGTAGAGGAGTGAATTGCCAAAGGTGATAAAGACTATAGAATCAATCATGACCAAATTGTTGCTGCAGTTTTGTAAAATCCCAAAGAAGCTGTGAACGAGGACTCGCACATTGAGGACGAACTCATAACCCAGATTTCTCACGCTGACGGCAAAAACGCTTTTGATATTCAATATATCCCTTCAGTATATTGAGAAGAGCCCAATCTCAACACCAATGGATATTTTATTGATTAGTAAATGATGAAACACTGCAGCTAAGTCAAGAATTTCATCTCTTAAACAAAAATCAATAACTGAATTTTATCCAAGTTATTTCTTTAAAACAGGCTACCTTCAATGTTTATAGTACTTTATATACGATACTATATGATTGTAAATAGATAATTATTGCCTTTTTTTTATGAACACTCATACCTTTTCTATATTACAGATTTATTGTATTATTTTACTGTAGAGGACAACATAGTTCTTATATTCTTGAATTCAAAGATTGTTGAATTTACCTTTTTCTAATTCCGACCACACTCCCAGCTCAAAAGGTGAAGGACAGATTAGAGGGGTTCTGCTGAAGGTAGATTTTTTTTTATTTCAACTTTTTTTAAAAAGAAACTTAGAACAACTAAAGCAGGGATTTATTAAATATATTAATAATTGAAATAGTTACCTGCTTGACATCTTCTTGGAAAAGTCGAAGAGCAAGCCTTTGATGTAGCTTTATTTTTTTAGTAAGCCATCGATGTTCAAGGGATCGATGGTGGTTCAGAATTTGGTGTATCACAGCTAGAACATGGGAGGCTCCTTCGGAATAATCGGCCGCAGGGTTTGGCCCTCTACTACTTGCGGAAGAATCTGACCCTCCCCCATCCTATATTGTAAACATTATAAATAAGAAACCAAATTCATATTATTGGGGAAAATATCAAAATAATAAGAAAATATAATAATCTAATAATTCAACATTGAGTATTAGTAATCATCAAACTTACCATCAAAAAAAGTTAAATCAATACTTTTTCTAATTCTAAAACTAATGCTTAAATGAAAAAAAATTATTACTTTTGAATATCATACAAAGAAAATGCAAAATACTAAATATAATGCAATATTGAAAAACTACAGCAATTCAAATTCAAACATTACATCAAAGAATTTAAGTTGATATCAATAGAATATTTTTAAAACTCATACTATCAGCAAAAATGAACCATGCAGATAAACTATCAAAAATCTTTAGAAGTCCAAAATGAGAATTGAAAAAATAAAAAGCAAGAAAGAGAAAATCAAGAAAATCTAAATAATTTAAGTATATTTAAAAAAAGTTTTACTGTATTTACTTTATTCAAATTGTGATAACACTAGTATATATTTAACAATAGATTTACAGAGCCAACAACTTGACATATTTAAATTCTTTTACTTATCACATTTATAATCGGATTGAGTGGATGGAGTTTTTATGAAACATATTTTTTTTAAATTAATATTTTCTTACAAAACCATTAGTCAAGGGGATATTAATTAGAACCTGATTCTCGATGAATCCTAGAATTTGACAGTGAATTGGGAAGATTATTCATTTTAAAAATTACCTAATTTGTTTTTAACATAAAACCTTCATCCACTCATTTCTTCAATTTCATTAGGGTAATTTTATTAAATTATATTTGATAATACTCTTTTAATTAATTTAAAATCCTTTGCTGTTTCCTTCAGTAAAATAAGTTATCTAAAGTAATAGCATCCATAAATAAATTGTTAATAATTGGGCTACTAATGAATAATTACAGATAGACAAGTACTAATATAAATAATACATTACATTTTGACTAATTATGATGCTAGAAACTTCTTTGAAAAAATTTTCAAAAGTGGAAAAAAAAGAAAAGTTGTGTGGTTTTATGAAACCATGATGCAAGAGAAACTTTTTTTCTGCTTGTAGGCATTTAACTAAAAATTTTTGGAAAATTGTTCGATTTAGGGTATTAAAATTGCGTTTTTAATCTTAACTTAATTATTTAAAAATGGGAATGATAACGGGAAATCAATAGTAGACAAAATATTCAATTATAAAATTCAATTTCAATTTGCATAGAGTACGGAATACATAATTAATACAATAATTTAGATGATAAACGCATATTAAAAAGTAAGAGCAATATTTATTTAAATCATTGAATCATTGTCAACTTCAATTATTCTATCAATAACTTCGTCTTCGCCTCGAGTCTCACAGTTTATAAATTAAAATTTTTTGAAAGTAATTAGAAAAACTGCATCGATTGTAGTACCATATCTCGTAGTTGGTACAATTCTATCATTTGTCATTTCAAGATGGAATACTTCTCTTAAGTATTCAGTAAGTGGAGCAGATTCCTCTTTCTTAAAATCTGTATTGAAATCACCAGATAAAATAATAGGCATTCGCGAATATGTTTCTCGTGAACGGAAAATTGGTGCCGAAGACGTAGCGAATGGAGCAAGATGAATACCTAGAAAATCCATGATATCATTTATATTTGGATTCACTTTAATATAAATTGCCCCGATTACAAGTTTTCTGTTGTAACCTCATTTAACATGAAGTTTTATCGGTCCATTATAACTGGAGGAATCTTCTTCGGTGGGGGCGCCTTAGGTTCCTCAGTTGGTGGTATATTAGCTAGAGCGGTAAAGCTGTTCGCTGTCGGTGGCGCTTCTTCTGGTTTCCTTGTCTTCCTCTTGGCCGATATCTCCCGCCTTTACTTTATTGAAGGGGGCCTCATCTTCAGAATCTAGTAGAGGTGTATTTAAGCTAAGCATGATCACTGCCTGTCCACTTCCTAATAAACCAATCCCTGTCCTAGTAGCACTACACACTGTACACAATTAAATAATTACCGCACAGCCTTGCTAGATAGCTAGTCAATTCCCTACTGTTATCAGAGCAACGCTGCCCTGTCATCTGTTGAGGTTGTATCCAAGTGATATGAGTGGACCCCAACAGGTGAAGGCGGAATCTAAATAAGAGTAGTAATTGTGTTTGTTTGAATAGGTCTCTTTAAAAAGGCTCCTTTACAAAAAATTATCGCATTTCAAAACGCAAAGCAATAGAATACAGTGTTAAAGCAATAGATACCACACTGTAATGTGACATGCGATAGATGAACGGAAAATTTTGGGGCGATAGAAAAAAAGTTTCACTTTAAAATAATGTAACTGCTTTAGCTAATGTTTATATCATATAGTGAATTCATGAATAAATATTGCAATTCATAATCAATATTTATGACACTGGAAAAGTACCAAGAATGATAGGTTATGATATTTAATCCTACTCTCTTGCATTTAAATCTTATTAAAAAAAATATCATGATTGAAATCAAGAGTTTGATTTGTTTTATAAATACCAAAAAGTTTTCTTTAAATATTGTCTGTAATTTTTTTAAGCCAAATAATATATAAAAAAATAGATCAAAAAGATATAGATACCAGCTTTATGTTAAGTTAAAAAAGGCTTAAGATTCCATCAACTGGCAGAGGCTAATTTGGAACTAATCTAGAACATGGTAAATCTAGTAGGAATGTGCATGAACGAAAGATAAAGAAATAGGGGTCAGAATAAAATAAAATAAAACAAAACAAATGGTTAGAGCAACAGATGTTACAGTGTTAAAATATTTAAATATATTTGAAATTGTTGGAAAATTATTTGAGGGCCTGATAACAAGAAAAACTGAAATTTAAGAAAATAAATAGGTTATTGGCCGGAAATGCTTGTTATTTTCTTATCTTTAAATTACTTAAAACAATATTGATATAGGTTGGGGAGAGGTAGGAAAGAGTACACCAACTGGTCAGTCTTACAGATGAGATCTTACTTTTTTCAGTATTACAGATTGATAAAGGCTATTTTAATTAAACTAAAAGAGATAATTTGTAAAATTTATTCAAAGAAGTGAAATCATTCATTTTTATTGCATCATTAATAGAACTAATTAACTAATTTTGATACAACTGCATCAATAATAACTATAAATAATAATAAAGACAAATCTAAAGCAAAATAAAATGCTATATGTACAAAGCACATGCATCCATTCACTTAGTTATAGTGCAACTAAACATAACATAAGCAACTAAATCTATACAATCTAATAATCTCATTCCATATCATGCAAGGCAGAAAAGCTGGATAAAATAAAACTTTTTTTTCAACAATCAGTAGGTTTCACGAGGGCTATAAAATTAGAAAATACTACAAGCTGAATATTTACAGACTTACATCATAATGGTTTTTCTGCTTCCGTCTCGAACTCTTTAAAATTATAAAAACATATAAATGAAAGTATTTATAATGATAAGTATTCCATATAAAACTGATAATTTAGAGGAACATTAAATATTAAATAAGTTTAAAAAAGTTTGTACGATATACTTTGTACGAATAAGAGTACATACGTGTTTTCGAGTGTGCTCCATACCGGGCTGATTGCAGACCTGTACCAAATGGTCCAGTTGATAGAGCAGTTTCTTACTTGTACTATGAACCTGAGAATAACCCCAACACCATTTGTTAGTTATGTGCAAAGTGTGCAGGTTAAATTCAATAAGAAAACGTCTAACAAAGGGCAAAGAAATTTTGCGTTTAAAGAAAAAAACACATATTTACATTAAAATCCCAAAATGGAATATATACACCCTAAAACTAACATAGATAGTTAATTAGAAAAAGAAATCAGATTATATATTTCAATGCTCTTTGTAGGTTCGAAAAAAATAACATATTTAACCACAAAATTAATAAAATGTGCATATTATAGGAGAATTGAAAGCCCTTAAACATAGTTAGAAAGAGAAGTTATGAAGATAATTTCCAAAGAACAAAGACAAGAGTATCATGAGCTTAGAAGAGAAGGCTAGGCAGCTCAAGTTGTGTATCGTACAGATATTTGCCACCATGTTATCCTCCCACAATCTACAGAAAGACCAATACCAATCTTATCCCAACACGATCTGCAGGCAATGCAGAAAATCAAAATATACAACCGTGTTGATGATGTTGATGTTGGTGTAGTGTATTCGTGGGGGGCGGCTTGGTGGTGGGGGGAAGTTTAGGCAAACCTGGACGAGAAGGTCCAAACCGTTCAGAAGGGACTGGTATGCATTGTACACCTAAATAGCAATAATAACAATGATACCAACTTTAAGCATACATAGTTTAAACTTGATTTTATAAAATATAATGCTGGACAAAATAATAGTTTTAAATTTAATAATAATTAATTTTTCATAAATATTTTAAAAACACAATTAATGTTTTTGTTTTTTTTGGTTTGTAAGACTACAATTGTCTTAATAAGCAGTACAAATCCTCCTACAAACAAATGTAAAATATTGAATAACAACATTTAGTTAAATATGATTTTAAGAACACATTTACGTAGAGAAAATATAAATTATATTATAAAAATTTACTATTAAAAATAAAATAAAAAACTATTACTAAAACTTACCTCGGTATAAGCTTGGCACATAGATTCATAATGATTTTGATGTTGATGAATCGCTGATTCTAAGAGCATTATTTCACTTGGAATGCTCATATTTTCACAAGCTTGGTTCCATGTACCGACATTTTCCACATACTAAACAAATTAAAAGTTTTTAACTAAGCAAATATTGAATATAAACTGCTGATTTATTGACTAATAAGTGACAATTTAATGGATCAAAAGAAAACACTTATCTGTTTATTAAAAATTTTAGATTTAAAATATTGAAAAGATAAGTCATAGCTTTTAGTCATGGGTTCTATCAACCTTCTACTGGGAGCTATCAACCTGAAGGTAACATAACTCTCTTTCTCTAAGCTAACCTGGACAGCTGGAGGATATAGCTCAACCATCTTTTCTCACGAGAGAACCTAAATACTTAAATATTTGGATGACCAGTCGTAAGGAGGATGTGGGGTCTCCATTGCAGGCGTAATGACCAACATCCTTAGTTGGTTTTTTCAAAGCCGATATTCTAGCTTCAGATATCAACATATTTCCATTTCAGGACAGAACTCACAGAAATGACTGTGCTCATAAGGATTTATGATTTAGAACATCAAAGGTAATTTAATTGACAGGATACTATGTTAAACTTACAGAGGGAGGATGCGAGAAGGTGCAGGAATCATAGATAAAAAAGCTTTATTTATAAAAAAAAAATGGTTAGAATGATCATGAGGAACTGTATAAGGAAAAGTTTTTGATCCAAGCTAAGAGAGGTGAGGAGTTTGAGAGAGTAGAGCTAAAGATTTTGCTTGAAACCAACAGCTAAAGTGATTTGGTAACATTTGTATAATAGAAAATTTAAACGTTTCACTGGCCATACTTCAAGCTTCCTCAGGGCTTAATCTGAGACTGAAAATGTTTTTTAGATCCTTCAGTATTTATAGCTCCTGGGTCCAGGGGTAGACCCTATTCCTCCAATAATCCGAGTGGCTACTAGACTACTCGGGGCTTCATCAAAGGAAGCTAGTAGTATGTTGGCAAAGAATTTGAAAACCGGAAGAAATACTTGATGAATGGATTCAAAACTAGAGAGAACTTTGGGTCTCTCCACAATATCCAACTAGGAATATATGCAGAGGATACAAAGGAAGAAAGGCCAAATATTTCAAATAATCACTGAGGGTCAGTAGATTTACTGCTCTTCAACATTAAAAGTAGTAAGAAGGGAAAGTCAAAGAAGAAAGTCATTTCAATATTAGTTCTTTGCCTTTAAAGAACTTTTAAGATTCATGTAATTTTTACATCTGATAATGATATTATACAAATAATAATCAAAATAATAAAAATATTCTTCACTTTAAGCATTAATTAATGAGTACATTGAAAATAAAATAACTAGATCTCATGGTATAAATATGTAAGTAAAGCAATATCTCAGGTAAGATACACTATATATAATAATATATATTTAATGATTTAGTGTTATTTTGATTAAAATAAAATACAGTATAAATATTTTATGATATTAGTATTGTTTAGTACGATTTTAGCCACAAAAATGAGTTTAATTATCCACAATGACTGTTGAAAATTCAGTGTATTTAATTAGTTAAGAATTCGATTCAACTATATTTTCCCCTAAATATCGTTTCTTAAGAATTTTAAAAATAATACTCAAAAGACATTACCTGCTCTGCTTTATGATGAAATAAGACTGACAATGCTAGGACAGCAGTCCGCTCATCGAGCCCAGCAGCAAACTCTTTCCAAGCTCTGTCGAGGCGATTTGCTACGCCTCTGATATGAGAACTGGCATAATGGCCACTCTCCATCATTCGTGTAGCAACAGCGAGGATTCGGTTTATGTTCACATAAACATTCTAGAAAAGAAGAATGCAAAATGAAATAACATTGGTATTTTCTATTATGTTTTAATAGCGTTCGTTTTTAAATTGAAATTTCATGAATGTTGGAAATATGAGATATAGGAAAAAGAGGAATTGAATGACAGCAGGGAAAAACGCATAATAGAAGGATATTGGAAGGAAATAATTTAAGAGGGTAATGTAGGGGAATATAAAGAACTTAAAAATGTTGTAGTTCTATAGAAAGCAGTATAAAGACCAGGAAGAGAATGGCCCAGGAAGAGATCAAAGAAAGAATTTCTTAAATAGAGATAAACTATTTATAAGAAAGGGATGTCTATTCCCAGATTGGAGACCTTCTTCTGAGGTAGTAATGAGATCATAAGTAACCAGAAACATCAGTTTCTAATAAATAGTATATGTCTATTCAAGAAATTCTTTCTTTGACCTCAATCCGGACCATTTTCTCCCCCATACTAATATGTATTATTCAAGCAGCGTAGACATCAATCCTGTTTCCTATAAGTGAACAAGGAATTACATTAGAACAAAAAAAGATCCTGAGAATTATATTGATCATTTTAAGTAAAATTTGGGAAAATATTGTCAACAAATAGAAGGGAAATCCCCCTGCAGTATGAGCAACACGAGATACCAAATACAAATAAAAACAATTCATGATTTTCTTACATCTGCCCTCAGAGTAGAACCAAGAGGCCAAAGTAAATCACACAACTATAATCAAGGTGAAACAAGTCAGAATATAATGAATTTATTGGTAGGTTTTGAAAGATGTATCTAAAGAATGTCATAATAGCTAAAAGTTTATTATAGATGTGCGGAAAATTAGGACAAAAATAAATAAGTAAGTTTATTATTAAAATTGTTTGAAAAATAGTTAAGTTTAGAAAAAATAATGTAAATAAATATTCTTAAAAACTCACCATTGAGCTCATTGTAAAATGATTATGCTCTTCTTGTAACTCTTTTGCTAAGGTATAAGAATGGCCAATTTCAACATAATTCATCAGGAACACATCACGGTTATGACATATCCATTCAAACATCTAAAATAAAATATGAAAAAAAATAATAATGAAATTACTTAAATAATGAAATAGGCACAGATAAATAAACTTTAAAAATGATAAAATGAAACAAGTTAAGAACACGAATACTGCTAGATTGTACATAATATTATAGTTAATTTGTGATATTTTTGAATGCATTAAAAAATTAACACTCCCTATAATAAATATCTCTCATTTGTGAATTAAGAAAACTTGTCCGATCTTCATAACTAATCTACTAACAGTTAATGTGTCATAAAAAGCAACTATTTCTGTGATTCTTTGTTTTGTTTTTTCTTACTAATAATTTCTTTGGACTATAGAAATCACAAATATTATTGAAAATTATTACAGATTTAAATATAGAATTACCCAGTGTTTAAAAGACCAACATGTTCTTTGGTCACTTAAGAAAAAAAGGTTAAACTTTTATAACTCATGTTATCGAGAGGTCACTTTATTGAAGCAACATTCCTCTTATTGGTGAATAAATAAGGATTTGAGTGAGTGTAATTAATTGGATGAGAAAATAAACATAGTAGCTCTTCTTATCTAACATATTATTCACCAAATTAATGAAATATGGGATATCATGTTGCAGCTTATGACTTAATAAGTAAACAAAAGAATATTATAATAAATAATTTTAAAAATTCAGACATATTCAAAACGGACATGTCTTCTTTCAGTGCTTGTACAATAAAATATTCAGAAAGAAAGATTAAAAAAAAACTATTTTTCTTTGTAGCCTAAAGAATAACAAAACAAAGTTTGGTGTCATCTGTGGCGCAATGGTTAGCATAACCTACTATGGCTAAGATAGTGTGTCCGCAGCCCAGCAGGTAGCCTTAGAAAATTTAGAGGGAGTAAAAAATCCTTACCTATACCATCCTTAGGATGCCCCCTCAAATGGAGGTTCAGTACAATGTCAGGTACTTGTTAAAGATACCCATTCTAATCATAGTTGGATAGGTAAAATTTAAGAATCTAGTATGTCACTGCAGCATTGTCCGATTTGCCATAGCAGCCAATAAAGTGATGTAAAACAAAACAAATACACATAAAAATTAACACAACTAACCAATATATTGGTGCTGGTTGCAACTCAGCACTTTAATATTAAGTTACTCAACTCCCCTTTAGAGAAAAATTAAATTCCCTTCAATTTAGCATATCAATATTTATAAATAGAGAAGAAATCAAGCTACAATAATGTTTAATAGCGGTAGCATATAAATATTTAAGGACAACCACTATTATTAATAAGAAGAAAAAAATGCAGACAAAGATAAATAATCACTATGTTAAAATCAGATAATTATAATACGTACTTTCTCACAGTCTTGTTCAAAAAGGCGTAATTGAAAACATTGGTCTAGTTTGGCCTTTTTATGATGCCAAAGTTGAAGTAGATGGTTCTGGGAGGCACGTATTGAGTCGAGATTGTGAAGTATTTGAGGTACTGAAGCCTGAAGATCAGGGTTGGTCGTTGATGCTTCACTTTCTCTTCCTGAGTATCCTGAATCGTAACCACTACTTGTATCACCCGATAACCTAAAAACAAAAATTAAAAATATGAATACAAATATTTAAAATAACATTATGGCAGTATTTTATAGTGCGTTGAGAATAAGTAGAAAAAAAAAGAAAAATATATGAATAAATGATAAATTCAAAACATTGTTTATTTATAAGTCAATAACATATTTGAAAATACCTATTACAGAGATAAAATTTAACCCTTATTATGGAGAAGATATAATTTCATAGCTACTGCATGCCAACAGTATTATTGGTATACTCATATAAATAATATATTTATATGAGTATTAGCTAATTATATGACTAACTATATATGTACTAACTTATATGAGTATGTAAGTCAATAGTTGATCTGACAATAGTTATAATTGAATATAGGTAATTTTCAATCTACACTGGAGACTATACAGTCATGAATCATTCAAAGTTAATCAAGATCTACTGCTAGGTTGATTGATAAATTACAAGCTAATGAATACAATTTTAGTTCACCTTTTACACAACTATGATTTGAATATTAAGTAAATTATATAATAATTTTAACAAAATATTTTCTAAATTTGATTTAAAGCATTAAAATAACAACTAAACAAATTCCAATTAAAATGCATTAGCAGTCAGATTAATTGAGTTATGATATCAAAAATATTTTATGAGAGATAGAATATTAATTTCAAAATAAATATGATTAAAAACATATTGCGAGCAAAAGTTAATTATTACTGAATGGTATATAAAAATACTTGTTGATTAAAACTCACGCTGGAAATAAAATTTCTAATTAAATGGGCTCTTTTCCTTGTTCAGCCACACAATTTCACATTCATATGGCAACCCTTTGCACAATTCCAATTTAAATAATTGCAAGATGACACTATGAATGCCTAACGAAGTCCTAGTAGCCAGGAAAACATATTGACAAAAATATAAATTATATCGCCTATTCTCCTAAAGAAGTAAATCTCATTTCCATGAAGCAATAAAGCATTTTGAATTTTGGAAAAAAATCATCAATTCTAGAATTATTGTCATGGATCATTCTAAATGATAGTAACCAAAATTTCAATATACTTAATTATTATTTAAAGAACATTTGAAAAACACTTTAAAAGTTAAGCAAATCTACAAATTCAATAGAAAATTGTTAACTAAACTAATAAAAACAATAACAATATGCATGTTGCATGTTGTTAACAACCACTCATCTTTGGTTCTGTTAGAATATTTTATTAGTCTCCTTTCCTCTCAAAAATAAAGTATACATTCTTGATTTACAAGTTTTAAATAAATTTCTAGATTCTTTCGAGCACAAATTGTTCACGATTATTCATTAATGCCCAGAGGAAAAGAACACCATGTGACATTTTTGATACCTATAGAAACAGCTTTAAGAAAACTGTTCACATTGTTATTGGCACTGATAAGTGATTAGAAGTATTGATTCTAGTATTTAACTATGAAA
Organism: Troilus luridus; assembly: GCA_964056705.1. NCBI lineage: Eukaryota > Metazoa > Arthropoda > Insecta > Hemiptera > Pentatomidae > Troilus > Troilus luridus. Next base: position 109,971,599 of record OZ057413.1, on the reverse strand, counting down.
ATTTACCTAAAATATTACCTATTGTGTGGACATGATTCACATTACCTCTGAGGGACAGATATAACCATAATTATCTATATCTTTTATTGATCTCTGGACTGATATAATATATTATTAATAGTAAAAATACAGTTTTGAAATAGTAATGAATACCAGTTGATATTTATTGTGTGAGATGCCCTCGATGTCATTTACTCTACATGTTTATACATTTAAATGCAATTTAATCATAAGTAATTAGTTGGTTCAATCAGTTTCACATTTTAAATGTTTGTTTTATTTTTTAATTTATAGTCATATATCGTTCTTTTTCTATTTGTTTCAATTGTAACCGGATTCTTAAATTTCAGGGTTAACAAAAAATTCAAAATATGAAAAAATCCACTTAGGCAGGTATTTGTATCAACAAACCAACAATTTTATGTGTTTTATTTGAAACCTAATTTGAAATAATATTCATGTAATTTTGTTTAATTATGAAATTGGTACACTTCTAAAATAATGTACTATTTATTTATTCAATCTTATATTTTTAAGGTATCAGTTCTGCAAGCTGTTACTTTGAGGTCTAGTCACCAAGTTTTAACTTTTCATTTGTTTCATTTTTAATATTTTTCAAGAAATACAAGTTATCATGAGATTAAGTAATTAAATAATATAAGGCATAAGTATTTTAACTAACATTTCGAAGTATAGATAATATATATGTTTCTTGACACGTTAATTTCTTAATAAAATGATTATTGAAATATACAAATTTTTCCATAACTACACCGTTTATTTCATACTAAAACTCACGATTACTTTTATTGTTGAGAATATTAAAAAGGAAACCAATGAAAATTTAAAACTTGTTGATACTCAACCTCAAAAAGACAGACTGTGGAGCTGATACCTATTTTAATTTTTACTTGATGAACTAATATTTTTTTTAAATATTCTCTAAAACCAACCTTTGAAGTAATCGTTGTCCAGTGAGATCAAGTTCTTCCACAGGAGCTTTGAGTATTCTTTTCTTGATTTCAGCATGAAGATCTAAACCATGTTTTGCTGAAGGGACATCTTCCCCAAAATCAGATCTACTCAGATCTTCCTGGAGGTCATCTAACCTATCTAAGAGGTCAGTAGCTTGCCACAAGAAGTCTTCCACAGCCTAATGGAATAATTTAATTTTATATAAATGGTCCACTTTAATTTAATTTAAAATAACAGTGATGAATTTTATAGGAGAATATTCACTAACCAATAGTGAAAGAATAATAATAATTTATATTAAAATAAATTCTTAAGTTAATGAATATTTAATGCAATGAAGTTAAAATGGGGAAATAAATTATTAAAAAACATAGCTCATACCAATCTCATATCAATCCACTGTGCATGATCGTAGTGGAGCGAACCTTCCAGGTCAGATGTTAATTGAGAGGAGTCGACAACTTTTGACAGGCCTTCTATGCTGATCATGTTTACCTAAGAAAGAAAAAACAGAATATTAATTCAAATATATTTTCAGCATTTATATACTAACATATTTAAATATAAAATATATAATTCTCATTATAACACAGCAATACTACGCCCATAGACAAGGTCAACTTCATAACTAATGTAAAAATCAGGTTTTTACTTCTTATCATTTCTACATGAATAAAGTAAAACTATTTATATCAATAGTTTACTTTAATAAAAACACAGCTTATTATAAATTGTTTTCACTATCTATTAAATAATATTTTGTGGTCTATTGCTTGAATTGTTTTACCTTTTGATAGTATCTTTTCATTTGTATTTTATTACATCCATGTACAATTCAATTAAGACCTTATAACTTGAATTTTAATTGGAATTAATTTATTCATAATCCTAAAATTAATAAGCTAGTTCAATTATCTTAATAATAAGATAATCATGTTTTTAATAAAATTAAATAACACAAATTACTTTTCAAGCAGTGTACTTCAACTTGAAGAACACCATTCGGAAAGTATAAGACGTTTATTCATTTCTATAACAAACATTTTTTGAACAGAGGAGTAATTACTATAAATGAATTTTCAGAAAAAATGAGAACACAGCATTAATTTGATTAAGATTGTAGTAAAGTTCTAGAAGTCATTGATGAGTTTCAAAAATCCATGAAGTAAAATTTACAGTATAGTAGATAGCAAGAAATGTGTGAATTTATTAGACTGTATGAAATATTTGAGTATTAAATCATTCTAAAATAGCAAGTTGCTGTTCCGGTTTGCATTTATTACTTCCTTTCAGAATTGTATAGAAAAAAGTCAACCACGGCTACAACTACCCATCTCAGTGATGGATCATCACTTTTATGTGGGTCCAGACTATTTTACAGTAAAAGAAGAGAAATAATGACACAGAAAGCTAAAAACATATAGTCGAAACATGAAAATAAAGAAGGTTAAATTAATACTGAAAACAAAGCAACTCAATTATCGGCTCCAATACTATTAATGTCGCTAATAAATTAAGTCTATTCATCGATTAAAACATTCTATTAAAATCAAGAGTGTTTTAAATAAAGGTTTGCAGAGGAATTATTAAAACTGCAGATATTATATATAATTTCTATTATAAATGAACTGAAGAAAAAGAATCTAATTTTTTAACAAGAATTAGAATTCATAAGAAGAAGAAAAAATGCAAAAATAAAACACATAGAATCTTAACTGTTTAGCTTCATTTAGCCCTTTTTATTTTAGTATTTATTTACAAGAACTAAAATTCTTTCATTAAAATGTTTACCTATCACCCAAATTTTGTTTAATAGTTCATAATTTTATTTTATTTTGTTAAATTACCCAAGAGTATACTATTATGAATACTGAAAAAAATAATTATAGGCACAAGTATAAACAATATAATAATTATTTATTTGAAGAATGTTTAGTAGTATCATCAAATTATGGTTTACTGACTATTTTAGAACATAAAAACGTTTCTTAATCATTTATCTTCACGATAGTTAGTTGAAATATTGAGATTTCCGGTAGTCACATAAAATGTATAAAATAAATTGTAATTTTAAAACAATTATATATAAAACTATCCGAAAAAAAAAGAATAATGAATGAATAATTCACGTTAAATATAGTAGGAATAATACCTATTGTTCTAAAACAAATCTATAATAAATACCTGAAGATTTTAAAATTTAAAGAGAGCAGGCAGTCCTGAACGCTCGTTCAATTTGAATGGATTAAAAAAGAGGGATTTTGATAGAACTATTATTTAACGGTATAATAAGTAATACGCGTATAATCTTTATTTTCTTCCTGCTTCTGAAAACGGTCATTTCATGTGTGACAACCCAATATGTAGTAGCGCTAGACAGCGCCACTTACAAGAAATCATACGTTTCAAATCTTTTCTATAGCTTTTTCAGTGAATTTCGTATTTTTTTCAACCAATTTCATAATTCTACCAATAAAATTCATAATTTTACCAATCAAATTCATAATTTTACCAATCAAATTCATAATTTTTTCAACCGATTTCATAATTTGTAAGATCTCGCGGTTTGGTTGTAAGAAAATCATATAACACCAAAAACAGAGTTGGTACCCATCGTATAAGTTTGACACCCGAAACTCTCAGCGATTGAGGAAGTAACTGAAGAAAACGCAGCCTTCACCTTACAAGAAATAAAAGAGAAACTGTCTCAGCGAAACATTAATGTTTCAATCTCCACAATTCATAGAGGACTTATTCAGTTGAAAATTACGTTAAATCGCGTTGCAAAAGAGCTTGACCGTATGAACTCGGAGTTGGTCATTAAGCAAAGAAAACAATACGCTCTAGATTTTGAAAGCTGGACACCTCAAAATCGCTCTCTTATCGTCTTCATTGATGAATCCGGATTTAACTTACATTTGACAAGAAACCGGGCTAGATCAAAAGATAACACTAATGCTTTTGTGACTAGGCCGATATTACGTGGGAGGAACACAACTCTTGTCTTGGCTATCAACAACCAACCAGTCGTTGACTTTTTTGTTATAGCTTCTGGAACTTGTAATAGTGATTTATGTTGCCAGTTTTTTATTGAATTGTTTGAAAAACTTGATAAGCTTTCCCTCATCTGAAAAAAAACAAAACTGAGCAGGTTAGAGAAGTTACGTCGCGATCTTCGCATATAATAAAATACCTGCCATCATATTCCCAATGCTGAATCCGGTAGAATAAGCTTCCTCAAAAGTAAAATCAAAAGCAAGAGCGATGTTGTCTTCTCGCAGAAGAATACAGAACTTGGAAGAGGTAATCTCCTGTGCGTGTGTGTGTGTATATATATATATATATATATATATATATATATATATATATATATATATATATATATATATATATATATATAAAAGATATATTTATATATTTAATGCTTTATTTCATCAATTTATAAGTATATAAATTTACCTCCTTATAAGCGTCAGAATATGTAATAATTAATACATCTAAATATATTTCCAAATATATGTGTTATATCCAATATAACACATAACACATATAATACAATAACACATATAATACAAATATGTATTATATGATTTCCTGATAACCGCACCGCGACATTTTACAAATTATGAAATCGGTTGAAAAAAATATGGATTTGATTGGTAAAAGTATGAAATTGGTTGAAAAAAATATGAAATTCGCTGAAAAAGCTATATTATATTGCAGATCGTTTGATAAAAAAGTATTTAATCCTTTTTATTAGGTCTTAATTGCAACAGAAAACAATTTTAATATTTTTTAACTGAATGAAATGTAATTCGAAAAGTAATTTTTGGAACATTCAACTTATTTCATTCTTCGTATTTGCTCCAAAACATACATTTAAGTCTTAATGATTTTATTTTATGGTTAAAGTACTTCAGAAGATACAACACTCAAAGTCCTGTGAAATATAAATGTTCAATATAACGAAATACAATGTGGTTCTAACATTCGACAAAGTAACCTTAATAACCTTCTGTAACTTACGTAATTTACCAGCGTTTATAACACAATTTTAAAAAATGTCAAGAGGGAACAACCAGACAAACAGAGCAATTATATTCTGGTAATTAAATACTAATCGGATCACGGTTTACATTCTTGTTTTAGCAAAACCAATAATGTTTATTCCAGCGAGGTACTCATCGAGGGAATGGCGAATCAGAAATGCTTTTTCATCAAGGCTAATAATACATTTGACAGTAGAGTGTTTTCTATTGGCCCAATTAGCATTCAATTAAAGACTACTGGGGGTCGATGGCAACTCTTTCGATTGTCATTTAGAAGACTAACCCACATTTTAATTCCATCTCATTCATCTTTCCCTTTTGTCCTGTCTCGCCAGTGGGAAAAATATAATCCCATATTTGATTGAATTGATTGGAAACACTTTGTATATATTCATTAAAAAGAAAAAAACAAATAACAAAGGCAAATGAACGCTTTTTATTAATATTCATAGTGGTCGTTTATATAAGTTTTGTCCAAGTCCATTTAACCGCCTTCCCAATGAAAACAGAATGAAAATTATTTTATAACCTCTCAACCTCAATGAAAAAAAAATTATTCATAATCCATCAATTAATTATTTCCATAAGTAAAAAATTACTAATAAAAAGGAATATCAATGCCACGAGGATAAATATCGATTAGCATTCCCCAAGAAGCACCTGATGGAATTTCCGCTATGTACTTAACTTTCCTCCATCACGACCCAGAGGCGACCAATAGTATTCGTGTCTTCAATTAATGACTAAAAAAAAACCTATAGACGTGACATTTCCCGAAGCATACCGCAAAAGAAAACTATCGAAGTATATATATATATCTATGACTTGGAATCATCAGTAATTAAAGGGATGACAAAAATTCATGACATCGAGAAACAAGAACGGGAAATTCTTAGAAAAAATTATGGCGCTGTTCTCCGGGATGGAATCTGGATCAAAAGACCTACTAAGGAACTTTATGAAAATACAGAAAACATCACCGATAAATTTAGAAAAAGACGGCTACAATTCTCCGGACATTTATGTCGGATGGATGACAGCAGACTCACTAAGAAAATTTTCAATATTGCCAATGCTAGTAAATTAAAGTCTAATTGGATGAAAGAGACACGAGAATATGTAGAATTATTTAAAATCTCCAAAGATGAAATTCAGAATAGACAACAATTCCAGGAATAAGATCAGGAACAAGAAAATTGAACAAGACTCAAGTAAAGAAACAGCATCGAAGATGTGGACAGAGGAAAGGAAGGAAAATCTCAGTGAATTAATGAGGTGTTGGGAAGAAAGGAAGAGAGGAAAAGCAGTGAAGCTGTGATTGATTCAAGTTCTAGCGCTCTCCTAATCGGGAATAATTGACAATAATGTATATATATATTTTAACCCAGGCTAATAGAAGAAATAACCCATGACCAACCTATGCCACGCCCCAAAAAAACTCAAAGCGTTCAATAATATTAGGTAGATATACATCCAGCATTTATATAAATATAAATCTAATCATTCCGTAAGTTTACTTACATTACGGCTGTTTCCAAGTCAACGGTTATGCAAGGAGTTAATGTGGCCGAGATCACGCTCAACCAGCAACGTTTCCCATCTAATTAAGGATACCCACTTTATAGAGGCTGGGTATGCCTCAGAAGGTCTCCAGGTAAAACAGAGTCTATTCACGACTGTTAACTGAATTAGTAATTCATCTGCCACAGCCGTTCTCGAACTCGTGACCTACCTATTAGTAACCCAGCCCAAACCTAATGAGTTAACCTGCTGCCTGATTTTTTAAGACGAATATTTATTTATCTCCGTTACCAGGCTCTTTAACGGTACATCACCCCAATCTTCACGATACAATTATACGAAGTATGTTCCGCAATTCAGCGATGTGTGAACTTCCTTAATTCTGCAGCATATAGGGGTTATTGTAAAAGATACCCTATTTTCTAAGGTCTCAAGACATTTTTTCCCTTTCAAGTTAACAGCATGTTCCACATTTGTAGTAAAAAGAAGTGAAGTAGGAAGGATTATGGTTATATAAATTCCATTTTAAGTTTCGGTCCTAGCCGTTTTAAGCTCAACACTTACTAATACATTTACACTCTTAGGTTTCAATTAATAATAAAATACTCATATATACGACAATTTTTAGACCTACTAGGTCTTATAACATTCTATGTAAAATCCTCAATGTTCCTTACTTTGTAATGCATGAAATCATGACTTTATGTTCCATTTGTTATTGATTTGGCAAGAAACCAATATAAATCCTTTGTTTACTCCCATTCAAACTCATCGGCTCTAAATTTAGCTTGTTCATCAATTTTCGATAATCCTTAAAGGCGTTTGAATATAAGATCGCCTCGGGATCTTCTAGCTTAAATATGTTATTGGAGTACTACCAGTGGGTAGTTTCTCTACTCCTCTTTTCGTGTCATTGTATCGTTGATGACATTTACTTATTGCACAAAAAAAGTTTTGGAAACAAAGGATATTTATAACTCCATATAAGAAGTAATTTACTAAATCGTGAGGGGCTAATGCTTAATGCTCTGGCAACCTTTTGAAGATAAAAAAGGATATATTGGATCTAGATACGAACAAAGGACATCTGTTCCGAACTGGAAAGAGAACTCATGGTCCAGAAGACTTCTCCTCAAGGACTGTGGCGCTATCAATCTCGCCCGAACACCGAAGGAGGCAGGGAGGGAATGTCGAACATGACAACGACATGGAATTGAAAAAGTGGCTAACGACAGGGAATTGAAAAAGTTGCTAAAGAAGACAAATATAAAAGACAGTTATAGCTTTTCAAAATATACCTCTTAACGCTTTATTAATTTGTTGAGGTAATATACTGTTAACCTGATCAACAGTGCTTCTATTTTATTAATGATTGCCTTCAATTGTTTGGATAAAACAAAACGAAACATCTTTACCGCAACAACCAATAAAGTGTAAGCTGTGCAGGGTAGCAATTTTTCCGAGATCACAATTAACCGCCAGTCTTTTCCTCTAGTTTAGGGTACCCACTTTAGAAAGACTGGGTGGGCCATAGGAAGGTCTACAGATCCTACATGGTCCATCCATGGCTGTGAACAGATTAAATAGCTTGATCTGCTACATAGATTTGAACTCAGGACCTTAAGCATAGTAATTTAACGCTCTACACACAGACCTACATACACCTCTCCGTCTTTAATTGTAGAAATCAAATAATGTTTTTTTGAAGTACATTGTTCAGTATGTTCATACCTTCTTTTATCATTTACTATTTTCAGATTATTTTTTTAAATGCCATACCAAAATTTTGAAGCTATTTAAGAACAAAAAGTAGCATGCAAAATTTGTTGGCATATATTTATAACGAAACTTGATTGATTATCAAAAGAACAATAATTGTATGAATATATTTAATATCCACCTAGTTTAGAAGCTTCTTAATATATATATATAGTAGCATTTAGACCTCTAACACAGTCTCAAGCAGTATTTGCAAGTTAATAGTGTAATAAATGATGCTGTGAGACTTATTCTGACATCATTTCGTACAAATTATACATCAACAATGTATTTTTAATCTTTGTACAATCAGAATGTATGCTCAAGGGTTAATTTTATGTTTGTAACTTTAATATTTATAATTATTTACTGTTATCTACTAAAAGCCTGTTTTTTCACTATTAGGGCATGAATATGAGAACAATAAATCGTCATCAAATGTTTTATATTATTGACTGAACCTCAGGAACCCCCCAAAAAATATAAATACACAATTATATACATATATACACACATATGTGTGTGTGTATATTTATGTTATTCCTTAATTGTTATACTTCGGTTATGAAGTGTTGTAATTATTTTTCATTAAAATTTATAAAGTCTTTAACATTTAAAACTATCTCACAAGTGATGTATAAAAAGTCTAAATATCTAAAAAAAAAAGTTAAAACGATAAGCCTATGAAAGTAACATAACATAAATTTTGAAATCGACCCATACCTAACTTGAAAATGTTCTAGGATATAAACTTATTTAAGCCTTGTCTTGTTCAAGGCTTCAATAAATACATGTACAATAAGGTATGCCGTAAAGTCACTTTAAAAAAGGACTAGGACTTTTATTATACTTTTTGTGTGAAAAGGAAAGTTGGAAAATAATGAGAGGGGTTCCAGCGCTAGATTTCACTCCGATAAAGTATTAATTAAGAGTGACTTTACGAGCTCTAAGTCCCAATGAAGTTCCAGGAGGAAGGGGAAAAAAAAACAACTTCATCGAAGGCTTTATTGTCATTTGTAAGCCTTAAAAGAGAGAGTAATAACAGCGGATTTTCACGTTCACAATGTAAAGGTTTGTGTTTAATAAAACCGATAAAGTTGTCGTTAATTATTATAATCCGGTTTATATAATTATTTATTATTTTAAAAGTTTCGACATTAGTAACTCTATTAAGTTATAAGTCAAATTCATCTATGAAAATGCAACACTATATTATTAATTTCCAAAGTTATCATCATATAGGGATCAACTTATACCCCATGGTTATCTTTTAGTCTAGACTAACAGATTTAAGACTTTTAATATTTTTTAAAAGCTTAAAGTCATGTTTGTTATTCACTTAACGTCACTTTATGCTCCTTTGGCTAATCGAACAGTGCTACAATAGGAATCCTAAATTGTGATGCCTATACATGAATTATTAGAATAGGGATGTTTAACGAGTGCCTGACACAACACAGGCTCAGGACTGCCATTTTAAGTTCCCTCCGATGGACGATATAAACATGGATTTTTCACCTGGTTTAAAAAATCCCAAGGCCGCCTGGGAGGGTTTGAACTCGAGATCTCGGGAATAGAAGGTTGTTATGCTAACTTCTTCACCACAGGTGACCCATTTTTCTCTAGGGTTAAATAAACAAATGCAGTTCACCTTATCAGCAATTCTATCATATATTAAGTTAAGTAATGCCAGGAGGCAGTTAGTTATGAAGAATCTAGTGCAATTGTTAAATTTTTAATACTTTTCCAAGTTGCAGTAAAGTTAAGCAATTTTTACTGAGCTAGTAAAAAATCCGAGTAGCTTATTAATTTTTAAAATGGATTTCACTTACTGTAAAGTTTTTTTTTGTAAGCTACAAGGCTTAATTAAATTTTTAGAATTTATTCTTATAAAATAAATAGGAACTTATTCAAAAATAATTTAAGTAGTAATAAAATGAAACTTAAATTCTTTAAAGCCAAATACATCAAATTCGATGGAATCAGCTATACAATAGAAATTTGTTTGTTCGTGTAACTGATTATACGCACTAAGTAATAATTTATAACAGGTTATTAGAAATGGAATAGTTCTTGGTTAAATTGTTCTGGTTATTGTGAACTCTAATTCCAGGTGCAACTCTGCCAATTCCAAAGAGCATCTTCTCAGGCACTAAAATCCGCTTAATTCAATTTAAAAAAATAATTTTAATAAAAGTGCAAATTTTATTAAGTTATAATAAAATTAACATTATTAGTTCAGTATAATGGGAAATACAATTTCTACAGTATAAGTCGACGATGAGTTTAATGATGAATGGAAGGGATCTTCTCAATGAGAATTTAAACTGACAGTTTTGTAAAATAACGTCATCGCAGAGTGACAGGGAGAGATAGAGGCGAAAATAAAAAGAACTATTTTGAATTTCGAATAACATTTTCCAAGATAATGGGTGACGTTAAAGGCTGTCAGGAAGGTGCTTTGGAAAGATTTAAAATATCGCACTAAGAGGAAGAGGCAAGTGAATCCCGACCGGGTTAAAATTCACAAACTCTGTTTTATTCATGATGTTTTCAGGCAACATTCCCCGGGGCCTTTAAACTTGGAACGGTGAAATGGAAATACGACCGAAAAGACGTCTAAGTATTCAGGCATAAGCAGGAAACCCATCGTAGCAACCAGGCCGAACAGCGAGTTTAAAACGAATGAAAAATCAAAATTTCAAAAATTTAAAATGAAATAGAATTGTTTATTGTTTATTTACAGGCTAATCGGACGATGCTACAGTAAAAGCTCTAAATTTTGCCTATCCAGGTTTAATTAGGATAGGGATTTTTAACGAGTAACTGATAACCATAAAGTAACCCATAAAGTAACCATAAAGTAACCCAAAACAAAAGGAATGAATATTGTATTTCTCTCATATGGTGTGTGTTCATTAATGAATTTTCTTCTGAAGAAGACAAGCAACTAAGAAATTATAACAGTATGTTATAATATATAATATTATGTATAGAACCGCATAAATGCTTTGTCATCGTTAACAAGTGTGACAATTTCTAAACAAAAACATGACTTCTGGATTCAATTTTAAGATTTTATATCCACAACTGGATTCTATTCTAATATTTACCATGTGTAATTTTAATTTTCTGTATTTTCCATATTTAGTCCTGAAGAAGAACTGCAATGTGGGTCGAAACGTTGGCTTTCCAATAAACAGTTCTCCCTACTTAAGAGAGTTTATTTTTACCTCGATTAGAATTATTATTTTATTCGATCCCTACATCCGAATACCAAGGACTGTCACTCACATCAATCAAAAATCTGAAGAAAGGAAGACCCTCATGTTTAACGGGTGTCCAGATGTCAGGTACTTGTTAAAAATACCTATCCTAATTAAAGTTGGATAGGCAAAATTTAGAGCTCCCACTGTAGCATCGTTCGATTAGCCATAACAGCATAAAGTGACGTTAAAATAAACAAACAAACAAACTTTTGCTCAAACTCGACCATTTCCATTTTTTTGCTACTTTATCATTTATTTTTACTGTTTTCAAAAACGAAAATATGAACGAATCGCCCCAATAATTATTTTAATCAACTGCATGCTCTGAAATTCCGCGTTTTTTAATCTCCTTATTTAAAATCAACAATGAAATGAAAATAAAATAAGAAATGAGGAAGAATCATAGTGAAAATAAAAATGTTATTTTTTTTAATAAAAAGAGAGGGAATAGATAGAGGATAAATGTCCCGAATTGAACCTTTTGTCTTTAAATCGACTCGAATATATTGCTTTATAGAATCGCAGGGGGGGGGGGTATAGGGAGGAAAAAGCCGTAGAGATATTTCCGACACATGGAGAATATTTTCCCGTTGCAGAGAACAAGTGAAGAACGTCAGTTTCCCCGATGATATGGAAAGATGAGGAAATGGAATGAGGGAGCGGGCTGTGGAGTTTAATTAAAATTACAAAAACAGAAGGGGGGCTGAGGGAGGGGGTGATAAGGCACGGCAGTAACAATCCCAGACCAGAGGATCAACTTTCCCAGCAGAAGAGACAGATCTTCCACTTCTAGTCTTGTCACCTGACCTGTCCCTCCGGCCGCCACCTTTCTACACCCATTAGCTCCTCTACTTCTTTCCACGTCACGATCCAATTGTCTCATGATCCGAACCTTTACTGACAAAGAAAATAAAAAGGCCTCAGCGATGTTCCGATCCGTAATATTCCATAAATATTTTTGTTATATCGGACCGTCTCGAAAATCATGCAGGGTTTTGTTTTCTATTAAATACCCTGTCAAATAGTAAATTGTTTGTCATGTTGGACTTTTGACTTTTATAAATGTAAACACTTATTAATCATTAAAACAAAAACCTTCGTTTACTTCTGTAACATTTTTCTACTCGGAAATAATTAAGTCTTTACTATAATGTCGAAGCCTGAAGTTTTACGAGTTCAAACTCGGCCGGAACGGGGCCCAAACGACCAGAAATATCAAAGAAGTCTGAGGCGAAGGAGGTATAAGTGAGTCCAGAGATTTGGAGAGGGTTGAAGCCAACGAGGGCCGTGGGAGACGTTCTCAAAACGTTCAAGCTCATTCGATTTCCCAATCGCCTTGAGATGGTCATCGACGGTTGATTTGCTGACTTCCAGTTTCCCAGCCACCCGAAAAGTTGTTTTGGGATTACCTTCTACCAAAGCACGGAGAACATCTTCAACAAGAACAGAACATCTTTCACAGCTTTCTTTGCATTCAAGGCTTATGTCTTCCTTTCGAAATACCTGGTTCCACCTTTGAACAGTGCACTTACTTATAATGCCTTCGCCCCAAACTTCGTTGGTATTTCCGGGCGTCTGGGCTACGTTCCAGCCGAGTTTGAACTCGTAAAAAACAATCATGCGAAAATAACCCTTTGACATCTAAGTAAAGACTGAATAATTTGCAAGTAACAAAATGTTGTAGACAATAGCAATTCCACTTGAACGCGGTTTTTTGTCGTTGAGCCGTAGCTCCATTTGCTGTCCTTTTGCACATACATACCTTATAAAGGGCATCCTTATTTCGTTAAAACGTCTTTATCTAGCAAAATGCCCTAGGGAATGATTACTATGGCGCGTAGAAATCATTGGAAATGCATAATAGTTAAGTTGTTTGTTTATTTATTTTATGTCACTTGATGCCACTATGTCTTGTCAACGATGCTACATCGTGTGTTCTTCACATTTTGCCTATTCAGCTGTAATTACTACAGGGTTTTAACGTGAAACTGACACCGCAACGATATGGTTCTTCCATAATTTGTGTTACTCGGATCTCAGACAGCTTTGTGGAAAGTATGTGTTGACGAAGTAAAAAATCCACTTAATGTAAATTATTATTTCGTTGACTACTTAATATATATCAAAATGAGCTGTTTCCCTTAATGAAAACTACTGTGAGTTATTTACCGAACTTTCTGGCTAATTGTGGCCGATAATTGGATAATAATTTATAAGATGGCATAACATATTAGCCTGCTTCATTAATTATGGCTATAAACTAGTTTAGGTGATAAAATTAAGACTATAAATTTATAGGGCGAAGGTGTGCAGTGGTTCAATTAAGTGGTGCAGTGCAGGGGAACCGGGGCACCTACTTCAGTCAGGGGAATTCTTTTATTTAAGGTCTCAACGGTTATTTATAATTGATATATTTATTTATAAAATAATATATTATAAATTATAAATATATATTTATTTATACTAGTCAGAATTTTTAGTATATGTAGATTCTATTCATTGCAGTAAGCAAAATAATGTTCATCATTCGAATTCGGATGGATAATATGGAAACTATAAGACTATTTTACGATATTCATCAACAATTCCTGAACGGCACTTTACAAAAAAAAAAAAAATTTTATGTAGTCGTAACTGTTTCTATTTAGCTTGAAATATTATTTATTTTTAATGTTTTGCTGAATGCACTTAGACTACATTTCTTTTAGATTATTTCTAGAAGGTAATATGTTATCAATTCTGCTTGTCTAAGTACTTATTACCTAGAATAATAACTAATTTTGATAGATTAACCTAATTAACCTGCAGCACTACGACCCGTGAACGAGTCTGGGGGTTCAGTACATGGCTGAGACTGTACTGTTTCATGGACAACGGTTCTGCAAGGAGGTGACTTGTCCTAGGTCATGCTCAACCGCCAGGTTTTTCCCCCTTATTATGGGTACCCTATTTTTATAATATTTTATAGAGGCTGGGTGAGCCCCAGGAGGGTCCTAAATCTTATATGATCCATCTCCGGCCGCAAACAGACTAAATAAAAGTAACTGCCCGCAGCGGGATTTGAACCAGGATTTCCAGCATGGCAACTCAGTGCTCAACCACTGAACTACTCCGATCCCTAATTTTGATAGATACTCATTTTTAAATAAAAGAAGGACGTCCTTTAAGTATATTTTAATATTATAACAACAATTATTTTAACAAAATCTGGAACATTTTTCTGATCGTAATACGATCCTAATTCATTTCTACCCTTTTTTTAACTGTATATATTTTTGCGTTTCATGATTTGCTCTTTTCTTATAACTAGGAAAAGCGCTCATTTAGATAGATCTCGAAGTTTCAATGAAATAAGGATACCGTTTAAGAAGATTTTTTATTAATTTTGAACTTATTTTCCACTAAGCTATCTGAGATCCAAGTTACACCTCTGTAGAAGATTAGTACAGAAGAACCTGATCTGGGTTTTTAATACTGACGAAGAAACGACACTCTTTATAATAATATAAAACATTCAAAAAGACTAACAAAGAAATGCAAAATAAATATGTTATACAACTATTATTTAAACGAAATCTGGAACATTTTTCTGAGAGTAATAAGACCCTAATAAGTTTCCAAGCTTCATTTAATACATTTCTTGAAGTTAATGATATCTACTTGCCTTATAAATAGGGAAAAGTGTTCATTTTGGTGGATATTGATCATTCAAAAAAGTAAGGAGGTGCTTTAGGTAGATTTGTAACTACTTTCCAGTAAGGTCTATGAGATCTATGTCACACAGAAGACTGGCTATAGAAGAACTAAATTCGAGTTACTAATAGTTATGAGGGAACATCAATACTTCCACAAAAAGACATTTTCTTTAGAATAATATTAAAAAAATAAGGAGGAGACTTGTACAAAATTATAACTATATGAATGATATTTGGGACTGGAGATTAACAAATAAAATTGAAGCACTAAACTATACGGGAAAAATAATTTCCCCTCATTTTTAAAGAGGGAATTTTCGTTTGGGGAAATTGTGTTGCAACTTCACCAACTAATTTTCATCGGTGAAAATACTAGGAATATCCAGATTTTAGATCGTTTCCAGAATAAAAAATCTATAAGACAGCATTATTACCTTTGGAAAGAGGGTACTGTAACGTCAATAATAAAAAAAACCAGATAATTTCCCGGTAAGTGAAGAAACAGCTCAAAGCGATAGAAGTATCAATTACTTACAAGTGGGATTTCTTTTTTTCTATAGCTGCCCCTGATTGAATAGTCCCCCCCCCCCCACCACAACTTTTCCTCTAATAAACACTTGGTCGTCTTCCTTCACTCTTCAAAGAATTTTCATTTCAACGTGTGCCCTATAATTGCTCTATTTATCCGTACTAAATGTCAATATTAATCAAAATAATAAAATCCAATACAGTTTTATAATTGAGCAATTTTATCTTTAGCTCTAAGCATGTAAAGCGCTGTGTTGCCATGCCGAAGGTCCCGGGTTCACATCCGGATGTGGCAGATTTTATTTAATCTGTTGAGTATTGGGACCCAGGACCCTATGATGGGACCCACCTAATGCTCAACCTACCTTACAACAATATAGGAGGAAATAGGAGAAAAACCTGAAGGATGAGCACAATCAAGGATAAATCACCTCCCTGCAAGACCGTTGTCCTAGAAACAATACAGGCTACTACGTACTAAACCAAATACCCTTCACTGGTTGTAATGGTACAGGATTCAGAAAAAAATCATAAATTATTATTATAAATCATTTATAGGATGATAGACAAATATAATGTATAATAAATTTCAATGTATGAGATCTTGTAGTAAGATCATACTCATTGAATTGTCGATTTCAAGGTAGTATCTATTCCATAATCATATATTACAGTTTACCTTTTTTTCTTAATAAACAATTTATGTCCAAAAACAGAAGAGCCTTCCCAAAGTACTGAACCCTAGTTTCTTCATGAATAGTAGTGTTACAAATTATTTTGTTTTTTTAAGTGAGTCATTTTTAAAATTGATAAATGTTAATAAATTCATTATTTATTATAATTAGTTGTTTAAAAATATATTTAATCGTAGCTATTATTACCATTACAACTCTTAAAGATTTGTTAATTAGTATTAATGCTTCTTTGGAATACTTTTTTTTTCTTCCTTTAAAGAAATATCGATAAGAAGAAATAAACTAAAACGTCGCTGGGAGGATAATATATATTTCCCACTTTTGTATTTTTATTGCTCATGATATTAATGCATTAGCAATTCCTAAGCCACATATTACGTCGAGATCTGAGCTGCGGTGCCTGCAGCGATTTCCCCATAAGCATTGAGCTGATAGATATTAAGATTTCATGATTTATAGCCATTTAAACGCGACTATAATTAAAGAGAGGTATTAAATAGCAATATGTTACTATGATAAGTAATTAAGCCTCATTGAAACCACCCTCTTCCCCAGGGGCGCTATGGATTTATGGATTGAGTTCTAAACTGCCCCCTGGAGTATAAACGCAGTACCTTATCTCAGTAACTTCAAACGGTGATAGTCTAAAACTTTTTTCTGCGTTCTAGGGCTATACTTTTTTTTTTATTCACCAGTATATCACAACTTTTATAAAAATATTCTAGGCCTTACGACTCGACGACTCGACCTTATGTCAAATAAACGTTGGAAAGAACTGCGATGAATTCAAGTAACATAATTTTGTTTGTTTGCAAACAAGAAGAACTTTAAAAGTCTCGGGTAAAAGTTAAAAGTATCCGGACTAAGCAGTTTCTAAGCCAACTATTGTACAAGAGTATGATTTGACCCTCATCACGCTCAACAGCCATTGATGGTACTCACATCATAGAGACTCTGTGAGCCCTAGGGAACATATGCAAATCCTACAGTCAATAATTATCCGCAACATCCGGTTTGAATACATTACAGCATCTGAGCTATCGCATTCCTCATTTCATATGATAATATTACAATTGTTGTGTTGTTTTATTATAACAATAATAACAACGTTTAGCGAACCTGAAGGCTCGATACCGATACCATTAATGAATCCTTACAAACTTCCGTCCACAGACTACAATCCAAACCTAAATCCAGTATTAACGGAATTCTTCTACCTGCATACCTGCATGTAATACCTACATACCAATGAATACCTATGAATAAATGAAATACCTGCATGTAAATCCACTTACATGACTATTTATTCACGAAATATTAAATTTAAAGATTAATATAACATCCTTATTTAAAATCCAAGACTAGAGATTAGAACTCGCAGCTGTCTACTAAAGCAACATCTGTCTACTAGAGCCTATGCACCTACAAGCAGACAAGCAGGTGGGTTCTAATTCTCCAGCTCCTCACAGTTGTACCAAATGACTTAATTTCAAAAAAATTTTAGTCATCAAAAATTCCAAATAATATTCCCTTAATGGACTTTAATAACAGGATTGCTAAAGAGAAACTCCAAAGAGGATTTATGAGAGTATTATTTATTTATATTTTATTTACTTAAAAAAAAAAAAACTTGTATCACTACAACCCAAGATTCAGTCCCTACAGCGAAACTCTTTTAAAAAAAAAAGAAAGAAAAACGAAAATAAAAAAAATCTGTAGCATTACATCCTTTGAAGGGCATTGGGTTCACACAAAGGCAAGTTTTCCCTCGATTATGGATAACAACTTCAAAGAGGCTGGGTTAGCCCCACGGGAGTCTGAAGGGTTCAAACACTGGGTTCACTCTTGGCGGTTTAGATAATATAAATATCTATCTAAGATGAATCTAATCCTGGGAACTTCAGCAGAGCAATTCAGCTCTCTACACTGAGATATTAATAGGACATAAATAAAATCTATTTTAATATAGAAGGGCAAACAATTAAAAGAGACATCAAATACTTGAGTGCTTACGTTTGAGCTATCGGGTGGTGGGATATTTCCTCTGGCTGCATTTTGAGGTTGGGATTCATTTGTCTTTTTTTTCCAAGAAATGATAGGGCATGATGAAATGATTAGAATGATTCCAATGGTATTATTCTACATATGTAATGAAGATCCCTGCTTTTAATTCATATGGCTTTTTAGTTGTTTTTTTTTCTAGTAATGTCTTAAAATCTACTTAATAATTTTAATATGCGTTATAATTAACCATTTGAGTAAATGTTGATGATAATTTGTGAACTTATAGAGGCCCTCATACTTTTCCCCCAGGATCAATAAAGATAAACTCCCTAAGCATTCTCAGGTTCGAAGCTTAGGCGTTGAAGAATACTGAAGAGGCTCATTCGGTTTCTTATGCGAGGCAGATTTCCCCGTCGGCGAGGAGCTCTCCCCTTCCTCTCCCAGGCATAGAGAGAAGTGGCTATAAAGGGACAGTCGTCTTCGGGATGGGATCCTGAGGGCTGTGGTTTTATAGACTGCTCGGCCCCAGCGCAAGTTGTCACGTAAGCCATTACAGTTTATCTCCTTCGAGGGCACACATCCGTCGTCTTCTAGGGGAAGTACCCGTCAATCCGGTTTTATCGTCCTTTTTTTTATCGTTTGATTGGTATTTAATGTAAGTGGAGGTCTGCGAATTAAGTTTACTTTACAGGGCATGCTTTGTTGCCTCTTTGATTGGACTTTTCTTCATTCGCATAGTTCTCACGAAATTGCAAAACTTATCATTGAATCGTTTTATATGAAATCTCCGTTTTCAAGGGGAAATTTAATAAGTAAAACAACTCAGTAATGAATCAAAAATATTAACCCACTTTATCTATACATTCCCCCCACTTTTTATCAAATTTTCAAATCCCAGGACTGAAAAATTCAACGTTTTGCGATGAAATGCGTTTTGACTTGGAATTATATTTATAAATGCTACTCTTAAGGAAGTAGTCCAAATTTCTGAATAGCTGGAAATCTTTTGCAGATAAGACTGGCGAATATGGTGGGAGTGGGAGAACTTCCTAACTCAGCACGTTTAGTTGTTTAACTGTCTGCTGAGGTCTAGCGATATCGTGTGAGAGTGTAGGTCCCTTCCGATTAAACAAGTTTTTGTTGCATTATGTCAATATCCCTGGTTTCACCTTTGGGTAGAAAGGAAAAATGAGTTTATCCTCCCATTGACCTTCGGTTTCGGCCAATGGCAAATGGTCCGTTCGCTAAAACCTTGCTAAAAGTAGTAATATTTTTAGCAGCTTGTCCTGCCAAGTTCAAATTTATACAAAAAATTGCTCGAAAATCAAGAGTAATGAACGTTCGAATGTAGTGATATTATAGCCATTCCATTGTAATTTAGAGAGCTAGGTGCCTAAATTAACCGTTCAAGTATGAAGGACAAATGTTGTTCCAATTAATTATAGGACATTTACAGCCAGATTTGACAACAAATAATCAGCAACGATTAAGAAAATTGTCTGGTTAATATTTGTGAAATTGCGCTCTAAGTATACATGGCGCAGTGTAAAACTTAAATAAGTTGCTCTGGGATTAAAAATAAAAGAGGAACAAAGCGAGCCAGAAAAATACCCCTGCAGATCGTTGAGGGAGATATAACGAGGTCAAGTGTGTGAGATAAGGTTTCCAGTTAAGCAAAAATGGCTACTATAGAGTATACCACAAGACTGGTCCTTATGTCCATAAAAGAGTATTGAAACTGCATGAAATAGCATGGGGGCGAAAGGCAAGAATCATTCATAAATAATTAAATTTTTTTGAGAAAAACAGTTTTATTGACGACCAAATTCATCCCTGAAAGAAAAAAATATCTGCAGCCCTGGTGAATAAGTGGTTAAGTCGAATTTTGTCCACACGAAGCGAAATCGTGTCATTGTGATAGGATTTAGCTTGAAATGGAGTTATAATAGAAGCAATACCTCCATTTCAAGCCAATTATACACTACGAGAATGGTATTTACTATTTTACTTCCATCAGAATAAAATTAACTCATTTGAGACATAATTCGACTAAATATTTAACACAAACAGACTGAATTCAAGCCCTTCACCACTGCTGAAGTAGATAGTTTAATAAAAATGTAAGTAAATTTTAATTTCTTACCTCGAATTTGTACTTATGGGATCCGAGCGAGGTCCTCTGCTTCTGCCAGAAGTTGTCAGGCTTGATGATATAGACGGCGTGGATGGCGGAGGCGAAGTGATCGTGCAAGACCTTGAGGATCGGTTTCACTGTGGTCCAAGTAGAGCCCGCACCTCTCATGTCGACAATTGCTGTGAACCCTATCTCCTTGCATTCATCCCTGCGAGAAAGAAGAAACATATCTTAGTATAGATATCGTAATATTAAAAAAGCTTCCTTATATAAAAGTAGTACGTAGGATGAGTAAAGAGGTAGATGAACTAATCAGATTCTTATCAACTGAATCGACTCTGAAAGATCACCTCCCGAGGCTCACCTAACACCTGAAAAGTGGGTACCGTTGGTTGGGAGGAAAACCTTGAACTTCGTCGTTGGCTTAGAAACCGTGCAATCTCTATCAATAACGTTTATGAATTCTGTATTTTAAGATGTGGATCTAGGTTTAAAAATTGTCTAATAATATAAAATTATTCAAAAAAGGATTAATAAAAAATTATAGTTATCTCAGAAAAAGTTGTATGACATGCAATATACCTCATGACGTCACTATGACCTAACTTAGTAAAGTAGCAGAAAGTTTATTGGCTGTAGTGTTTGATGCAATTAGGCTGGCAGCACCTGCCAAAGTCTACTTCCCATCACCTGAAAATTACCTTTTCTCTTCCCCTTTGATCTCCCATTACCTGAAGCTACTACGTTTAGTTTATTAATATTTATATCTTAGAGCTGAAAAATTCCTCATGTTTTTTTGTATTTAAAATCAGATTAAATAAGAATTGTAAAAATGTCTGATATATTTGTTTGACATACTAATTATTTTCACTCTCTGTCAACAAAATCTACTAGATAGACTGGGATTGAAAAAAATTAGAGAATTGGAAATTTCAAAAGAGTCATTATACATTGGAATAACTCAGAAATTTATTAAAAATGAAAATGTAAGATTCCATATTAAGACCAAGATTGTCAAGAACATATGACCACTTTCGGAAGAGTAGAAAAGAAGGATCGCCAAAGAGTGTGTAACGAAAGAATATTAATAATAAGATTCAGCAAACCTGAAGGCTCCTTTACCATGGTAGTAACCAATCTGAAGGCTCCTTTCACATGGTAGTAACCAATCTGAAGGCTCCTTTCACATGGTAGTAACCAATCTGAAGGCTCGTTACTACTCAGCTCAGACCAACAACGTTGCAAGCCCATCTTATAATCTTCGCGACGCACTCCAATAATATTAATCCAGTGCATTATTCGCATTTTCGCGTTATGTAGTCTCCAGTGGTCTCATCCTTTTCCGGACTCAATGATTTTACTAACACCTTAATAGTAACCAATCTGAAGGCTCCTTTACCATGGTAGTAACCAATCTGAAGGCTCCTTACCCATGGTAGTAACCAATCTGAAGGCTCCTTTACCATGGTAGTAACCAATCTGAAGGCTCCTTACCAATGGTAGTAACCAATCTGAAGGCTCCTTTCCCATGGTAGTAACCAATCTCTGTTTACAACCTCCCGTCTACGAACCACCACCACCCAAGCCCGGATCACAATTAAGGCAAGCCTCCTACTTATAACTAGGTCTACACCTCAGTCGTTTACAGTCGGCACACCGCTTATTAAGTTTTTAGGAATTCCTTCGTTGCTCAGCCCGACAACATTGCAAGCCCATCTCATAATCTTCGCGACACATTCCAATAATATTGATCCAGTGCATTATTCGCATTTTCGCTTTATGTAGTCTCCAGTGGTCTCATGCTTTTCCGGGCTCAATGATTTTACTAACACCTTATTTTTGAATAAGTCAAGACGTTGTTCATCCTTCAGCATTAAATGCCACGTTTCACATTCGAAAGATGAGTTGGAAGGATGATGGTTTTATAAATTCTGATTTTTAGATTTCGGGACAAAAGACGCGTGCTTAGTAATGTCGAGACCGAATAACAAGAATTTCCCTTTACTTCCACTGAATTATTTTTTCTAGTTATCAGGGGCCCAAAGTAATTAAACAACTTCTCTACATGTTCTTACTTATTCCCTCCTACACTATATCATCAAAATATTTGTCTTTACTGTTACTAACCATAACCATATTACTAACCAAATTTACTTCCAGCATTAATGAGATATTCCTGCATTCATCAACGTTTCTGTATTTATATTTTTCGCGTCTTCCTCCCAAAAGATGGAAGAAAAAGAATAATAAAACAGAAAACTAATTACTTGTTACGTATTTTCAAGTTTGTCTATTTATCTGCTATAATTATGTAAAATTAATGCATATAGGCGAAAACAGACTATATCATTGCTTTTTTTATAGATATACATTATTGATATACTTTTTCAGAGGACCGATGGCAATATTGCTATTATATGGAATATTGCAATATCTTCGAATATTGCCCTAAGGAAAGGAGGAAAAGAGGAAGACCCAGAAAAAGATGGTTGCGGGATGTGGAGGAGAGCATGCCAGCGAGAAGTCTAAGGGAAGGAGACTGGCTGGGTCGAGATCTGTGGCGAGACCTTTTAGAGACGAAAAACAACCAAGTTGTAAAAAATCGTTAGTAAAAAAAAACTTTATTGAATGATCGCAATCTGCCACTTGTGGGCTGTAAGTAATAGTTCTATCTAGGTATACAATCGTTCCATAAAAATTAACAAAAATAAAATAAATAAATGTAATAAAAATATATACACGCGTTATAAAAAAACAAAATAAAGTTAAATTCATACCATATTTACACTAGTATTGCTACCAAAGGTAATATTATCCTCGCGACAGGTTAAACCTTCTCCTCCCTAAGTGGGTGAAAGTTGGCTCAACTACTAATTAGGTATTAGGCCCACAATTAAGGTCCCTACTGGAGCGAGCCAGGATGACAGTTGATCCTTCAGAGACCGCTGTGGTTTCGATAAACAGTTCATATGCGGTATAATCCCTAGGTCTCTTAATCCCTCAGCTAACTTAGATCTGCTAACCATAAACGTTCACATTAGTTTATAAGGCTATACCAAGGCTTATTTATAGTTACAACTGTACTAAAAACAAGTGTGAGAATAGCGAAGTCGAGAACGGAAGGTAACTAAGCAGTTGCCTATGTCTGGTGCTGTTTGACATAGAAGAACATGACGAAGCAGAGGTTTGGATAGATGTATATTAACTTACAGGGGATGCTTTACAACAGATTATTAAGCTGGCGAAGAGGTGTGTCCTATAATCTCGAACATATGCTTAACTAAGTATCTAATGTAGGTTGTAGTGATTAGCAAAACAAGATTCTATTCCCATGATCACGGGTTCACATCCTGCCAGTTAACCGTTGGATTTTTTAAATGGAGTAAAAATTCTATCTTCCCTAAAATTTTAGAAACTCTACCCCTCAGTCCATCTGAGGGGACCAAAAATAACGTTCCTTATTTGCATTAGACGTATAAAAAAATGGTATCGTAAATTATTAGCCTATAGGCTGCTTACTGTTACTTATATATTTATAAATTGGTAAAATAAATATCTATATTTTTATTATTAAGTAGAATAAACAAATATTATCTTATCACAACTCTGTTTCTTTAACTCTTAACAAATTTCTATATTTAATGGAATAGACAAAACCAAATGATTGAACAGTATATAAATATTTATATCGACAAAATATCATCGATCATTCTCAATGTTATACGAGAAGAAGATGTAGAAAATAGTAGTGAATTCATAAAACAGGAAGAGGTGAGAACCTAGCTCTGTTCTGCCTGTCAACAATAACTTTCCCATGGTCCGGCAGCACACAGCTTTCTAGGGCTACCTAGTTCTAGCGAGCGAAACCCACTTTGGGTAAATATACAACTCCGAATATAAAAAATTGAGAAACACGTACATAACAATTTGTTACCTCATATTTCACAGATGAATGAGATAATGAAATTGATTTTAAGAAACTGTTAATAATAAAAAGATTTAAGTATAAAAAGATGACGATGGGATAAAATAGAAAAAAAAAATCATCTCTCCCGAATACTAACGGTTCTCGAGAGGGTGAATAAAATGGGTGCCGGAGCCATCATGCGGAAAAATAACCACTTTATCTAATAGCCTCTTCTTGAATTGTAAAATAGTTGGGAGGTACTTAGCGAACCAATTTCATACAGACGAGGGTAACGTCCTAACAGGCCCTAGCTGGAATGTCCCCGACCGTCCGCTCCCATAAGGGAGTCCATTTAAATGTATGACTTCTTGTCGACGCTTAGTCCAAGGTGTCGGCAACAGGGTAGGCCTTATTGCAGGTTATCCTGGTGGTGATGTGAGGAAGAACTAACTTAACTTACTTTTGGGACGATTTGCACGTTTAATGAATTAAAATGTACTAAGAAGAATATAACTTAAGCTATTATAATATTATATATAATATAATAGGAGTCACCTATGGTTGGCAGCACAGCAGGAGATCTTAAGGTTTTTAAAAGGGACTAACAAAGCCTTTATTGTGCCATCCTTCGAAAGAGATGTAAAACTGCGGTCCAAGGACTGTTAGGTGTCCGGTATTCGTTAATGATCCATACCCGAATAATACTTGGATAAGTGAAATTCAGGATTCCCACGGTAGCATCATCCGATAAGTATTGTAGGATAAAATGATTGCTACATAAATAAATAAAGAATGTATAACACACCTATTACAAGTTTAACAGCTCAGGTCCATAGAATACTGTACTTCAACAATGTAAAAAAATGAAATTCACTTTATGGTACCTTATTCCTTGTTAATTACCGTACTACAAATCGTCAACATTAAAGATTTAAGGAATAGAAACTTAAACTCTGTGCAAAAAAAATAAAAATTAAGTAGGCATTTTTGAGTTAAGTCTTCAGTAGCGATTATAATAGTTGAAGCTTTTCAATTCAGAAACGGCATATTTGATATTCCATTACCTTGATTTTACATGATGACTATTTTTTATATAACGACCTAACTTAAAATTTATATTATTTTAATTTTACAATATTTTAAAAATTCTCTAATGATTCATAAAAAAACTCAATATCATCATTCCAATAGGAATGTATGGCTTTAGCAATACCAAGATTTTTATTTATTTTTTTTTACTCTTCTGGTTTAATCTTGAAAGGATAAGGTACTTCCTAATACCTCAATAGAAAAATTAGGTTTATTAGGTTATGTCATTGTTCTTTTAAAGAAGAGATATGAATAATATATATTTTGCGACCCAGAAACCGGAATCCGAAGATCTTTTGTTCGCTTCGTTATCTGGCTAGGTCAGGTTTCATCGCAAAATAAGGGCCTGTTCTAAAAAAAAAGGAAATAAAATCTCTTGTTCCAATCGATGAACCAAATGGCCGAAATATCGGCCATCACGCCCCAGCAATTTACTCACGATTCATAAGTTTAAAGAAATCCAGAAAAATTAATAGGAAACGATTAAATTAAAAAAAAAAAAGAATTAGGGAAGCAGTAAACAGACCACTTAACATCCTGTACTCAGTTGAAACGAAAAAACTGAGTTGGTTTGGTCATGTTATGAGGATGGCGGACGAACGATGGCCTAAAAGGAGACTGAAACATGTACCATCGGAAAGGGGGAAGAGAGGTCGGCCAGAAAAGAGGTGGATGATAAATAGAGGAAATACTTATTATTCACCGCCAACTTCAATACAAATAGTACCATTACTGAAAAATGTTTATAAAAGGATCGGGTTTTTTTTGTTGTAAAAAAATTAGTAAGATATAAGATAGGATTAAAAATATGACATTAGAACTGCCAAACCTATACCAGTACAGCCCAAGGAGAGTATTGGATTTACATTGTAAAGACCCCATTGTTTCTAAACCAACTGTTATGCAGAGAGGTTTTTTGGACATGATCACACTCGGGACCAAAAATTATATATAAAAAACCACTACCACAACTACCCATTAAGGATCTTTGCTCAATGCTGTGCTGTTTCTATGTCAACGGTTGTGCAGGAAGACTGTGGAATCACATTCCACTCCCAGTTTTTTTACCAATTAAGAGTTCCCGATTTATAGGGTGTTAATCTCAGAAGGGTTTGTAGATGTCACAGCGTTTATCTCTGGATGTTAACAGATTAAATAATTTATCTACCACAGTCAGATTCGAGCCGGGAGCTTAACCTCAACACACGAGCTTTATACACGCTGAGTTAACCCGCACCTAACAGAACTCTCAAAAGAGTAATAATAATAATGAGGACAATAAGGATCTAGCCAAAGAAAAACAAGATGAGGATGTATGTAGTTTGTGTTTATTAAACAATACATAATCGCATGCTTGAAAATATCTTCCAGAATCTTAGTACCAATGTTCTAAAACGAGTGTGCCGACACAGATAACATATTTCTAAACAGGAGATGCGAAATCAATTCTGAAATCTAAGACATCCGTCATGGCTAACGGAACAGTGCGAAGTTTACTACCCTTCAACGGTGGAGATGCCTAAGTAATCCCTAATACAGAACATAATTTCAGACTAGGGTGGAAGCAACTTGGGCATAGTTGAAAGATTCCGAGAATGCCTTCATAACAGATAACATGGAATCTCTCAAAAACAATAACCCCAGATTACGAATGATGGAAGAAAACAAAAGCACCATACAGAAGTCAAAGACGCAAACTTCTTCAGATCTGAGCATAGGTTTAATAAGAACAACAAGACTAAGAAAATATATTAGAAGATTCCAAGGCTTCAAAAACAATTCATTCTTCAAGATGCCCATGGAAGTTAACGTTGTTTTACTGATGCCAGTCATTTTAGGGCTTGGTGGTAGAGTGCAGAGCTTCCTTATTGATTTTCCAATCCTTGCTGTGGCAGATAATTTATTTAATCTGTTAATAGCCAGGGATGGATCCGTTGGTAGGAGATCCCCCTGGGGCTCACCCAGTCTCTATAAAGTGGGCATCCTAAATAGGGGAAAGCCTGGAGTTTGAGCGTGATCTCGGGTAAATCACCACCTTAAAAAAGCGAAATCCTGGAAACAGTAGTCCCTACCATGTACTAAACCCAAGACTCTTCATAAGTGGCAGTAAGTGTTATAAGAGACAGGGATAAAATACCATTTTACCACTGTTTGGATTTATGGATGTTAAACAATGAAATACTTATGTAAGTGCGTATATATAAATACATATGTAAGTCTCAACAACATTTGACATGGTGATGGCAGTGAATTGTCTGGGATATTTTATGCTTCTGGGGGAAGGTTTTCTTCTTATTTTTCGAAATTATATTTCCTGACATTTTTATCTTGTCTATTTCTCATGCTTCAAAATACAAGAGTTTTCTGCGCCGCAGTCAATATATTTTGGAGCTTCAACTAATCGAGAGTGCAACTACAAATTATTATGAAAACATTGCTGATACAAACCATATTCCAATATTATTTTTATTTAATTATGAATATATATTTTATACTGTTAAGAAGATTTTAAACTGTTATATTTGGTATACTAAAAAAGACAAACATTAAGCAAACCAGAACTGGAAAAAATCCGTATGGGATAAGAATTAAAAAAAGACTGGAGAAGCGATAAGTATTGATCAAGTCCTACCACTGGTAGGCGACATGCAGACGGCACTGCAAGGCCGATCAAAGCAATGTGTGGAGGATGGAGATAAATGGCAAGTGTCAACTTTGTACGATAATTTATCAACTATTTCACGTTCTGCTATAAACCATGAAATTCAAATAAATAAAACAATTCTCACAACAACCGGAACAAACAACTTAATAAATAACGATAACACATGGTTATGAGAAGTGGCATGTCGTGTTAACGGGACAACGGGTAACGCCTTTAGGATATGACGTATTAAATATGGAGATTAATAATATACAATATACTTTATGAAGAAAATACGTTTACACTTCTTTATTTTTTTACATCCAACAGCATTTTCTTATTCTTATTATTTTTTTAAGTATACACTAAAACAATAATAAAAAACATAGCATGAAGAGTTATGAGTTCAGTAAATGGTAGAGACTGATACGTTTTCGGGAGAACGGTTGTGCAAGGAGATGATTTGTTTGAGATTACGCCCAATCGCCAGGTTTATTCCTCAATTTAGACTTCCTACCTTATAGAGGCTGGGTGAGGCCGAGGAGGGTCGGGAGATTTTACAGGGTCCATCTGTGGCTGTGAACTGATTGAATAATTTATTTGACACAGCCAGAAGATTTGAGATTTTCGATACGGATACTCAGCGCTCTTATACTAAGCCATCCCTCTCCCTCGCTAAGATCAAAAAAATAATGAATTTAGCCTAAAAATAACAGACACCAGTCAATAAAATAATTGCATAAGAACTGAGCTCTCAACACTTCGTATCCAACAGTATTCTCCTGAAATATTGCAGATTATTAGAAAATAATTTTTCAATTGCTGTCAAAACTTCAATCCCTTTTAAGCCTAAAAAAATACATGTGAAGGCACATAACCCACATATAAAGTAATAAAAAACTACTAAATTCTTCAATAGGGAAATGCTTACTTTATATATATATATATGCGTTTTTATTATATATTACGTATACACATGACTTACCTCGACCTCATGGGATATAAAGTGAGTAATCTTAGTACAGATAAAAACAAGTCGGTTGAGCGCGATCTCGACTAATTTTTATATTTTGATACATACGCACGAACTTTATTTTAATAAATCGGGGCTTATTAGGTTTTGCATCTACACTATAGACATCCAATCACTACATGGTAATAAAAATAAATTACAGCTTGTGAATAGTGAAAATAGAACTGCCAGAAGCGATTTACACCCTTTCTAACACACAATGAATTGACCGGACGAACAGACGCATACAAATTCAATTCGTTTTAATTTTCCCGAAGATATATAAACATTGGTAAAAACATTTCACGAACAAAAACAAAAAAAAACTATATAAAGAAGCGAAAATCTGACGAGAAGAAAATATCTAAATGGGAACATTTAGTTAATTCTTATTCCGATATTCTAAAAGAAGCAAATAAATAAAATTCATCCGAGTAAATTTTATAATAGATTCATTAGTCCTACATGAATGTTAAATTAATGGAGAACTTGAGAAACACAGATTTACGTTTACAATGTTGATTTAAACTTTGAAGTGTCAAATAAATGGGCTTTAAAAAAATCTACAACTGAGGGTTGGGTTTAGGACAGGGTAGAGACCGTACCGTTTCCAAGACAATGGTAGTGAAAGGAAGTGATTTGTCCGAGATCACGCTCAACTACCATTTTTTCCCTTCAATTAACAACTTTAAACAGGCTGGATGAGCCACAAAAGATAAAACAAATATTTATATAAAAGCCTGAGCGATGTAGGGTATAGAGCGCTGGGTCACGAGTTTGAGACTAGCTGCGGTCGGATATATTTCTATTCTGCTATAATTGTAGATCGATTATGCGAGATCTGGAAGCACATTAAACCTCAATAATAAGGGAAATGGGCGTATAATTATGATCTGAGGAAAATGACTTTCTTAAGCATGCGTTGACTCACAAGTAGTATAATCTCCAACATAATGCATCATGAAAGGAGTCTTGTTAAATGTTATGGTTTTACAGACGATTCTCTGTAAATTATTCAGTCTGTTCACAGCCATAGTTCAGCCATGGAGATCTGCGGACACTTCTTTGATTCACCTCTGTTCAAGCTAGACACAGTACAATCCCCGTGGATGTGCTGAAGAAATCAATACCATTCAGAGGTGGTAGTTGTACAGGTTTTATTTAAATATAAAAAAGAATATTATTTTGAAGTATTTTTTTAACTTGAGTAAAATCAATAATAGTTTAAATATAAAGCAGGAAAAAAGGGAGAACGTAAATTGAAATTTGATGGGGGGGGCGGGGATTTATAGTTGACCCTTAACCTGAACCTAATAACCTGTCATCTCCAACCTTGGGCTTATCCTATCCTCCACGTCCTTCATATTCTTCTCATGGCGGCTACTCCACTCAATCTTCTAACTCCTCGATTATAAGGTTAGTCCTTAAGGAAAAATATTTACAAACAGAGCAGTTAGTGAATATTTTTCCTTCATGACTATCCGGGACACATTAAGATTGGAAGATTGAGATAAAGAAGTAATGAAACCAATTAGAAGTTTTGAGAAATTATATCTTTTTTTTGGTACCTTTTTTAAAAAATATCATCCATCCAGTCAAAGAAAACCATACGATTAACTATAAACTATGTTATGTCTCGCTGTATGGAATAAACATATGCCACCCATATAGGAAAAAAAACAAAAACATGAATTATGGAACTTTGATATTACTAGGCAAATATAAGCATGTAAAAAAAAAACTGTTGAACATTTGCTACATAACACATAATTCATTCAAAAAAATTACTTAACTACTCATTAGAAAAACATCAACTTATTGTAAACAAACAATATTAAGAAAATTACAAATGATGTTTTTTAACTAACCATATCTTAACTGTAATTTTTAACAAATCATACTGAAACTCTACTGTCTACTAAAAAATCATAAGTCAAAAATCTTTATTTCTAATTTTTCAAAGTAAAACTTAGCATCTATAGCTCTTCAAAATCATTTATTTGACTTAGAAAAGTGGTTCTATAAATGGCAAATACGAATAAACGCCTCGAAATCGAGCCATATAACCTTCTCTCTACGCAAAGCTTCATGTCCAGCAGTCAAAATTGACAACGACGAAGTACCTTCCAAAAATTATGTACGTTATCTCGGACTATACTTGGACAAAAGACTTACATGGAACATACATACCAAATTAAAGAGACAAGAATTGACTAGACGGTACAAACAACTATCACATCTGCTGGACTACAGATCTTCACTTGACTTACGGAACAAACGACTTATCTATAATAGCATACTGAAACCTATTTGGACATATGGAGCAGAACTTTGGGGTTCAGCAAAAAAAGTCCACATACACAAGATTCAAACCGCACAGTCCAAAATTCTCAGAAAAATTGTTAATGCACCATGGTATATTTCGAATCACACCATACACAACGACATGAACATTCCCACTATAAAATCATATATTCATAACAAATACATGACATTCCACTCATCGACACAACATCACCCAAATCCACTCGTTCTTCCGCTTTCCTACTCCCTGTTACCTGGACTGGATAGGAAAAGATTAAAAAGAAATTGGCCAAGAGACCTACTCACCAATTGATATTTATATTTTTACTACATCATCATAAAGAAGTTCAAGTAGAAAATCAAGGTGAAAAACACTAGTATCAAATTTGCTGAATGCGCAATTGCGCAGGTGCAAATAAAAAAAATTAAATTATAAATAAATAAATAAATAATTGTTTTTAAAGAAGTTTTACAAATGCTTTATAAATATTCTAGTAGATAAAACGAAGGTTTTTGTGTAAAAATAGTTGGTGAAAGAAAAGTCATGAAAACCAAATTGTTTTCAGGAATCCGACAGATTCAAAGCTAAATGTTTTTCTAAAAGTTGATTCTGAAAAGTTTTCTCGAATCAATTGGAAACTAAACGTTTGAAGAATCGGAAAGTCAACTCACAATGCTGGAAAGAAGAGAAATATTGGCTTAGTTGAACTATCTAAAACTAAACTTTGAAAAGTCCGACGACTACAAAATGCACTCTTTAATCTAGACCAGAAGTTTGTTGCAGTCTAGACTCCCTAAACTTTTTTTTTCTATAAAGAATAGAAGATCCTTTGTTTCTTATACACCATTGAACTCCTTCAAGGAAGATTATAGACTAACCTAATTATTCTAAAGGAGTGTCGGTTTAAGCAAGAATCCTATTTATTAGGGCTTCTTAACAACACTTCTAGTTCTGTAAAACGTAAACCTTCATTTAATTAATTAGATTGAAGTGTAGATACTGTATAAAAATATTGAGATGGCTTGTAAAGTCGTTGAACTTGACAATGAACGATTTCTCGAATAATTGATAAGTTCTCATCTGACAGGATAACCTCAGAGGGTTAGACAGAAGTGTGAGTGGGATTCCGTGGATGGTAATCTACCTATATATATAGCATTGGTAAAATCGGCATCGAACCATCGGATTCGCTGTTTTTTTATTGTTATTATATTAATTAATTACCATTATTGCGATTTCAAAATCCTCAATAATAATGTAAATGAAACTCCTTAAATAGGGTATACATTTTCAATATTTTGCCTCATTTCACTTGAATTGTCCTTTTGTAGCCTGTACTGTTCACAAAGCTAAAGAGTTTGTATGTATGAACAAAAGCAGCAAAGTGGTCCGCCCAACCTTAATTTAAATAACAAAGGCAGGAGACACTAATTGTTATCTCCGCATACAGCGGAATAAAAATATATAACCTCGAAAGGCAAAAAGGCCAAGAAAGGAATTAAATTTATGTGGTTTATTTATCCGTGGATATTGTACCTAGAGTCAGTAAAAAAAATTATAGAAAATTATTTGAATGTGTCTTAGAAACCAACAATGCAATTCAAATCATTCTTTTCTTGTTAAATAGACCATCATAATTATATATTGCATAAACAATTTAGTAATATCAGTAAACATAAGGAAAAAAAGGAAGCAAAGATGACCCACCGTATATAACTGTACGTTCTGTAACAGTAGGAACTGCAGAAATAGTAAGCACAACATTTATTTTTTACAAATATTTCATAAAAAGTAATTGCCGAGTCACTCTGATCCTTAAAAATGTCAGCAATAAATGGTACGTATGACGATATATTGATCATTTGTATTTATAAGTAAATAAAAGGCTTTGCGAACCCGAAGGCTCGATGCCGATACCACCTACTTTGTTTACAAACCTCCGTCCACCCAAGCCAACCAGATCACTCTTAACGCAATACTCCCACCTACACCTCGGTCCACCCATCAGACGCTTCCCAGTCGGTACAGTGCCTATTAACATCTTGGGTATTCGTTCGTTGCTAAGCCCAGCAACTTACATGCCCATCTTAATATTCGCGACGCTTTCACCTGAATAACATTTACCGGATGCATGCTCCGCAATTCCGCGTTATGTAATCTCCTATGCTCCCCGGTGGTCTCATCCTTTTTTGGACCTTATATTCTACGTAATACCTGATCATTTGTATTTAAAAGATTATTTTATACTTTAGGCATCAATCCACATTCAAAGAATATGAAACCTTGAGAAACGAAGCTATTATAAAACAATTAAAAATAAAAACTAAAAATAGGAAATAATGTCATATCGAAAAATCGCCTGAATTCGAAATATCCTAGCTGCAGTTATTTTTTTCTTACCAAATTTTATTTAACAACAAACAAATGTAGCATATATAAATATACACCAAAATTTAATATACATAAACTTACAATAACAACCCATATTTGTATTTACTATTTAGATGTTCAAATGAAAATTTATAAGCTCTTATAAATTAATATTTATGCTCCAACATACGAGAATAAGTAATTTTATGAGCTATTATTCAGTAGAATTATATTTATTTATTTAGAAGTTAACTAAGGGGACCCTCTGCCGGGTGGCGAACCAACCACCATTGTTTTAAATTTTATCATTGTTCAAATCACACGATTTTGAACAATGCATATTTTTCATTTTTTCTCAAAACACTTAGCGTTCTTATTCAGTAAATTCAAAAATAAAGTTGTTACGGTACTTATTCCACAGGTTGCCTGCTTGGTTTGAAGCCCCATCAAGTGACGTCATGTTTTTGTTTATAGTATGCTTATTGATTATTTCAAGCCCAATCTCTGCAATATACTTAAAACATTACCTGAGTACAGGATTCCTTTTCTAGATCGGGGCGTTGTAATACACTGCCCGCACAACAAAGCAGAATTATAAATTAATAATAAATTTATTTGACCAGCTATACGTCTGAAACTTTTTTTAAATATATAATACAGGGAAATATTTATTATCTTTTAGGTAATTACATACGTCCGGCTAATTATAAATTATTATAATGCCAAATCCATTATCCAAATCCTTCCTGAAAGCAGATAGCAACTATTAAGTTGAGTGTATTCACAAGCTAGGGGATATTGATGAGGGTTGACGTGCGATCCACCCTTAAACTTTACCCTATTTCGCCCACCCTCCAACACCCCGAGTTGGAGGCCTAACAGAAAAGATGATCGATGCGGGAATCTATCGGAGGAGTACGGTTCCGGTATTTCATAATGAAATTTCTCTTGAGGCATGAAAATGATAGGGTTTCCATGACCTAAAATGGCCGAAATCGTCATCCAGGCATTTTTCATCAAAGACCCAGTAGGCTATTGTCCCCGTCTTGTTTTAATTGCTTAGCAAGTGTTTTTACTTTTTTTTTTAAACTCTCTCAATGAAGCAGTATGTTTCCTTGTGGACAGGTATAATTCTGATCAGAAATAAACTATAAATAAACTATAAACCACGTGAGTGAAATATCTTAGTGAGATATGTACTGATATACTAAGTGATATTATTTTACGAATTGGCCAACTAAGGATCGCCTAAAATATTCTACTTCATCTTCTCTACCTAGGTAAATTCTTAAAATAAAAAAAAGTATCGAGAATAATATCAGGTGGCCTTATATATATGGCAAGCAGAGTGGTTGAGCACTGAGTTTCCGTGTCGAAGGTCCTGGGGTCAAATCCCCACTGGAGATGGATCCAATAGGATCTAGGACCCTCCTGGGACTCACCCAGCCTCTATAAAGTGGGTACGCAAAATAAGGGGGGATCTGGCGGTTAAGCGTTATTCAAGAAAGAGTAAAATTTCTACCCTGTACTGAAGCCAAGACCCTTCATGGGTTGTAGCGGTACAAGTATTTTTTTGAAGCAAATAAAAGAGCTGCTGGATAGGCTAAAAATCAAGGATGAAGACTGCTTGGACAGAGAGCTTTTCGGGAAAAAACTAAAAGAAGTTGGGGTTCTTGCGGGAAGGAAGAAGAGACGAGGGAGAAAATGGAATAAGGAGGAGCTAGAGGAACAGTCCAGGAAGATGAGAGAGTATTGGAGTAGACGGAAGGCGGAGCGTGTGATGAAGAGTTGAGTGATATTCGCGTGGTCCTTGCTGGCCGATTCGTGGAAGAAAAAAAATCCTATTGGAGTAAACCAGATTAAAAAAGTGGGG
This sequence comes from Troilus luridus, assembly GCA_964056705.1. NCBI lineage: Eukaryota > Metazoa > Arthropoda > Insecta > Hemiptera > Pentatomidae > Troilus > Troilus luridus. Next base: position 109,935,771 of record OZ057413.1, on the reverse strand, counting down.
ATTATTTAAATTATAAAATAAAATAAAGGTATTATTTGAAATATATAAACTAAAACAATGGGATATGAGTAATACCAATAATGATGGAAACCCATGAAAATAAATTAACAAACAAAGTGAATAATAGGTAGGTATATTATCTAATTAATTATAAAGGAAGTAATACAAACTATTGGAAATGAAAGAAGGAAAGCAAAATATACGGGAAATCATAGAAATATTAAGTAAAGAGTACAATATATAAAATAAAATATTTAAAAAAATGCTATTGGAGAAAACAGATATATAAGACCTGCGCAATGCGGTTCGAATTTTCCGTTTTCAAATGAATAGTCCAACCCTATTTAAGAAATTATTTCTCCACCCGGACCATTTCTTCCCTCTAAAATAAAAACACCTAACTAATCGGTAAGGAAGAAAATGGTCCGTGTATAGGTCAGAAAATTCTCTTATAAAGAGAGACTAACTAATCGGTAAGTTAATTTAATTGTAATGTATTTCTACTTAATTGTTTTTTTTAAATACATAATTTTGTTTAAATTACAAACATGTTTATGAATCCTCTTAAATATTTAAGCTTGTTATATACTTAAATATTTCACTATAAAATAAGGTTTCACTATATATCTCTAGGTTATTGAGGATAAACGTTAGGAAAAAAAAATTAATTTCATACTCTTCAAGAAGAAATTTTCCGAGGAGGGGGATCTGTCCGATGAGAAGATAAGAAGGGGTAGAATGTTTTTAACGGAAGAACGAGCACTCTTTCACCTAAAGGATGGAATTGTACTGGCCAAGAAGCAAAGAGAGGGGGGTTATAATTGAGAAAATTATGAAAGTTTTATAATCGTAACTCTTGGATGGTTGAAACAAAGAGGATGGATGGTTGAAACTAACAAAGAAAATTGTAAAGAAAAAATATTGCATTTAACCATTGGCTACATAAAACAATTATACAGTAGTGATGAATCAGAGTACAGAGAGCAAAACAATAGATAATAAAAAAAAATTGGGAATGATATATGTGTATTCAAAATATACCAATATTATAATATTGATCACTGATTATAATATAAATATATTTCACTATTTAAACATTGAGTTTTTATATCACAAGTATTTATTTACTTAACTAGTATTTGTAACCAAAATTCAGGCAATATCAGAATCGAAAACTATATATGCAAACAATACAGCACATCTCATGTTTACATTCTAAAATGTCACATAAAAAAATACAGTACCTCACTCCAAGACATCACCAAACATAGATGTCTTAAGATGACTTGTTGTACTAGATTGTTAAGAACCTATGAAGTCATAGAAAACCTAACATGACCGATACCGAAATAACAAAAAACCTTTCTTCATTAAACTTTATTAAAAGTAATTCAATAATATTAGACCAGAAATAATCTTCTTATTTAAATCACTGTGTGTTACGTCCATTCATGTAATTAACTGTTTAGTCTTTTCTTATACCTAATTCAATCGATACCTTTCCTCAAGGTAGTATCCTTGGCCCAATCCTTTATACAGTATAAACTGACATCCCAACTCATCCTAATACTATCCTTACCACGTATGCTGATGATACATGTGTATTATCAGTCAACACCAATCCAGTTATTGTATCCCAGAGCCTCCAATCCCATATCCCTGATCTTGAAGAATGGTGTCAAAACTGGATAATTAAAATAAATTCTCAAAAATCGCATCAAATAAATTTTACCTCACGTCGTAAACCAATGACTTCCTGCACTTCAGTATCCTTTAATAATATCCCACCTATGCCTGTAGAACAGATCCGATACTTAGGGCTGCATCTTGACAAAGGATTAACCTGGAATCATCATTCCAGACTGAAAATACACGAAACCGCTCGACGTTTCAGGCTACTACAACACTTACTAGACAAACGCTCTAAGCTCCCAATTAATTACAAAAGACTCATCTACATGACCATCATACGACCTATTTGGACTTACGGAGTAGAGCTTTGGGGCTCCACTAAGCCATCGAATCGTTAAGAATAAAGTCATCCATAATGACCTTAACGTCCCATTTGTTGCTGATTTGGCCCGAACCCGCTATCTATCGTTTCATAACAAACTTCATTCCCACTCAAACCCTCTAGTTTCAAACCTAGCTTCCTCTTCAATTCCCGATAATCCTCCGAGGCGTCTGAAAAGAAGATGGCTCCGTGACCTTCTTAGTTGAACTTGTGATTTGAGTACTACCAGTGGGTAGTTTCTCTACTTGTCATTTTCACATGTCATTATGTATCGCTTATCCTATTTACTTGACGTATTATTGTAATACAGTTGTAAATATCAATAAATAAATAAAATAAAATAAAAAATCGATATCTTAAGTGTAAATTGATTATTTTTTCATTTATGTTTCCATCGTACTTTACTTCAACTATGATTAATATAAATTATACTTTGACTTCCTACCCTGTAGTTCGGTAACAATAATACTCAAAACTATTAATAATCAGAAAAATTATGATATTAATTCGGTTTAGAGGACCCGAAATTTCGATGTCAATATCACCATCCGTTGTTCAAAAACCTTGGTTCTCAGATTACCGCCCAAATGCAAATGTATATCACCCTAAACGCAATTCTTTGCACACACGCGTCGTTGTACCCTTCGGATAATAACCAAAAAAATATTATAGGCCGAAAGTCCTGGGTTTAAATCCCGCTGCTTGGCAGGCTTTGATTTAATCTGTTAGCAGCTGGAGATGGATCTTATGGGATCTAGGACCTTCTGGACCCGTTGTCTTTAAAACAGTACCGTCTCTACCACGTACTGAACCCAAGACCCTTCATGGGGTGTAGTGGAGGTGGTGTATCATCAATATTACACTATAATACAACTGCAGCTTAACGAGTATAAACAAGATATAACACCATCTTTTTACAAATACTAAAAAATAAACGGTTAGGATACCTGAAACTGTCACTACATACGAATAAATACTCTTATTGTGAGAGGGAATTGTAATTTCCTTGGCGTTGGAACTGGTGTTCGTGACAGTGGCATATACATACCATGTTTATTCTCGCGAGGGAATATCATCGCTTGCTTTTAGCAAAAGTGGATCTGGGAGTTGTGTGCAAGTGAGAGCGATTATATGTTTGTTCAGACATCTCTCTTCCTCCCTCCCTCAAGTCGGCGAAGGAACCCTTTGAAGAGTGGCAAGTCAACAAGGAGTGTTCTGGAGATAACGTTAAAAAAGTGAAAGAGTATCACTATGTAGGGTGTTTACATAAGCTGGATAAATAACAGCAAAATGGACTCAAATATTATATTAAAACAAATCATTTTGGATATGAAATAGAAATAATTTAAAAAACCTGTACTACTAGAAACCGTCTTGGGTTCAGTAAATGATAGGCGTTTTCCCCGCACTTTTTAGGCTGAGTGAGCACCAGAAAGTACCCAGATCCCCTACGGTTGATTCTTGTTTGTTAACAGAAAAAATAATTCATCTTATAGAGCTGATCTCAAATTCTGATCATAATCAAACCCGCGTATCAAGCTACCACGCTCAAGTATTAAAAGGCTATCTGATATTGAATAGAAATCCAGTACTAAGCAACTTTACATAAATCGTTTTGGCACGTTTTATTATTTTTTTACATTTCTAGCTAGTTTGAAAAGAGAGATGATAAGGTTGATAAACGCTCAATCACCAAAATTTTACCTAAATTGAGGATACCCATTTTATGGAGTGTGTCACAGAAGGGTCTGATGACTTTCATCGCCGAACCGTAATATAATACACTAAATAATTTGAGGGAATAGGCTTAAAAGAAATAAGTGCAAATTTTCCTCCAAGAAAAATAATTCTAGATAAACTGTACCATTCATCAAAAATCCATTCATTATATTTCTATATTCAGTAATGATTTATTAGTTATATTGTTATATAACAGAGGGGGCCAACCTGCGGCTCGCTAGCCACATGCGACTCTTTGAAGGATTATTTGTGGCTCTCGATAAATGTCCCCGAGTCCCCTTTCATTTTTGTGCTATTATATTTTAAAAAATCATTATCGTCCGGTATTTGTTTCAAAATGTTTTTTAAATCACTGGCAACAAATATGAAAGACTAAGTGCAACGTTGTAACAAACTTCATTTCCGTCCAAGTTAAGAATGATATGACTCTTTGAAAACTGCGCAAACGAACATAAACAGTTGCATAATCGTCCGTAATCAACCGACTCCAGACCGATTTTGAATTTGTAAACTTTTATTACAATGGACAGTTGACATTGTGCTCTGGAGGAAACAATTTGTATCATTCTTGCTAAGGATATAATTTGTAATCTTGAATTATTGTTAAGTTAACTAAATTTGTGTCGTGGTATGTAACACGTGTTGTTATTGATTTAACAAAACAAAACTTGTATTTTCTAAATTCCTTTATTTATTTACAATTCTTTTAAAAATATGTCGACAGAGAACGAAAATAAAAAAAGAAAATACGAGCAAGAAACTAGAAATTTTAATAATGAGTGTGAGGAGAAATTCTTTTTCATTGACAATGACGGAAAAGCGTTATGTGTTATTTGTTATTCTACGGTCAACAATTATAAAGCTAACAATTAACGCCGACATTATAACCCAAAAAGCATCTGGAGAATTAAAATTAATATTGAAATGCAAGAAGATCAAGCTCTACAATTAAAATATAAGTCGACAACGATTACTGAATTTTGGAAATTTGTACCAGAATCGAAGTATCCTGAACTAAAAAAGGCTGCTTGTCGAATTATTTCAATATTCGGAACAACGTACTCAAGTAAATCATTTTATTCCACATTAAAATTCATGAAATCCAAGCAACGATCAGTATTAGCTAACCAGCATCTGAAAGACTTACCGTTAAGTGTTGTCATCAATTATTCACCAAGATTTAAAGAATTAACAGGAGAAGTGAATTAAATATTTTTAATTTTTAATATTTAAATACAATACACATACTTTGAACTTTTATTTTATGTTTTCAATAAATATAATTTCTGTAAAAAAAAAAAATTGTATTAATGCCTTTTCTGCATAGCTTTTAAATACGTATTTAATTGCGGCTCGCGAAAAATTTCAGATTTTGAAAAATGGCTCGGACTATTAACGAACTTGGCCGGCCACCTCTGTTATATAACATTAGCAGCACCAAAGGGTACATCGAATCTACAAACCAAACTCAAGATTTTAAATAAATTTCAAGGTAATTACTAAATAATAGAAAAAAAAATATGGTGTAACTAAGTTTTCTCATCCTTAATAAAATTTGAGTGGGGGAGCTGGGTAGCTCACTGTTAGAGTGTTCAAATCCGGCAAATAATTTATTTAATATGTTAACAACCTGGGATGGACTGTGTGGGATCTGGAGAACCTCTTGGGGCTCACCCAGCCTCTATAAAGTGGGTACCCTAAATTGGGGGGAAATCTAGCGGTTGAGTGTGATACAGGACAAATCATTTGGCTGCTCAACCATTGACCTAGAAACAGTACAGTCTCTATCATGTACTGAAACCGAGAACAAGGGAAGTACTAGTACAGTTTTTTTTTATGTTATAGCGTATTAAATTAGCAAATAATAGAACAAATAATCGTGAAGATATATTTAAAAAATTAGGAACGTTAAAAAGAATTCATGAATAATGAATTTATTATGATCAGATATAAAAGAAAAAAAATTAACATAATAAATAATACGAAAGAGAAAGTGAAATTCTGCATAATACGAAGACAACCAATAGGGGTTGATTAGGCAAAGTCCAGATTAGGAGAGAGCCCTTGAGAGCTTGTGAAGTCCTTTCTTCTAAGTTGGCCCCGGGCTTAACAACCCTTCTAGGGAAAAAACATTTGAGGGCCTAGGACTCTTTCTCCGGGACAAAATGGACTCCTCTTTGTCCTCAATGGAACCCTACAACCGGAATACCACTATTCATCCCTTAAAATCTTTCTCATTCATGTTTTTTATTTATATTAACGACCAGTACTAGGGTTACTATAATTATATAAAAATTGAAACAAGGTTCAAATAAAGTGAGCTTCTAAAATAATGATAAGACCAACTCTTTCAATTTTTTTTAGAGGTTTAATCCTTTTTAAAGAGAAAAGAGGAAGGATAAAAGTGAGTTAGGTAAAAGCGAGAGTAAAGCATTATCGAAATAAATTTTACACTTTATTATTTTGTAATAAATTTTATATTTATTAATTTGTAAAAATATATAAATAAAATTATATAATAATTGATTAGGGGCATTTTGTGAAAGCTTTTGAAGAATTGAGCAAGCGATAGCATAACTGCAAGAGCTGTTCTCGAAAGATTTACATTGATAATTCACTATAGTATTACCTTAAAATTGTACTAGATATCATATAGGAGGTATCATGGCAACCATATGTTCCTTCGGAGGATACGTAAAATGGCGAACCTGAGCCAGTGCGATATCAAATATTCATTAAAGATCCATACCCTGACTCCCACAGTAGCATCGTCTAATTAGTCACAGTGCCATATAGTTACGTGATTACATTAATAAATAACCAAACAAGATCATTTGAATCCCTTATAGTATAGTACATACTAGTACATTATAGAATAGTACTTTATATCATCTGATACAACACAATATTAACAACTTGAAATACGAAAAAACGGGAATCCAGGGTTTAGCTGGAAAGAATAAATCTCCACATCAGAGGAGAAGTTGTCTTTAGTTATCTGGACACGGATATATCTACATCCACGGTGAATAAGTGGTTAAGTCGGATTATGTCCAGAGTGTAAACTGCTTTCAGATAACCGGAATCGTATCATTCTCGTAGTTGTTGGCTTTAAATGGAGTTGTAATATAAGCAATAACTCCTTTTCAATCACATGCCTTACTTAGCCCCTTATTAACAACAAAAATACCTCAATTCCACTTATTTAAGAAATTCATTTTGGAGAAAATTAGACAACCACTTATTCACAGGGGCTGTAGATATATACTACAACTAAGAATGAACGTGTGGTTTCAATCAGATGGTTGTCCTACACATTACAGAAGAGGTTTATCCCAATCAATGTGATGGCCGTGCAGGAACAGTGGCTTGGCCTACACGCTCTCCAGACCTGACACACTGGATATGTTTGTTTGGCATGGCATTAAACAAAAATTCTATACAAGGCCGGTCAGTAACCTTAATTCTTTAAGACGAAGGACAATTGAATCTTGTAAAACAATATTCCATCCATATATCCACTGCCGTTTAACCACTGCTGTTGTCGAAGAAAGATCCCGAGCCTGTCTTAATGCTCACGGAAATCACTTTGAACAACATTTAATTTGAATGTTACGTTTACATTTGATGAATAATGTAGCTGGACAAAAAAAAACAACAACATATTGAAATGTTTAATTCATATAAGCCTGTTGTCTAAACCAATGCGACTTCTGCTACTTAAATGGAATAGGATGTGCTGCAGTATTCAAGACACTTTTAATTGCAAAAAGCCTAACTAAAGAGTGCGAGGAGAGAGGTCTCATTTCATCGACTATGTAGGCGAATCCTCTCAGGCACAATTATGCGGCAAAGTTTATAGCGAATCCTCACTTCATGCAATAAACATTCCCAGCTATAAATTAAACATTTTAAGGCCTATAAAACCAACATCCGAACAACGAACAATGCACTGAAATTTCTCAAGTACCTTCAACAACAATAATAATAATAATAGGCTCTTCACTTAACTTCCGGTTCAAGTTTGAGCAGAGTATAACTTCAACAGAAGTAGGGCCACAAATATTTTAAAGGTTTTCAGAAAATAATATATAAGTTTAGGTGTTTTTTTTTAAACACGTTTTATATTTCATATATAAGTAAAAGAAGGTTATAGTATACAACTCAAGTTTTTGTAGAAATTGTAGGTTTAAATTGCTATGGAATATTCCAGGCGTTAAAAAGCGTTGATAGATTTAATGGGATCGGTTGAGATAGAATATAATAGACTAACTTCTTTGATATTTATTTCTTTTATAACCATTATATGTGTGACGGTATAGTTCAAACAATTGCCCATTTCCTTACTAATCGCACACATTAAACGAATATCTTCAGAGGTACCAATGAATTCACAACTTTGTGATCTTGTGGTAAATAAGCATAATTTCCTTATTTATAAGTAAGCAAGTTAGTAAAGTACTTATTCAAACTTATCATACTATATATATGTTATAGTTTTTAATGATAGTAATTGTCAGTCATATCTAATTAAATCAAGAAATTACTATTAGTCTGCTCTTACAATGAAAGTGTTATAGACAGTTTCCATTTATCATTAACAACGATAATTTATTGCTAGGCATTTATATTTTTTTTATTCTCTTTATTTCCAGATCGGCTATTCCTCATGGTTTTTTTAATAATGAAATTTTAAGATTTAACACTTAGTGAAAGTGTGGGTTTCGTCTCATGCAAGAGACACCCCTAACTGTACATTATCAGATTATTTACAGAGAAGATGTAAATATATAATAGCGTTTTTTCATATAAAAGAATAATAGTAGTTTGAAAACATGTAAATAAGTAAACAAAATTAAAATTAATGTAATAATAAACAGAACTATAGTACTATAAAACGGAAAACTGAAAGAAAACAGGATTATATTACATTTTGTTAAAACGATTGGTGAGAAACGTTATCTATTGAGATCACATCAGAATATCTTTCAAGAGTCTTGGTTTTAGTCTTGGGGATGAAATAGGTTCGCCTATGTTGAATGCTACAGCTCCTTGGACTGCTGGTAATCCGGTCTTAAATCTGCTGTAACGTTTTTTAATAAATTCATCAATCGACTCTAGGTTTAGCTCTCGGTGAAGTTGACTGTTTCGTACAAACCAAGGCGCGTTTACTGCGATCCGTAGGATTTTATTTTGAAAAGTTTGCAATTTTTTTTTCTTTGTTGTAGACACTGCACCCCACACTTCACAACCGTACATTAGTAGAGGTCTAATTATGGTTTTATAAATTAATAAGGCTGTTTCTGGTTTTAATCTGGATTTTCTATTAATTATGGGATAAAGTAGAGCTAGTCTTGCGTAGGCCTGTGTTAATTTTGTGTTGATATGCTGGTTCCAGGTAAGGCGACGATCTAAATAAATTCCGAGATATTTTACAGCTTCTTTATTCCACGGGAGGTTGCTGCCATTGAGCACTAGCTCAGGTGGGTCTGAAGGGCGTCTAAGGGTGAAAATTTTTGCGCAGCATTTTTGAACGTTAAGGTCAAATTTCCATTTTAAAAAGTATTGTTGCAACTCATTTAGATGACTTTGAAGTGTGTTCCTGGCAATTATTATGTCATCACTCTGCGAGAATACTGCTGTGTCGTCAGCGAACATAGTTATGGAGGTAAGTGGAGACTGTGTGATGTCATGAACATAAAAGTTGAAGAGGATCGGAGAGAGAACTGAGCTCTGTGGGGTACCGCCATTGATTGGTCTAATGGTTGAATTAGTGTTGTTAATTTTAACTGTATATGATCGATTGTTCAGAAACGAGCATATGATGTCGTGAAGGAATTTTGGAGTATTTGATTTTTTGAGTTTGTAGAGGAGACCGGTGTGCCAAACTTTATCAAATGCTTGTTTAAAGTCTAGGAATGCAACTAGCGTGTGTTTTTTCATTTCAAATCCGTTGACTATGAACTCTGATAATCTTGATAATTGGTGTGATGTAGAATGGTTGAGTTGAAAACCAAACTGAAAGTTTGGGATAATGTCTATAGATTGAAGATAAGTAGAGAGGCGCATTTTAATAACTGATGGGGCGGTAGCTGCTTAATTCTTTGGCATTTTTGCCAGGTTTGTTTATAACCACCATTTCTGCTCTCTTCCAAGTATCAGGAAAATATCCTAACCTTAAAAAGCTGTTGAAAATTGCTGTTATCAGAGCAACAGCTTTCCTGGGTAACTTTTTTATTGCAATTGCTGGTATCAAGTCGTGTCCGGGACTTTTCCTAATTTTGAGCTTCCTAATTAGTGACTGGATTTCTTTAGGAGTGGTGAATTCCACCGGCAGTTGTACTGTTGGTAGAGGTGACCGTAAAAACTCTTCGATTTCAACGTCTGACCGCACTCTATCGGATTGTGAATTTGAAAATGTTAGCTGGATCGGCAAAGGCTTCGGCTTTATCCAAGTCGCTGGTGATATACCCTCCGTTAATTACTAGACTAGGGATATTTCCTTTTTTATTTAAAAGGCGTTTTGTAGCTTTCCATAATGATTGGTCTCTTGGGTCCAGGTTGGAAACATAGTTTTTGTACTTGGATATCGTGAATTCCTCTAACTCCTTTTTTACGGCCCGTTTTAGAAAGTTCCATTTACTTTTGTCTTGAGGATTCCTGGTTTGCATCCATCTCCTCCTTGTTTTATTTTTTCCCTTTATTTTAAGAAGAATGGAACTAGGCACACTGCTTGTGAGAGTTATCCTTTTCGTACGAAATGTTCTTGTGGTTGACTGCTTTAAGCATTCAGCTATGGTTTGCTGCAGTTTGTTTATGCTTTCATCGATTTCTTGTGGGCTTGCGAAATGATTTTTGGGACAAACATTATGGTAAATCAGGTGTTTATAGGTATCCCAGTCGATTACTCCTTTAATAAGAGAGTTTCGAGTAGGAGTTTGTTGAATTTCGGTGCTGAAATGAATTAAGACGGGGATATGGTCAGAGTTAAGAGCGGATAATGTTTGAACTGTTATCGGTAGATTGATATTTTTAGTTAACATTAAGTCTAGGATATCGGGTGAACAACCTCTTCTGTAAAATGTTGGTTCACTCGGAGCGATAATATGGATATTTTGCCTGGAGCAGATGTCTAGCAATTTGTTTCCGCTCGAATTCGTTTTCCGGCACCCCCAGTAAATATGTTTGCTATTCATATCACCAATTACTATTGTTTGTATATTTGGTTTAAATAACTCGAGAATTTCTTCTTCTCTGATGTTTTTGTTAGGTGGCTTGTAAACAGCTGTGACAATGGTACCAGGAGATGTATCTAAACAAATTGAAATGGCTTCAATATTAGACACATCACAAATAACATTTTCTGAAAATCTGATGTTGTTTTTTACTATGAGAGCCACACCGCCGGAGGCGGTTGCACTGTCTCGGTCGTTCCGAAGAGTTTTGTAGCCAGGTATGTTAAATTTTTCAGTTCGGCAAAGATGAGTTTCGGAAATGCATGCTATCTCGACAGAGTTTGTTTCTAGAAATATTTTGAATTCAGTTTTTTGAGAGGAAATACCATAAGCATTCCAGTTTAAAATTATTAATTTTCTTAATTCAGTAGCCATAAATGCGTAGAGAGCGTAGTCTTGATAAACGATGACAAAAATGCAAATAAAAATAATGATAATAGCTGGTCTTGTAGGAATTAGTAACATTAGATAGATTGTTGTTAACTTTACGGCCCATTTGTAAATAACGTGGTAACAAGGGAACTTAACTGGCTAATTATTTGTGAAAAGTAAGGTTTTATCGCCTCTATAATAATGTTCATGATTTTTGATAAAACGTTTTCAGTGCTGTTACTTTCTATGTTAGTTTCTTGAACATTTTTTTGATCAGGCGTTAGGACGGAAGAATATTTCAAATTTGGTGTAGTTCTCCTGGCTGGCTTGCGGTTATCAACAGTTTCAGTGTTATTCATATTTTCGACTGGAGGTGAGTTAATTATTTTTTTTTAAATATTTTGATAATAGGAGCAACCTTTATAATTGGCAGCATGCCCTTGGTTACAATTAACACAGTAAGGTTTGTCTGTGAATTTTAACGGGCATTTAGAAAAATGGTGGTTTTCCTTACATTTAATACACCTAGGTTCTAAATGACAGTAATTTTTTGTGTGACCATATCTTTGACAGTTAGTACACATGGGTATATCTTGATTTTTATGTTTTGGTTCTACAGATATTATAGCTGAAAAAAGATTAGTCATATTAAAAATATCTTTGGCCTTTTCATTATTAATTAGCGAGACGGAGCAGAGAGGTGTGGGTTTTTTTTTCCTTATTAAGAATTCGCGCAACATGTAGAACATCTAAATGTTTAGATTTTAATTCTGCTTTTAGTTCTTCTTCTGTTATAGAATATGGGACTTTTCTAATAACTACATTAAGAGCTTTATTTTTTTCCACTGAATAAGTATGATATTCAATTTTTTCACTATCATAATATTTAGTTACTCTCCGGAAATCTTCGATAGATGAAAGCATAATTTTAGTGTCTTTACCGACTAATTTTGTAGTGAAAGGGTTTAAACATAGTGCATTTAGGTCCTTTAACAATGCTTGATAGTTATTTGCATTATGTAAATAAATTGGCGGAATTATCGCTGTAACAGGCTTAACTGTATTGTTACGGGTATCAGTAACCGTGTTTGTGTTTGAAGTAGGATTATTTCGATCTTCAAGATTGATTTCTTTTAATAATTGAAATTTGTTACTTACAGTTGTAGGTGACATTTCTAGATAATATTTACCAATTTTTTTAGCTGGGGATAGATTTAGTGGAGAGCCTTCGAAATTACGTTTCTTTGAGGTAGAATCGTCCATAAACTCGTCATCTGGTTTAGAAGCATCGGTCTCAGAAAAGGATTGCGAAACACCTACCTCATCGTCCCTCATCATTAATTATGTTCCATTACACATAATTGAAAAATAAATAAATAAAATAAACAAAATATAGTTATGAAGAGTTAGTAAAATGTACTTAGTTCTTCACGTCACAGTATAACCGCACTCTATCAAAGTCAGAGGCCAACTGCATTTATATCAAATAATTTATCTGTCACAGCCAGATTCGAACCAGAAATCTTCAGCAGAGTAACTCAGTGTTCTACACACTAGTCTATACCTCATTTTTTACTCTAAACTTTTTTTACTTATACCTAGTTTAATAATGCAAGTGTTAAAAATAATATTTGTCTCAATTAGCTTATTGTATGTAACTACCATGCACGTAATTCATCACTATCTTAAATTCAATTATTTAAAATGGATTATTCTTTTTCTTTTTTTTTTCTATACCTCTACAACCCATGAAGGGTCTTAGGTTCGGTACAAAGAAAACTGTACTGTTTCTTGGACAATTATTGTGCAGTGAGATGATTTGTCCATTGTCATGGTCAACTGTCACGATATTCCCTCAGTTAAGGGGAACTCACTTTATAGAGGCTGGATGAGCCCCGGGAGTGTCTCCAGATTCCACAGGGTCCACCCCCGGCTGTAGAGAGGTTTGAGCCAATAAATAACAGTATTAAATGATGACGCTGGCCGAAAAACTGCACTAAAAAAAAATCCCAAATATAAACGAACCTTTGAACATCTCAAAAACACGTTTCCCTCTCAAATAAATCCACGAGGACGACAAGCCATTTGCTACACAAAGTGGAAAAAAGTGCCCGGGGGGGGGGGGGGAGCTAAACGTTAAAAAGACCAGAGGGCAATTAGGATTAAGGAATTAGGACAGGATAAGGGCGATCCACCTGAGCACTCCCACGGCTGGTTGGGCTAACCTTCACAACCGTTATCCCTCCACCTAAATTTATTTAATAGAATCCTCAACAAAGGGTTAGGGAGCTTTAATCAAAAGGGTTTCTTGCCTTTGATCACCCGAGCTTCGCCTTCCTCTTTATCCGTTAGCTTTTCATTGCTTTTCCTTTTTCCCGATATCCTGCATTTGATGTATATTTTTTCCCTACAATAATTATCATCATTATGAGGAATTTCAAAGAAAACAGTAAAGGCTAAATATGCAGATAAAAGGCAAAAAACTATTTAAGTATTTAGGAGAAATCATCAGCAGAAATCGGACGGGGTAGCAATGGAGGAGAAGTGTCTGAAATTATAATAAAAAAAATCAGCCCACAAAAGCAAAGTAAAAAAAAAAAAAATACACTACAATGCTATATTGAAAAAAAAACCCTGTACCACTAAGGGCCAGGGAGGGTTCAGAACGTGGTCGAGACACTACGTGCCCCATGGACAACAGTGCAGGGAGTTGAATTGTCCTAGATCACCCTCAACCGTCAGGTTTCCCCCTAATTAAGGGTAACCGTATTACAGAGGCTGGTTGGAGGCGCAGGAGTAATAAATAAATTACTTAACACAGCCAGATCTGGCATGGCAACTCAGCGATGGTGTAGCAAGGCCAGAAAATGTCATACAGTTCCATGTTTGGCATGAAAAAAACCAATCCCTCAAGCCTGTGAAAGCTCTTGAAGATCGAAAGACGAACATTAAGAAGAGCTTATGGGCCGAGAATATTACAAAAGGACCAATGATTGAGATCGAGTAAAGAAATATACGAAAGAACAGACGAAACAAATATGAGGGGAAAAAACCGACTAATTTTCTACGGGCACGGGGTCAGGATGGATCCGACAAGGTTGAATAGGCGAGTATACAACCTGAATACTCAGATTGGAACAGATAAGGTTTCTTGAAAATAAACTATTATTTATAAAGAAGAATGATCAAATCACTAACACAGATGATTCATAACAAGGCATACCTAAAATATATAAAAAGCAGTTTATAGTGACATCTCCATTCAAAACCCATGTTTAATAACCCAAATGGTATTTAAGTAAAAGTTAATTTATAATTTAAACGTATTCCGAGTGAATTGACAGTTGGAAAGATATTAATATTATAAGAAAATACAACTAATTATTATTATTTAATAGTTTAATACTTCTTAAATACACTACGCCATGATTTATGTAATATGATTGAAGGAATAAGATTAATTTTATTGCGGGAGTAAAATGGCCTCAACACTTGTGGAGCGGGTTCCATTAGCCGATTGATTCACCAATCTTGGAAGCGGGTGCTTTATAAAAGCATTATTCTACAAAACCTTTAAGCGTTGTCTTAAACGGCTTATATATTAGGACTGGATAAATCATCAGTTAGTAAATAACAGGAGAACTCCAGTAGAGCTGCTTTCTAATTCCTTATTGGTGACCATTGGAAAATTAACTATTAAATATTTATTATTAAACAGAGTCAATAGAAAATAATTATTGTTATAGAAAAGGGGTTGCAAGCTAATAACTTTACCAAGAAGGGACCGAGGCGAGAGTGGGTGGATACCACATATATTAAAGGTATTAAAGCAGAGACGGATAATATTATTATATTTTTAGCTATACTTACAAAATATATTATCTTCTTCATTTCCTCGCTTATCCGGAAATATATAAATTATATTTTACGAAACACCATCTCGATCATAGTTAGTCGACACACCCCCTTTTCGTGTCTATGACACATAAATCCATAAACAGTTATATAGAAATATAGTTCCCTATGCTATGGGAAGGTAAGAGTAATAGTGTAGAGAAAGACGATTAATCTAGCCACGCAACACAACACATACACCGTGCCGGTCTGGGAATAAAACATTTTTTCTTCTGTTTTTCTCAAGAGTAATTAAAACTGGATCTATTATTTCTATCAGTAAAATTTATAATCGATTTAATATTCCAATAACAGCACAACAAAATGGTGCTTTGAAATAACAAAGTTTATTTAATCTTATTATTTATTACTAATAATTTAATTAGGTATTTATTAAATAGTAGAGGAGATAATATGTAACAACGGAACAGATAGAGCATCCGTGGAAGAAAGAATAGCCAAACTGGAAAGATTGAACTTTGCCACTTGTTACATGTATAGCAAGAAAAATATGTCCTCCAATGCAGACGATCTAGCGCTGCTAGCAGAAACAGAAGAGGACGCTATAAAACAGATTTACACCCTGAAAGAAATAGCTGAGAAAACGGGACTTCAGATTTCGTATGAAAAGGCAGAGGTTATGACAACGGATGCCAGCTTTAGCAAGGAAATGTTACACACAAAATATGGGCAAATAAAAGTCACGAAAGAGTTAAATTACCTAGGAGAGATAATATGTAACAACGGAACAGATAGGGCATCCGTGGAAGAAAGAATAGCCAAACTGGAAAGACTGAACTTCGCCACTTGTAACACGTATAGCAAGATAAAGTTGTCCTCCAATGCAAAAATAAGACACTACTGTATAGTAGTAAGACCAGTAATACTGTATGGTATGGAAACAGTCAGCCTTCCAAGTCTGTAGAAGGTCCTGAAGATTGAGAGAAAAATTCTGAGGAGGATATATGGACCCAAACTAACACAAGAGGGGTATAGGGGAAAATCCAATGAAGAAATATACAAACATTTGGAAGATCTTGAAACAGTCATCAGGACCAGGAGACTGAGGTTCTACGGCCAAATGGTAAGAATGAACAATAAGAGGCTGAACAAAAAAATCGTTGATAAAGTATTAAGCTACAAGGGTATAGTTGGATATGTGAAGCAAATAAAAGAGGAGCTGGATAGGTTAAAAATCAAGGATACAGACTGCTTGGACAGAGAGCTTTTCGGGAAAAAACTAAATGAAGTTGGGGTTTTTGCGGGAATGAAGAAGAGACGAGGGAGAAAATGGTCTAAGGAGGAGCGAGAGGAACAGTCCAGGAAGATGAGAGAGTATTGGAGTAGACGGAAGGCGGAGAGTGTGAAGAAGATTTGAGTGATATTCCCGTGGTCCTTGCTGGCCGATTCGTGGAAAAAAAACAAATTTATAAACTCAAATTATGCAAGTACAGAACTTTGATTGATCTTCGGTGTTGGTGAACTGCTGGTTAGATAAAGTAATTTTCTCTTACATAATAAATAAAAAAAAACATACTTCGTGTTCTAAAAAAATAGATAAGTTGTTTGTTAATTTAATGTCACATTATGCTGCTACTGCATCGAACCACAGTGGGACCCCTGAATTTTGCATATCCAGGTATAATTATAACATATTACAGGTATAAGAAAGCGATTTTTAGCCAGTACCTGACATCGCACAGGTTCGGGGCCGCCATTGTACATCCCCTCTCAAGAAAGGCATATCCAAGATTTTTTAGAACCTAAAAAAAATGCTAGAACCACCTGCTGGCCCTTGATATTGTGCATAGAAGGTCGTTATTTTAACCACTAAACCACAAGAGACCCAATAGCTCTATTTTCTCGAGTTCTAGTACTTCAACATAAAGTACATTATTTTTTATAATCGTCATACCAGATCCCATTAAAATTCGCATTGATTAAAACTACGAAAGAAATGAATAATCTACTTAAGGACAAAAAAAAAGAAAAACATTTTAGTATGAGAATAAATTAATGAAAATAAAGATTAAGGATTTAGAAATACAAAACAGCGTAAGAATTTAGAAAACTGTAACATAATGTCACTAAGAGTAACGGAAATTGACCGGAAATCCATAAACTATATTTTTATGTAAATTAAATATAAATATTTAAAAAAATTCAAGTAGATCGGTGAGTTTGAGTTGTAAGGCAAATTAGGAATACAGATGTGAACTATAACATTATAGAAACAAGCTCAATTATTTATTTATAGATAACAATTTATTTAATTACGTTATTTCATTTATATATTTCAAATCGGTAGTTAATTAAAAGTTGTGAGATAATCAAAATATAAAAAGTTTAAAAAAAGAAAAATCTCGACAGAATATTAAAATATTAGTATTTCTTATTCGTGGAGCAAACCGTAGGTAGGAAGCCATTTAGCCAAGAAAGGGCAAGCAACTGGCCTGAAAATGATTCCAGAATCTATTTCGGAATTCTGCGACGACCAAATCTCAACTCCCCATCGACGTCACGTCCGCATTTAGCCAATTCCCTCCAAGATTGGGACTCATAAGCCTCTTAAGTTATTTCAGGAAATAAAATTGATTTGGAAGAAAGGGGGCCGAAAACCTTTTTGTAGTTTCCGGTTTACCCCTAACATAAAGTAAGAAAGCTATTCGAAGGGAGTAAATGGAATCCAGTTGATTGTTTACATCAATGGTTCAATTGTTGATACTACATAGTCTAAATAGTGTTTGTATCCTTGTATAGATATGCAAACAAACACTACCTACATACATAGATTATATTCCATAAAATATCTTGTGAAATCATCTTGTAGAGTGAACCGATCAGGGCTCTACCTGTTCTATCACCATTCTCAGGATATTTCAATATTTTTCATATATAATACATAATTACCTACAGCGTCCACATATAAAAATATAGTTTTACATATCGTTTGTATGCTGTTTATTCACTTAAGGTCACTTTGTGATGCTATGGCTAATCGGTCTATGATACAGTAGAGTCTCGGGAGACCACTATTCGGGCCGAGAACCCGCGATCATGGATATAGTATATTGTTGTGGTAAACACTAGACCCGGTTCTTGGACATTGTAGTACACTAAAATCTCTTCTTAAGTACGACCATGCCCTATTTTCTAAAGTTATATAAACATAATTGCTTTATACATGTATGAACATTATTATATATACATTTGAATTTCTCATGTATATTGTAACTAATATTTCAAGACATCTATCAATAATAAACTATTTAAGTTGCTTCATATTATAATATTTAAATAAAAATTATTATGGGGATAAAATGATCAAAGTATAAAATTAATCAACTCAACCCATTTATAACAGACCACTCGGAAAAGAAGAATTAAGACTTTGTAAGGCCGAAGAGTGGAATAGAGATCGAGATTATTGAACAGGATGATCGAGAAACACTTTCTGTGTGGATTAAAGCTTTCAGAGCTTCCTCCGTCTACTCTTCAAAATAAATTTATTCTTTGAATAAGTAACAAAACTTATTTATTATCTACTCCAAAAGAATACTAACGTAAAGGGGTTGTAAGAGGTTTTATACATTTTATAGATAGCAAGTACTCTCTTTGTCCATTTGGCGTAGAGAATTATACTAGGCTTGCTAAGTGATAACTATCTCACCTGGTCTTCTACGTTGTAGTACGGTTCCTGCCTCACGGTAAGATGCATGTGCATACCTAGGAACCTTACATAAATTATAATTACATAAGGTACATTACATGTGCATGCCTTTAAGAGATATCTTTATACAAACGGCAACTGCTTTACGTGGTTGCCTCGACCCCACATCAGATCCCTAACATGTCCCCCGAACATCATCATCAGAGACGGATAAAGGCCAGTGGGGTTGAGATTACCACGATTAATTTCTCTGTTCATTTTGCTCTCGATATCCAACACCCGTGACTCGTTTTCTCCTCGCTACGGTTTCCAGTAATTGGAGTTCGTCATTATGGCCTCAACGTTCGATGATGAACCTGTTTTTTTTTTTGTTGTTTTTTTATCAAATGACAAAATAATAAATTTAAAAACAATTACTAAGAACTTTATTAAATAGAGATTTATAGTGCATCATTCGTATCATTTTTTATTCCAACCTATAGGAAAGGAGTTGAGGAAAAATGAAGGAAAGCATGTTTCGCACACGATAAACGTAAATGAAACAATAGCATTGTAAATGTAGGTAGATTTGTTAGCTTTGAAAACGACCGAATGAGAACAAAGTCTACGGGGAAATATCAGTGATAACTTACACATGGTTAGTTATATGATTACAACATATTTTAACCTTTTAAAACATATTTTGATTTTCTAAACACTACACTATTTTTCATAAAACACGTAATTTTATTTATTAAATTTTTCTAAAAGGAGTCCATATATGGATATCGAAAAACATTAATCTATACTTCAATCACTACAATACATTAACAAGATATTTATGTAAAATAAAGTCATGGAAAAGTAACAACACGTTTTGGTCTTAACCATGCCCTATGTTTATTTCATTGCTTTTCTGAAGAATATATTCTTTTTTTACAGAATTTCAGCGGATCCTAGAATTTAAAGTTAGACTTTCTTTTTGACATAATGACAATTCTCACCTTCTAACTGGATGAGTTATTAAGTTAGCGAAAACTTATAACTTTAAGCCAGATAATATAAAAGAAAATGCCAGGTAAATTTTTAATACCACGCACTGAACCAAGGTTGCAAGGTTTTATTTATTATTTAAAGTAATTTTTTTTTATTTATCAGGAAATTGTTGACTGAATATATTTTGAGAAATGTGAAAAATGTGGCTGTTTTCATTATTGCATCGGAGATAAGTCGATGCGTCGCACTCTACAGCTACAAAATACTGAGAAATGAAACAAACGGGCATACACGATCAGTAATACTGTCAGTATCCCCTACGTATCTCCTACGTCGGTTTGAACTTAGGAATAAAGGAGTGAACCACTCATCAATACCCTACAGTACATCAGTATTGCCCTTACACGGTCAGTATTACTGACAGTATCTGACTATACTGTCAGTAATACTGATCGTGTATGGGCCGCTAAAGATGTTATATACACAGAAATGATAGGAATACCAGACAAGAAATACAATGAATAAAAAGTTAAATTGATGAGAAATGTTAATCTTTCCCTCGTGTTCGCCCTATATGAAGTCTTCGTAAGACAGTAGAGGTCTTACCGTAGGTCTTCTAAATGATGGTCGGGCTTCATAGAAACTTCTGGGCTCTCTATATCCTTCCATTCTGCAGGCACGTGACATGACCGTGCCTACAGAATGGAAGGATATATATAACACTGTCTTTGTATGAACTAAATTATATAGCATTTGTGAAAAAATCAATTTTTGAAATTTAAGAGTTATCATTTGACCCTACACGCCTTAACAACGATTGACTGTTGTGGTAATAATGTATATAAAAGTATTTATGGAATACCAATTAATATCCTTACACTTAAGGACGGCTAAGGATAAGCGAAGTGCCTATCGTACCATGGTTTACCTATTTTGAGCACTTAATAGTGTTAACACGGATTATGTCATCGAACCATTAGTTATTTAGCAGTAAATACTAACCATCAAGAAGCACCAAAAAGCTGAATAATCAACAGCGCGATTTTCAAAGATTAAGAGTCTATTTTTTCTTCCAGTATTTTTTCTGTTCCAGATGAAGAAAGGACATGAAAAGAAAAACAGGGGGATTAAGGCTGAAGGATTTTGCTCCTTAAAAGGCAAACAATAAGAGGGAACACTCGGCTGTGAAAATATTTCTACAGCGACCAAGATGGGACTGAATAATAAATGGTTTTCTTTTCCTGATTGATGGGGAGTTTCATCAGAAAAGGTGGAATAACAAATTTGTCTTCGTCCTCAGCCCCTTTTATAATTCAATCAGAGCGTTTTAACAATGCAAAAAGTCGAATTATTCATTAAACTCCTAACAAGAATAATAGATCGGATTTTTCAATAAGTATTATTTTTCACTTATTCTACACCAAACCTTTTCATATAAAGTGTCTAACAATAATTAACAATGAACCATGTATAAATTTATCATAACAGTCTTCTATGCCGAAGCTCGCTGGTTCGCAGCCCTTAGAAAATCCTTAGATATGCCTGCTTTCTTTAGGAGGGGGCGTAAAATGGCAGTCCTGAACCTTACCAGTGTTTAAAGATCCTTAAAGATTTTATTTCAACCTGGATAGGCAAAATTGCGGACAACCACTGTAACATCAAATCGTCCGATTAGCCACGAACGCATAAAAAGATGTTGAATAAATAAACAAATACAACCAATATATAAATACATATTATAGTTGTCCTTGGAATCTACATCAATTTCCACTGATGATGGCCGCACCATCGGTACATAATAAGTTCTGCTTATTGGTGTGGATTGAATACATCCTCGACCGTTTTCTAAATTACTCATAATATTTTTAATAGGAAGTGATTAGATATTTTCCAAAGCAATCCATCCTTCAGAAATATCTAATATTATTCACAGATTACCTTCTCGCCAAGCTCCTGGACAGGACCTCATCACGACCCTAAAGCATCTTCTCAGAAAAGCTATTTTATTCCTACATGTATAATTCTGTACTCCGTACTACATATTTTCCCAACCTCTGGAACTTATCCGTGTGAAAATGATACCTAACCTAAAAAAAAAAAACGGAATACCCTTCCTCTCACCGTCCTATCTCACTTTTACCATGTATTGGTAAAATCCTGGAAAAGCTCATCCTGAAACGATTATACATCATCCTGGAAGCATACCACATTAGCAACTAGGAGCCGAACATTATACCAGATCACCAGTTTTTATTCCGAATATACCACTCCACTATCCAGAAATGCTATAGTGTGGTGTACGTTGTTTCCTGTGCATTGAAATGTAGATTATATTGTTCGGCAGTATTTCTTGACGTGAAGCAGGCTTTTGACCGAGTCTGGCACCCAGGATTGCCTTACAAACTCCGCCAATTCCTACCTCCTACATATTTTCTCATTATTTTTTTCTCCTATCTCACTAACAGGTCGTTCAAAGTCATCCCGCTTTTCTCAATCTGCTGGCGTTCCTCAAGGCAGCATCCTCAAGGCCCAATCCTCTACACAGTTTATACAGCTGACATCCCAGCTATGATAAAATGTTTAGTCCAGTAAAAGAAATATTTTTTAGTAATAACATAAAATAAAAATCATTCTAGGTCAGAATATTCTACAGCAGATAATTTTAGAACTTAAACTAAGAACAATGGGACTTTACAGATCTTTGTAACTATTGATGAGCGTGATGAATTTCATTCCCATTCCTGTTGTTTTGTTTTCGTTTTTATTCACTGTGAATAAAGTTGTATTGGACCATAAAAATGTTACTATTATCTACAAAAAACAACAACCTAAAACATTACAATCCATGGAGGTCCTTGGGTTCAGTGCATGGCAGAGACTGCACTATTTCTGGGACCACAGTCGTGCAGGGAGGTGATTTGTTCAAGATTACACTCAACTACTAAGTTTTTCCCCCAATTATGGATACCTCTTTATAGAGGCTGGATGCGTCCTTGAAGGGTCTAGTCTGCAGATGCCATAGGGTCCATCCTTGTCTGTTAACAGATCTAATAATTTTTCTGCTACACCAGGATTTGAATTCGAGACACTCAGCATAGCAACTCAGGAACCTACGCACAGAATTACCCCACTCTCACGACCTATCAAATGTCACTTTTTTTCAACAGATTGTGACCCATTCTAAAAGTGGATTCCATAAGTATGTGTAGTGAAAATTTTTAAATAAATAAACAAAATCGTGAATTAAATTATCAATTAACTAATTAAATTGAATAAATTTATTATTTCTGGTATGGTAAGAAAAAAGAATGGGGAAAATCCTATTATTTTGTTGCTTAGGTATTATACTCGTTTAAAGTACCTGTTATTTAGTTCAGGTAAAATTGCTTTTTTTTTTTCTTTTTTTTTTTAAAACCATTGGGAGAGGCAGAAACTTTTAATGGGTAAACTTTTTTACCTATTGGGACCTGAAACTCAATAAAAAAAAAATACAAATTGATAGATTCCATTGCAATTGTTTATTTTTTCCAATTTTCAAGTCGTTAAAAAAAATGATCTATACAGAAAAACAAAATAAAAGAATATCTGAAATTTCACGTTACAGTTTCCTATGCAGAATTATTTTATGGGTTTGAGATTGATAAGAATCAGGCACGTTATCATTTGGGATTTCAAGTGTATATAATGTGAAATGTAATTTAAATAACTCGTTGGAAGAAATAGAAACAGGGACCTCGTTTTAATATTTTTCAACTACAAGGCGAAAGTGGTAAAGAAAAATCGTTTGAGGATACGTACCAGAGATTTTAATACGTAGCAACAATTATAAAAAGCTAAGAGAACACGAAAGCTCAATGGTAATATATTAACAATTGCTATCTACAAATATTCCTTCACCAATTACCGCCCAAACACAAATCTATAAAATCATTAAATTAACGCAAACCTAATTAATGGTCTACCTTTCCGACATTTACTGGTTTTGGGCTTATTAACTTATTATAAGTTCGCTTGCTACTAAAACCATCTAAATAGTCACGGTGCTATCTCTTCAATTGTATGCACGATCTGCGATTCGTTATTGCGAAACAACCTAAATTCTCCAGCAGACTCATTTTTTTTCTAATACTTTAAGACGTTCATAGTTCCACCTTTGACACTGTTTATAAGAATGATAATTCATGAACTCGGCGAATCTTCGAACGAACAAGTAGCGAATCAGCGAATCTTCGAACGAACAAGTGGCGAATCTTCTCGGCTACAGTCGAATCCATATTAACCTACGGATATGAGGCATGGTCAATGAACACTCGCATTTATGCCAAACTTCGGACTGTGGAAATGGATTTTCGGAGGTGTCTCCAAATGACAAAGCATGAGTTTGAAATGAACTTGTTAGGCACCGAAGAACGTCACTGAAGGAATCGGGAAACGACGGTCGAGGTGGTATAGACACTGCAGGAGAATGCCAGAAGAGTATTGGCCGAACGGAGGGATATAGGACAGCCATATCGCGTAGAGAGCATAGACGAAGGCGACTCAGAACCACATGGATGTAAAGGAGTCTATGAAGAGATGGACTGTCGAGGTGTACAGGAGGGAGACTGGGGTAAGCTAAGCTCTAACGGGATCCCACTAAGGGTATCGGCAGAAGAAGGAGAAGCACATCATATCTTTCCTTTGACAGTATTTTGATTTCTTCACTATTTTTTTTAGTTACTGTAGACACTTAAATTTCTCGACATCTTCATTCAATACTTAAACTTTTTTACTCCTATATCAATGTCAGCAAAATCACCTCCGTGTTTTGCTACTAACTATAATCCAAAATAATTAATGATAGAAGTTTTTAAGTAATTAAAAAAAAGTTGAATTAGGATCTTTCTTTGCCTTTAGTTGGACGTCTAAATCTGTAAATTAGAAACAAACCTTCGAGTACAGTGGTTCTTTCAGAAGAAAACGTTACTAGCAAGAAGAGATGGAGGAGATGCGGGGGATCATCGGCACACTAATTGCTCGCAGGCCTTTAGCAATTAGCGCAATTAACCAAGATGTGACTAAACGAGTATACTTAGCTCTTAGTCAGGCCTCCTCTCTTCTCGTAGTAGTGGCTCTTCAATCATAAGATCATGTTACCACCAAGGGAAAACCTTTCGTAAGATTTCTAAACCGTTTATTTAAAGCAGAGTAAGTAGTAAATTTTAAAAGCCATGCATTAATTAAATTAAAATGGTGGATAAAAGGAGCTGAGGAAAGTGTACACGGCCATGGTCTGAGAGGAAGATATAAAATCCAGAAGGAAATGAAAAAGGCAAATAAAAGAATATTTTGGTTCAAGGAAACCTCAATCGGAGGAAATCCTTAATATAAAAAATTAAATCACTTACCGAAAGTTGTTGGTTGTAAATATGCAATATTCTTTTCTAATTATTTTTTTTAGATAAATAAACCTGTATCGACATAACCCACAAAATCTTGGATTAAATAAGTAGTGGACACTGGACTGATTCTAAGCCAACCGTTGCGCAGGGAAGTGATAAACAATGATAAATTATAGGAGAGCTCCAGAATTCACGGATAGTAACAGACTGAATAATCTATTCTACCGCTATCGTGAATTCAAACTAGGGACGTAATGGTCAGTAACTTAGAGCTCTACACACTGTGCTACTCCCTTCCAAACCGACTGGGAAGCGTCTGAGGGGTAGACCGAGGCGTAGGTGGGAGGATGCGTAAAGAATGATATGTTGGGTTTGTGTTTGGGTGGTACTCCTTGGACGGAGGTTTGTAAACATAGACTGGTAGTATCGAAATCGAGCCTTCGGGTTCGTCAAGCCTTAATTTATTTATTTACTTGAGTTTATTTTAAGAAATGAAACCATAAACAAGATATTACGGCTCACACAAGCTATTTCTTATTACCATGGTTGAATATTTAGGTACAACTCCAAACTTTAAAATGTTTTTAAAAATATAAATTTATAGTTTTTTTCTGCTATTTAGAATAGATCAAAAGAAATTACCCCCGCGCTCAACCAATTTCTAAGAAACAGTAAAGACCAGAAAAATACTGAATTATTTTTTAAACATAGGATTGCAATACATAATATTTCAATCCCCATAAAGAGTACATCGCTGCTTCAACTGACTCCTTTGCCATTCAATTTTAATACCATCAAGAGGCCATAGATGTTATACATATTTTAAAAAATCTCAGCCAAGAGTGAACATAAATTAAACAAATTCAGGAAAGCAGATTTGAGAGGTTAAGATCATAACTGGAAAATGAAATTCATGCTTTAAGTAAATAATAGAACTTGCCATCCTTCGCTCCTCTCCTAAAATGTTCCCTGTATACTTAATGAGGTTCTTTCTAACCCTCCTTTGTTAGGGTATTAAGCCTACAACATCTTAGGGGGTTTAAAAAAAACTGTTTAAAAAAAGTGTAGTTAAAAATATATGAATAAAAATTACTTCAGATATGATTTTTCAATCATTTGACATTTTGAGTAATATCTATATTCTACGAGATGAGATATAAATAATTTCCGGGTAATAACCACAATAATATATATTACAAATATATTACATATATTACAATATATTACAATATATTAAAATATATTACACTGACGAAAATGCAGAGGGCATCCAAAGTTAAATAATTGTTGTTTGTTCATTTAACGTCACTTTATGGTGCTATGGCTAATCGGCCGATCCCACATTGGGAACTCTAAATTTTGTCTATCCAGGTTTAATTAGGGTAGGGATTTTTAACGGATACCTGACATCGTACTGGCTCGGGCCCCCCGTTTAACGTCCCTTACGATGGACGGCGTTACTAAGGATTTTACTCCCATTAAAAAAAAAACGGCCACCTGCCGGGCTGCAACCTATAGAACAACCTATCTTGGGCATCAATATGTTAATCAATAAACCTAAATAGACCTTTTAAAATTATCTTTCATTTAGATTAGCACAGTATTAACCTCTCTATACATAAAAGAAAAACCTGTACCACTACAACCCGTGAACGGGTCTGGGGTCAGTACATGGTAGAGACAGTACTGTTTCATGGACAATGGTTTTGCAAGGAGGTGACTTGTCCTAGGTCACGCTCAACCGCTTCTTCCCCCTTATTTTGGGTACCATATTTTTATAATATTTTATAGAGGCTGGGTGAGCCCCAGGAGTGTCCTAGATCCTAGACCTAGGCCCTCTCTATACATACTTTAGGTAAAATAAAACATTATACGTGCATAGTTAGAGTGGTCCATGGACAAGACTTCAAGCAAGTTTAATCATATATAAACTTGGAGCCTGATTTCATAAACTGACAAAGCAAGCAGAAACCTAACAGAAAATCATTTTTAAAAAATCAGTCAAAATCGTGCTCCAGAAAGAGAAATGGCCCAATCTTTTTTGTTTGTTTAATAAGGATACTATTAAGGTAAATAACCATTAAATACTGCTCAGCAATCAATTATGTTAACCATGTTAATCAGGTTAATTAAAGCAGACAATTATTTCCCTACCTAGTAGCGTAAATTATTAATTATCTTTTAAGTTGTCAAACGAACCGAAGAACATTTACGCCTTGTTTTTCCCTACTTGTTATTCCTTCTTGCCATTTCCTCTGTTTGATCATCAGACGAAACCTATATTATGTAGAAAGTGGGTGGTGACATTTCATCTCACCAGATAATATAGATAGAAATAAATCCAAGAACATATTACATCATCTATACACACAGAAATGCAAATAGGTAAGGAATCAGTTCCATTTTCTCTTCAGTGAAGTTTTGATACAAAACGAACAAACATTCGAGAAACATCAAAATGACAAACTATAGAAGCGGATAGGAGACTTTAAAATCATAAATCACGATTTAAGTGGTGTTAATTAATTAATCATTTAGTTATAAAACAAGGCCCAATTTAGACATTAATAGGAAGGAAATATAGCCGTGAATTCCGTGGACCTGAACATATTTAGATATCCGGTCACGTGCAAGGCAGGCTAGTCTTCATTACCTTCTGTTCGGTAGTAAAGGGTTATCTCTGTAATTTAATTGATTTTATTTCATTAATGATAATAGAATAAGCGATAAATGAACTTTAAAAAAACACAAACAAAATTGAAATTAAAAATAATTGAGACAAACAATAAAATGTTGATCTTTTATTTATTTTTTTTTTTTTTATTTAATTCAATGATATTTACAACTATAATGGTATTATATCAAGTAAATGTGCAAAAATGTAGAATATGACATGAAAACACTTGTGGAGAAACTGCCCATCGATAGCACTCCAATTGATCTTTTATTTAAAACTAGGATTTGGTATGCTGAGATTAAAATCCACTATTAACAATTTTAATAAATAATGAAGTGGTAATTATTTGACAATGGCCTTCATAACATGGTTTTTATGACTAAAAAAAACAACTCTCTTTTGAATAAATATAACACGATGAAAGAGTTTTATTCTTCCCTCCTAACAGTAGGTAAATAATTAAAAAAAAAAAAAGAATAAATTGAAGTAAAAAGTTATTAATAAAAATCCTACCATCCTAAAATTCATTCTACAATCTTAATCTCATGTGGTGATAATGTATAAGCAGTGAAACTACTCCAAGGTATAATAATGTCAGAAATGGATATGAGATAATGTAAATACCTAAAAGTTAATCTTTTTTATTAATAAATTAGGCAACAAACAATTTATTTATTAAAATCTAAACCTTATATTCTGCCTTTAAACTTTTTTTTACAACTATATATCGAATAATATAATATTAGATTTCAGTTCCGCAGGTTGTCGCTTTGAATTAATTCACAAGTTTTAAATTCCTTTTAATTAGTCTCGAAAATGCATATAATCGTGAGTTTAGTATAGAAAAAATGTATTATGAGAAATTTATATTCTCGTATTTCGGTAATCATTTCATCAACAAAAAAACGTTTCAACTAACATTTCGAAGTATAGATGGTGTTATATGTTTATTTCTTAATGCAATGATTACCGCAATATACGAATTGTTCATAATTACATAATTTTTTCAACACTAAAGTTCACGATTATTTCTATTTTCGAGAATACTAAAAACGAAAGGAATGAAATGTTAAACCTAGTGATTGAACTGGAAACGACAACCTGCGGAACAGAAAAAAATTATTTTATTTTTAAAATATTTTTATTTGAAAAGAAAAGAAATGTACAGGGCCGGGACTCGAACCCGGATCGCCCACATCACTAGCGTGGTGCTCTGCCACCTGAGCTATCCTGGCTTGCTTCTCGGTCAGACATATCCTTTCTTTTCACTGATCCCATTTCCCCTGTATGAGTTGGCAGAACACCACGCTAGTGACGTCGGCGACCCGGGTTCGAGTCCCTGTCCTGGACATATCTTCCTTTTCAAATAAAAATTATTATAATTAATAAAAAATAAAATAAAATAAATTATAAAAATATTTTATTACTCGATATCTAACATTTCGAAGAATAGACGGTGTTATATATTTTTTGAAACGTTCATTTCTCGATTAAACGATTACCGAAAAATACACATTTCCCATAATTACACTCTTTTTTAAATACTATAACTCAGGATTATTTTTATTTTCCAGAATATTAAAAAGGAAACGGATGAAATGTAGTTGTGGCTGACCTCGAAGCGACAACCTGCGGAACTGATACCAAATATTATGTATATTAAAAAATCATTAAATCATGTTAACTCATAAGTTAATAGTTTTTAATGGACAAGCCCACATCGATCATCGGTGGTCAACTCTATGCAACGGAATCATTGTTGCCCGTTATACAGATGTTTAACTGTAATATATCATTGTAATATACATGTTATAACCGGTAGAGCTAAATTGCTTAAGATTATGACTAAATATTCAAACGAGATGTCATATCCAAATATGGATACCTACCACATTCGAAAAAAAGCTGATCGCGTGGGAAGTATAAGAGGAGGTAGCAATCGCACCTACATAAATCGGCTTGGGAACGTAACATTGGATCTACATAAATTTTAATAACCCATTTCCACAACATTAATGTCAATGCTACACCCGTATTTCAATACGTTCCCTTGTTATAAGGAGTTAATGGCATTTGTTATGAAAAATTACCACCAATAAACAATAAACAAAATACTGAAACAACTTAATTCAATTCTGACACATATATATTTTTTAATATAGTATATTACGCTACAGCAGATAAAACAGAACGAAAACGAAGCTTAAAACACTTATACAAAAAAAATAAAGTAATTCCAGGCATACCTGATTCAATTCAACGTTTCTTCTATACTAAAGAATACTCCAACAGAACTTACCTGTAATAAAAGAATAACTATATTAACAAATATAATGCCCAAAAATTAACATTATAATTATATATACCTATGTTTATACTTTTCATATATACTTAATTTTATAATTACAATTATTTATTATAATTATATATAAAAATGTTATAATATACATATAATTATATCATTTGTATAGGTTTATGGTCAGATAAAAAACATGAAGTACACAAAACTAAACACTAAATGAAAAACTATGTTAAAAACTAAAATATAATGTTTAAAACATTATAATGAATTGATAACTTTATAATTATATAAAATGCATTAAAACCTTTAATTTAAATATTGAATATGTACGTAAAAAATAAAACTACAATACTCAGTAAACTTAGTGAGTTTTTCGTCATTCTCTATTACCCTCTATAGTTTTAAAAGTTTAACATAAAAAAAAGAAGGTTTATTTTTTCTAAACATAAGATACAGTTAATAAACAGTTGTTTAGGCCAGGCATTTAGAAATAGATTTCAACAAACAAAAGCATTATTAAATCAGTTTAATGATTGAATTAAAAAACAGCATAACGTATTTGTCATCACATTTCAAGAATTCAATTAGCAAGTTTAAATTTTATCAAAATAAATGTGAATATAAAGCTAAATTAATCTTAAATCAAGATTATGTACTTAAATATTGAACTTTCGACAACAATTAGGTAATTAAAAATCCACAACTTCAAGTAACTGTCATACTTAACTTCACTATTATCATTATAGGATTTATTTATACTGAAATTATTAAAATTTTCCATAAAAAATTAATTCATGATCCTATAAGCTAGAATTTTTAATCAATAAAAAATATGATAATTTATAATTTACGATTCTCTGATCTAATAAATTATATCTTATAAATTAAAAAAATACTGTACCTAAACAACCCATCAAAGTCATGGGTCTTGGGTTCAGTACATTGTAGAAACTGTGCTGTTTCGTGGACGACGATTGTGCAGGGAGGTGATCTGTCTGAAATTAAGCCTCATTCAAGGATGCCTACTTTATAGAGACTGGGTGAGCCCAAAGGAGGGTCTGTCAGTGGCTGTTTAGATTAGATAATTAACCTGAAAAACCCGAATATGAAACCCAAACCTTAAGCACTCTACACACAGTGCTACCCCCCCCCCCCAGTATGTTAAATTAGCTACTTTTTTTTTAAGGAACTAACAAATAATATTTTTCATATTTGCAACAAACATTATTTAACGAACGCCTGATATAATATTAAGATTGGAACAATATATTTAACTTTAAATAAGATTGAAGTTAAGACTGCAGCGGGCGGGTGTACCCAGGCGTTTTAAAATTCAGGTTTATGTAACGTAGCTTTACAGCACCCTTAGAAAACTTTTCCTTTTTATCCGAACACTTTAGCGAAGTTGGCCTTTTATGACTAAAATTGCCAGTTTACTCAGCCAAGAGGAAGGGAATATGTTATCATAAAAAAACAATAAACTGTAGTAATAAATTCAAACGCTGGTTACTTGTGTGTTCAAGGATGTTAATTACAAATCTTAAATTATTTTCCGGGTTAACTAAAAGCTCTTTATTTAGTATTAATTGTTATTTATAGTTATTGGTAGTTCAATAAGTAAAATGTTGAGTTGCTGTGCCGAAGGTCCCGTGTTCAAATCTGGCGGTGGCAGATAAATAGCACAGGTCTGCGATGAAAAAAACTGTAGGATATTCAACTACTAAGTTTAACAGTATTTTTTGTGCTGATTGCGGAAAAACTATTGAAAAAAAATCCATCACACCTAGATAAGTCACAAATTTCACCTGAAAATTGTAGAGTCTACATGGTACCGATTTAGAGAAAAGGAATTTGTCCCTTTTTTTACACAAGAAGGTGACCTAGTTTTCTGGAACAATGTGCCTGGAATCATGAAAATGTTCAAAATCACGTATGAACCAGAGGAATAGAGAATTTTCATCGATTCGTCAAAAAGGGGTTTGAAAGCTGTTCTTCTTCACAATGGTAACCGATATGATTCCATGCCTGTTGGACAATCAGTCCATTTGAAAGAATGCAACGAAAATCTTGAGTTTGTTCTTAATAAGCTCGGCTATTCTGACCATAAATGGACCATTTGTGTGAATTTGAAAGTTATTTCCATGTTACTAGGCCAACAAAGTGGTTACACAAAGTTTCCATGTTCCTCTGTGAATGGGATAGCCATGACAGGTGTTTAAACAACACTATGTCAAGCAGGCGTGACCAGTCAGAAAGGCTCTTATTACAGGAGTTAAAAATGTTGAAAGAAAGTTTAGTGGATCCTAAAAAGATCTTACTTCCACCATTTCATATCAAATTGGGGCTAATGAAACAGTATGTGAAAGCATTACCCAAAGAAGGAGAGTGTTTCAAGTACCTTTGTGACCAGTTTCCTGGTATATCCGATGCTAAGCTGAAAGAGGGATTCTTTGTTGGGCCAGACATCAGAAAACATTTAAAAGATGAAAGCTTCGTTATTAAAATGGATATGGAAGAAATAATGCCTGGAATTAATTTAAACTTGTAATAGCCTTTCTTGGAAACAAAAAAGACCCAAACTACAAAAACTTTGGTTGCTGAATTTTTAAAAAACTACAAAATGTTGTGCTGGAAGATGAGTGTCAAAGTTCATTTCCTTCACTCACATCTGGACTACTTTCCAGAAAATCTTGGGGCTGTAGGTGAGGAACAAGGAGAACGTTTCCATCAAGATATAAAAGCAATGGAACGCAGATTCCAAGGTCGATGGAATGTCAACATGGTGACAGAATACTGTTGGATGTTAAAAAGGGAAAATTCACAGCCGATAGAGTACAAAAAGAAGCTTTGATGGAAAGAGAAAACGTTTTTACAGAGACTTATAATAACTTTACAACACATATGCATCACTTTTATGCTCATTTTAGCTCGTTTTTTTTTTGTTTTTTTTTTTGCTTTTACATCATGTTAAAATAATAAAAAGAAATCCGAATTTTTTGTACTTTTTCCAAAAGCTTCAACTTTGTTTTGTAGGAGAGCCTTGCGTGATTGAAAAAACCCAATTTAATTTTTGAAATCAGCTGAAAAAACAACATAAAGATCAGTAACTAAATCAAAACAATTTAAAAAAAAAAGCTTTTTTGCGGACCTGTATAATTTTATATGTTAACAACCACGCATAGAGACTCCTTCTTAATAGCCTTTATAAATATTTTATTATATTAGTTATTGATTTTATTAATTTTTAAATATTGTTATATTATTTAAAAATTAATATAACAATAACTAATATAATAAAAAATTATAATAATTATAATGACGTATGTCAACAAGATCCAAATTAAATAAATGTTCAAAGAACATTCTTCCCCTCGTATACATCGCAAACTTGCGAGAACGTGGGGACGTCGGATCAGTGAAAAGAAAGTATATGACCATGACCGGGAAACGAGCCTGATGTAGCCAGGATAGCTCAATTGGTAGAGTTCCTGACTAGTGATCTGGACGACCCGGGTTCGAGTCCCTGTCCTGGACACATCTTTTCATTTTAAAAAAATAATTTAAACCTTTATAAATTTCTACTCGCTACACCACCGTTTGTTAGAAAATGAATTATTATCGTGTACTGGGCCCACAACCCATAAAGGGTTGCAGCGATAAAGGTTTTTAAATTTAATTTATTAAATTCTAGAGAGAAAAATTGATAGTGGTATTCACCACTTGTTTACAACGATTTAGAAAAGTTAAGGAAACAGATGAATGATAAATAAACGAAAATCTAAGCTAACCTGAATAAACTAATTTAGATTCCATTACGAATTAAATTAATTAATTGCGAATATTTCAGTTTAAATTACGTTTTATATAGCCCAAAAGAACGATAAGATTAGACGCCAAAACCATTCACACTTTCCTTCTGTGACCTCTGTTCATTCATTTTGATCTATTTGAAAATCATTCGAAATAACTATGCAGGTTTTCTCCCCAGTTGGGTGATATTTATAAACTCTGGGTGAGCCTCTGGAGGGTCTATAAACCCCATAGGGTATTTACAGGGTATGTAATTATGTTACAAAACAATAATGAATGTTTGAGGTCACTTGTGGTCTAGTGGTTAGCATAAGAGCCTACTGTACTCAAGATCCCGGCTTCGCAGCCCGGCGTATATAGGATTTTCCCAGGGTAGTAAAAAATCCTTCGTTGTGGCAGTCTTCTGAAGAAACGTAAAATGGGGTTCCTTACCATGTTTGGTGTCATGTACTTATTAAAGATTCATTTATAAATTATACCTGGATAGATAAAATTAAGGACTGCTACTTGGAGCACCTTCCGATTAGCCATAGCACCATAAAGTGACGTTAAACAAATAATATTCTACACAAATTATAGTTCGACAAATTTTAGTTACTGTGGCTAGGAAATTTAACATAGCTAGTCTAACTAGTACAATGAAGAAACTTATTCTTTTACTATGGAATTATTAATTTAACTTCCAGATTGGATCCAACAAAAATTTCCCATTCACATTTTGGTCAAACTTAATTCTTGAAATGCTAAAAACCCTCTCGTTAACTACACTAATTACTTTGCAAGTTATCTCAATAATATAATATATAATGACATATAATATACTACTATACATTTTTTTCTGATAATAGCTCTGATCCGCTTATAATAATGGGGGTAATATATGTTCATATGTTCATAATATGTTCATGACTATATTTGAAGAAAACAATTTTTTTTTTAACTTTCATTTTTCACCACATTACAAGCCCTGAAGAAGACATCCTATGTGGTTCCAAAAGACAGTTTTCGACATACTTTATTGATAACCACACTAACCAAAACTACAATGTGTATTCATTTTAGGCCTAGTATAAATGAGATCACTGCTACTTGGACCGCCATACCCAAAGAGGTACAGTGACCCGGACCTTATAGAGGTTACTGCTACTTCCTAATACAGGAGAGGATCACGGCTTATCTCCCAGGCCATTTTAAGATTTGTCTCGGCTCAGCACTTACCTGGGGAGGGAGGGAATCCGCGCTTAGGTATTTATATAGTAACGGTTGTGCAAGTAAGAACGCCTGGTATTCATGGGCGGAAGTAGTATACTTAGAACGAGTAAATTAATAGTACATATTGCAGTATATATTCATATATAGCTGGGAAGGTCAGTGGCAGAGTGCTGAGTTGAGTTCAAATCCTACTTCATAACTTTCTTGCAATTATATTTTTGATCATTCAATTCAAAAATATTTTTGATTTAAGTTCAAAAGAATGGTTTCAATGTTCCTAAAACATTACGAAAATTAAGTGAAATAAAATTACGTAATTAAGCTATCCCATATTGAAATGTGATTTCCAAACGTGATGTTTTATTTTTATTTATTTTAGTTGATATCTTATGCTAAGAAAGTTACAAAAATCTTCTCTAAGTTGATTAATGGTCGTATAACGAAATGGCGGAAGGAATTATACAATCATAAAACGATCGTGGAATGATCGTGGAACCTGTGAGAATAGTTCCAAATCTGAAAAATAAAAATCAACCAGTTGTCTCAAAGTCGCGCAACGGAGTAGGCCGAATTTTTCTTCTTAATTATATTTCTCGATCGTGAATTATAAAATCTGAAATATAGAGGGTAATATCTTGTTTTTTTCATAGTCGATTAACAAGGTTGATTAGAATCAACGTATATAAAAAAGTGAATTAAAAATATAAATTTCGACAGAAACAGTATTATTAGAGTATGTATATAATGAGGTTTCACCCTTGGTGGAAATAGAGACTGAAATGCGGTTCTGAAAATACAACAGTTTATTTATAATTCGTATTTACAATTTTAAACAAATTTACAAAACTTTCATCTCACCTGAAAATACAACAGAAACGACATTAAAAGTCCTTATATCGGTATTCCAGGTTCTTTTTGAAAATTAAACTAAAATAAAAACTTCGATCTTTAAACAAATGATTATCTCCTTCAATGTGGTTAACCGTTACTTTAATTTCTTCGCTATCACAGCTGTCCGACCTGACATCTGGCGTCTGTAGTTAGATGCTCAGCGGCGGCAAATATAAACTTAAGAAAAACATGTGTTTTCTTTACATCTCCCCCCCCCTTTAAAAAAAAAAAAAAAATATTGACACTGTACGTAACCGTTCATTTATCAATAATCACTGGACACAGTTTCGTAATATGGTAGAGGTTCGATTCTGCTTTCCTGTGTCCTGTATCAACTTCATAGATTGAATTGGAGATCTTCTTCAGAATAGTATAAGGTCCAATCCTCAATTCTTCTAATTTTCTCCTATTTAATCGGTTTCCATTTTCCACGAAGACTCTGTCGCCTACTTCCATTATGTATTCTTTCCTATGTCGGTCGAATATTCTTTTATTATAATTATGTGATTTTATTGTGTTTT
The DNA here is from genome assembly GCA_964056705.1 of Troilus luridus. Classification (NCBI taxonomy): domain Eukaryota; kingdom Metazoa; phylum Arthropoda; class Insecta; order Hemiptera; family Pentatomidae; genus Troilus; species Troilus luridus. Next base: position 109,899,077 of record OZ057413.1, on the reverse strand, counting down.
CAAGAGCAAGTTTCCTATCTCTTTCCAGGTCTTCTTTTGAACTTCGTGATATCAATTCGAGTGGTAGAATATTCACATTTTCGCCTTCCAAAAGATATTTTGGTGCAAACTTAGTGACTGTGTGTTCTGTTTCGTTATATTTTTCTACGCATTTCTGTGCAATAGTAGTCCACGCTGTTTTCTTATCACTTTCATTTATTTTGCATCTTATCCTATTGACTAAAGTTTGATTTAGCCTTTCGTTAAGTCCGTTTGAAAATGGCGCATCCACAGCAGTGAAAACCATTCTTATATTCTCGTTCTTCAAAAATTGTTTAAACTCTTTGGAATTTAAGCCAGGGTATTGGTCTGTTAACACCACACTAACAGTGTTATCTTGTGTGACTTTTTTCATTAGTGTTATAAAATCGCTGGAGCTTTGTGTTTTTGATGTTGTAATATAAGCGTATCTTGTGAAATGATCAACTAGGAGATGTAAGTATTTTTTTGTTGATCGTGATCCTCCAAAGCCTCCAATGGTATCAATAGATATAATTTCAAAGGGGCGTGTTGATGGACCTAAGTATGACATTAAACCATATTTTGGTTTTCTCCTTGATTTGTTTTTTAAACAAATTTCACATTCATTACAAATTTGTTTAATGTTTTTGATAATATTTTTTGATGTGTAGAATGGTGTTATTTTATTTGTTACCTGGGTTCTCCCAATGTGGCAGTAAGTATTGTGGACATCCTTTATTAGAGCTTTGCTAAGTTGTTCTGATAGTACGATTTTTTTGCTTCTTTTATTCTTTTTGTAGTAAATTTCATTTTCCAATATAAGTTTTCTAGTTTGTAAGTCTAGATTTGTGTTTTGGTCATTTTTTATATCTTCTAAGTTTATTAAATTGACTACTTTCAAAAAATCTTCAGTATTTTCATAGGGTTCTAAAACCGGGTTTCGGCTTAAACAGTCTGCTTCATGGTTCGATTTTCCCGGGTTATACTTGATTTTAAAATTATATTGAGATAAATAATACATCAAATCCCCTAGTTCTTCATCAGTTCTAGCTTTGATGTTCAAATTTTCTAATGGTTTATGATCCGAGTAGACTATAAATTCGTTTCCCATAAGCCAGTGCTGCCAATATTTCACAGCTTCCTTTATTGCCAAACACTCAAGGTATATTGCTTTTTTCTTTTTTTGTGCTTCAGTTAACTTTTTTGAAAAGTAAGCAACCGGCTTAAGGTCCCCATTTTTATCTTCTTGTTTCAGCACTGCTCCCACTCCTCTAATACTAGCATCCGTGTAAATATTTATAGGTAGTTCAGGGTCAAAGATATGTAGAATTGGTTCTGAACATAGCAATGCCTTTATTTGATCAAATGATTCCTGACATTCTGTGGACCATAAGAATTTCACATCTTTCCGCAACAAATTGTGTAATGGCTCCAGGATAATTGCACTGTGTGGTACAAATTTATGATGAAAATTCACTTTTCCTAGGAATTGACGTATATATTTTTTCGTTTCTGGAACTGGAAAGTTTTTGACAGCGGTTAAATAATCTTTCAGAGGCCTGATTGAATTGTTTTCTATTATATGACCTAAATATTTGGCATACTTATTTGCAAAAGTACACTTCGAAAATTTTAGTCTAAAACCTTCTGTTAGAATTGCCTCCAGCAATCTGGATAGATGTAGTATATGCCCTTCAAAAGTTTTTGAAAAAATTAATATATCGTCTATAAAATTTACTGCAAAATCAGAAAGTTTGTATTTTCTTATGATGTTGCTCAATATTCTTTGGAAAATAGCCGGAGCAGTCTTTAATCCAAATGGGAGACACGTCCATTGAAAGTGACCTTGTTGTGTAACAAATGCAGTTTTATATCTATCTTGAATTTTCAAAGGAATTGACCAAAATGCTGAATTTATGTCAAAAGTAGAAAAATATCTACAGTTCACAGTTTTTACCATCAAATCCTCAATCAACGGAAAAGGTTGTGATTGAGGGACGACAATTTTGTTTAATTCTCTGAAATCTATACATAGCCTTGATTTTTGTTCATCTTCTTTTTTATATGCCAGAGTTACTGGGGCAGCAAATGGGCTGTAAGATTCCTCAATCAAATTCTTCTCTAATAGTTTTGATATTTGGTTTTCTATTTGTCTTCTATCTTCCACTGTGCATCTGTATGGACGTTTATAACAGTATTTGTCCACCATCAAGTCAATATGAGCTTCATAATGTTTTACAGTACCAACGTCATATTTATCTTTGGCGAAGACCGGTTTATATTTTTCTATCAACTTGTCAATTTCTATTTTTTGGTCTAAATCTAGATGGTCTACTATAATCTCAAATTCATCTGTGTTAATATGTTCATTGAAATTGATTTCACATTTGTCCATGTGTCTAGTTTCTTGTTTTTCAGAATTTACCAAAACAAAACCTTCATTTTGTTCACCTAGTTTATCAGGAATGTAATCATTACCTGTTAAATTCGAATTGCTATTTTTTTTGTAGTTATTATTTTTTTATATCCTCTTCATTTGAGGCCATTTTCTTGCTTTCTGGGTTGTTATATTGTATGATTTTTAATTCTTCATTTTGTATCAATTTGAAATGTTTGATACAATCCAAACCAATTAGAAAATCGTAGTTAAAGTTTTCATTATCGACTACAAATATATCCATAACTCTCTCTATATTGTAAATTTTTATTTTTAGTGTTATCATACCTTTTGTTTTCTTCTCACCATTGATAGTCTTCAAGTTTACTATTTTTGCATTACTTGTATATTTTTTTGGCTTTATTTTCAGTAATTTCGCATTAATTAATGACACATTCGAACCAGAATCATAAATTCCAGAAACTTTCAAAGTATCATTTAATAGCAATTTGACTTTGATCAATGGTGGCACCTCTAGTTTTTTGGATTCTTTTCATTCAGTTCAATTTCCATTTTTTCAGTTTATATCATAATATTTCCCTCTTCTACCTGTATGGTTTGTGAGGATCAATGTGTGTGTGTGTGTGTGTAGTATATACATATGTGTTTAAATATAAAGACAATCACACAAGAAAGAGATATTGAAAAAACTGGAATGTCTTTTAGAGGAGTATTCTGGAACCAAGTAACAATCCTATGAGTAGAGAACTCGGTTGGCATTCAGGTCGGCTGGAAAATCGGAGGGGGGAGTCGTGTGGGTATTGAGCTCTGATCAAAAGAAACACAATCCGCTTCGATACAAATGGATCCAGAAAAAGAACAGTCAGGAGAAAGACTTGGAAGGGGATAAGCCAAAAGAATTTTATTCTTCTATTATTTCGCTAAAAACAATAGATACTTCTTAATAATGGAGCTGTGTTACAATGAGTTCTATCATATTATGATGTTGAATATATATTAATGGAAGCATACCACTATAGAAGGGTTTTGGGATCAGTACATTCCTATTCTAGACTAATTCTAGCGATTATGAAGGGTGGGGGGGTTAATTTGTTCGAGATCAGGCTCTTCTCACTGCGTTTTAACTCCAATTTAGAGTATCCACTTAATACAGACGGGGTGAGGCCAAGGAGAGTCTGCAGATTCCATAGAGTCCATCTGTGATAGCTAACAGATTAAATAATTTATATGCCACAGGCGGAACCTCTTCGAACCCGGGTAGATGGTAAATACTGTACTGTTTCTAGGAAAACGGTTGTGTAGGGAGGTGATTCGTTGGTAATCATGCTCAAGCGCCGAAGTTTTCCCGTACTTTTTGTCTACTGGGTGAGCTCCAAGGGAATCAGTAGGTGCTAAAGGGTTTAAGATTAAATAACTTATCTTTATGTGGAAAATAGCTGGCGGGTTAATTCTAATAGTGGATTGAAATGGTCAGGGGGTGCAGTCAGAGATTACACAAAATAGGAAAAACTTATTTTATTCTGCAAACGTTTTAGCATCAGATGTGGATCAGTCGTTAAGCCGCGTATACACTTGAGCATTCGCCTCGAATGAGCATTGGTAGCCGATGGGTACAAGGCGAGCCGAACGGATCCGCACTGCTCAGCCCGAGCCGAGAGTTGTCGCTATTTCAAAGTGAGCACCGTTATCGTTGGGTACGGGTAAAAGCTCTAGACACCTCGAATGGCCGAACAACCATCCCCTCTTTATTCTGAACTCCGCCTTTTTAAGCCGCCTATATATACACTTGAGTAGTAAATTCGAACGTGCACGCGACATAGATAATGCGCAACGTTAAAAAAACAAATAAAAAAAACAGTTGACTGGGACTCAGGGCAGACTGGATTCCGTGTTCGGTGCTCATGCGGCTCGTGGACGTGCTGGGGAATGCGGGATCATATGCTCCCGGAGGACCGTATGCTCATTCGGGGCGAATGCTCAAGTGTATACGCGGTTTTAGTTGAAATTCGGCAGAGCTCGGACCCACATCGGGCGACAGCCTTGAAGATGGCCTGTCTCAGGCGGAGACGTTGGCACAGTAAAATAAGTTTTTCTTATTTTGTGTATTCTTTGATTGGACCGCCTGACCACTTCAATCCTACTATTAAATAAGTTATCAGTTACAGCCGGATGTTATACCGGAACCGTCATCATAGCAACTTAATACCCTATATGATAGAGAGGTGTATTAACCTGTAATTTAAATATATACACTGCTAATATTAAATCAGCAGTATCAGTCTAATGTTCTAGTCAAAATTAACAGTTCCGTCCATACCTAGCTATATAGCAGACTAAAACAGTAACTACCTCAACCTCCTCCATCGGGCGCTAGGCTTAGAGGTAGAAGGAGGTAACTAATAGGCTGTGTAAGCTCTGCAACTGGATTAGCGGCTGGAAAACTAATCAAGGAAGTAATCTAAATCATGAGGAGCTATCGAGGTATCCGTCGAGTTGGGGCAATAATCCGATTCCCTCAGCTCTTAGCGTCTTCCTCCCAATACTAACTTTTCATTAACATTTATGTGAATGTTATGTACTTATGTTATGTGAATGTATGGGAGATACATAATTTGTCCTTGTATTCATTATTTTTTTAATCGTCTCATAAATTATTAAATTATCATTGTAGGCTAATGATAAGTTTCCGACCTTCCCACATGTGTAGGTACTATAAAATAAAAACCTGGTAACTTAAACAATAGCCCATTACATGTATGAATCTCGGTTTGAAATTATTACAGCATTATTTTTTAAAAAGGTATTTAAAAGTATCATCATCCTAAACAGTAGTAGCTCGGTGTGTCGAACTCCCTAGTTCGAGATCATCGTTTGAAGATAAATCATTCTGATATCTGCTCATCGGATCGATCTTGTGGAACTGTAGAACCTTCTAGGGTTCACTCAGCAACCTCTATAGAGTGTGTAATATAAATAAATGGCAATCTGGATGTCCGTAATATCTACTAAATCTCCTTTCTAATTGTTGACTGTCGGTCATTAGACAATATATACTTCTACTTTACTTTTGCAGGTTTTTTCCCTGGTTAAGTCAGAGCGCCCTTCCACTTTTCTCTATTACACCAGTAATCCTCCTTAAGTCCCCCACCGGCCATCTCCTCCTCCACGCAGTCCTACCACCGGGTTCGGGGTCTTCCTCTTCTTCGTCCGCCTGGCTGTTCACACAGCAAAAGTCTATTCTGCCACCTACGTTCTGGCATCCGCTGACAGTGTCCGTACCATCGCAGCCTGTTCCTTCCTAGTCTCTCCGGAACTCCTTCGGTCACGCCCAGTATCAATATCTTCATTTCTGACTCTATCCAGGTGGGTGATCCTCAGGCATCTCCTCCAAAAGTCCATCTCTGCAGCTTGTAATCTGGAGTAGAGTCCCGGGTTATGTGTCCAGGTCTCTTAGGCGTAGCTGAGGGAGGGCTCAACAATACTTCTGAAAATACGCCTTTTTTTGTCCGTTGAGATGACTGTGTTCCAAAGAACTGGGTGCAACATTCTAGTCACCCTTCTTGCCAGGCCAACTCTACTCCTAACTACGGGTTCCGACTTGCCGTTCCCATCTATTGTTGACCCTAAGTACTTGAAGGAGTCCACTCGCTTGTATATTTTCCCGCTAATATGAAGGTATTAGACAATATATGAAATCAAAATAGTAAAATAACAGAATATTAACAAACATAGGAGCCAGTCCCTGATTAGAGCTTGAAACTCAATTTCGTAAGAAAAAAAACCACTATTATGTTACTTTCGATCAATGTCTAATATATGAGTGGAAAATAGTTGACTGGATAATTATAATAATGGATTGAATTTGTCAGGGGGTGCAGTCAAAGATTACACAAAATAAGCAAAACTTATTTTGATGTGCCAACGTTTCGCCCTAAGATGTAAACAATCTTCAGGGCTGGTAAAGAAACTACTAACATTACTATAAATTAAAAATAATCTAATATAGACTATTTCAATCAACCAACAGCTGTTAAGGTTCTATTCCTGCTAATTGTCGCCGTCTTCACGACGTCATTCTCCTCCATTTTGACTTATACTATTGGTGTACACGGACTAACTGAGCCAGGAATGGATTAAAAATATTAATGAGTTGTTTAATAAGTTTCTTTTAACTAATAAGCTCAAACGTCTCTCACTAATATTCATATAAAACTATTTAAAAAATGAAACGTTTCGACCCAATCTATTGCAAAGAAATCTATGGTGTGGTCCTTACTGTACTAAAAGTGGTAGAAAGGAAATAATGTTGGATAACATAATACTAGATTTGAACAATCTTTTTGGTTTGAAACACTTATAAACAATTGTGGATGTAGATAAAATGAATTCATTATGTATTGTAGAGACCGTGCAATTATCTACACTGCTATTATCATACAAGTAACAACCCTGTAGATTCTATAGATGCGAAATGAGATAGATAAAAAGCTAATGTAAATAAATAAAAGTACAAAAATAAATAACTGGATTTCCTAAGAGAACATTAAAAAGAAAATGGCCAAAAGACCTGCTATGAAAGTATTAACCAGTTAAAAAAATATATATATAATCGAAAGTAGTTAAACTATTAGAACTTACTTTTGATGAGAAAATATTTGCCCCCGGCAGGGATTCGAACCCGTGTCCTCTGTCTTACCGTGACAGGACTCTAGCAACAACACCCGAGAACAAATCTTTTCTCTTATCTGATCCCATGACCCCGCGTTCTCGCTAATTTTGCGATGTAAACACGAGATCTAATGTTCTTTGAACATTACTTTAATTTTAGGAACTTGTTGACATATGTCATATTACTATTTATAATTTATTAGTTAGTTCTTTTAATTTTAAATATTTTCATTTTTAAGAGAAAAGATATGCCCCCGGCCGGGATTCGATCCCGGGTCCTCTGTCTTACCGTGACAGGACTCTACCAACTAAGCTACCGGAGTTGATACCAGCCGGGGACAAATCTTTTCTCTTATCTGATCCCATGTCCCCGTGTTCTCGCAAGTTTTGTATCAACTCCGTTAGCTTAGTTGGTAGAGTCCTGTCACGGTAAGACAGAGGACCCGGGTTCGAATCCAGGCCGGGGGCATATCTTTTCTCTTCAAAATAAAAATATTTAAAATTAAAACAACTAAATAATAAATTATAAAAAACCTTAGAACTTTCCATGCAGAAATATAATCATTAATAAATCAAAAACTTAGGTTAATAATTACAATCAAAACAGATACATATACCGGAGCAAACCAATTGTTGAACACACTCAACCCCCAAGATTTTATCCTATCAATGGTAACCACCTTATAGAGTCTGGGTGGACCCCAGGAGTGCCCCCAGATCCCACAAAGTCGATTTACAATTGTTAACAAAATGCACAATTTCTCTATCACAGCAGGTTTCTAACACGGGTAAATAATTAAAAAAATTCAAAAGATACTTCAGAATATAATGCATAAAGAGACGAAGGATAAGAGGCAATAATGGAATAATAAATCAATAATGTTGAGAATCTTGACTGCTCTTCATAAAAAGGTATAGCCTCCGTAATCGTCAATCAACAAGTGCTCCTATTGTCGTTGTCTGAGCCACTCCCCTGCTCATTTTCTCTCAATATTAATTTTTTTTTATATATTCAGGTCTGTCTATTTAATGTAAGGCATATTAGTTTATATATTTTTAAAAAACATGTACCTGGAAAAATAGGGTTCGATTGTTAAAATAATATTCCAACAAAGCAATTAAGTTTTTAATTATGTAGAAGAGTTGATTTATCCTCTCAATTTGTCGGCTAAAGTAGCTTTATTTTAATAATACAGTTAATGCAAAGCTAACAAGGACAGATTGAATGAGATTTTAATTCGTTTCTGAAGTAATTATTTATGTGTAGAATCCGAAGTAATTGCGGGTCTATAAATAACAATTTTAAATTTTAATATAAGACCTTTTCTAGCTCGTTAATTTATACTATTATTATGCTTAAGTAAACTCACTAGCTAGCAAAATAACAATTTTATTCATGAAAAAATGTTCTAAATCGTCAAAATCCATCCGAAAATACAAATAACATTGAAAAAAACATTAAGATAATTAATTACGAATTCATAAAAAATATATAACAAAAAATTCAATATTTTACGAAGCATTTGCAAGCAAACTACAGATAGAATATTTATGATGTACTAATATAATTATTTGTTGACTATATAAATATTGCTATACGCTCATTTAAATTTAAAGATGAAATAATCAAAAGGTTTGTCATACATTAAAGCATTCCATACCTGATCAAATGTATTAATTTAAAATAAATTTTGTATAAAATGATCACAGCTACAGCGTATGAAATGTATTTCTAAACTTTTTTAGAATTGGAAAATTTTAATTAAGAAAGGGTATTTAAAATACCATATTATAAGGGTTTAGATGAATGATAAATAAATTATTTATTAAATTATTAAGCCGCGAATCACCACTGTGGGATCTCGAGAGCTCCTTGGGCTCACCCAGCATTAGGCACCTTAATTACTATTAAGGGAAAAATCACCTGTGGAAAAGGTGGCTTCTAAAGAGTATACTCTAACTAGAAAAATAGTATAACACATTATCAAGATTTATTAATTTATTAATTTTTATGTTTTATAAATATAAAAATTAATTAATTTAAGGTTAGTTCCATATTTCTTTGAAATTCAAAGATTAATTTTTATAAATAAATCAGATATTTAATTATAATAGCTGTCATAAAATTACTGTTAGAGATATGATGGGGAAAAGTTATCGACTTAAAATTCATAATACATCCAGAAAAAAAAAGAAATAATAAATCACGCTGATTAATTTAACAAATAAAGTTTAGCTATCTTTATGTTTTATCTAATATACTTTTGTTAAGCTACAGTATTTTTCGATATTAAAACATTAATAATAACTATAAACAATTTATAATAAAGAGCCTATCACTTAACCAATTATGATAGTATAACTCAGCACATCCCTTCCATACTTAGTATTTAGGGCTTTCCCTGTTGGTGTAGGCCCAAAGTAGAATTTCCGAGATTATATAAACAGAATTAAGGAGTTTCCGTGCCGGGAATAAATGAGAGAAGGTTGTTATATATTCTGGAGGCCGTGGTAGAGAGCGAAACAAACCAGGCCAATTCTTTACATCATCTTCTCAGCCCCCGCACTCATGTTCTCAGTCCTTAGCGGTTCGTAATTAGCGGCCGTATAGTGAACAATAAGCCGACTGGTGGTATTTTAATTAGTAAAATAATATTATTTACGAAATGATATAACAGCTAATGCAAATAAAACCTGTACCACTACAACCCGTGAACGGGTCGGGGGTTCAGTACATGGTAGAGACTGTACTGTTTCATGGACAACGGTTCGACAAGGAGGTGACTTGTGGTTATGTAAATACATTTACAAAAAAAAAAATGGATTTCCTAAGGGAACATTAAAATGACGCCCTAGAGACCTACTAAGAAAACATTAATCAGTTTAAAAAATATAAATATAATCGAAAAAAGTTAGAATAAATAATTAATTTGTTAAGTTTCTTTCTATCCATAAGCTTCGAAAAATATTTATTGTTTCAAATATTATTTCAATATGAACTAGAAATGAAATATTTATAGAATTTTGATATAATTATTTTTTTATAGGATACATAATGTGATTTCAGATTTTAAATTCAACATTGCCCAACAGCATAAGTTACATTGCCTAAATTGAATACACCACATTGAATAGTTTGAAGGAATAACTTTAAAGGAATAACAGTGTTTAAAAAAATTAATTTGTTAAATTTGTTTCTTTCTACACACATTAGTTCGAGTTGCTAAAAGAAATAAATATGCTGATAACAGATCATAATAATAATTAGGACAGTGGTATAAGTCCATTTGTATCTTAAAAAATCGTATATTCTTTTAAATAATTTTACTGATCATTATTTCATAATAAAATTTAAAATCTAAACACACCGCTAAGTATTAAGAACAATAGCGTTTTCTTGTATTTTAAAATTAATTCTCATTGAAATCCTTAAATATCTTACAACTCAAATCGAATATACAACATTTAATAATCATAAAGATATTTCTCTGGTCAATTACTGATTCAGTGTCACTAAGCGATCACTGCATTTGTTTTCCAAAAGGATTTAAAATTCAAATTAAAATCTACTCGGTCCTATTTCACATATACCAGATGTATAGCCATGTTTTAATAACTATATGAATATTGTGACTGCCTTGAACATTGAATAAAAAGTTAATTAAAACAATGTTGATTTAAATGTAATTGTATCTTTTTAATTCATGCTGGATTTAAATGAGATCGCATATTAATCAGGTAAGCTCAGTTTTAAAGGAAATATCCTTGGTGAAAACCCTATCTTAATTTTATGATAATTAAACAATATATACCAAAAGATAGAGGTAAACAAATTTAAACAAAGGGACAATAAAAAAGAAGTATTTAGGCCAAGCAGCCAACGATATCCTTCCCATAATTGAGAGTTTATATTAAAATAAATGTACTTATTTATTTGACCTTAATCACTTGAATTCCATTAGATAACGAATGGATTATTACAACTTTAAAAAATATATATCGTTTTAGACTTATTACAAAGCATCTATAAAATTTAAAAATATCAATTTAAAAAATGAAGGAAGCAATATCAATATGTGGTTGGTATGCGTGCAGTAAAATTTAGAATTAACTAAAAAAAAAACTTTTCAAGTGAAACGACATAAAATAATATAAACTCTAACAATTTAGAGAAATTATTAAACAAATAACAAATGTTTACTGAATAAGAAGTATATTGCAAATTCTTTCATTGCATTCAGTGAGGCATTTTTAATACCAGATTTTCCCGAACCTTTTATCCTCTAAAATCTAATATAAATTCCTCATGAAACAGCTTACTGACAGAGGGAAACAGGTATTTTTTTTATTATTATAATAATAGCTAGGGAGGGACCAATCCCCATTTTGTAATTTATACTGCTCTTCATTTAATGGTAATATTCCTGGCTCAAATTGTATTACTGTAATTTTACATGTATTCTGTAACCCGGAATGTATTATTTTTTAGATATCCATAATAAAAACTGTTCAATGTACAGTAGGGATGGGTAAGATTGTATCAATCTGATACTTTGTAGCTGATACTGAAAAGTAGTTGATACAAGTATCAGATAAGCTCGAAATGTACCGGGTACAGGTACTCGGATACTTGACTCGCGGAGTGGGAGGTGCTACCAAGGTCACCCCTCTCTCTCTTGATACTTGTATCAACTGAATGGTCAGTAATACTGATACTTGTACTGATACTGATACTTGTATCAACTGACTGGTCAGTATCAACTATCGGCGAAAGACCAATTTCGCCGCATCTCCCCCTAGTATTAATAAATAATTAAGTAAAAATAATAGTGAACAAGTTTTCACTTATTATCAATATAATCTGTAATTAGTCACTTATCACATTTGTAAAAACGAAAATAAACTATGAAATTAGTTAACAGTAAAGAGTGGTTGAAATAACATTTTCCGAGATCGCCTCCTAATATTTGATTTTTCACGAGCAACTTTCGCAAAAAAAAACCTCAACCTATGTCCAGGCAAATATGGGTTCATTAATGGATATATCTATACCATAAAGTAAAGGGAATTGACATAAATGATTGAAATCGGGTGCAAAAAAACAAAAGCTGTAGCGTTTTAAAGAGTATAGCGTGGGGCGGCGGACAGACAAATTTTGTATTACAACCCAAATTCTACGTGTCTTGGAACGTGAATAGTAAAAGTTTGAGGTAGGGTTAAAATCTATTTTTTATTGTTCTATTCCATAGCTTTCAAAGAATTATTAACCAAAAAAAAACATGATTTTAATCATTTGATGCCTTGTGCAGGTTACTATTTCGGCGAATAACTCTTTTTCCTTTAAAAATGAAAACAAAAACTGATGCCCCAAGAAAGGCTTCTGTGTAGCGTATTAGAAGAGTAGGGAAAACAAGAGTCGCGATATCTGTATTTAACTACAGAGAAAGTATCAGATACAGAAAAGTATTCAGATACAGGAAAATCCAGTATTTACCCATGACTAGTAAAAGTATCAGCCACAGAAAATATCAGTATCACTTGTATCAGATACAAGAAAATCTACCCATCCCCAATGTACAGCTACAATTCAACCGACTCCACTGCGCTATCTCTTTTTCGTAGAGGTAGATCCATCTCTAATCTGCTTAGGCCTGCTACTGGGACAAAATGGCCTATTAGAACAGAAACAAGCACCAACCATATGCGCTCTACGCATTTCTTCTAGAATCTCAACATTACATTGGAGTAGAAACATCATGCCGACAGCCTGCAGATAAATCTAATGCAGCAAATAAATATATCGTTTTTGTTTATTCATTTAACGTCGCTTTATGTTGCTAAGGCTAATCGGAATTCCTCAATTTGGCCTATCCAGTTATTATCAGGATAGGGATTTTTAACGAGTACTGACAGCGCACAGGCTCGGCCGCCATTTTACATCCACCCCGAAAGACGGCGTAACCAAGAATTTTTTTCCTTTTTTAAATCATCAGTTTTGGGCAGAGTAGGTTGTAGTGCTAACCCCTAGACCACAGGTGTATTACTCTATTCACAGAAGTATTACCACCCAGAGCTAAATAAATCCAATAACAATTATTATTAGTAATAAGTTGATAATTTTTGTTGTTACCATTATAAACTATATACAATAATTTATAGCAAGCAAGTTTTTCACTGCTCTCTCACAATGCATGTATTATTATTAAATACTGCCAGAATGGGAATGTGCCATGTCCCAAAAAAACGGATATGTTTCTACTTTCAACAACAAAACCTTATTTTAACATCCTCCAGGCAGATACAGTATGAATTCCCAGCGATGGTTCGGGTACAGTGATACCTGCCCTACCTAATCAGTCATTGCCCAGCCAACACTCAAGTGGTATGTTTGAACAGAGAAAGAGGGAGAGAGTAAATGTTGATTAGAGCGTGGTCCTTTTAAGTCAATATTGATGCCCCCCCTTCAACACCTCTGTCAGGGAGCTCATATTTTTCAGGCAGTAAGAGTCGAGGTTGGAAACGGATTGAACAGATATATATTTAAACTAGCCAGTATATATAATTATAGCAGACCATATAAAATATTTATAACCTAGGGTCAAACAATTTTTAACTAAGATCAAGCCTCTTCGATTATTGTACTGCGATATTAGCAAGAGCTTGGACAATAATTGGACTTTGCCGTTGGGACTGTTGGTTGACAAGCATTGCTATCAGAGGAGAGTAGGTTGATGTACTCGAGTTGGTGTACTCAGGAGTCCGTCAATCAACGAGTCCTTTGTAAGGCCCACTCCAGTCGGCAATCCCGCCTCTGTTTAGATTCCCCTAACACGCCACTTGCTATTCCCATGTCTACTGATATCCCCAACTTCATTAACGCACAATACACTGCTCCGTCTCTTCGTGTTAAGTATGCGGAATACTAAAGCTGTACAATAAAAAAGTATGTATATTAGACTTGATTGGAAAAACTGAAACACTACAAAAAAATAAAACTTTACCAACTAAATATTTATTAATAAATATGAACTATTTCGTAGAAACGCATTAGAGGAACGAAGAGTCATTAAAAAAACAACTGTTTTTACTATTTAATTTTTCCTTTAGGTGAACATATGATCGAAGTTATAGTGAAACAGGTTAGTTTTATGTGTCACTAAATTAACTTCAATTTATGTTATAATACTTTATATTTCTTTTTAAAAAAGTGTTGTATTCTGATCGTACAGATTAGATTTAAGATTAAAGTGGTAAAAGTGCGGTTTTTATCGCCAGCCATGGGCGAAGCGTCTACTTCTTCGCAGGCGGTAAGTGAAATGGAGTCCGACAACATTAATTTAAGTAGTAATAATAACAATACTGGTTCCTGGGAGCTTGTTACTGGTCGAAAACGACCTTTACCAATTGAACCGGACCTTACAAGACAGAAACGACAAACGCCAATTCCAACACACAATAAATTTCAAGCCCTAACCTCAACACCGGACGAACCATCAGAAAATTCCACAAAACCAGTCTTAAACCAGAAACCACCCCCAATTTATATTAACGGTGTAGAAAATTTCTCAGCACTAGTTACATTCCTAGAAGAAAAAGCCGGACCAAATACTTTTATTGTCAAATCTACACTGAAAGGTGTAACTGTTTATCCAGACACACCTGAAACGTATCGAAAATTAAATGCAAGCCTTAGAAGAGAGGGGGCGGATTTTCATACTTTTCAGCTCCCACAGGACAGATGCCCGAGGATAGTAATTAAAGGCCTTCATCACACTACACCGATTAGCATCATCAAGGAGGCACTGAAACAGAAAGGTTACGAAGCTTCAAACGTAACCAACGTTATATCCAGATTCAAAACACCTCTCCCAATGTTCTTTGTGGATATTACTAAAGAAACATTCACAGAGAATGTTTATGATATAAAATCCATTTATTATACTAAAATAAATATTGAGGAACCGCGGAAAAAAAAAGACATCCCGCAATGTCTAAGGTGTCAGCAGTATGGTCACACCAGAGGTTACTGTAACCACCCACCAAGGTGTGTAAGGTGTGGCGGGCATCATGATAGCAGCTCATGTACAAAAACTAGAGAAACCCCTGCTACCTGTGCCAATTGTGGCGGCCAACACCCTGCCAACTATAAAGGTTGCCAAACATTGAAGAACCTCAGGGTTCAGCGTAGCTCGAGGAAATACCACCAGCGACCTACACTACCTCAACAAATTCAGTTACCACCGGACCCACAGGAATTCCCAGCCCTACAACCTTCACAGCACCATCGTCTGGGACAACCGCAGAACGACATCGGAAATCAGCAGATACTAAGGAGTCAACCTGCAACGAAGTCGACACCACAACAACATCATGTTCCAACAGGTATGATGAATAACACTACTCAGCCGGTACCCCCCATTGATAATGCTCCTTCTCAACTTTTTCAAATTTTAAATGGCCTAAATAACCTTATCCACCCTCTTTTTATTCTCCTCCAACAACTAACTCAAGTCACACAAGCCTGGAGCAACAGCCATGCCCCCTAATTTCTCAACAGCTGGCTCCTTGTCAATTCTCCTATGGAACGCTAACGGACTGATGCAACACCGGACGGAACTTGATTTATATTTACATGAAAAAAGGACAGACATAGCACTTATTACTGAAACACATCTTACGCCACGATCTAAAGTATTTATTCCAGACTATACTATTTACAGGACTGATCACCCAGACAAAACGGCACACGGTGGCACCTCCATTATCATCAAATCGTCATTAAAACACAATCCTATTCACTTACCCATCACACCACACTTACAGTCAACTGGCATCACATTACAAACAAAAGATAAAAACATAACGTTTGCTGCTTTGTATTGCCCCCCTAGGTACAAGCTTACATCTTCGATGTTTTCTGAGTTTTTTAAACGCTTAGGTCGATCTTTTATCGCAGGTGGTGATTTCAACGCGAAACACAAATGCTGGGGTTCAAGATTGTGTACCCCAAGAGGTAGGAACTTGTGGTATGCTCTTCATGAACTTGCATTAGATACTTCAACTCCTAATTCTCCCACTTACTGGCCTACTTCTAGACGTAAAACCCCGGACTTACTGGACTTTTTTATTACAAAAGGACTTAGAACAGTATACAAAACTGTAAATACGAGTTCTGACCTTTGCTCTGATCATTCTCTAGTCCAGATGACCCTATGCGAAGAACCTTCTGAGGCACAAAAAAGGCCTGCGCTCACACAGGGTATAACTGATTGGGGATTATATAGATCTTACCTTAACTCTGACCTCACAATCCCTGTTTCAATAAAAAACGAGACAGAACTAGAGGAGGCAGTGGAGAAGTTCACTAGAAGTATTCAAGAAGCAGCGTGGTCAGCATCAAAACCGAGGTGCAGGAAATCAGATAACTTACCAAGCTACCCACAGTATATTAGAGATCTGATCAGAGCCAAGAGAAGAGCTCGTAAAAATTGGCAAACCAACAGACAACCTTCAGATAGACGGACATTTAATAAACTAAATAATGAACTGAAACGCCAAATTAGCAAATTTAACAGGTCAAACTACGACAATTACATTAAATCCCTTTCGACAGACGATGGAAGTTTATGGAAGCATACCAAAAGACTCTTAAAACATCGTGAGATGTCAGCACCTCTTAGAAAAGAAGATGGCTCTTGGGCTGTGTCGGACGAGGAAAAATCCGAGCTCTTTGCCGACCATCTTTCTTCCGTATTTACCCCACATACTGACTTTATAAACACAGAACACGAAAACTTGGTAAATAACACACTTGACATTCCATTACAACTAACACTGCCACCGCCCTCATTCACTCCCACAGAAGTAGCAGAAATAATTAGACACTTACCAAAAAGAAAAGCCCCGGGCTATGACTTAATAAATGCTGAGGTGCTCCAGCAAATACCTAGGAAAGCTCTAGTGTTTTTAACGACAATCTACAACTCAATACTTAGAACTACAAAATTCCCTATAAAGTGGAAATACTCTTTTGTAACCATGATTAAAAAACAAGATAAAGATATTAGCAGCCCTTCCTCGTACAGACCTATTAGTTTACTCTCCATTTGTTCAAAAATTTTTGAAAAATTACTTTATCCCCGATTATTAAAGTTACTGACAGACAAAAATATAATCCCTCACCATCAATTCGGTTTTCGGAAATCACACTCAACAACTCAACAATTACACAGAGTAACTGACTACATATCGACAGCACTAGAGCAGAAGTTATATGCAACTGGAGTGTTTCTGGATGTCGCCCAAGCATTCGACAAGGTCTGGCACCAGGGGCTTCTCTTTAAACTCAAGACTGTACTACCACACACTTATTATCTAATTCTTCACTCATTCCTTGCTGACAGATTTTTCTCAGTCCGACAAGGCTCAGAGCTATCTTCAATAAGACCGATCTTAGCCGGCGTGCCTCAGGGATCAATACTGGCACCGCTGTTGTACATAACATATACACACGACATTCCACTAAGTACTGACATACTGACAGCAACCTACGCAGACGACACTGCCATAATCACCAAACATCAAGACGCGACGCAAGCCTCACTAAACTTACAACATAACTTACAAAAGTTGAATGAGTGGTGCCAACTATGGAAAATTAGACTGAACCACGAAAAGTCACAACACATCACTTTTACTCTTAGACGTGAAACATGCCCTCCCATTTACCTTAACAACTCATCTATCCCGCAGACAGATAAAGTACAATACCTTGGACTAACGTTTGATAGGAGAATGACATGGGGTCCTCACGTTAAGATGAAACGCCAATCACTGAACCATAAGCTCAATTTAATGTACTTACTATTCAGGAAAACCTCCAAATTAGATATAAGACAGAAACTAAACACGTACACTTACCTACTAAAACCAGTTTGGACATATGCTTTACAAATTTACGGGATCGCTAAACAGACTCACAGAAAACGACTGCAGACTTTTCAATCAAAAGTACTAAGACTTATCACCAAAGCACCATGGTACGTCAATAACAAAACTCTGCATACTGACTTAAAAATACCAACGGTTGACGAACATACTACAAACGCTTTCAAGAAAAACTACACGGACATCCAAACCCGTTAATAGAACGAATGGCCTCTACTCTCATGCCTGAGAACACTAGGAGGAGATTAAAAAGAACGTGGATGAGGGATTTGCTATCATAGGCAATTGAATCAAGCCAAGGGAGAGGTACCACTGGGTACTGTTCTTCTTCATGCCTTTCAAGTCATTGTATCATGTTCTTGTTTTTTTTTACTGTCAGACTATCTGCTGATTGTCACTGTTTTGACAGGTGTAGATAAAGATATAAAGAGAAAAAAAAAAAAAAAAAAAATTTTTCCTTTCGTACATTGTTCTTTTTCTCTCACCAATTTACTGTGTTTATTTCTATTATTTATTTTATTGACCACTTCGGATCATGTTACAACTTATTTCCCTTTCTCCTCCTGGTGGATTCTCTATCTCCAATATTCTTTGAAGCGTTTTGATCATCTGCCCAGCTTCGACCCACCTATTTTGGAGCATCAACCTGAAGCTCTTCCAAATTTTCACTTTGCTTCCAAATTCACTTCCTTCTTGCGTGTGAGACTTTTCAAATTCTTTCTTTACTTCTTCAGCCCACTTTGTCAAGGCCTTATGTATCTCTATATTTTTTTTTCATATTGACCGCATCGGATCGCGTTACAAGTTTATTTCCCTTTCTTCTGCTAGTATTTCCTCTGTCTCCTATATTCTTTCATGCGTTTTGATCCTATGTCCAGCTTCCTCTGGCCTTCCTTCATATTGAAACTCTTACGGATTTTTCACTATTCACTCCCTTCTAGCATGTGAGACTATAATGTTCAATTTTTCCAAATCTTTTACTTCTTAAGTCCACGTTGTAGTGATCTAAAACATCTCTAATATTTATATTAATTTATATCAATTCAACTGTATGTTTTTCTATTTAGTTTAAAGATACCTGTATATTTTATGACTCAAAAAGTTAATAACCAGCCAGGTAATGTTGTGATATAATAATGGGTAGGGAAAATGCAGGCGAAATATAAGGCAAAGTAAGGATATACCCGTGAAAACTTCATCATTCATAAATTAACCATGTAATACATATTAGCATTACAATGTGAACATAGAAGTTATGTTTGGATCCACGGAAAATTTTATTTATTTAGTTTTACAAAAAATAAATAAATAAATAATTGTCAAAAATTAATATACATATTTTTTTATTTGAAAAAAATATGAAATAAAATATTTAATCTATAAAATTCATTTATTTTACAACTTTAATAGGAAAAATCGTTGTTGTGTTTTTGTTTTGTTTTGTTTTTTATTCAGGAATAATGCTACAAATATTTGATCAAAAATATGCAAAAACGGCTAAATAATTTCAACTTTCGCAGGTTATACGATTTTTAAAGGGATTAAGCAATGGTTAGTTCTGCCGTCCTTCGGAAGGGAAGTAAAATTGCAATGGATACTACCAATCTCTGCTTACATATTTCCTTACACAGACTACAACTACTACTTCTACTACTTAACGCAATCCTCCAACTGACACTTGAGTCTACCCTTCGGACGCTTGGCCAGTCGGCTCAGCTATTTAACCCTATGCAAAATAGGGTGCATACTCTGCAATATGAAATTAAATAGTATTGGAAAAAGATCCTTTTCAAGATCTATTGATAAATAACCATGGATGAAGTGAAATACTATCCAATCAATACGTACGAGTACTGAAGATATCTAGATAAACTGTATGATATAAGAGACAAAGTTCCGGTCCATTTGACACAAGGATAGAAGGACAGCGCAGTAAAACCCTTCCTTCGTTGTCGAGGAAGGACCCTTGGCTCTAATCCCACTCCATGATCAACCGCCGCAGTATGGGCGTCTCAGGTCTCACGGATTATCTTAGGAGGGTGTGGTCCAGATTCTACCCTCTTTCAACATCGCGATTTATTCCTTGTTTTACTTATAAAAATATTATTTTTCCACATTTAATAAAATATTTTTCTCGGATAACGAAATAGTGAAGTAAATGTCAATTCAGTGAAATATAAGCTAAAAACATTTCAGAGGGATATTTTTAAAACGTTATAATTGCTCAAATACTTTTAAAAAACTGCTTGTTTTCTACAAGGAAATCATGAAATAACGACAATGATACCCAAGAGAAATTAAAGGAATCTGTTCCGCATATTGTCGCTTTGAGTTGAGTTACAAGTTATCCAGATCTTAGTATGTAAAATATAATGTAATTGTGGGTAACGATTAGATCTCGGTAATCATTTCATCAAGTATTACAAGTTTCAACTAAAATTTCGAAGTATATGATACATGTTTGTTGAAACGTTCATTTCCAGATGAAATGACTACCAAAATATACATATTTCCCATAATCACATTCTCTTTTCCATACTAAAGCTCATAATAACTTATGTTTACACTTTTTAACTTCAAAGAAATATAAGCCCTAAAACTTTTTTAAACGTTGGCAAAACAAAATTAGCAGACATTTACAAAATCAACACAAGCCAATAACCTGAGGTCCAGCAGTAAGCTACACTGAAACTGAAATTGGTGTTTTTTACCACTTGCTGTAATAGAAGTTCAAAGAATGGCATTAAGAGAATTGGGAATATCACCATTGTATTTAAAAATAATTGTATAATATTTTAAACATATCTCAAAGTCGTTGAAGTATACATTCATATAGAGCTTCAGTTACGATGGGCGGTATAACATGTCTTGTTCTTGAAACAGTGGTGAGTATGAATGATATTGTAGCAAGCTTTAGGGTTAGTAATGTATTGCCTTCGTCAAAGAAGAATGGTGGTCCGAGGCCTCGCATATGGAATACGTGCGTATTGGCAGTGAAGCCAATCTTCAATGTAGTTAGGACGACATCTTCCTTTCTATTATTTTCTGATCCAGATTTTCCATAGCAGTATGGATATTTTTATTTCGTATAATTGCAGTTAGAATATCAAGCTTTTTCTCCGGACTCAGAGGACTTGTTTTCTCTACTTGTTATAGCTAGATTTCGACTAATAGTTATATGTTTGATTAGAGGATGGTGGGTAACGTGTAAAAAATAAAAAAATCTTGTTTTATCTAACAAAAAAAGTAGCTAGACAAACTCCGAAAGATAATGTTTTTTGTGTTTTCCTGAGATTTAATTTATGTGTTTACGTTCTTTATTACCATTATTTACAAAATGTTTTGTTTGACTTGCACTACAGTTTACTAGTGCCTAGAGGTTTTTTTTATTGTTTTTTTAATTCCTCATATCAACGCGTAGGCCAAATCGAGAATTAATGTAGTTTTATAAATGTTAATCATGTCTATGGTGTGAAGTCCAAGGAGTATCCCGATCGTGTTCTGAGTCTTACGCAAAACTAGCAGCTAAGTTGAGAGACAGACTGCTATGTACAACTCTATGTGTATGGCTGACTTAGGACTACCAAGACCCCTGAAGGGAAGCTATGCCCACAATAAAAAGGCTGAATGAGCCCCAAGAATGGCCTCAGATCTACCACGGTCCATCAATGTCTGTTAAAAACTAAATAGTTTATCTGCCACAGTCAGATATGAGCTGATAATAATAAGGCTTAGCGAACGCGAAGGCTCGATCCCCATGCCGCCAACCTTTCCTTACAAACTTCCGTCCATGGACCCAAACCTAAATTACCCAGATCACTCTTAACGCAATCCTCTGTCTACCCCTCAGATGCTTTCCAGTCGGTACAGTACTTATTAATCCGTTAATAATAAACCAGTACTTAGGAACGAACAGATTCCTAAAATAAGTCCAGCAACTTTACAGGCCCATCTTAATCTTCGTGACGCTATCACTTATATTAAGGGAGTATAATATAATGCTTCGCAATTCCATGTTATGTAATATCATATATTTCCCAGTGGTCTCATCTTTTTTGGGACCGAATATGCTACGTATTACCTTATTTTGGAATACCTTAAGCGTTGTTCATCCTTCAGCGTCAGTGACCACGTTTAACATCCGAAAAGAAGAGTTGGAAGGATGATGGTTTTATAAATTTATACTTTTGGATTTTTTAGGACAAATAGACTATTTCTTAAACCTGCAATAAACAAAATAAATATAGATAGATGATGATGTTATGGTTACTTACCCAGGTATGGATATGAGGTAGTGGAGGAGGCGCCTGTAATCGTCCGGCTTGAGGCGGTCCCTGCGGGGGGTGGCTGGGAAGGTGAGGAGCGGGCCGCCCCTCCGG
The DNA here is from genome assembly GCA_964056705.1 of Troilus luridus. NCBI lineage: Eukaryota > Metazoa > Arthropoda > Insecta > Hemiptera > Pentatomidae > Troilus > Troilus luridus. The sequence goes on along the minus strand of OZ057413.1, from coordinate 109,876,685 downwards.
TCCCGGCCCCCGCTCAGCACCGCCACCCGCTCCTCCAGCCAGCTCACCACCTCCCGGCACCCCTCCATCTTCACCCCTGCAACAGCAATTAATTATATAAGTATACAGAATATAGATAATATAAGCATATATCAAGAGTATATAATGGTCCGATGTTATAATATAATGGCAAATGCAAGAAGTGTAAGGCGGAAAAGAACAGTTGAAACAGACATAGTCCATAGTGGCTTCATCCTAACAAAAAAAGTTTGTATAAATCAAAATGAAAAGAGACATATCAACTTGAAATTATTTACTTTTGAAACTTAACAAATAATTAAGCAATAAAATTAAAGAAAATTAGGGCGAAGAGTGGGAGAGTCTTCAGCAAAACCACCTCCGTCAAATAAAATACAAAAACACAGCAAGCTATGAATCGGACATACAAAGCTGACCCATCTCCATATACTTTTAGGGCTGTATCAACCAAAGCCGTAATAATACAGAACTTACAGTGAAGAGCCTGTTTAAATGTAAGAAGCATTAAATAAAAAGAATAAATTTGGATATTGAAACGTGTTTATTCTTTAAAGAAATTAATAAACTACAGTAGACGCTGATTTATTTAAAGCAGACGAAATAAATTCTAGAAATTTAAGAAGACCAGTCGTTGCTAATGGCCTCAGCTGCCGATGGGTCGTTAAAGAAAATCAAATCAAAAAATATTTAACCAAAATCTGCCCGATTTGGCTATACCGGTGACAGTCACACATGACACCTTTCCCCCAGCATTCTGAATAAACAACAAATATTGGCATACTACTGAGAAGAGAGATATCTTCATTGAAATGGAACACAACCTGAAGTCATTGCTATGAGAAAAAGTGTCATTGTTTATGATTTCTATATTTTGGCTCCACACTATTGCGTTCTATTTCTATCTTTATTCCAGTAATGACGTGGAATCCATCACGTGATAGTACTTTTCGTTTGTAATTGAAAGCACTAATAAAAAAAAATCTTTACCATTACAAACATGAAGGGTTTTGGGTTCAGTACGTGGTAGAGACTATACATACTATACACCGGTTGTGCAGGGAGTTGATTCGTACACGCTCATCCGTCAACTTTTCCCCTCATTAAGATTAAGGCCTCATTATAGAGGCCCGGTGAGCCTCAGGTGAGTCTCCAGATCCCACGGGGACCATCCCAAGGTCTTAACTTATCGAATAAATTATCTGATACTGACGGATTTAATCCAGGGACCTTCGGCATAGCGAATCAGCCCTTTAACCAATGAGCTGTCCTGGTCCTGAACAGCCAAATACGAAGGGAAAAAAAGAATAATCCGCTTCCTGTTAGTACAATTAAACCTACCTTGACGAAATTCGACTTAGCCATTAATTCACCGGGACTGCAGAAATGGTGTATTTTAAAATTTTAAAGTTGCTCTGGGGTTAAAAATAAAAGAGGAACCCATACTCAGGATAGAGAGCTCCTGCAGATCGTTGGGGAAGATATGGAGAGGTCAAGTGTGTGAGAGATAAGGTGTCCAGTTTTCTCTCTAAAAAAAGGCTACTACCTAGTATAATAGATGGCGAGTCCTTATGCTTGAAAAGAGTGTCAAGACTAGACAAAACAACAAAAGAATAATACCAAGAATTAATCCTTGCACAGATAAAAGAAAAATTCAGACAAAAGCAACGTAGGACCCGGTTCAAATACAGCTGTGGCAGATCTTTAGCTATAAATAGATGGATCCTGTGTTAGACCCTCCTGGGGCTAACACAGCCTCTATAAAATAGGTATCCTTAATTGAGGATACCTCGCGATTGCATTACCTCCCTGCACAACCGCTCGACTAATTAGACATACCAAAGACCCTCCATGAATGAGTGGTATAGGCTTTGTATATAAATACAGAATATTACTTGTTCTACCTTTCGAAAAATAAGAGGAATTCGTACTGAAATTAAGGTTCAAGTACTGTGGTGGATAACTTGTTACTGTAAATGAACCTGTAATGAAATAAAATAACGAAAACAAAAAACAAGGATTAACATTAAAATTTTTAAATTAAAAAGAAATTAACTAATTAACAGTGACTTGAAGTAGTAGAATAGAATAGAAGTAGAATTTAATAAATAATACACAACATAAAGGGCTCAGAAACCCTCATAAGAACACGTGAATGCACTTTATATGAACCATTTAAGATCAAAAGCTGATAACTGCAAAGCTTTAAAAATTGAAATTTCCGGGGTTTTTTTCTAGATTAGTCATGCAATGCTTTGTCTTCCCGAAACTTTTGTTTCATAACCGGACCAAAACCAAAAGAACTAAGGTTTTTGATCCTGAATGTCTCATATATACTGCACATATATACTCCATATTTTGATTTGATAAGGTTAAAGAAAACAAACTATAATTTTGGGCATGATTATAATATTGGACCAGACGAGGAAGACCTTGGGGTTGAAACCTGATTAGCGAAGGAGTTCTAAGCAGCTACTCTCCCTTAATTAACTCAAGCAACTGTCAGCCTAAATGAAGCATTGATCTTACCTACTCCGCCATTAGGGGGCTATACCTATCTATTTCCTTCATTAACATCTTGATCATTGAGGAGTATGTGTGCTTAATTAAATTCAAAATTAAAAATACTATTTGATTTAAAATTAGCTTGAAAAAAATTATAAGTTATCCCAAGGCTAATTCCTAAAAAGTTAATAAGCGCAGAGCGGTAAAAACCGGAGGAGTAAACCGAGGCCTAGGTGGGTAATGCATTAAAGGTAATCTTAAGGATTAGGGTTAGAACAGTAATTCGGAGACGAAGGTGTTTAAGGAGAAAATACTGGTGTCAGCATGGATCCTTTGGGTTCGGTAAGCCATAACATTGTTCTTAATATAGGGATATAGTATCTCAATGGTTGAGAGCTGAGTTGCAATGATAAAGATCCTCGGTTCAAATCCGGCTGTAACAGTAAAAGTATTGCTAATTAATTACTCAGCAGGTCGTCGCTTCGAGTTGAGTCATTACATTTAGAAATAAAAGTTACAACGAACTTTTCGATGTATAGATGATAAAATTATATAATACTTAAGTGATTAATTAATTATAATATTTAAGTGATAACCTAAGAAATCTCATCGCCCCCCCCCCCCCCGTTTGCCATAATGAAGACCTGCAACGTGGGTCAAAATGTTGGCTCTCCATTAAACAGTTGTCCCTACTTAAGAGCATTTTTTATAGATGGTATATTATGTTTGTTGAAACGTTAATTTCTAAATGAAATTATAACCGAATTATACATATTTCGCATAATTACATTCGCTTTCCCATACTAAAACTCACAATAAATTGTATTTTTGGAAAATATTAAAAATGAAACAAATAAACAGTTAAAACTTATATCTCAACTCGAAGCGACAACCTGCGAACAGATACCAAATTATTTAATATTTTATTGGTCATCTATGGACCCTGTGGCATCTGCAGACCTTCCTGGACTCTATAAAGTGGTTACCCTTAGTCATTACCTTGCACAAACGTTGTCTTAGATACAGTACAATCTCGATCATGCACATAACCCAAGATCCGGTCAAATAATGATTGTGCTCGGATAGAATGTAATATGAAATATACTTAAAGAATAATATTGGTAATGATTCCCCAAGAAGTAGACAACAGAGCTTGTTTGTAAAAACTGATGAAACCAGACTGAGCCTTGAAGTGGCAGGGCGATAAGGTCGTCATGGGAGCAATCTCCACTTGTCATCTCGCTAACAAGCAGAGCCCAGGCTGACAGGGGCCGTGGAAGCGAAGATTATCCCTAGGCGAGGACAGTTATTAATAACCTCGGAAGAGACTTGAAAGAACCGCAGATGCCAACAGGAGACTCGCCGCCATCTTGTTGTGTACACCGGTGCACCCGGCTCAGTACCAATTATGTCCTTGTCCGCCCTTAGGGTCGGGGATTAGCCTAGACATCCACTGTCTTTGTCCGGAACAAGCCCTTTAATTGCTCCAGGCCTCTTAAGTCAGTCCCTTCTTGAAGGCTGCTAACAGCGTTCATTCAATGCCGTTTTCGTAATATCTAAGAGCTCATAAAGGATGTATTGTTAAATTCGCAGAAAATAATAGAAAAAGCTAGCTAAAAGTCAATGGAATGCATATTTAAAATTGTCAAAAATGTAAGGAAGGGAAATAGTTGGGGGTGCAGTAATATTAAACACTAAATAAGTGGGTACTTATTTTATTTTGTGCCGACGTTTCGAACCACTTTGTGGGTCATCTTTAGGGCTTATGGAAGCTGAGGCTAGACTACTTGTAGTCTATTTTCTTATAAAGATTTATGGAATTACATACTGTATAATGGATCTTATATCTTATAGAGATAATTATTAATTAAACGTATGATGAGGACAAACAGGGAAAAAAGTAATTGAATAGTGTGTATTTTCAGGTTCATGAACTTCCTGAAAAAAAGTCTGAGATAGCAATGGCCTTACCAGTGTAACCTATACAATCAAGTTTAAATGCTAAAGAAGGAATGAAGGCTAACTAGCCTTCATTCAAGAGAAGTTCTCTTCTTTATAAAATTACTGTTTCCTAAAAGAAAAAAGAAAAACTCAATGCTTCTTAATTAAGCATTCTATTTAGTAAAATTATTATTAGTAATATTTGCATCGCCATTCACGTCTTTAATCATTAACAATATATATACTAGCTGACACGGCCACGAGTAGCTGATATAATACTTTTAAAAAATATTACGTTTAAATTTTAATTTTAATGAAACAATAAATGAATGGAACAAAAGAATTAAATAGATTTTTGATTTTACATTTTATTCATCTTATATCTAAGTATAGTAAATAATAAATAAATAATATACAAAATTCTTAACTGATAAAATATAAACATTAGATTAATAAATGAGGTATAACATGGTCGATTTTTAATTATGACTATTAATATTTTTTTAAATTATAACTATTTATTTCAATTTAATTGAGCGCTAATCGATGCACAAATTTTTTTGTTAATCTGTCCTTTGCTAATACAAATAGATTAGATGGTTTACTAACACGTGAGCATGCAACACATAATTGTCCCTGGGAGAAACATGGATGTTCTAGGTCCAAAACGCAAATGGACATTGTCTGGCCTTGAGACTTATTAATGGTCATAGCAAAAGCCATGCGTATATAAAATTTAAGTCTTTTGAACGGTATAATGGGTTCTGATGGTATCATTGGGATACGTAATTGATAAAAGGCTTAACTAATCCGAAGGTTCGATGCCGATACCACTATCACAGGGAATACGCTAGTGTAACGTCCTAAATTCTACAGGGGACTCATCCATAGCGGACTACTTTTTCAAATCAGTACCTAATTATGAAATACGTAATACGTTCTACCATTCACAATTATTGATCACGTTTTACAACAGTGAGGATAATATTTTATAAATTATTTATATAATAACATAGCCTTGAACACAATCCTCCCATCTACACCTCGGTTTCCTTTCGAATATTTACAAGTAGGCTTAGCACTAATTAACGTTTTAGAAAATCAAAGGCTAACTTGCTAATCCCAAAAACATTTACGACCAAGCAAAACTTTGTAATAAATAACAAAATATAATACACATAGGTACGACTGATGTTGCCATTTGCCAGGACAGATGGATCATTCTTCATCAAATATATTTTCTGTATTCCTATTCTAGAAGAAACTAAGTCATTATTTCTTGTAGACTACAAACATTTTATTTTTTACGTTTTATCAAGGAATGAAAGAAACTAAATGGCTAAACTCTTCTAGCTCAGTTAATTTTTTTGCGAATAATAATCAAATATAGACACAAAAGTAGAAAACATAAAAGGAACTTAAACAGAGATTGAAAAAGAGAAAATAAACAAAGGACGAAAATAAACTAGACGAGCAACAGAAATTTTACAGGCTAGAGTCCTTTGAAATCAACAATAAAAGAATTAATATATAAACATTAAAAAATATCAAAAGACTTTCTGATAGTTTACAGTAAAAAGGATTTCTTGAAGTTTTATTTTTGGAATATTTTTATTTCTATTATATAAGGAATCATTCTTTTCATTGTCCCAATAAATAAATTAATAAGACACGGGTTTTATTTGTATTCTAATATTTATAGAAGATAAATAAACCATATATAATCAACCGATGAGCTGTATATAACACAATATTTTTCCGGGCATTAGATACAAAAGGAAATGTTTTTATGTTACTTTCCCATTAATGCACCAACAACCCTTTAATTTAGAATTATTACGCTTTTGGTGTGTTCGTCAATTCCACTGACTGGATACTCATATTTATATATATTGTTACGGGCTACTGGGTGTAAAATGGACTAAACTATTACTTAATTCAAGAATCTAATATTTATTAACAAATTAGAAAGAATACAATGAGATTATTTAAAACAGTTAAATTATTAAACTAATATCAATTTACAACAATAATATTCTACTAAATGTTATCTAATTTCTAAGATAATAGGATATTGCTAATACTAAATAACTAAACTATTTATATATAAATTATTACAAATACAATAATATTACACTATAGTTTACAATTACAAATTAACACTTACAGTTCGCTAACTAAAGTCCACCGACCGTAAGACTCTCCAAATATGACAAACTGCCACACAGTTTATTACACTTATTACACGGTCACTAATTGTCACTGTTGCTCACTAAGCACTTATTACAGACTGATACTAACTCACTGTAACTCACGCACTATCACTAGTTACCGACTGCTACTCACTGGCTTATTACTTCACTGCTTATTACTCACTCGTCTTATTACTGACTACTTACTGACTCCGCGGCCAGAACAGCTGTCCTTTTTATATAGGCAAGGGAGATCGTGGTGGGGCATTACTCGGAAAAGACCACCTAGACCGATCGAGAAGGTTCTACGCCGTTCTATAATCCCTTCCGCTTAATCCCATTGTTTGCCTAAACCTCTCAGCCGGTCCATTTCCTGCTCTGACCGTAACACTGCCCCCTCCTTAAAAGTGCTCTGCCCCAGAGCATAGTCCGGAGAAATCGGGCAGCTATGAGCTACTACGGATGGAGACGCTTTTCCTTTCCAGGGGTTGAACGTGCACACCAATATGGCGACTCCAGAGTTGGCGAATATCTGTTCAATCATGTTCCTGACAACCTTCCACTCCAGGCCGTCATATCCACAGCCCAACTTAGGGATTGCGAGCTTGGTGACACGCAGTCTCAGAAGCTTACTCCGCAGGTCGTCGAGGCTTCGCCGCAGTGCGTCATATGTGGGCTTCTGCTCAGTAGCACACTTGGTAACTAAGTAGAACAGGTGTCGTCCTTCGTGCGTATGGTGGAGTGCTTTCCCGACGCGTGGTCCTTGGCGTTCCAGTTCCTCAGTTCCAGCAAACTTCTTCCTGAAGACCGTTGCAATCCCTCGGGAAGTCCTCAGATCTTCGGCTACACAATGGGCCAGAGAATAGTCCACTGGTAACGAGAAGATATCTCTGTAGACTGTCTGAGTTACTTTACGGGAACCTGGTACCTTAGGGTGTCTAACTGAAACCTTAGTGGTCTTCACGTTGTCGAGGTACCTGACTTGCTGGTCTTCTGTCGGGCTATGGTCTCCTTTGTAAGGGGCCAGTCTATTAAAATGGACTACCCTAGGTTTTCCTTTTGGCTGCTTTCTGATCCTATAGATGACGTCGTTTATCCTATTGATGATCTCAAACGGGCCATCCCAGGAGTTCTGAAGTTTAGGTGAGTGGCCTCGCCTTCTTCGAGGATCGTGTAGCCAGACCAAATCTCCAGGTTGGAATCCACCTTTCTCTGCCCTGATGTCGTAACGCTCCTTCATTCTGTCACTGGCTCCCTGGATGTTTACACGAACCTTCTCGTGGATGTTATCCATCCGCTTCCGTAGATTCGTGACGTACTCCTCTCCGGCCACTTCCTCATTAGGCTTGAACCCGAATTTCAGATCACAAGGCAAACGAAGTTCTCGGCCGAACACCACATTTGCGGGGGTTTGCCCCGTTGCTTCATGGACTGAACTCCGGTAGGCTAACAGGAACAAGTGAAGATACTGGTCCCAGTCCCGCTGATGGTCGGATACCACTTTAGACAAATATCGACCCATTGTCCTGTTCATGCGCTCCACCATGCCATCCGATTGAGGGTGAAGAGGCGTCGTCCTGGTCTTCCGTATCCCCAGTGCTTCGCACATTCCGGAGAAGACTGCAGACTCAAAGTTTCTTCCCTGGTCAGCGTGAAGTTCCATGGGTACTCCAAACCGGCTGACGAGCTGCTTCACAAGTACGTCTGCAACCGTGACTGCCTCTTGATTCGGAAGGGCATACGCTTCCACCCACTTAGAAAAATAGTCCATGGCCACGAGAATATATCGGTTGCCTTCGACCGTCACAGGGAAAGGGCCAGCGATGTCAATCGCTATCCTCTCGAACGGTGCTCCCACGTTGTACTTCTTCATAGGGGCCCTCTTTCTTCTTGTTGGTCCGTTAGAGGCCGCACAAGTCGCACAACGCCTACACCAGTCCAAGACATCGTCCTTAAGGTTTGCCCAGTAAAAGCGTTCACGAACTTTTTCCAATGTACGGTGAACTCCAAGATGGCCGCCAGTTACACCGTCATGTAGTTCCCTTAGCACTTCGGGCACTTTATTCCTTGGAACGATGAGCTGTAGCCTACGCTGATCTCCTTCCGTGTTCTCCAATGCCCGTTTCAGCAGCCCGTTGTCCACTAAAATGGAGTTCCATTGGGCCCAGTACGTTTTTACATTCTTCGACATTGGAGCAACATCTTGCCAGGTCGGTCTACCTCGCCCCGATATTTTCCATTCCTTTATTTGTTTCAAGTCCGGGTCCTCGTCCTGTTCCTTTGACACCTCTGCATCTTGCCAACTGTCGATGACAACTGTAGTCCTCAACACCGCTGCCTGCTTCTCTTCTTGTCGAGAACAATGGTTGCAGCCTTCTTCACAAGGTCTCCTTGACAAAGCATCCGCATTCCTGTGGCTCGTTCCAGAACGATGAGCAGATTCAAAGTCGTACTCTTGAAGGCGCTCGATCCACCTCGCCACTTGTCCCTCCGGTGACTTGAATCGCAGCAGCCACATTAGAGCCGCGTGGTCCGTTCTCAGCAGGAACCTTCTTCCGTATAGATATTTATGGAAGTGCTCTATGGATTTTACTAATGCCAGAAGCTCTTTCCTTGTGACACAGTAGTTGCGTTCCGGAGCTGAGAGTGCTTTGCTGAAATATCCAATCACCCTTTCTTCTCCGTCTTGGATCTGAGAGAGGACACTTCCAATGGCGATGTTGCTGGCATCTGTGTCAAGTATGAACTTGCTCTCGGGACGTGGATAGCTTAGAATAGGAGCACTACTCAATTTTCTCTTCAGCTCCTCGAAGGATGCCTGACACTCATGATCCCAATGGAAAGTCCTTTTCTCCTCGGTGAGCCTAGTAAGAGGTTTTGCGATGTTAGCAAATCCTTTCACGTACCTCCGGTAATAGGTGCAGAGCCCGAGGAAACTTCTCACCTGGTGCTTATCTCGAGGTACTGGCCAGTCGGTGATCGCTGCTATCTTCTCTGGGTCAACAGCAACTCCGTTGTCTGACACAATATGCCCCAGGTAGTTGACTTGCCTTCGGAAGAGATTACACTTCTTCGGGTTCAACTTTAGGTTCGCTGCACGCAGCCGTTCGAAGACCTTCTCCAGATTCTTCAGATGGTGAGCGAAGGACTTTCCCAGCACAATGATGTCGTCTAGGTACACCAGGCATACTTCCCAAGAGAGACCCCTTAACACGTTTTCCATCAGCCTCTCGAATGTGGCAGGAGCATTGCAAAGCCCGAATGGCATTACTGTAAACTGCCAGAGCCCAGTGCCAATTGAAAACGCCGTCTTCTCTTTATCCTCAGGTGCCAATGCAACCTGCCAATATCCACTGCGGAGATCCAAAGTAGAGAAGAGTTTACACCCCTCTAGGGTGTCCAGCGTATCGTCAATCCTGGGAAGCGGATAGCTGTCCTTCTTGGTGACATTGTTCAGAAGACGGTAGTCTACGCAGAACCTCGTTGTGCCGTCTTTCTTCTTCACCAGTACAACAGGAGACATCCAGGGGCTACTCGAAGGCTCAATGACACTGTCAGCCGCCATCTCCTTTATAATCTCCTCGGCGTCCTCCCGTTTGGCTAACGGCAGCCTCCGCGGAACCTGTCGGATGGGCTTCGCATCCCCAGTGTCAATCTTGTGCTGGACGATATCCGTTCTGCCCCGTGGTCCTGGTCCGATCTCGAAGACGTCATGCCATCGGATAATCATGTTCTTCACTTCCTCGCTCTGTTCAGGTGAAAGGTCGCGGCATGACTCGTTAACAAATCCTTTTAGTTCTTCTGGCAGTCCTCGGATCTCGGTGGGACGACGTGGCAGCTGACGAACCACTGAGGTAGCGGTTGTACACTCCCCGACCGGTGTTCCTTTCTTCAGCGTTACCGGGAAGCTGTTCAGGTTCATTAGCCGAATTGGAGTCGTCCGTCCGACCTTGATGAGAGACCTGGCAACAAGTACGCCACGTCCGATCTCTTGTTCTTCGTGCCTTCCGGGTTCAAGTAGTACACATTGACCCTCCGGTAACTGTCCTTCGACCGTCCCATGGGTCAGGATTTGGCTCCGTGCAGGTAATGTGGTGTCTTCCAGTAAGAGCACTCGTGCGTAGAGGTCCTTTCCCTGCCGAAGGATGACTTCCTCCTCTCCCAGCGTCATCACACCTCTTGCCATATCCAACTTAATCCCGTATTCGATCATCAAGTCCGTGCCTAATATGACATCTTCATCGATTTCTGCCACGAGAGCACCGTGCCTCAGATGTTGACCCCCGATGATGAAGGTGGCAACTGTCTCCCCGTAGACCTTGGCTGGCTGTCCCGTGGCAGTCCGTAATGCCCAAGTGGTTGGTAAGACCCTCTCAGCGGGAACTATCTTCGAGTTCAAAATTGTCATGGTTGCGCCAGTATCCACTAGAAGACTTCGCAGCTGCCCGTTCACCATCCCGTCAACGTAGAAACTGTTCGTTCTGCTTCCTATTGACGCAATCCTGATGGTCTTCCTGGGGCCTTTGACGTTACGGGTTGACAGTTGCCCCCTCCCATCAACCCTACTTAGTTTTCCTGTGGCTTTTCTTGCTTCTTAGATGGACACTTGCTTCTAGGGTGTCCAATTTGGCCGCAGCTCCAACAGCGTATCTCCTTCTTACGGGTCCTGAGAGCCTCTAAAACTTTCGTCACTAGGTCCTCAAAGCTGGGGACTACATTTGGCTCCGCTTCTGCTGCTCGTACGCGCGCATGGCCCCGTACAGACTGTCTAACAGCCTCGAACTCCATGGCCTGGGATAATGCGTCTCCTAAAGTTTTCGGCCGGGCGAGCTTCACTGCTTGTTGTGTCTCTGGGTCCCGAAGTCCATCGAGGAATTTGTCGACAGCCAAGCTTTCGTAGACATCGTCGGTGACCGATGGGTAGGCGTTCCTCACTAGCCGGGCAATATCCGCTTCAAATTCCTGCAAAGTCTCGTTGGTCTTCTGGACCCTGCTTCTCAGCTGCGAGCGATACAGCTGGTCCATGTGGCGGTGGCCGAAACGCATCTCCAGTCTTCTGATCAGCTCCCCGTAGTTGGACCGCTCCGACATGGGTATCCCCTGCAGAACTCCCAAGGCGTCTCCACGCAAGGCCAGGCACAACGCTGAAGCTTGGGTCTCCTGTGACCACCTGTGGATCGAAGCCGCTGTCTCGAAGAGAGTCATGTAGTCCTCCCACGGCGTCTTTCCGTCGAATACTGGAATGGTGTTGTGAGCTGGTGGCGTCCCATTATAGGCGGATAGAATGCTATTACGATGGCTGCCCTCGGAGGAAAGGTCGGTGTCGTTCGTCGGTGGATTGCTCTTACGTCCCTCGAGAGCTTCCATTCTTAGCCTAATTTCGTTCACTTTTTCTCCTAGCCTAGATTCTATATCAGCTACTTTATTATTTACATCGGCTAACTTATTATCTACATTAGCTAACTTATTATCTACATTTTCCATTAACTTAGTCTCTAATGTGCCTAATTTAGACTCTAGCCTATTTTCTACATTGCTTAACTCCTTACCTAGCTTATTTTCTACATTGCTTAATTCATTTTTAAAAGTTGCAGACAACTTGCTCAAATCAGTTTCAAACAGAACGTCATCTGGATTTTCCCCTAACTCTACAAAAAATTGACGCAAGCGATGTTGCAGTACACTTTTATTTCCGGAAGAATCCAGATCACGTTCTTCTAATTCCCGTTTTAAATCTGCAACTTTTAAATCCATTAATTTAAGACTTTGAGAAGCCATTTTTCATACAGTAGCCCAATAATTACAAAATAATAACAATTACACAAAATATCCCACTTCTGACACCAATTTGTTACGGGCTACTGGGTGTAAAATGGACTAAACTATTACTTAATTCAAGAATCTAATATTTATTAACAAATTAGAAAGAATACAATGAGATTATTTAAAACAGTTAAATTATTAAACTAATATCAATTTACAACAATAATATTCTACTAAATGTTATCTAATTTCTAAGATAATAGGATATTGCTAATACTAAATAACTAAACTATTTATATATAAATTATTACAAATACAATAATATTACACTATAGTTTACAATTACAAATTAACACTTACAGTTCGCTAACTAAAGTCCACCGACCGTAAGACTCTCCAAATATGACAAACTGCCACACAGTTTATTACACTTATTACACGGCCACTAATTGTCACTGTTGCTCACTAAGCACTTATTACAGACTGATACTAACTCACTGTAACTCACGCACTATCACTAGTTACCGACTGCTACTCACTGGCTTATTACTTCACTGCTTATTACTCACTCGTCTTATTACTGACTACTTACTGACTCCGCGGCCAGAACAGCTGTCCTTTTTATATAGGCAAGGGAGATCGTGGTGGGGCATTACTCGGAAAAGACCACCTAGACCGATCGAGAAGGTTCTACGCCGTTCTATAATCCCTTCCGCTTAATCCCATTGTTTGCCTAAACCTCTCAGCCGGTCCATTTCCTGCTCTGACCGTAACAATATCAACTATATTTTAATCATTATCGATGTCCTGTATCATTAATACTAAGTTTCCAATTAATAAAATATAATGCTGATTTTCATTCAAACTATTTAAAAATTATGTTGGCGTAGTTTAGATTTTTTTTAAATTTCCCCAGAATATTTTCATAATCCAGAAAATATAACATTATATAATCCTCGACCTTATATTATTTTAAATATGTTTGTTTGTTCATTTAACGTCACTTTATGCTGCTATGGCTAATCGGACGATGCTACAGTGGGAGCTCTAAATTTTGCCTATCCAGGTTTTATTATATTATTTTAAATAAGAAATAAATATAATTGATGATAAATGATAAAACGAAGCTAATTTCCAAAAAATACTTAGTAGAAAAAAACTTTTCTGATGAAAAAAGTAGGATCATAAAAATATCGAATAAGTAGGGTCACAGAAAACTATCATGTATAAACCACCCTTAAAATCCAGTACACAATTAATAGCAATTCCAATCGATTTCAACATAACAAACCTCACTCATTTATATTTAAGACGTACGGAAATTAAATTAAAGACAATTCATCAATTAGATCGAATGATTAAAAAAGCAATTTTATTAGCGTCCTAGTTCAGTTAATTAAATATTACAACTGACAGAATGAGGTTATGAGGCAGTGTTAGTTGTATCACTAACTAGAGTTTATTGCACACCCAGAAGTGTTGGGCCAATCAGTGCATGAATAATTTCGTAAGAGTGAAATGATTGTTAAAAACCATAACTTTATTTTCTTGATTCAATTGTTTTTTTATATTGATATACAAATATTATAATCTATACGAATAAAAGTGGATTGCCAAATGTCTTGCTAAGCGCGAAACTCGAAAATGGCTAAACCAATTCGGCTATTTTTTTCGACTTACTTATGTTAAGGCCCAAAGAAGGTTCTTTTGGAGAGGAAAAACTTTAAAATGACGGGGAAAATAATAAAAACAACACTTTTCTTTTCCCATACAAACCACTCTGTTTCCAGCTGTATATCTACATAAATAAAAATGAATCGCCAAATGTGTTTCTCAGCGCAAAACTCGAGAACGGCTCGACCAATTCGGCTATTTTTCTCCTTATTTTTGTTAAGGCGCAAAGGTTCCTATGGAGAAAAAAACCCTAAAAATTACGAGGGAAATGATAAAAACAACACTTTTCTCGATTCCTTAAAAAAATATCAGTTCATGATGCAATAACAAATTATTGAATTAGTTTTGTGAACAGATGCAGTTATAAAGAAAAGTATGAATTTAAATTTAAATATTTAATCTCTACATGAAAGCAAAAAATAGAAAAAAACAAGAATGTGAACAGATAACGTTATAAAGAAACGTATGTATTTAAATTTAAATATTTACTGAAAATAATTTTCTAATTAGCTTTGTGAACAGATGCAGATACATAGAAAAGTATGTATTTAAATTTAAATATTTATTTCATTATCAATTATTCAATAACTGATAATTGCATTATCAATAATTTATTATCCAATTAAGTATTGATGTCTCTAATTACTCCTTACAATTAGTTTTGTGAACAGATGCAGTTATAAAAAAAAAGTATTTAAATTTAAGTATTTAATCTCTACTATAATGCAGATAATAGAAACAACTAGAATACTAATGTGTATTTGTGTATTGGTAATATTGACCAGTTTTATGTCAATTTCCCTAATTATTCCTTACTTATTAATAAGATAATAGAGTAATTTTAAAAACAGATTCGCAGAACCTTTTATTATTAAGTCATTGAATTATAACCTAGGGATAATATTGATCTAGTTTATAAATAGAAAACACGTTTTAATAACAAACACCGACATTTTCTTCCAAGATGCTGAAGTTCAATAATAATTTCATAATATTATTGATCCTAGAACTTGCATATTTTGTAATTGGATCTCAGCTGTATACTATATATTAAAGTGGTATCACAGTCATCATTAAATTCTTAGTTTTTTTAAAATACAATGTAATAAAGTAATTACCTAAGTTAAAAAAATAGTCTTTATTTTTTTTAAATATATAAAATATATACACACAATTTCACATTAATTTCATATCAATGTAAAATTCAGCAGTTATAAGACGAATGCCATTTAAGCACTTACTTTGTCATTTAAATTTAATTTATTACGGAGTAGAGCATTGGCATTCAACCACACAATCTAGCCATCGAAGTTGTATCCAATCCTAACTATCCAAAATCCTTAATCATCCATGTTTTGTTACGAATAAAGGCACCCACAATGCCCATTTGTTGCTTATTTGGCTCAAACCCACCAATCATTCCATGACATTATTTCACTCAAACAGAATTCTTCAATAACCGAATATCCATCCTCCTAGGCGTTTAAAAAAAAGATGGCCTCCTAACCCTTTAAGTTGATTTCATTTTTTGAGTATTACCACAAGGTACTTTCTCTGCTTGCCTTTATCCATGTCATTATGTATCATTTATACAATAATTTTACTTGTTTTATTTTAATAATATATCTGTAAATATAAATAAATGATGAGTTAAAAAAACATTTTATTTATATTTTTAAAAACCCCTTAGGGGAGGTTTACCAAAAGAAGATCGAAAATACAATGTGTGGCAAATGGCATTTGTATAATTTCTGAAATAAATATTTTTATTATTATTATATTTCAAAAACTGCATTTTTTCATCACCCATTATTTATTATTATAATCTGACGCAATATAATGAAAAACGAGGCTGTGAAACTTTTGTAGACGAAAAAAAATTTAATAAAATTGGGTCAGTGAATGAAAAAGTACTGACTAACCAGTGATACTTAGATGTTTGCTTACAGATAAAAGTCGTTTTTCTTTTGCTAACTTTCAAGATTATGCCTAACTTCAATGCACATCTAGTTTTTAAAAAAATGGAAATCACAAATTAAATGCTTAAATGGCAAACATCATATATCCTATATATATTTAAATATCCCTTCTATCTGAATAGAACAAAACTATTATGCTGCATAAAGATGTCAAATGGCATTCACTTCTATCACTGTATAAAAGTAGAACTATCACCGATTACATCGATGTTTCAATTGAATGTTGCATAACATTTAAAGTAATAACAATGTTACAAAGTATGCAATAGGAAAAGAGAAATTTTCTCGAACAACTTGTAGGCTGCGACCTTTTGTTACATAATTGAAGAATCCCATATGAGAATCAGGTGAAGAACCAATGTGCGCATTGTTTGGATAGCGATAATGCAAATATTTACTTACTTAGAATTATTCCAAGGTCATTAACAATCATTTCGTTAAGAGTGACAAATATGTTTGTAAGGTTTCATCCAGAAAAACAATAGAGACGTCATAAAAACACGTTTACTTCCATTATAAACATTAAGCAAAAAGGGATTATAAAATCTATTAAATAATTCAACAGATTTTATTTTCAACAAAATGAGCCCTATAGTAAAAATAATTATAATAAAATTTTTATTATACTGATATGAAAAAGTAATTTTTGAAATAACCAAAAACAGTGCCAAAACAAATTATAATAAGCGATAACAGTGTCTAGCATTTTCAAAATATTTTACTTGTAATTCTATTTACAAACGAATGTGATCTTTCAAGTATTTCACAATTAAGTAGACATAATTTCTTAGGCGGGAATAAAGTTGTCGTGACAACGACACGTAAGACACTTTTTTTCTAAGCAATTTATTTTTAAGGTATGGCAAAATACATATGATTCGTAGTCCAAAATACAAAGTTTTCCTCAATAAAGGAACGAATATCTAAAGAAAAAAGAATGTTTTAAAAAAAGCGGAAAGTTTCTAAAGCATTCGAATAATCCAGCTTTTATTTGTAAGTAAAGATGGATTATAGAAAATCTTATAATGAAATAACTGAGTTATTATTAGGTCATGAGTGCCTTGAAGGCATGTAAAACAGGTTTTTTTTTTCTTATGTATATGTATTGTGAAATATTGAAATATTTATATTACTATTGAAAAGATATGTAACCATTTTAATTACTATAGGATAACCACTGCTTGCCTATAGGCGAACCAACCCCCATGTTATAAATTATACAACCGTTTATTTAATTTATTGCAGTAAGTACTTAAAGTTTTATTAGAAATACCGCGATATAATTCTAGAAATTATATTAATATTAATATAATTATAAATATTATATTAATATTCTAGAAATTAAATGAAGTTCAGTTT
This sequence comes from Troilus luridus, assembly GCA_964056705.1. Lineage (NCBI taxonomy): Eukaryota > Metazoa > Arthropoda > Insecta > Hemiptera > Pentatomidae > Troilus > Troilus luridus. Next base: position 109,859,257 of record OZ057413.1, on the reverse strand, counting down.
ATTATTTATCTTGTTCCCTCTGACAAACCTATTAAAATATAAGTATCCACTTAGTGTTGTTTTGAGATATTGAGTGTTTTGCATTTTAAAAAATAGGTTTTTTTCTACGTAAAAAAAAAAAGTTTATGCGAATAATGTCATAAAACAGTCCTAAAATAGAGATATTAGAATAACATGTAGCTTGTTTTAGTTTTAAATCGATGCTCTCCATTTTTTCCATTAAAATTAAGAACAGTGCTATATTTCGTGTAATGACTTGAAGAAGTCAAGAACAATGGCTTTGTGTAAACTAATTTTTTAAAATATTTCTAATTTAAGTTATTTACAAAAGATTAAACAAATGTAGTTCCTCGAACCGTTGTTAGGCAACGCCAATAAAATGTTAGATGACTAAGAACTTTTTTATATAATAGAGATATATTTTATTTGTATAGGAAAACAAAAAAATATGATTTTATGTTTTATTATCTGGAAGATATAAAACATATCATATTTAAGATGGGTTTACTATTTATTTTTCTACGAAGAGTCGTAAGACTGAACCATGTCTAAAACCTGATAAATTTTAATGTGATACGTAACGACTTGATCAACGATAAAGAACCAAATATTTTCTCTCTCATCATTTCTCAAATTTCTACTCATGTTTTAGGTAAATTAAAATAACGTATCGTATAGATTATACCTATTAGATCTTATGAAATTAGTGGACTTGATTAGCCTAAGATGTAATCACTAATACCAATAAAATAAGAAGAACCAATATAGGCTCCAACGCTGTTTTTAATCCATTTTTTAGATTCAACTATTTTGGAGCATGAAGTGTGAGGTCCCATTCTGTATTGGAGATACAACATCGAAATTAGAAGTCGATGATCTTGAGTTCTGGAAAATAACCACTTGTTAGAAGTAACTTCTGCCAGTAAACAACACCAGCAGTCCTGGTAAGGCAGCATTTTTTCATTAACATCCCTAGTTAAAAGTTTTGTTGAATGTCATTTGTAAACAGTTTAACAGCCCCCTAAGAGTTTCACACTTAATCTACCCGTCGGAAAAAAAGAAACAATATAATATTTTCGACTAGCTGAGACTCATGATGATTTTGGCTGCATTGATTATATTTTAAAACATGTGTCATTGCAAGGAAATATTTTATAAAAAAATATATGGTTTAATATTCCATATTCATCTTACAGAAATGAGCAAAGAACGATAAAAAGTCATTCTAGAATGTGAACAGAAGAGATTCTCTTCTGATTAAATTATAAATTTTTCCAATATGATCCTATTAAAACAAATTGAACCACAAAAGGAAACAATATGAACCACTACAATCCATGAAGAGTCCGAAGTACGTGATAGAGGCTGTTTCTAACAGAACGATTGTTCAGGAAGGTCATTTGTCCTAAATCACGGTCAACCACTAGGTTTTCCCCAATTAAAGGTAGAAGCTTGATGAGCCCCAGGAGAGTCTCCAGAAACACCCACTTATATCCATATCCAGTGCATAACATCTTGAATAATTCATCTGCTACATGCGGATTTGAACCCGGGGCTTTCGGCAAGACAACTCGGCGATCTACCGTATCCCAAATTTCATTAGCAGGTGATGTGATTCGTCAACAAGTTTATTCCCCAATGAGATATGCTCACTCCTGGCCATATAGTCGATCTACTGTAGCAGAATGAAATCTCAGCTACTGATATGACACCTGTTTAAATAAATCGAGTTGATGTGTTCTGAGTGTAAGAAGGGCGTGCAGAGGACTGTGCAAGTTAAGGATAGGTGGTGAACGGAGATCTATAGTTTCGACATCGATAGATCGAAGGACACAGGGATGAAACTTGAGACAACCCGGGACGGATGGCACTAACAGAGGATGTAAGCCCCGGGCTTAGTGCGGGGTTGCTACTAACTACTAATGCCTAATAGCTAGGAAGGGATAATCCCCCGACGTGCCATGTAGGATTAATGGCGACCTGATGACCTAGTATAGTATCCTGTAACTAAGAGGAATAAAGGAATGAGCTTCTTTGCTTGCATATGTGTAATATGTTTATATTACTATAATTAAGGAGAAAGCAATAGTAAGTACTCAGATTTCATTAGTTCTAAATAACGGACGATATGTTTAGATGCACTTACTGCAGTAGGAAGTGCTCAAACATTCTTATATCAAATATCAAATAACATTTGCGTTTCATATTCTAATATTACCTACTTATTGAAAAGAATATATAAGCTAAAAAGAAAATTGGTTAATAAAAATTAATTGGTTGAAGGAAACTGAGAGATATATGAGAAAACTCGGAGTAACGGAAGATATGCTCAAGGATGGAACTGCCAAGAGCATAACCCGAGACAAGAGGATGAGGTTTGAGGCGACAACGAAGCCGGCTATCGAAATCTCCGATGAGGAAAGGAATGGGAGATCTGAAAGGATGAAGAAATATTGGCGGAGAAAGTCGCGGAATATACATAATTGATTGATCTATAGGTTGAAACAAAAAAAAAATTAAATGTATCTTGTACGAAAAATTGGACTAACCAACGCATATATTTGGGACTCTTATGGCTGGTCATGCAGGTTTAAGTGTTCGCAGGGGTAATCAAAGGTAAGCGACATATAGCAGTTCAGTACTTGGATGGATGACCTTTGTCAGATTAAGCTACAAAGACCAATATCCTTCAAGCGATTACTCTCTCTTTCGGCTATTTGAAGCTCGTAAGCGTAAACGAGACAACTCACTAAGATCACAGGTGAGAATGATGATTCCACTCTGTGTACTTTTATTACATCGTTAGGTTGAAGAATGGAAAATGATTTCACCATAAAGAGCCATCGTTCCTGGATCTAAATGTTTCAAATGAGAATAATATACATCCAAAGATCTTTTTGGTCAAAAATGCCGACTGGAAATATATATATACATAGGTATCAGACGGATTAACTGTAAAAGAATACGATGTGTAAAAGAAAAATCACTGTGGCTGAACTCCCAGGACAGGAGTTCCAAAAAGGGTCACATACTTTCCAAAGACGTGGGAGATATTCAGTGATTTCGGAGTGCGTGGTGTCCTTTATGATCCAAGTGTTTTGAGTAATGGTTGATGTCTCACTACAGCCAACGCCGGCTCTAGCCCATGTTGCGCCCGTGACCTAGGCTCCCTCTAGTAGGCATGCGATTAAAATTGAACACTTACAATTATACAAGGTGTTACAAAAAACGGCAAATCCCCTAAGGAGGTGAATGTGCCCATGATGGGATCAACATGAAATGAAATTTTTTGAGACCCTGAGAAGCCTCGCGGCGCCCCTTGAGACTCGGCGCCCGTGTGCCCCGCACACCCTGCACATAAGGTAAAACCGGGGCTGACTACAGCTCCTCCAACAAAATTTATCTCTTCAAGGAATAAAAGAAATAATTTCTATATGAATACATGGTGTTGGAGATCAGTGTTGAATTTCATAACGTAAGGTGCAAACATCAATGATTTCGGAAAATTTTATAAGGGCCTGCAAGAAACTTCTATTAGAACCTTTTACAGTTTCTGTCCGACAAGCATATATGTAGTTCTTTATGCGTGTTTGTAAATATTCATAAGATATACATTTAGATATATCCAGACATCAAATTTATATATTATTTTTAAATAGAAGTGTTTGAGCACTACCTTGAGTAGTTTCTCTACTAGTCTTTATTTTATGTCATTACGTTTCATTCACTCAGTTTACTTGTTGTATATTTCACTAAATGACAAAAACAATATATATTTATTGAAAGAAATAATACAAATGCCATTTGGCAGATACAGTATTTTTGATCTTCTTTAGCAAACTTTTAATTAAGGGGTTTCAATAAATATAAGTGATTAATAGTATGTATTATATAGCTCTTTTGTAAGAAAACTAATTATTTTTTAAACTGGTACTACAAATTATTTTAATAATGACTATATAAATTAATTATCATGTCAAATCTGTCCGAAACAGGGGGTACATGGATACCCTCAAGACAAGGAAGCTATAGAACCCTTCGACTTTGTAAACAGCAAGTTCCCTCGCATTCCTCCTAAAGATTTTCCCAACCCAGGCATTTATGACACTCGAGAATGCCCGTTATTATCTTCATCAACATACACGCATCGCCTAAATCAGGTTCCACCCAGTGAAATACTTTTCTCCAGACAAACATCTCAATACAAACAATTTATATTCCCAGCAGTTCAGTACTATTTTCAATAAATATATTTAAATATTATTAATATATTTTCCGAGTCTAGGTGTAATAAGCCATAACAATAATAATGATGTAATAAGAATTCCACAAGCGCTTTCATATGTTCACTGAGCATAGCTTGCTTCTCCCATAGACAAAATCTAAGAAAAAATTATAGTTTCTCTTGTTATGAATTCTATTGGTTACGAGAGATCGGGCATTTCCCATGCGGGTATCTAATATGTATAATTTTTTTTTTTTTTTTTTTAATGCTCAACTATTATAAATAAGAAATAATTCAAGCTGTCCTGTCACTCGACTTTCTAGAATGCGTGTGTAGATTGTATACCACAGAGAGTAGTCTGGTTGGCCGATAGTTCTCGCACTCGGTAGTGCTGCCCTTCTTTTGGATATAACGCAAAATTTCCAATCCTCTGGTACTATCTTGGAACCCTATATTTCTTGGAATAGTCCTTGGAGGGCATTCACTAGTTCTTGGCCCCCATATTTGATACACTCTGGGCCAATGCCCCCTCTTCCTGGGGCTTTTTCAATCTTCATTTTCTCAATGGCATTAGATATATATATATATATATATATATATATATATATATATATATATATATTATAGCCTCTTGACCAGAATTGACATTACTAACCATATGAGGAATAGTACATTCCTCTTTCTCAAACAATTCCACCTCTTCAGGATTTTTTCTGTATATGGGAGTTCAATCCATTCTGGTCCTTGATGTGCAAAAAATATAAGATCCAAATTATTATAATCACTTATAATATTTAATCAATGATAATGTAACTGTTTAATGTACAGCGGCTCCTTGCTCCTTGCTCTCTTCTACCTCCTTGCCACAGAGGCAGTGCCCTCTATCATCCCCCCCTAGGGCGACTGCCGGTTAAGAAGCTCCCGATTTGGCTCTAGACGTTTGGATGATTAACATTTTTTCCGATCACATGGAGTAGAGCAGCAAAGAAGAGCCGACAGAGTATGCGGAGTCCGGCAGCCAGTTAGGGGCCCAACATGCCAGCCACAGAGGCGGACAATAACAATCAACATTAGTAATGTAAATTATGTATATTTATCATTATAATCTGTGCAGTTAAGATGCCTTTCATTCATAGTCATCACTACCATTATTTCTATATAAAATACAGTCCACCATCCAGAAGCATTATTTCCCGTCAATGGAACAAAAATTTTGTAACTTAAACAGAAACCATAAATTAAAACTGAATTGTAAGAAATGTTAGTCAACATTAAGCTGAATTAAAAAAAAAAATACACAACTAAATATTATAACATCATTGATCCGACATTTCTTGTTGGCGCTAACAAAATATAAGATCGATAAAACTAATTTAAGAATAATTTAAAATCAAAGTGTGATAAAACTAAATAGAAGATCGAAATGTTGTGCGATATAAGATATAGTTGGGAGTTTTTTAATTTGTAGAAAAAAACTGGAAAATAAATCTTTCATGCGTAAATCTTCAGCAATTGCACTGAAACTTTTTTTTCCCCTTTTAGAGGAAAGTCTTTTTTTTTTTTTTGAAGATTTTTCATTTTAAAGCCCTGCCACTGCCGGACTAAGGAGTTGTTAAAAATGTGAAAATGTCTCCAGATAGCCCCGAGGAGGAGCTTCCTAGGATTGATTTCCAACAGGCCTCTTGAGATATTTCCATCCCTCCGGGCCCCATCCTGTCTCCCTCTCCCTCTCTCTCTCTCTCTCCCGCTTCCTCCCTATCCCTCTTCCTCCTCACTACCTCCCCAATAATCTTGAGTGAGGTGGGCTCCTTTTAACAGGGACCGACTCCGGGAGGGTGGATATGATAAAAACCCTATTGAATAAGAATAAGGGTAGTGATGCGCTACTAGATGGCATTTTGCCTAAGTCCCTCGGAGCTATATAAGTAAGCCTACCTGGAGGGTATGGCAGAGTAAATAACTTTTCCCGAAGAGGTGTTGGTAGAGCTCTTGTCAGCCACTTGCCAAACATTCGGTCGGGCTTTTAGCAACTCCTCGACCTCTTTTTGGTTTGTATAACACTCGTCTAGGTGTAAAAAGAGCATTCGAAAACATACTTCCCTAAAGTTACAAAAACCTCGAAGTTACCAAACAACGAGATCTATCCAAAAATCATAATATTTATAGTTAAGGTATAACATGCACTTGGATTTGTTTTTTTTTGGGATTTTTTTTTTTGCTATTTCGCATGAGTACGGAGACTGTATTGTTTCAGTAATTTCCAATTATTAGGAATAATGATATATTTGTATTAACCTTGATTGTTTTCCAACGATTGCTACAACAGTATTTTCCTGTCGAATTAATCAAAACCTTTTTAACTTTAAATTTCACTTTTCAAATTACTGTTTAACATCCCATTTTGTTGTAAATTGATTTTATCTAAAAGTGAGTTTTAATATAAACAAATTGTTCAAGTCCTGGATTCTTGTTTTGATTTATAGTGACCAGTGCTGAAATGGTTAATAGATTATATAAGCCAATTTGACTTTTTTGTGTATTGTTCCTTATTTTGTTCGGAAATAAACTATTTAAAAATTATTTATGTATTTATATAATTTTTTAGAGAATGTGATTATATTGTTCATGAAGCTACATTAGAGGATTCTATGAAAGAAAAAGCAATTGGAAATGGTCATTCAACTCCTTCTATGACAGCTGCATTTGCTGAACAAATTAAAGCCAAATATATGGTCCTCTTTCATTTCAGTCAGCGTTATAAAACTAATGATGTAAGTTTGAAAATTGATATCTTCAGAATTTATAAAACTTATATTTTAATTGTCAAGTCCAAGTTTTGTGCATTTACACGTTAAAATTTTAAGAATTGGTATGAAAGCACTGTTTTCAGTGTTCATTTATTTAATTTTAATCCCATTCTCATTTTATTAACTTCTTTCATCATTACCTGACAAAATATTTATTTATTCTGAATTTTGATGTAATTAATTTTTATACTATACTTTTAAAGTTCAAGAGAGGAAAATTGGTAATTATTGGTAGGTGGGGTCATTCAGTACGTTATCATGTTACAGATATCTAGATCGTGTTCATAAGACGAATTGTTGTTTGTTTATTTATTTTATCTAGCATCAATTTATGCTGATATGACTAACAGGAGGAAGATGCACTTAGAGTCCTAAAATTTTCCTATCCAATAGAATAAATTATTTTAAAATCATAGAATTCAAAAGTTTTTTTTTTTTAAATCAAGGATATCCCCTTAAAAACTGAGCACGACAGATTAAAATGTGACCTAATCAAGGAAATTAGGAACATTTAATTAAAATACATTATTGAACTCAAGGCAGGAACAATATTTACATAGTTCTTCAGTGGTATCTTCTGGTTTAGACCGTGTCGCTAACTCATTCTCTTTTCTCCCCTGAAGAAGTCAGCAGCATGTCTGGCGAAACGTTGGCGAAAAAGTTAGCGACACGGTCTAAACCAGAAGATACCACTGAAGTATTTTGTATAAATAGTGGCCGTGGAAACCTAAAAAGAGTATTTGCATAGTTATTAAAATACGCCTGCTTATTAAACCTTGCGGAATTATATAATATTCAATAAATATTTATATCTTGAATGTGTGAAATCTGTCCGAGTGGATTTCAATTTGAATTTTAAATCCTATCGAAAAATAAATTAGTGACCATAATTGTTCACTTGAGACTTTTTATCATCGTTATTACATTGATTACAAACTAATATATGTTTATGAGCGATAGTTGAGATTAACATATACTATGATAAAGATAATATGTAATAATTAATCCAAATCAAGGAAACGACCTACTAGGGCCCCAAGATCCTGGGTACGCAGCCCTGATAACCTTAAGATTTTTTAAAGGGAGAAAAATGCGTAAAAAGCCTTCCTTTGGAAGGGTACATAAAATGGGGGTTCCGAGACTCCGCGTTAAAGATCTCTGGTTACGCCTAAATCGGCAAAATTTACTGCTCCCAGTCTAGCATCGTCTGACTAATCATGCAGTATAAAGTGACCTTAAATGAATAAACAGCATTAGATGTATTTTTGTTCCTTAAGCCTTAGATGTCTATACTGTGTTAATAATTTTGATAATATGCAATCGTCTGTAGGTGATATTTAGCCTTGATAGATGTGTGGGCGTTTTCTTCTCTAGAGATAAGAGACCATGCCAGTAAATTCATTCAAAAAGTGACGATATATGAAACATACAAAGGTTAAAAACACCCGCTAAACCGTAATTATTAACAGAAGAAAGATCGTTTAATCGCAACTTGTTCACTGACCATTTCTCGGGGTTTATTAACGCAGTTAATGATGTTCGTTATAATCCGTTCCCGATTGTAAGCTTACCGTAGCAAGGAGAACAGAAGATATTAACGCGAAGAGCCATTGACTCAAGTAGGTTATTAATCTGCTCCAACTACTCTGGTACAACTACTGGCTGTAATCACATCACCGCAACTAATTCCAGCGGGTGTTTCGCAAAGCTCAGTCCTAGGGCGAGCCCTTTTTAATTTGTCCATTAAAGGCCGGCGGATGATAAAACTTAATGGGGCTTAGCCTGGTCTTTTATCACTCCCAGTCCCTCAGCCTCGTCCCTTATCCTCTTAATTCCCTGTTATTCCCTCTCATTAATGAAAAAGTTTACACGTACGGTAAAGTTCTGGGAATAGCCAACCTGGCAGCATGTTCCGGAAGTAATCCTTTTTAAGTAGGGCCAATCCCTACCAAGAAAATTATTTTCGACTCGGTAACCCGATGGTTTCCCTATCCTAAAAATTCCCAGTAAAAATTATTCAGTGGTTTGTTATTCACCACAAGGAGGAGCCTGAAACCACCATGTGAAGCCTTGAACCAGCTTGTGCTCCTTATTTTTATTTATTGTATAATTAATGGATGTTTACATATATTTCTGTTTAAATATGCACATAGGTCTAATGTTATATGACCTAAATAGCAAACTAAAATCATGTAACTGTAATCAAATATCAAACATCATTATATAATTAACAAATTTTAAGAAACCTTTCGTATTCACTGCTTTGTTATTATATCAGAATGCCTTATAAGATCCAATATTTTTTCCAACTTGGCAAGAATTCCTGAGAATGAAAGGGAGGGGGGCCTCCATAATCTGTTTATGATATAGAGCCCCTCTGGAGTCGAGGCCTATTGTGATTGAAGAAGCCGTTCCTTCGTTCCCTTCGATAAATCATAACGGATTGGAAGAGAAAATTATATAAGGTACCTTCCTCGAGATGGAGTACTACCTCTCTCCACCTATCAACTTCTTAATATTCCTCTCTTGTAGGTATAATATTTTATATGTTAACAGAATTATTGATCCCTGTGTTCAGCACATCCGCATTAATTAAACATCCTAATAGTCTAGCATAAAATAAAACAATCTAGAGGAGAAGGGTGTCCAGGTAGAGGTCATATAACCAGTACCACTAAAACCCATAAAGGATCTTGGGAGTATCTGTTCCGCAGGTTGTCGCTTTAAGTTGAGTTACAACAAGTTTAAACTGTTTATTCGTTTCCCTTTTAATATTTTCCACAAATACAAGTTATCATGAGCTTTCGTATGGAAAAGAGAATGGAATTATGGGAAATGTTTATATTTCGGTAATCATTTCGTCTAGAAATGAACGCTTTTACAAACATATATCATCTATATATTCAGCAGCTTTTGACAGAGCTTTCCTTATCCGATCCTCCTCCCTTTGGAACTCTATACCTTCTTCCATTCGTCGTTCCAATAATCTCCCAACCTTCAAATCCCGTATGTCCCACCACCTAATATCCCTACAATTCCCAAAAAATCGGAAGTAGTAGGGGATCACTTTTGAGTTAAAATTCTTTTCATTCGATGAATGAATGATGTTTTTCAATGTACACTTGTGTGTGTGTCAATGGCACTTGTGTGTGTATATATGTATTAATATCATCTCATTAGATATTAGGAGAAAAAAGACATAAAGGGATTAAATGTAAATCTCTGACATTACTGTTTAATTTTTCTTTATTATTTTATTAATTTTTTTTCTAGGCATAAATTTGATATATATGTAACCAAAAATTTGTTCTCTTAAATAATTATGATTAATTTATTTTAATTTTTTTATTTCTCTTTTTCTAATATGTTTTTAAAATGTTGTTATTGGAGGTAATTCGCATTTTTTGTTCCTTATTTTTTTTTATTCGTTCTCACTTACTGAATTACCTGTAATAATTAATTAAATGTAATTATTTTACACTCTAGGACATATTGGCTTACAACGCCTGTATTGTTATTCTAAAGGGTCTTGTCCCAGAATAAATAAAGACATTATTATTATTATTATTATATTGAATAATATTAGTTGACCATGCATATATGAGGAAGAAAATGGTCCGGGTAGAGGTCAAGAGAATTCTCTGTGTTGGCTGAAGGCGGTTGAGTCTAATGTCAACCCCCGCCAATGAAACTAGCCCTGCAATGTGGTTCGAAACGTTGGCTTACCGATAAAAAGTTCTCCCTATTTAGAGAATTTTCTTGTCCTCCACCGGCACTATTTTCTTCCTTATATCTTTTATATTTCGAAATGTTAGTTGAAAATTTCTATTAATTCATGAAACGATTACCAAAATCTACGATTACCCATACGAACATTCTCTTTTCCATACTAAGCCTCACGATAACTTTTATTTTAGGAAAATATTAAAAATTAAACGAATAAACAGTTAAAACTTGTAACTCAACTCAAAGCGACAAACTGCGGAATAATTACCTCCTTGGGTTTACTACGTGTTAGAGACTGTATTGTTTCTGGGTTAATATTTGTAAAGAGAGGTAGGTACTTGTGTATTAGATGCACCACCAGAAAAGGGCAATGCGAAACCAGTTACGTTTTATAACAGTTACATTTCTAACGTTACCTTGGATAACCTTCCTAAATATTTTTATTGTGGTTAGAATTTGAATAACGTAACATGCAATAAAATAATAACGGAAATAAATAAATAGAACTAATAATAATATAATTGAATATATAACATATATAACAACATAATGAAATATATAATACAAATAAACATAATAATATAAATGAATAATGGAATATATCAACAATTTAAAATAAAAACCACCTCTAAACATCCCTAACCACCCAACAAACAACAAATCATTAATTTGTAATTTAAGCTCGATACAATATTCTTGTATTTTTGTACAATATACAAAAATCAGGATACAACAACAACTCAAGAGCACAGGAAGAAACAAAGAAGAATGAATCTGTAAACAATGTAACTGTTACTGTTATAAAATGTAACTGGTTGCGCATGCGTACAACATTGGCCTTTTCTGGTGGTGCATCTAATACACAAGTACCGAGTGGTCATTAGTCCTAGATCACGCTCAATCGCCAGGTTTCCGCCTATTAAGGGTAACCACGTCAGAGGCTGAGTGAGCCCCATGAGCATCTATAGATTCCACATGATCCATCCTTTGGCTGTTAAAAGATTAAATAAATCATACGTCGCAGCCGAATTCGTACCCGGAACCATCGGCACGGCTCGCCGCTCCCTATGAATTAAGTATAAGAATATAAGAGATGCTACGCTAATGGCATATTTAGTTTAACATTAAAATATACATGCTTAGTTAACACGAAAAATAAATAACAGTAATTTAAATAAAGTTATAAAGAAAAATTCATAAAATAACAAATTGTAAATATAAAATAAATACACGAACTGAGATGAACGAATACAATCAGACTGATTGTAGAAACACCATTAGGAGCAATCCAACTCGGAATGCTGCAGCATCTACCCGACAAAAGAAGAACCGATACCTGATTTGCAAATCAGATTCCAACTCAATAAGAGCCTGATGACCTATAACGTTTTCTAAACTCGATTCGCTCTTCCTATTACATCATGAATAAAGGATCCGAATAACAACCATTTGATTAATATTTTAAAAAAATCGATATCATTGATGAATTCTGAGATCCTGTAACAGGACTAACGCTGAAGCGCTACGACAACAAGAAATCATGTCAACATTTATTTTAAACCTATTCAGTTTCTAATTATTACAAATACTTAAATTACAAAACCTGTTATAATACTACTAAAACCCATTACAATACCTACTAAAATCTGTTATAATGATTTAGAAGCCTGTTAAGTATTAAATAAGCATTGAGTTAGACTGTTCTCAAATATTGAATCTTTATGGATTGATATTATTAAATTTCATGAGGTTCTGACGAAGTTCCCATAAATTAATTAATTGAAATAGCTTCATCGGAAACCTGCTAAGCCATCGTAGCTTTACTAAACTGTTATCTAATTTTAAGTACCAGAAGGATAATGCTCTAGGTCACACCATTCGGACTAAAGAAAACATCTTGAGAATATCTTCAGAGGAAATTACCTTTCATGACACTACATTTTCAATGTCAACGCCTCAATTCTTTAACGAAATTGGGGGAAAATTTGAATTTGTTTCGTAAAACATTTTCAAATCTATCCAGCATTCTTCTAACTATCGGAAATCTAACGAAAATTATGTTGACAATATAACAACAATAGACAACAATATTTTGAACTTACTTTTTTATGTAAATTTTTTATTTACTGCTAGGATCTACGATGGGTTTTGGTCTCAGTACACGGAAGGAACAGTAAGATTTTATAAATTTATAAAACAAAAAAGATTTATAACCAACAATTGGGCAGGGAGGTTAATAGACGATAACACACAAATAGAAAAAAAACAGGGAGTGGAAATACAAATAGAGGCCGGATAAAACCGAGAGAAAATGCTGATCCCAAAGAGTCAATCATTATCGAGTTAGCTGATAAAGGGATAAATAATTGATTCCCAAGACGTAAAGATCGCTCACCGCCCTACGCACTTATATTATACAACAGAAAATAATAAAAGCAAAATATTAAGTGCCTGGAGGAAAAAAGATAAAGGAAGCGAGTTAAATAGAATGCAAGCAAGAAACATCTGTTTAATGCATTCACAGATGGCCGCATATAATTTACATTTATAAGTTACTAAGCTCAAAGAAAACGAGAATTAAGCAGGTGAAACCAGCGACACGGTTCTTCAAATATACAAGAGAAAGAGAAAGATATAAAAATAAATTATGATGATGTATAATGTTTTGGGTAATAATGTTATGGGTATAGAAACGTTATTGCGTGGACTTCATCGGGCACTATGAAGTACATAGATCATAGTAGTACATACAAAAATGTATTTCTTTACTTTTTTTGTATAAAACAAAATAAAGATTCTAAATATAGATACATCATTGCCTAGTATCAACACTTTTGTAATATATTTTAAGAATTTCAACAGTTTTATGAAAAAATAGGTATTTTTTTAGGCGCTGGTGGTGCATTTGTGTGCAGTAGGTAACTTTATCTATTTATTATTTATTACAAAGATAAATATTTCTATTAATTGCCAGTATACAAAAAAAACAAAAAAAAACTGTACCACTACGGCCCAAAACGAGTCTCGGGTTCAATACGTGGTAGAGACTGTACAGTTTCTAGGACTAGGATTATGCAGGGCGGAGATTTGTCCGAGATCACGCTCAAACCTCTGTACCCCCCAATTACCCACTTTGTAGACGCCGCAAGAGCACCAGGAAGGTTTCCAGATCACAATGGACTCGTCTACGGCTTTTAATAGATTAAATAATTTATCTGCCACAGCCGAATTTGAACCAAGTGGCCTTTAGCACGGCAACTAAGCGCTTCACCAATGTGCCACCCCACTCTCATAACCGAAACAGAGACAATTAATACTGCACTACATGATAAGCCAACGGCTTCATAAATGAAATCACCTTTGGTATTTCAATGGAGCATTCAGCTTTGAACAAAATCAGGTAAATACAGAATGCGACAAATGTTACCAGTTTACACCAGGAAGTTTTTTTTTCTGAATTCTTCTTACTTAAAAAATAATTTTAGTTCTGGCGGCTCCATAATTTTACAAAGCAACTTCAGCAACCGTACCAAATCATTTCTCCATTCTTGCACTATTTGCTGTTCTGTCAACAGCTTCGTGCCCGATGTGAGCTGATAGAGATGTTAGCTATGTAAGCACTGATTTCTTACTGCATCGCAATCACCTTGAAGTGGCATGATAATAAAAAAATATCAATATACGACTAATTTAAACGCGAAATGGCCTTTTCGAAAACATGCATAATAATTTTTACACTCATTGCTTATTTTTTAACATTTAAAATTGGAACTTTTTTTCTGAATTATCAGGTAGTAATAACCTTAAGATGTATGCAGCCTGTGGTGATTTGGTATGTCAATACACTTATAACCTTCTATGCCCAAGGTTGCGGGTTCGCATTTCGGCAAGAGGCTTTAGGATTTTTAAAAGGTAAGAGTAATTTATCTAAACTGAAGACCGTCTTGTGTCTCACCCAGCCTTTATAAAGTAGGTACCATTTCATTCATTCATAGGAGAAAAACCTGGCGGTAAATGCGTCATCTCAGAAAAATAACCTCCATGCACCTCCGTTGTTCGTAAATCAGTACGCTACCTCCCCACGTACTGATCCCAAGACCCTTCATGGGTTGTAGTGGTGCAGATGTCTTTCTTTCTAACAAAATCTTTAAAATTTTTGTTTTCATTTAATTAAAATTTTAAAAATTGGAGACGACATTAATGTGTAACTAGACACATAGTTATTATGACTACAGCTTGGAAAAATTGTTTCCGATAAATAAAAATACAAGTAATTTTACTTGTGAATAATTTATTACTCAAGTTTAATTTGATTATTTTAATAAACTTGTTTTTTTTATAAGATTATTGTGGTGACCTGTGGTGTGGTGGTTAGCATAAACTGATATTCCCAAGGTCACGGGTTCGCAGCCCAACAGGTGACCCTAGGATTTTTTAAAGGGGAGTAAATGGGGAGGGGGAACAGTCCTGAAGGGACGTAAAATGGAGGGCCTCGAGCCTGTTCGGTCTCACGTACTCGTTAAAGATCCCTATTCACTATAGCATTGTCCGATAAGCCACAGCAACATAAGGAGAGTGTAACAATCTCGCTGCAAACTGTTCTTGCATAAGTCACGGGGGTTTATATCTCGATTCGTTTGAATGTTATTTAAATATAATTTTTAACATAAACGCATACTTATATTAGGATTACATGCATGCATAATTAATCGGGCAAACCGAAAGTGTTCCCGAAAAGTACTTTAAGTCTCGCTATACTTTATTTCTGCCATACTCGATGAATACAGAGAGCGGTAAACTGCTTACCAGTTGAGGAACAACTCGTGAACTGAACGAGGAACTTGTGATATATTAAGTGAAATTGCTTTAAGCCGAAATGGATACCCGATGACGAAGTTCCACTATCTACTTACGACAGGGACACAATACAAGATATGAGAGCGGGACATAAAGTCCAGGTGGGCCAGGTTGATTGAATCACCTCACCTTAATAAGATTCCGTACCATGATTCGATCCAACACAGGCCCCTTTGCTAGCGCCGATATTGCCCTTCCTCTAAGGCCGCTATTGGGGCTACCTATCCACTATTCTGTCCTTAGGCCCTTATATTAGCTTAGTAAGTCAGGGCTAATTAGTATACCGTATCAATTAACTTATTATAATTAAAAACAAGCGAAAGTGGCATTACTTTTAAGCGAGGATCAACGACGAAACTTAAAAATGAATCAAATTTAGTTAAACTAAGAATAGATAGAATAGAAGAAAACATATCATTATTTAGGACAAGAACCCTCAGAAAATACAGTGTTTTTTAAATAGTGTTAACTACCAAGAAGCATACATTAAAAAAAAATTCATGAAGTGCAATTGGTTTAGTACGTGGTAGAAACTGTACAGTTTCTTGGACAATGATTGTTTGTTCTAGACGAGTACCTGAAACTGCCCAGGCTCAGGACTCCTATTTTACGTCCAAACTAAGGATACCATAACCGACAATCTTCAGGTGGGGGCTGCGAACCCGCGGTCATGGTCCTAGAAGGCTGATATGCAATACCAATACACAGGTGGCCTATATATAAATTTAATTATCATGGTTCTTGTAAGCTTAGTAATGTCTAGATGCAAAAATACAAGTATATCATGCCTTTAATAGCTCCTGAAATTCGTCTTGAATTCAATTGTTCTTCATTTTATTTAAAACAACAAGATTTTTCGTTTGTCTTCTAAAATAGGAGGCAACATTAAATAATAGCAAATTTCAATATAAATCGAATAGCAAGACCGTTAGAAAATATTGGAACCAAAACTGATATAATTTGTTTAAAGGATGCGGGGTTGAACGGGTAAATATTTAAGTACGATAAGAATAGAACTTCAGGTCCCTTTATCGCTAATTAATATTAAATTACAAACCAGAGGGAGGGCTCAACCGAATTTCATAGAAGTTGTTCAGTCAGAAAGGAGGAGGAGAAATAGACAAGTAGAAGAGGAATGGTAAACTTGTTCGCTCGGGACAACCCTTGTACTCAACCTTTTCATCAATCAATTCCATTTGATGATCCAGTTACTACGCAAAGTTTCAGGATTCCGTTCAGGAAGTTCCAAAAGCTTCCAACTTCGGAATAATGCCGGTGCAGACAAACGCTACGGAGAAGAATGAAATTAAGACAGGCCATTGACAGAGCAATATGATGGATCTTGGTGAAGTGGTATTAATTGGAGTAAGGGTTGAGGTTGTAAGGAACGGGAGCGACAACAAAGGGAACGAATACGGAACAGAACGGATAACTCCGCCATTGGAGCCGCTATCTCCTCTAGGGGGCAGGGAGGGGGGTTATCTCTTCCAGACCCGTCATCGTCCGGGGAATTCGTTTGCCCCGGTGATGATGATGATAGAGGACTGCATATTGCCATCTGACATGGCCAATTACAATACCTCAGAATTGAGTCAATAGCTACCACGTTAATAAAAACATATAAAAAAATAAATCTAAAATTACAAATGCACTTTATATTTGTATTTTATTTATACTATATAAAATCCCTTATGAAAGTCGTTACGATGCCATGAAATAATAATTCAAGTAATATAGAAAGAATAAAAACTAGGAATGGAAGGAAGATACACTGTTAACTGGCTATGTTATTGCAACATGGGAAGTCATATATTTCAAATTTAGGTAACTGAAAACTATATTCTAACAATATTCTACCTTAAGAAACATTATCAAAATAAAATACGAGGCATTAAAGCATTATTAATATTTAAAAATGAAATTAAACAAACAAATGTATGCATATCAAATCATATGCATTAAATATGATAATAGAAATAAATGAATAAAAAAAAGATCCTAAATATTTTTACATCGTTTATGTATTAATCCTAAAATAATATTTTAAAAACATGCTAAATAAATTATAATATAATCTGATCAGCGACTGATAGAAAAACAATAATTTAAATAAAAGATTTAATTTGAGTAATATCAAATATACATATAGATTTTAAGCGGGACTAAATTATATCTATAACAGTTTTCTGCAGATATTCCGGCTTCGTGGATATTTCAATACTGAAAATTGTTTTCCTCAATAATTCACAATAAAAAAAATATACACCACAATAAATGTAATCATATTAGTACCGATTATTCTATTGGGTTGTCACACATAAAATGTCCGATTTTTTAAATCTTTATGTTAGTTGGTTGTTTATTTAACGTCACTTTATGCTGTTATGGCTAATCGGACGATGCTACAGTGGGAGCTCTAAATTTTGCCTATCCAGGTTTAATTAGGATAGGGATTTTTAACGAGTACCTGACATCGTACAGGCTCGGGACTCCCGTTTAACGTCCCTTCCGAAGGACGGCGTAACTAAGGATTTTTTACTCCCTTAAAAAAATCCTAGGGCCACCTGCAGGACTACGAACCCGCGATCTTGGGGTTAGTAGTTTGTTACGCTAACCACTAGACCACAGGTGACCGTCTTAAATCTTTATGTTTATGGAGGATTAAAGGGTTGCCTGTTGATTCATAGCAAAATATTTACTATCTATAATAAACACTTGGTAATCCTCTATTTGCAAACTGTGTTTGTTTTTTCCCAAGTAGACATACAGATTCTAGTAAAACTTTAACCATGACCATGGAAACACGCGATTTTTTTTTTTATGAGTACAAACTCGGACATTCCCCTGCCCAGGCAGCAAGAAAAAAAACGTTTGGTGAAGGAAGTGCTAATGAAAGAACCATCCTTCGTTCGTTTACAAAATTTTCCTGAGGAGATACGACATTAGAAAATCTGCCCCGTGGACGGCCTCAAACATCAATAGAGGACGAAGATCTCAAGAATGCTGTGGAAGAAGACCCTCAAAAAACAGTCAGAGAATATGCGTCAGAGCTAGGCACAAGTCGTACGACCGTTTTCCAGGCATTTGAAATTGATCGGAAAGGCAAAAAAGCTCGATTCCTGGGTCCCACACGAGCTCCTTCATGATAACACCCGACCTCATGTTTCAATACAGACAGTGAATAAATTAAAGGAGTTGGGCTATGAAGTCTTATCACACCACCCATATTCCCCTGATCTATCCCCTACTAACAACCACTGTTTTCGGAGTTAGGACAGCTTTTTGCGAGGAAAATTGTTTAACAATGATTTAGACATTAAAAATGTTAGATTTGATCTAAAATTTGTATTTCCTGCCTGATTCTAAAAACGGTCATTTCATGTGGAACAACCCAATATTTCAGTACAGACACCAAAATACTGCCTGCAATCGATAATATGAAATTGGACATGTCAGAAAGGTTAAACTAACTGTTTAACATTACAATTAATTTCAAGTTAGTAATTTGACATTGCTACTTCAAAATGTTAAATGAGTAAAAAAGTAATAATAAAAAACTTACAATATAAGACTTTTTACAATTTTAACAGATGTTACCCATCAGTTCAGCTCAAGGTTGATTAAAACAAGAAACAAAAAAATAAGTACGAACTGATGATTGCGAATTAATCGCCATACCCTTCTAACGTTTATTTTAAACGGCTCATTAAGTTTTTATACGATTATGATAGGATAGCATAGGATCATATGAAACCATAGAAATAAGATGTGACAAAACAATGAGTGACATTTTCAATTGTTTTTTTTTTTAAATACAAAACATTTAAAACATCATTTAAACTTAAACTAAAGCATTTATATCTCTCTTTTAGACGGACACTAATATCTTCGTAAGAATTAGAAACATCATTTTATATTATAGGTTATGATTTACAGTGCAAATATGTTATAAATAAATACGAATGTTAATTCTCGATTTTTTTATTATTTAAAACTCGCCACTTTACTTCCACGTACTAAATTTACTAAAGTCACATTTTAAACGCATTCAATCAGAGAGCCAAAACAAAGGCTAGAAGAGAGAAGGATTGTTTTGTCGAATCGGGAAAGCTTTGTTCCCGAATGACCATTATGTTGGGGCCTTTTACAGAGGAAGCAGTCAACCCAAAGAAGTCCAATCTCTCTCTCTCACTAACAGGTTTAGGAGAATAGTAGTTAATTCGCTAACGATGCTGGACATTTTATTTTTTGGCAGAAGCTTTGATTAAATAGCCCAAAGCGACCGAGTTTAAAAAGCGGATACACTGTGTATTTAGCCAACCCCGACAGAGAAAATGACCTGCTCCCTTAGCATAAATAGGCCATCAAGGGGATCAGAACTGAAGAGTATGGGCCGGCTTTGAGAGGACTATAGACTGAATCATTTTAAATAATGGTATCCATAAATATACATACCATAAATATAAATCTAAAACATACATAAACCGCTTAAACTTAAAAAGCATAATAAATTTTGAAATAAACATACTGTATTATATATTTTATGGCGTATAATGATACATCATAAAAGAGCACTTGTAATATTTCCCTTCGATGTCAAGACAGTCATAAACAATAAAATTGAAACAAGTCTTTTAACTGACGCACAACCTATTAAATGAAGGCAAGTCATGGTAGTTGGATAGATATTCATGTTTTCTTCACTTATATTTGATAACATTTCTAATTTCAGTAAATTAGTGGGTTATTCGACTTATGTTCCATTTAAGATGTATTAAGAGACAACTACTACACTGTGTAAGTACCAAACTAACATATATATATACACAAGTAGAAAAAAAACAACTCATATGTTTGATTCCAAACAGAAGATGATAAATACTGTTTTTTAATTCCGAGCAGCATAAAGCAGAGATTAGTGTATCGGTATTGAGACCTCGGGTTTTGTAAGATTTGAATATTGAACAAGGGCGTTGTATACTGCTCTGTAGGTCCCTGGTGCGAAAACAGCGAAAACAGCTGTGGAAAATTTCTTATTCTGTCATTAGCCGTGGATCAATTCTACAGACCCTCCAGGGGTCTGTAGAATTGATAGATCCAGTATCTATGGATCTGTAGATCCAGCTTCTATAAAGTGGGTCAGGTTAATTAGAGATAATCCTGACGGCTGAAGATGATCCCTGTACAACGGTTGGCTTAGAAACTTCAAGTCCCTACCACTCGTAGATTGTCGTAAATTCTTATTATTCTAAATAAATTCTTATTATTATCCCATTTTTATTATTAATAAACTTAATTTCTGTTTTATTAAAATAAAACTTATACAAATTGATATCGCGACACCACTTAAGGTAATACATTCAGGTTTATTGAAATATACATCTGCATTAATGCATTACAATTCATAAGTTTTTAACCAAAATTCAATTTAAACAGAGAAAACGATTTGATTGCTCTTAAATAATATTAATTGACCTTATATATGTGAGGAAGAAAATGGTCCGGATGGAGTTTAAAAATTCTCTTAAGTAGGGTGAACTGCTTTTCATAAATAAAAAGATTTTTAATATTAAATGTTTCTAAAAACCATAATATATTGTAATGTTGTCAAGTAATTTTAGTAGCAGTAATCAATCACTAACTTGAGATTCATAAGAATTTGTTTAAAATAAAAAATCTATAGAATGTAAATGATTTATTTTGATTTTTTATTTATTTTTTTTTTATGATGGTTAAAAAAACTAAATGGAGGACCTTAACAAAGATATGGACAGGTGTTACAGAGCGCCTATATAATTGAGACGGAGCGATGAGTAGAGAAAGAGATCTCCTTTGAGCTGTCGCTGGGAGGAATGAATGTTGATAGCTGGATCTAACCCGCTCCGGATTGAGTCGGAGCCGTTAGCAAGCGGTTCTATTGTACTCGGGAGTACGAGTACTTTGTTGTGTACGGCGGGGTGCCACTGCTACGGTTGTGTACGCCAATGGCTTCTCTATCCTTTCCAGTTCCTATCAGGAAAGTATCAAAGGTACAAGGATGTACAAATCATATATGTACTTATCGTCTCGCATTGTGAATAGAAAAGGGAAAGAAGAAATTTTAGGTCCGAAATTGGTTGACGAGCAACCGGCTCAGAAGCAAACAGTATCGCTGCGTACATCAGAGTACTGTTTCATATCTTTATGGTACTGTTTGATTAGCAAATGCAGATTAAGATTTAACGGACACAACAAATAGATGAAAAAAGGCAAAACAAACACAATAAAATCGATTTGCGAAATAAAAATATCTAAAACTGGCTTGAGCGAAACTAGAGGATATACGAAGTCAGGCAGTCTGGAGATTCAAAATTTAAACATAGCAAAATGACCAATAGGAAAAATCAAAGAAGACTGGAACAAGACGGTCTCAAGAGAGAAAAGAAAGTCCACAGCGAATGAATGAAGTATTCAGAGTACTTCTTTTTTGTGGAAAAATAATAAAGCTTTTTAACTATTCCTCAGACAATCGGGATAGTTATATCTACAGCCCTAGTGAGTGGTTGAGTCTAATTTTCTTCAAAATGAGTTTCTTGTTCTTAAGTAACCGGAATCGAGTTATTTTCGTAGTGACTAAGGGGCCAAGTAAGGCATTGACTTAAAAACGAGTTATTGCTTATATTACAACTATAATTTACGAGGATGATACGACTCCTGTTATCTGAAAGCAGTTAACTCTCTCTGGACAAAATCCGACTTAACCACTAATTCACCGGAGCTATAGATCTGTGATAGTTGTACGCTATTAATTTCCATACAGAAGGAGAAGAAATATTAACTTGATACAGAAAGAGTTCTAGACAACTAACAGAGCAATTTTGGGTTTGATAAGCCTCCAATCGAAACAAAATTTGGAAATTAATAATTGGATATGTTTTCAAAGTTCTGAAAAATTGTTTAAAAACAAATTGGTCTTTCCAACATGAAAGTGGCAATTAAACCGACAACCCAACACACCATTATCCATTAGTACTGAATACTCATTATCTCCTACCGCCAAATTAACAAGGGGTCCAGTGGGAATTGTACCCACAGGATTCCATGTTAACACAAATTCCCACTGTATTATATTATGTTTAGTAAATTTTTCTTTAGTTCAAAGAAGTACCTCGCAACTAACTATAACAGGAAGATTTGAATTTGGTTAATAAAAAAATCACAAATAAAATTTGAAAGCACAAAAGATACTTGGGATCCTGAACAAAAGAGAAAGAGAATTAGGTACATGGATTCTTCTTGCGGATACTTCTGTGTTCCCCTATACTTCCCTCCTCAATGCTGGTCTTATCCCGTATCCAATCTTCATTCCTTCTCATCCGATTATCCTTTCTCCTACCTTCGCCATTTTGGCCCTTCATTTCCACTTCCCTATCTGATGTACCCGAAATTCTCATCCAACCCAATCTCCTATAGGCAAATTTACTTGGGACAATCTTATCTCCTGCCTTGATAATAACCGAATGGTATTGTCGGGGCTTCTAGAAGCAATATTACGGTTTCATTTTTGTTAATATCAATCAAATGAAAACCTGTTGAACAAGGTTCGGTGAAAACTGTTGAACAAGGTTGTAAAAACCATCTTATTTATCCATATCATAAAGGATATCCAATTCTTAGAGACTTGGCGAGCCTGAGGAGAGTCCCCCGTATCGCTACATTTAATAGGATTTTCCAAAGCCACTGTCGAGCACGATTTCGCTTAGTAGACAGTGTCCCTACAAACTGAGATACCAAGCTTCCAGTTAACTGTAAACCTAAATATATTTTTCCAACATATTGCCATAATTATTTTGTTTTATTTATCAATCGATTAGGATAATACCTTCTGCTAAGTAACAAAAACACAAGTAACATTTTTTCAAGAAAGTCTAATGTTTAATAGAATAGATTTTCAAAAAATAAGTGTACAAACTAATTCTACATTTACTATTTCGTATTCGTACACAAATGTTAATAACTAAATGATCCTAATTCGAATGTTTTTAAGGTTATGAATGCATTTATTTGTCTGTAGAACTTTTTTACATTGGCTTTTAAAATTTACAGAAAAAAATGTCTTTACCATAATTAAACTTAAATAAATATAATATTTCTAATAAATGCTGTGTCTATCTAATAAATAAATAAATCATCATAATAAATAAAAAAATAAATAAATCTAATAAATATCAATTTTTTTCTTCACAGGTTTAGTAGTTGGTTAGAATATACAATAGATAACATTAAGACCCTTATAAACTACAACTTATTTTTTTAGTTCAACTCCTGATCTCACCAGCCCTGAAGAAGACCTGCAATGTAGGTCGAAACGTTGTCTTACCAATATTTAATATATACGTTGGTCTCCCTGTATAAAGAATTTTCTTGACGTCCACCCGGACCATTTTCTTCTTATAACTTATTGTATTTATACATAATACATACCTAAAATTAAAAAAAAAATCATAATTGTATTTAATCCAAAATCCCTAATTTCTCAAAACGATATTTAATAGGTATATAATTAGTATACATATTTTAATAGGCTCACTGGGAGAATAGCTCACAAGTAAAATGGAAGATGTTTCTCGTCAGTCAGTTGTAACGATTACAGCCTATATATATATAGTCTCAACAATTAAATTAAACAGCTGTTCCTAAAAATAGATCACTTACTCGTTGATCATAGCTATTGCAATATAAACATTTTATGATATACTGCGAAGTAACTAGTTAATGATAAACTGGTATATTCTTTGGAACTTGTAAATACACCCTATCCAATTACAACTTACACGTGTCATTTTATATTTATTTTTATGATTTTACTAAAAGCTCATTTTTTCACTCTTAGGGCATGAGTATGAGACTAACCTAGTCCCGAAACGTCGCTTAAAGAAGGACTGAAACTCAAGAACCAAGTATATATATTGAGAGAGAGAGAGAGAGATTATCAATATTAAATAATTATCAATAGAACAGTGCCACGCTGTCTTAACACACAACTACAGCACTCCGTTAGACGATGTAAAGATTTATTGGATTGACTTGAATTCTAATTAGCGATGAAGGAACAAATTGAAAATAAACGGTGATGTGCTAGGCTCGGTCGCATGCATGATTTATGGGCAGTTATTAATTAATTCCGTATTACAAACTGGGACCAACTGTTGCGCCGTCACAAGTTTAGTATCCCGCCCCTAAACGGAAGCGATACACTAAGCCCGGCTGTATTTGCATCTGACCTTATAAACATTTATAGTTCGAGAGAATACAATTCAATATGGCTAAATAGTAATAATTTAATGAACTTCGATTGGAATAAAGTCCATTTGAAACGGCATTAAAATTATTTATAGAAAGAATATAATATAATATTATGTGATAAATAAATGCATAATAATAAATAATTGGAAAATGTTACACGTTATTCAATAATAAATTGCTAGATATTTAATTGTTTTTTTAAAACAAAAATTCCGTCTCAGATATAAGACAACAAGATAAGTATAAGAATAATTTGTTTTTTTAACAAAGAAATTACTGAACTTAATTTTACTGACTTAAAAAAAATTATTGAACATAAAGGTGTTATCTCTCACACGAATAACCTAACTTCTATTCTTCTTAATTAATTATTTAGTGTAATTAATTTATTCATACAAAACCCGGACTGTTCTCACGTTGAGCGTCAATTATATCACGCTAGGCTCCTTGAGTAGAAAGCTTATCAAAACCAAATCTTAAACAGTCATAAAACTACCAAAAAGTAAGTATATATATTTTTCTTATCTGTTTTATAGTATTATAATATTTTTTTAATCTGGGACAGTTTAAAACAAAATGATTAAACACAAAAGCGGCGGTGGAATGTATTGCGCCCACTGGTAAAGTTTTTATCAAGCATCATGTCAGGAACTTGTTCATTGTTAGGTCGCGAAAACTGTATATAATTTAAATAACGCTAGCAGAAGCATAACTCAATACGGAATGTTTGTTTTAAAAAAACAATTAAACGTCTAGCAATTCATTATTGAATAACATTTTCCAGTGATTTATTATTAAGCATTTATTTATCACATAATATTACAATATTTATTGTTTAGTAGGTAGTTGTAATTTATTTTTTGTTTCTAATTTATTTTTTTCTAAAATTTATTAGTTTCAATAAATTCTGAACCAATCGGGAACACATTTGTTAGCGATCCTTGAAGTTGCACTTTCCCCTATAAACTGCAGATCGCCCACGAGCACGCATAATAAACTAGAGTGATATGTAGAACCAAATCACTATCATATATTTTTAATTATAAATATTTAGCTATATATACTCTATCTTATATAGAGAGAGATAGAGTAATAGCACAGTTCGTAGAGCACTGAATTGTTGAAAATGTCTCAGTTTCGAATCCATCTGAGGCAGATAAAGTATTTAATTAACATAACAGCCATGGATGGACCCTATAGGATTTGCGTCCTGGGGCTAACCCAGTAGGATATAATGTGGGTACCCTCAGCTGGAAAACCTGGCAGTTGAGCGTGACCTCACACCTGCACAACCGTTGTCCTAGAAATAGTCTTCAGTGTAAAACCACCCCTCATGGATTTTAGAAGTAAATATATATATATATATATATATGTAAAAACATTACCAATATTTTATGCTTAATTATTGAACCAATGAGGAACAACTAGCCGTACAATAACACGCCTTTTTATTAATAATAGGCCTTAACCAGACAATAAATAATATAAATAAATAATATAATAATTACGAAACATAAACAAATAGCAAATAATTAAGTTAAGGGGGCTTATACACTGTAAAATTAACTGCCTTACTCCTTCAGGTTTTAATTTATTTTAATGATAAATGATTTGTTAGCGACCGATCACTATAAAGTAATCTTTGTATCTTGTAATATCTTTGTTGTTAAACTGTTGCTAATGATAAAAATCTACAATAAGTCTAAATTGATCTCGCTACCATATTTTTTTAGAAAATACAAAACATTAAGAAGATAATAATAATAATACAACGCTGTCCAAGCTCATCATTCATGACAAATAATAGAGAGTGAAATCAGATACAAAGGTTAGGAATGAATGATTGTTAGGAAAAGGGTCGACTATCGAACCAGACCCACAGCTCATGAGCACGAAATTATCAGATCGATCATTAACTTCCAAATAACAGGTATTTAGCTGAAATTGACGCCTACCGAATATAATATTTTTAAGTAGGAAGCAGTAAGTAACAAAAATTAAAAGGTGCTACGATAACACAAGAATTACCAGAGAGTTTATAATTTTTTTTTGCCAAGCACTCCATTTATATAACAAAAATGTAATATACAAATCTAAATGCTAAATTAAAATAATTATAACTGATTTAATTAATTTAGTTAATTGGTTGTATTATTATTAACATTATGTTTGATATGGTTACATAATATAATTTACTATAATAATTTAAAACCGAAAAATATCATAGAAGATTTTTTTTTAAATATGAAATTGGCCGATAATTTTATATTCAATTTAAAACATAAAAATACTCATTATTATTTTTCGTTTAAATATTTCTAACACTTTATACATGCTTTTTGATTTGTGATATTTACTCTTCTGGCCAGATAAATATTATGTTTCTTTTTCTGTTCATATTTGTTATTCTACAGGGACATAGTCCCAAAATACAATTACTTTTCAATTCTATTCTATTCTAAAAATGCAAATAAACATCATGCTTATCAAACAAATAAAATATTTTTAGAAGTAACTCACCCAAGTCAATTTTAAAGTAAATCTTAAATTAATTAGGCCACAAACCTGAAAAAAAGAAAATGGGATATTGATAAAAAACAAATGAAATCAAGTATAAAATATTTTTTTAAAATATGTTTTTATATAAATTAAAAAAAATATGTATAAAAGATTATAAAATAAAATATAACACTGGGAAGTCATTGTGACAATTCGAGATATGAGTTCCTAAAATTAGGGACCCAGAGATGAGTAACCTAAAAAGCCCGAAAAATGAGGGCACCTATTTAAAAGCGTATCAAACAGTTGTGTACTACATGAAACGTCTTTTTTTTTTTTTTGTAAAGATAGAGAGAAGAAAGAAAGAGAGAGAGAGATGCTTATATAAACATAATTTGTTTTTTATGTTTTATACATCACCTCACCGCTTATTAACTTTTTAGGAATACATCGTTATAACGCCCATCATCTTTTCAAGCCAGTCTAATATATTTATTAATGAACGAGAAATAAATATAACTTTTTCTTTTATGCTACAAACATTAATTAAAAAAGCAAATATTTATTTATCCCTCCGACGATTAAACATCATCTCAGCGTGATACATATGTATGTATCATAACCTTTTAAGAAATTTGTAAAGTTTTTGGAAATTACTCATTACTAAGCCTAACCTCTTTACTAGCCAATCTCAACCATAATTGTATTATTTACATTTATTATATATTTATTAATATATGTGCATGAGGGAGAGAGAGAGAAGAGAAAGAGGGAGAGGTGGTAGACCCTTATGGAAGTATGATGGTCCTTATGGAAGGACCAATAAAACAAAGAACCTACGCATACTGCGACGAAACTTTTTGCTGTTATGGCCCATACCCTGTGCCCAGTACAGTTATCAAATCTTCCCCACTCCTCTGGTCTAGATGAGAATTGAGTCATGCATATGGACGAGCCCGGTGCACCAAGTAAGTAGGTTGTACAAGATTTATAATCGTTCTTGTAAAACATGTCCCATCCGCTAATGCGACATGAGGTAGGTGTAGGGCTCATGTTACACTTTTCAGCCTTGTTGGTATTCGTGTTTCATCCTGTATCTATAATGTCGTTAATAATAGACGGAATTAGAAAGTCGGAAAGGGAAATTGATAACTGCAGAGCACTACTGCCTTATCAATACAAGGCGCCGCACTAGTTCTGCGCAGTGGAACTAATGACAACTAACTAATAGCTTTATATATGTAGGAACTGTTATGATTACTGCCCTAATTCAATATTATTTAAAATTAATATTATAAAGTCTACATCCGCTAATTAAAACATATTATAAATATGTTATAATATTATAAAATATAGAAAAACCTCACGACTAAACGAAGAAAGGACATCGATGTAACCAAGGATATAATTGGACACACCGGGTCGACCCATTTTCATCACATCAGCAAATAACCACAACCAAAATGTCAACGTTGTAACAGTACACTCATGGTCATCGACATTTTTCTGGCCTTTTTAGATTTCGAACTTAAATCTCAAAAAAAAAATAGTATTAAATTTTTTTGAAGACATCATTATAATATTACATTACTTATTTGAATTTATATTATATTTCTTATACTAATAAATATATTATAAATGTGTATAATAAGGTTCAGCTTGTAAAGATCTTTTTCTTTATAACGAGCAAACCCCAATCCTTTATATAATAAAGTTAATAAGTGCTGAACTGACTTGTAACTGTCGGGGGGATGTACCAAAGTGAAGATGGGAAGATTGCGGTCAGGAAGTTATTAGGGATTTGGACTTGGACAATAATCCATAGAAGTGTCCAAATGGCAATTGGTGGTATCGGCATAAATAAAGCTTTCAGGTGCGCTAAGCCTTTCGCTAATTAATTATCATTTAAATATATTATATGATACAATGATAATGTTCTTTAAATTTATCTTTGGAAAAACTATGTATAATAGTAGATTGCGCAGATTAGTTCGTGTTAGGGATGGGGTAATGTAGAAGTCATGAATGATTAGGCGTTCAAGATAAAAGCGGATATTTCCAAATTTGAAAAATTTACTTTTCTCACACTTTCCGCTTGTTCAGTCAAAGAATAGTCTATGCTCATGAAACTTCAGGTTCAGTACTGGACTAAAAAGAAGAGAAATAAGCCGAAAAAGTACCATATGTTAGACGAAATTGCTTAACACGAGAAATCCATTTTTGATCCGGAACTCTTCATATAATCAATCGTATAAGTTACATAACTATAATGGTGATATGTTTAATCTAAAGTAATATTAACACTTCCAACGAAGGATTAACAGTTCTAAATAAGAGTATGTTAGGGACATATGAAACTTATTAGTTAGCATAACAGCCTACTATGTCTAAGATAGTGGGTTCTCAGCCCGGCAGATGGCTTAAGGTTGTTTTAAGGGAGTAAAATATCCTTGGTCATGTCATCCTGTCATCCTTAGTCATATAGCTGATAGGCAAAATTTCCCATAACATCCAATAACATCGCCCGATTAGCCACAGCAGCATAGAGAGACGTTAAATGAATTAACAACTAAATAACTTGTATGATTTTAAAGGTTTTTAAACACTTTAATTTAAACTAAAATAACTGTTTTTTAATCTATCTTTGAAGCTGAACAGAATCATATAAGTTTCAAATCACACTTTGTAGATATAATACCATTCTACCTTTAGATAGCCATATTTAAAAGGCAGCGGACTGGCTCAGTAGTAGAGCGCTGAGTTGCAATGCCAAATATCCTAGGTTTAAATGCCGCTGCTGGCAAGACTTTTATTTAATCTATTAGCGGCTGGAGATCCTGTAGGATCTAGGACCCTCCTCGGGATCACCCAGCCTCTATAATCTGGGTACCCAAAATAAGGTGAAAAATCTAGCGCTAGAGCGTGATCTAGGACAAATTACTCTCTGCACAACCGTTGTCCAAGAAACAGTACTGTCTCGACTATGAACTGAATCCCCGACTCTTGACGGATTGTAGCTGTACAGGTTTTATATTTAAACTCCAATCCATTATAATTAACAATTATACTTACATATCCTCGTTACTAGATTACCCCCTCCCTTAGACTTTATCAATCAGTATAGACTAGCCTATGGCGGTCGATCTGTTTACCGGTAGCGGTGGCAGAGCGGCGCCGGGAGATGACGTCACGCCTAGCCCGCCTCCAGACAGCCTGGACCAATTATCCCAGTCCGATAGTTGTTTTTGTCCATGTCGCTCCGGATTTATAGTGCGGCTATCTCCAGCGGCCATTTGGCTGCCATCGGAGGATGTGGCGTACATATATCTGCGAAGGAGTCGTTTCGGTTTATTTCAGTCGGAGCATGCTAAGAGGAGTTTTCTCTGAAAGATGAGTGTAATAGCCAATTTTGAGATTCTGAAATGCCATGAAGAATAAATATCCAGCTTCCAAAATAGAATTTCTTCCATGAATTTATCGTAATGATCTCTTATGAACAGGACAAACTGCCTTTAACATCCACATCTATCTAGCGTGAATAACACGGATGCCTGCGTTTTAGCAACATTAATTACACAGTAAAGACATGTTAAGTTGGAATAAAAATAAAAAGCCTTAATGTTGTTGTTTATTCATTTAACGTCGCTTGCGTCAACGCTGCAATGGTTAATCGGAAGATGGTACAGTGGGAGCCCTAAATCTGCCATGTCCTTTCACAATGTTCGTTTAATTTAAGGTCTTACTATGAATGAATGAAAATAAAAACGTCTCAAATTTAGTATCAATATGTCTTGGGTCCATTACATTTCAATTTAAACTGAATCAAAGCACGTGAACTCTCTCATTCTTATAAAAAAAATGTATAAGCTTTTTTTTAATCTTTTCGTACCCAATACTCGACGGAATCCTCCCGAATTCACTTCATGCATTGTAAATGTATACACGAGAACATATTCCAGCACATTATGGTATGATTCAAATGTATTGATAATTTAATTAAAATAAATAATAATGTGTTTATTTCGGAAGCAAAAGCTTTTACGCACAAGTATATTATGCAGTTCATAATTTCCTAACATCTCTTCCATAAAGTCCCTTCTTGGCTGAATGTTACGACCTATCCTTGAACAAGATGATTACGTTTGAAATGGCTTCTGACAAATATGCTCAATATCTCTTTAATATCCCTCCGACATAATTCCTTAAGCTTTCGTCTGACTGAATAATTTGGGCGTTCGCAAAGAGTAATTTTTTTTATTGCAGAAAGGTGTGTTCCTAAGTCTAATTAAAGCCTAGGAGTTTTTCATCTCTTTTCTCAATACAAACGTAAGATCTGGACAGCAGTTGAAGATCATCCCCTGCATCACACCCATTATGATCCATTTTCTAACATTTGAATACATTTAAAAAATTTTATTCTGATTTAAAAGCAATCAGAAAGGTGCCAATAGGGTTAATACCTTGGGAATATGAAATTAAATACAAGGTTTAATTGCTTTAAAACAAAAATAAAAATAACGCAGGTGCCTAAAGAATGCTCGGATCTCCCCTTATGCGATTGGACATCAATAAATCACTGCGGACCAATCAGGGCTGGAGGAAGGTACAGTTCAATTTTAAAAGGGCTTGCTAACCCTCCCTTCAATGGTGTAATTGAAGGCAACGTTCGATAAATGCGTGTATAAAACTCCCCGCCGTCAGAAGGGTTTTCGATTAATTTCTACATTTGGCGCTGTAACTGTCCCCTCATAACAACTGCCTACACGTGGGTTTCATTTATTTACTTTTTTTGGTTGTTTTTTTAAATTATTCATTTAAGGTTTTTGAAAAGAAAAATGAACCAAAAAGGTATGGACGGAAGATAATAAAAAAGTCGGTTTAGAGTTTTAAATTCTCTTTCTTTCTCTATCATTTTCTCTCACTCTCACTCTCTCTTCACCCCCCCCCCTCATTATCTCTCTCTCTCTCTCTCTCTCTATATATATATATATATATACACACACACAAACACACATACATAAAATCAACCAAGCCTGCAATAAAACTTAATAAATGAGTGAATTTATAGATTAGTTGTTGCTACTTATTTTTAAAAATAAAAAATTAGAGTTACTACGATAACTTCAGAGTATTAAATTAAATTTGACACCGATATTTTTTAAGTTGGATATATGAATATTGTATTGTATTGGTTTTCCTTTATTAATATCATACTAATTAATTTTTTTAAATAATCAAGATTTTGAGATCAATCAATTAATAATTATATAATTTTTTAATGATCATTGTCCATTCCTCCGCTGATATCAATAAATACTTAATTATTATACCTTGATATATTTTACTAATTACATTTATAACACACACAAACAATAACAATATAATCAATAAATAAACTTAATATTTTTTAATATCAGTAAAAGCATTCGCTCGTCCTAGCAAACTATGTTAATTTCATTATTAAACAATAAATTTCAATTCCGATAATAAATTATTTCGTCAGAATGAATTTTACAGGAGCTGTATTTCTAGAAATCATTGCACTTCAGATCACGCCTCGGGTTCTGTATGAGTTAGTTATTAAATTGTTTCGCGTAGATCCAACTTCATCTGATAGCAGCGAAGCACCTACATGCCATGCATTTAAAAAAAGGTATTAAACTATGACATTTAACAATATAATCTCGGTTAAGCCATCGTAAATATATAGAGTAAATACTCTATTAAATAATATACGACAACTGTAATTCGGTAACTGGAAATATGCGCAGATGCCTCAGTAATAGAGCAATTCATTCTTATTTCATTACATTAGAAGCAGAAACATTAAAATTAATTCTGAAAATTCAGTGGGTGATACAGGGGCGCCAAAGACTTGTTTTTTTATTACGAGGCGGGGAAGATTAAATTTACATCAGAATATATTTTCGACCATTAATTAGGTTCCTAAGCATTATTATTCAAAATTTGGGATTATTTAGTAGTGTAGGCAGAAAGATATATTTTTTTCTCAAACCCGTCACCCACGCAAAGTTGTGGCATGCAGATCTGTAACATAATCAATTCCAGATCAAAAAAAATATATATAACTTTATACAGAAACAAAATACCGTTATTATATGAGAAGCCAAGAGGACAAATCAATTTTTTTTTTCAAAGGTATAACAAAGATAATACTGGGTAGCTATTGAATATTACTTATTGAAAGGCTGTATTGCTCAATGTTCAAGGAATACATAACAGCGTCGTGACATAAGAATGAAAGAACATTAACAACGTATATAATTAAACAGAATTTTTCAGAAAAAGCTCACATGAAATTTTCTCGATTGAAAAAATGAGTGTTACTATTTAATACTACACTTTTAAAACACAAAAAAATAACGCGTAAGAAATCATCAATAAGCCGATTATAACACAATAATTAACATTCCAGAATATAATAAATTTCGGCTCGATTTGATAAACAGTTAAGACTCAGAATTAATAAATACATAAATAAAAGGATTAAAGAACCCGAAGACTCGATGCCGATACCACCAATCTATGTTTACAAACCTCCGTCCAATGAACACCACCCAAACCCAAACCCGCTGGGTCACTCTTACGGCAATCCTCCCACCTACGCCTCGGTCTACCCCTCAGACCAGTTGGCACAGCGCCTATTAAAATCTTAGGAATTCGTTCGTTACTAAGCCCAGCAACTTTAGATGCCCATCTTAATCTTCGCGACGCTATCGCCTGAATAATATTTACTGGATGCTTCGCAATTCTGCGTTATGTAACCAATATTCCCCAGTGGTCTCATCCTTTTTTGGACCGAATATTCTACGTAACACCTTATTTTCGAATACCTGAAGACGTTTTTTATCCTTCAGAGTTAGCGTCCAAGTTTAACATCCTTAGAGAAGAGATGGAAGAATGATTGTTGTATAAATTCTGATTTTTAGATTTCGGGACAAAAGATACGAGCTTAGTAATTTCGAGACCGAATAATAACAACCATTTCTTTCCCGCCTTTATTTCCTTTTGAATTTCGTTTTTTTCCAGTTACCATAGACCCTAAGTACTTAAACTTATCCACATCTTCGAACTTATTCCCTCCTACAACAATATCACCTGAATTTCGCCCTTTTCTGCTACTAACCATATACTTATTGGAAGTTATTTCCAACCCTATTTCCTTACCAGCATTCATTAACGTTTGTGTATTTGGCTTTATAGTTTCTTCGTACTCACCCAAAAGTCCGCAAACCCAAACACGGATATAGACTCAGAATTAATATGAAAAAAAAATTCATTCTCAAACATTTTCGTCAATCCTCCCATAGGAAAAACACATTCTGTAGCTTATGTAGAAAAGTAAAACCCTGTTTTACTACATTTGAAATTTATGAAGTAGTATATTATTATTTACTCAAAGTTTAATATTGTAACCAATACATCATAAGGTTTATACCATACATTTACATAATGTGTAAATAAATAAAGGGTCTTTTTATATTGAAAGGAACAAATTGAGAAGATTGTGCATTCCTTTTAGAATAAAGAACTTATTCTTACGCTTAATAGCTAGACAACTAAATAAATTGATCAAATAAGAATAAAAAATACGCATTACTAGGCGATATTTACTAAACATCATTCGGACTTAACATCTATTTATGTCTTACCATTAAACCGATTGAGGTCTTCAATGTAAAAAGAATCGACGTAGATCTTCAGATCCTGTTCTTTCCTTTAATGGCAAGGTTTCTTTGTAGCTACTCTTTTAACGTTTGAAAGGGAAAGGGAATTTGAGCCTTTATCAATGTGCTTTTCAGAAGTACTGATATTTAATTCCGGCAAAACAACTTTTACTCTCTGTTCTTCGGAGTATTACAGCTCAGTATTTATAAAACTCTCACTTTGATCATTTGGAATTCCTCACCAACTTGTCTCGTCAGAAATTGTATATTTTTTTTTGTTTTATAAAAATCAAGCTACCATTCTTTGAATACAAATTTCTTCTTCTCCCGTACACAATGAAAAGTAAGTGAACAGTTCGGCACAAATAAGGAAAATCCTCAGTATTAAAGGATGAGAGGGAATTCTTTCTATTCTTTCCGAAATACGTTTCATGCCTTTCCTAAAGTAATGGCTGCAAAATCTAGATCCAACAAGCAGGTGACAATAGACAGTAATATATTTATAGCAATAATATATTTATAATTTTACCATTATTATAAATATATCTCTCCTTCAAAAGAACAACACAAATAAAAAATTGGCATTCTTGAGTCGAGCCTTTAGCAGCAGTTGTATTAATTTTCGATCTCAAAATTACTTATCTCACGCTTCAGACCCAAAAATTAAGAATTAGAATTTATGAAACTATAAGTCTTAAAACTGCTCTCTCGAGAGGTTTTGGAGAAGATCCGTCTCACGGTTTTCGAGAATAAGTTATCACGTTAAATATTCGGTCCCTAAAAGGAGGAGTCCATTGGAGAATTTAGGAGGAATTGCGGAACATGATTAGTATGTGCCTTTAATGTTGTTAGGGTTAGTAACGAATCAACCCTCAAAAAGTCCATAAGAGCTTGTA
This sequence comes from Troilus luridus, assembly GCA_964056705.1. Taxonomy (NCBI): domain Eukaryota; kingdom Metazoa; phylum Arthropoda; class Insecta; order Hemiptera; family Pentatomidae; genus Troilus; species Troilus luridus. The sequence goes on along the minus strand of OZ057413.1, from coordinate 109,823,274 downwards.
AACATCCTAAGGTAAACCGAAGAGTATAGGAAAGATTGCGTTAAAGTGAATACGTCGGATCTTCTGGTTCGCTAAGCTTTTTATAATTTGTTTTTGTTTAAAGAAAAAAAGTGTTTGTATATATTTAACTCAAACATTATTTCAAGGAACCGAGTTAGATTTAAACTAAAAAACCACATATTTTAGCAAGAAATACGGAAGAACTAGAAACGGAACAGTACGGAGCGTAGACTGTATCTCACATTGACCGTATCGAATTGATAAAAGCGACAATCACTGGGAGGCACAAATTCCAGTTTCCTTTCTTCAAGCGATCTCCTTACCTGCTTCTTTTCCTTATCTACCTCTCCTCCAACAAGTTCTGTAACAACTTCCAAAGTGGGACGGCTGCGAGTCCTCTGCTCAGCTCTAGATAATTTATTTTGGAGCATTAAGGGTTTAAGAATATCAAAGTTAATATAAGTTTCGGGACATATTGCGTTAACTCACATTAATTATATTGACAATCACTTAAATAATTTGTCCTAAAATAATATATTAAAGTTATGATTCAGGTATACACAGAAAAACACTCTTAAACGAAATAAGGTGAATTGTAGTTACCTATAGGTGAATTAGGTAATACTGCTTCGCATTCTAATAATTTTTTTTATTTGCTTTTTTTGCATTTCAGAACATCTGAGTTTCGCAAAATCGAATCCGAGATATGGTGTTTGACATCTGAATAATCTAATTAAAATGGGATTTAAAATAATAAATCGCAATAATAAAATATAATACACACACGCACGCAGACACAGAAACATACACATAATAATGTATATATAACACTTTTTAAAAAATCTGATATCCGAATAACGGCTTCCGCCTTGCTTTGTAACATATTTTATTTTTGCCAGTTACACGCTTCACCTAGCCGCGACTCCTTCGTATACATTTTCTATTTATATCTTCTCTTCATCTCCCTCCATCTCTATTCTTCACACCTTTTTCTCCCATCTTCTTTTTTGCATCCATCATATGTTGTAATCTATGAGTTCATTATTATCAAAGATCATAATTTTTATATTTTTCTCCGTTCTTTTACTAAACATTTTATACCTTTATTTCTACACGTTTCTTCCATCATATGTGTTTTTTCATCCATCATATGTACAATCATACAGTTTACATTTCCGATTTTTATATTTTATAATTTATCTCCTTTCTCAAACTTTTATATCTCATATTCTATATCTTTTTATCAAATTATTTCTTTTCTAATATTATAGATCTCTCAAATATTTTATATCTTTATTTCTGTACGTTATTTCTATATTTACATTATATTTTGTATTAATACAACTTCATTCTAATTATATACATCCCATACTTATATTCTCAATTTTATATTTATTTTTACTTCTCTACCTGTCATTCACCTCACTGTGTCATTCACCGGATTCCTTTCATTACTTTCTACATATTTCTTCTGTTTTCATTCATTACGTTCTACGTATTTTTTCTGTATTTATTCCCTGGCATAATATATTGTATCAATTTTCTTTCATTTTTACTTATGTAGCTCTTCAGGAATCTATTATCATGCATTTTATATTTTATCTGTATTATACTAAGTTTTCCAAACATTTATATCTCATTCCGTTTACCTTCTCTTTACATTTCTTGGTACTGTAATGTTTGTTTTATAGTTTATATTTTTTTGTCTGTTTTCTCTCACGGCTCTGAAGACGACCTACAATGTAGGCCGAAACGTCGGCACTATCAATAAATAAGTCTCACTTATTAGTTGTTTACATTGCCTGCACCCCTAACTATTTCAATCCTCCATATAGTTAAAAACATATAAGACAATAATTTCGGTGTACGAGTCAAAAAATTTAACGGTATTAATGAGCTAAGAAACAACGAATACCCAATATTTGTAAAACCAGTTTCGTAAAACCCTTATACAAATAAATAATTATTAAAATCATGGTAGGTTGGATAATCCCATTAAGGGGTCTTACCGATTTATGTAATTAAATCACACTTCAACTATAAAATTATCGGTATTACCAGAAAATTATAAACATCCTAAGAAAATAAGACTAGTCAGAACAAATATAATATTGTAGCTTCTACAAGGGCTCAGTTTCAGAGAGTGCTTCGGGGAAAAATATTTGCATTAGGATGGCTGGGATATACCCCAACCTTCCACTGGGCTTTTAGAATACACGCCAAGGAATTCCAAACAATATAAAATTACAGGAATCCAATATACAATATACGATCGGATACAAGGCAAGCAGACACCCTGAGGTAATAATCAATAAATTACACATTAAAAAAAAATCTTCTGAAAGATCATTATTTAACAGATTCAGATAACAGATGCAATTTCTGTTCGAAGGTTATAAACATTTATTCACTTGAAATTTACAAGTACAAATATAAAATTTAATTATTAATTTAAAGAAAAAACATAAAAAAAGTTTACTCAATATCCAACACTTAATGTATATTTTATATTATTTTATTGTGTCCATTTCTTAAATAATTATTAAAAGTTAATTAATTAATTATTATTAAAAATGTCTTCACAGATAATGACTTTATCTTCATAAATATTTATTGCTATAAAATTTAGCAGTAAACAAATAATTCTTCGATAAAAAAAATAAATAAATGATGCGACTGACAGTTAATTTAATATCAGACACTTAATGTTTATATTTATATTTTATTTTGTATGTTCACCACTTTAAAACTATTTTTTAAACAATAATTTTAAACATTGCCTCCACAGGCAATGACTTCATCATTATTAAAATGTATTCTCATGAAATCTATCAGTAAAAAAACTAACTATTTGACTTTAAAATAAAAATAAAAGGAATGTAACACCGTTTATTCGATATTCGATACTCCAGCCATAATTTATACTTTTCTATTTATTTTTACTGTTCGCCACTATAAAACTAATGATTAAACAATCATTTTAAACATTGTTTTAACAGATATAATAATTATATGATAAAATAATTAGAAATGCAAATGCAGAAACACACATTTTTTAAACCATTGTAGAGACTAGACAGCTATGTCGATTTTGGCCAAATTAACCAAAATTTATCTACTTAAAACACCATTGGACGAATACTCGAAAACTATAAAACCAAATTTTATACTAGATAAATATTTCATTAAATAAAATATACAATTCAATAGCGGAAACGATGGTGGTTGTGTTAAAGTTGATATGTGTAAGAATATCCTTCAAACCCTAAGAGACATTGAAGTAAATTGTGTCCATGATAGCTGGGGAAAAAAAATAAACGAAATTCGAAAGGAAATAAAGTAACGGTTGAAAAAAGGAAATGATAGTTATTTTTTATCAATCTCGAAATCACTTACATCGTGCTCTCCTGTCCGGAAAATTTAGAAATTGGGATTTAAAAAACTATTTCATTCGGAGCTGTTCCGAATGGGTAGTGAAACGTTTTAAGCCAGCTTAGGAGAAGGAACGATAGTTTATGGTCAACGCAAATAAGTATTGTAATATTCGCTCCCAAAAAAGGATGAGTCCATTGGAGCATTAAGGAAGTTACACAATGCAGAACTGCTGATCTTGCACCCCATTAATATAATTGAAGTGATAGCATTTAGTAAATTTTTCCATATTCGGTAGTGTCGGCATCGATTATTCGGGTTCACTAAGCCTTTTATTACTATTACGCTTTGAAGGTAATTAATATAGAAACTTAACTTGATTAGCTAGGAAACTTTTAAAAATATATATAACAAATATTGAGTGTATTGAGCTTTGCATCTATCTTTTTTTTTTTTGTCTTTATGCCATATACTCTATTAAAAAAAGTGATTCAGCAATATTGAAGCATAACTTATCCTTAATGTGTTTTAAATTGTATTTATTGAAATTCGCAACTGCATGATAATAATACAAGTATGTACTTCCAATGATATTTAATTCCATGGCATTAAGGAAAGTAGAGAAACTGGCCACTGACAAAACTAAAATAACAGATTTAAGTAAAAAGGTCAAGAGGTCGTCTTCTTTTAATAGGCCTCGGAAGTTTTTTGGGAATTGAAGAGGAACATAAACACTAGGTTTGAAACTAGTGCTTATATAAGTTTGGGTGGGAATAAAGTTTGTCATGAAAGGATTGGGTAACTGGCCAAATCAATAATAAAAAGAACATTAAAAACATAATGGATAATAAAAAAATTGTTTTTAAAAGATACGAATAGTTTTTGGAATATTACTTGTTTGTTTGTAGTTGCTTAGAGGCGTAAAACCCTTGGGTCATCAACGCATGTAGATTTTTGATTTTTATAATTATTTATCTTTAAAAAATATATATATATTCATATACACACACATACTAAAAAATAATATATCTATAATAAGGAAATAAAACAATCAGAAAAAACAACAAATGCATCATTAGCAGAGGCTATAGATGGACAATGGAATATTACTTAATAATTTAATTAATAATGTTATCGATATTTATATAATTAGCTGAAATTCTTGTTTTAACACTGACATCCAACTAATTTTCTTAAATATTTTATTAATGCTCAAACTGTTTTACTACTGTAGATTAATGCTTTATTTTTAATGTTCAACATCCATCACTCAACAAGCCCATTCCTAGTGGTAAAATATTTAAAAATATTAGCAAAGTGTAACCGAATTAACATTCTTCATCACAATTACGTATCACTGGATAGTTATCCTTGCGAATTATTCGTCTTGACGAAATAATAGTACTTTAATGTATCAAGCATTATTGAAGTATAAATCGAGGAAGAGGAGTTTCATTACTGAAATTAATGAATCAGTTGCAGAGTTAAACTCAAATTAAAAATATAAAAATAAAATCGTGAACGGTAATAATAAATAAATAATAGTGATTAATATAATTATTAATGCCATAAATTGGAAGAATTTAGCGGACGAAAATTGGCCCTAAAATATCTTTTTTTTTATATAGATTTATTAATTAAAAACCAAAATCAGTTGGCTTTCAGTATTCTTTATATCCTCAGATATTCATAAAATAAATTTCGACGGATAGATCCGTTTAAGATGATCAAAAATGAAAATTGACTAGACTAAAAAGTGCGGAACGAGTACACTTTTTTATCCCAGATTAAAAATCCAGAGATGGAAGAAGTTAAACTGGGGAAACAAAAACCGATTCAAATGGGCACCTAAGCTAAACAGAGAAGAAAAATAAACGTTTTAGCAAATGCAAATTCCATTCTATAAAGCCTAAAGCCTAGAAAGGGAAGGATACGGCTTTCGCTTTAAACTGCCCCATCACAGATTTTCCCAGTGTATTTATATTCTACGAGAGTTCTTCAGCCAGCTCTGCTATTTCCTCCTAGTCGTCTATTTATACGTCCGACTGCACTTTGACGGAGGCACCAATGTCGCAGTAAAAAAAACATTTTAAGCTAAGTACTTTGGCATAACAGTATTGCCTACAAAGCATCAATTTGCACAAAAATACCTATGTGAACCAACTCCTATGACGACTACTTAACCATACAATAAACAATGTAAATCTAACAAAATTATTATATACAACATGCTATTTAAAATATGTGCATCATACGAAAAATCCCACTTACAGAACATTCCAATCTTTCAGTCAATTTGTTCTTGATATTAGAGTCATTGATTGCTCCTTTAACATAAGCCATTACAAAAAAAATAGAAAACGTCCTCGATCCCCTAGGATTCGTCTCTGACTGCCCATTTGAGCCCAGTCGCCATGGCAGCATAGCTCTCTTCACAAAAAACCTGAAAATATCACTCGTGACGGACACAATCAAGAAAAACTACAAAAAAAATCATGACTCACTTGCTGGACATCCAAACTAACAGGTACGAATATTACTGACTGACACCTTACCACAGAATCGTGCAAGGAGACCGAAACGTCACTGGAGCAAGGATCTACTTCAGTGAGATGAAATATGCTAGGAGTGCCTTCAATGGGAGGTTTCTTCTCACAAATACAATATGTGCCAAATGGTATTTGTATAATTTCTCTCAATATATAATTGTTATTGTGCAAACCAGAGTTTGTTGTTTTATATTTTTTTTAAATAGCTTTAACTTGTTTCCTACTCCTTTTAAGGGCGAACATGAAGAATTAGTCTTACAGTTTACAAACCTTTTTAACGGCAAGGATAAATTTCAATCCGCCCAGGCTGGATTCGAAATTGCCCCGCACCATTTTCGAGGTAATTGGCATGCGATTTAACGACTGTCTAATATTGAGGATATTAATATTATTATAAATAGTAGATATTATTATTATAATAGAGATTATTATTAATAATAAAGGATTAACGAACCCAAAGTCTCGATGATACATAAATCGCCATATCAAAAGTCGTTTATGGTCTTTATATCATATAAAGACCATAAACGACAACCATTCAAATCCTTTTTTTTTTTTTATTAAAATCAACCATCTTAATATTGATATTAACATTCTAAAAGTTTATTTTTTGTGACTAGTTATAAAAGATGTTTAGACCTTAGCGAGGTGTTTTGAGATGTAGTGACTGGGAACATGTCGGAAGCGGGGCCATCTGGTTTCATATAATGACTCTTCTCGGTCTTCTGCTGGTATGATTGATGTTTCTTATTAGATCCTTTAAAAATAAACTACCCTAAGCTACTATGCTATAACAATAAAACTCGATTGAAGTATATTAATATTTTTTGGTAGGGGAAAATCGAATGGGTTCGCGTCACCGATTTGCTCGATATACTGGATACATACGCGTAGAACAGGAGACACCTATCGGCCTTTGCATGAGTTACAAAAATTCATTTTAAATGAATTACACTTCAAGAGTTGGAAATTCATTGATATAAGATTAATTATCTTTTATATCAATAACTAGTCGAACTTTCCTTTTCCTCTAAAATATTGTATTATTCATAGTTAAATGATCTAAGTATTGCAGAACTTACGATAACATAAAGATGAAAATAAAGTTCATGAACATCAATTTAAATACAAATACAAGGTATAAATAATAAAACTATTTACTAATTATCATTGATATTTCGTATTGAGCTTGCGCTGCCAATCGTATGTTTTGAGTAAGAAATAAACTATTTAAAAATGTATGTAATTATTGTTTAGAGTCTCACTATATGTGAAAACCAAACTAATGTCAATAATTTAGATTTACAAACTTTAAATTTAAATAATTCAGACAATAATTGATTTCGATATCTTGAGTTTAGGATCTGAACTAGATTACTGTTGAACCGACAAATAAGCTTGAGAGGGATTGACTGAGTCGTAGGTGAGAAGATTACTTCTGATACAATCTTTAGGTTTAGAGAGATGTCAGCAGAACTGACCGTTTGTCGATTAATATTGGCAATCTTTGGGTTTATCTCAGTATTATTGTTGCGGTACAGTATCTATTGTGCTATCAGGGATCAGCCTATCTTCAATTAAACTTCATATTGATATTTTTATTTTTTTATTTTACTATTAGTAATTTTCATTTTATTTTAAATATGTTTTTAAGCCAGTAATCTTGATATTTCTTTTCGTTAAATCCCATCAATGTTTTAAGCTTAATTTTTTTACATGTGGTCATTTATGTTGTTCTGGTTAATCTGACGAGCCTCAATGTGATTCCTAAATTCTACGCAATTCTGATATGATCCTCGAGGTAGTATCCTTGGCCCAATCCTTTATACAGTTTATATCCCAAGTTGATATCCCAAGGAAGTTGATATCCCAATCATCCTAATACTATCTTTACCACGTATGCTGATGATACATGTGTATTATCAGTCAACACCAATCCAGTTATTGCATCCCAAAGCCTCCAATCCCATATCACTGATCTTGAAGAATGGTGTCAAAACTGGAGAATTAAAATAAATTCTCAAAAATCCCATTAAATCACTTTTACCTTACGTCGTAAACTAATGACTTCCTGCCCTTCAGTATCCTTTAAAAATATCCCACTTGAGCCTTTAGAACAGATCCGATACTTAGGGTTGCTTCTCAACAAACGATTAAGCTGGAATCCTCATACAAGACTGAAAAGACAAGAAACCGCTCGACGTTTCAGGCTACTTCAACACTCACTAGACAAGCGCCCTAAGCACCCAATTAATTACAAAAGACTCATATACATGACCATCATACGACCTATTTGGACTTACGGAGTAGAGCTTTGGGGCTCCACAAGCCATCGAATTCTTCTCGTATCCAATCCCTACAATCCTTCGTAAAATCCTCAATGCTCCTTATTTTGTTAAGAATAAAGTCATCCATAATGACCTAAATGTCCCATTTGTTGTTGATTTGGCCCGAACCCGGTATCTATCCTTTCATAACAAACTTCACTTCCACTCAAACACTCTAGTTTCAAACCTATCTTCCTCTTCGATTCCCGATAATCCTCCACGGCGTCTGAAAAGAAGATGGCCACGTAACCTTCCTAGTTGAACTTGCGATTAGAGTACTACCAGTGGGTAGTTTCTCTACCTGTCATTATATCATGTCATTATGTATCAATTAACCTATTTACTTGTTAAATCCAAATTTTCGATTTTAAGTTTTCAACGAGATAAGCGTTATGAGATTACCTGGATCTATATCAATATATCCTCAAAAACTGTCTAAGTATACGCAGGTGAAAAGTCTGGCTGATAAAAGAAAAATTGTACGGAGCTTAGATTACTGATTTAAGAAAGGCATTATCTTATAGAAACGATTTCCCTAATATCCACTTGCCAGAAGTGCATCGTCATCAACAAGGATTTTACACTGTTTTAATATTTTCAGATAAAGGGCTCAGCGATTTTGGTATAATTAGTTATATTAATGTATAATTAAATGACCTTTAACTTTAGTGACACCTGATTTTCATAGAGGTAAGATTTAATTTTTCATAATTTTCAAAACGGCTTACACTGAATGGATAATAGGTAATGACAGGATGGTAAATCATTTCAAATAAACAAAACTAATTCTATACAAATAATTAACCGTCCCTCGTTTTCCTAAATAATTTTCAGTGAATCTTCTTTTATTAAAAAAATATACTAAATCATACTTAATGCGAGTACTATTGGATATTAAAAAAAAAATATCTAATTTAATTTAATGCATTTTTTAAATTAAATTTATATGAATTTTTTTTCATAAAAAAAAAAGTTTTAGCATATTTAGTATACAACATTTCTGGACCTAAACTATGACTTCAGAAAAAACATATGCGTAGTAACAATGAGTTAGGTACATTTATTTGTTTGAGAACTATAGTAATTATGAACGGGCACGTTTTAGTCAGTTTAAACATTTCTTTTCGTGTTTGTTTTAGTGAACCCCTTAAGTTTCAAGGTCATTTAAAACTTGCATCGCTTACTTCTGTTGTTTAATTATTTCATTATGTTGTATATGTTATAGCAGTTCGATTTTTATAAATATTTCTAGACCAATGAGATAAATATGGTCTTTCCTCAATTGAGCTAATATTTTTGAAAGTGGTCAAAGTAAAATTCTTGTTGGATGTAAGAATAATAGTTTATTCTTTAAAATAATTTTAATTATTATTATGTCATAATAAATTTAAAAGGTGTGTAATGTTATAAAAATCACTCTTTTGGGTTAAAAACATGACTTTTGCTCATATTGTTTAATTGATTGAAATGCAAACAATCAAATATCTCGATGCATTAAAAAATTGACACGAACCACTTTTATAACCACAAATATAACAGCTCATAAATTATATTTAAAAAAAACGAAAACATTTAAACAAAGGCACATTATTAAGATCAATACCAATCTAGAAATAAAACCGTGATAATATCATTCCTTAAAATAAAGGAAAGGAGAAATATAGTATTTTCTTAATTTGACAAAGAAGAGAGTTCAAAGCAAATTTGAAAGGTTATTCGGATAAATCAGGACGGAATTCTTGATGAAGGACATTTAATTAATTCTGTTGATTTTATAACAAAAGAAAAAACCAGTATCAGCAAGAGGGGGCAAATTAAAAAGTATTGGGCAGGTTATTCAATACCGAAATTCGAGTCCACTCAAGCTTTATTTTGCTGGTTTTAGATATTTCTCATTTATACGCTGAAATATTCAAAAATATCATTAGATTAATTAAATGAAGAATTAAAGACGATCCGGAGGTTGTGATATAGTGGATACCAGAAGATAAAATACAACCCCCTCTCGGAGGCTGGGTGGACCCGGTGGGGAATAGTTCTCAATCATACGCAGAAATAAGTATGCCACTCTGTCCGAAGGCTGATAGTAATATATCGGATAATAAAAGGTACAGTACACCTTCTGAGAAACCCCCTCTCGTGGTGAATATTTACTCACGGGCGGTTGATCCTATTGCCAATTAGTCCACTTTGCCAAGTCAATTGAGCCTCCTCAAAGCCGGACTCGAAGCCCCGACAATAGTAAACCGAGCGTATATATTTTAATAGCGGTCCTTTCCTTTGGTCAACGGGACGATTTCGATCAAGTTTAAATGGGTTAGTCCTCGGAGAGGGAATGCTGCTCGCCCTAAATAAGTCAACCACAATTCAGCTAGCTTTGCTATATTCTATAAAAGGTCCATGCTTTTTAAGAATAGATTTATATATTACGTTATTTAAAATAACTATAAAATAATTTTTTTTAAAAATACTACATCCCATAAAGTTAATAAAAAATACTACATCACTATTTAGAAATATATAATAAAGAGTACATACGTTTAAATGAGTAATGACAATATGCAAGGTCCTCATAAAATCTTACCTGCAACAGAAAATTAAAATAATAAGTAAACAACTATCACAAATAAATATAGACATTAAAATTATTTATTCATAAAATAATATATAAAGCAAGAATATAAGATATAATGTTGGGGTAGGCGCAAACAAATATAATTAAGGCCATTGCAAAAGTTAATAAAATTGTCTTTAATAATAAATAAATAAATAAAATTATCTCCCATTGTATGTAACTTTGCCAAAGGAAATAATAATTAAATAAACTATTTTGAACATGTATGAATTGCAATACATATAACAATGTAGTATAGGTGATTTATTAATGTTCATAATGATATTTTTTTCTCTTTATGTATCCACACCTGCCGAGTATAAACAATTGACAATCAGCAGATTGGCTATCAGAAAAATAAAACAAAATGACATGAGAGCATGAAGAAGAACACCAAATAATTGAATTTTAAAAAATCGGAAGGGAGTTATAATGTAAAAATTATGTTGTTTGCAGTTTAATGAAGTAGAAATAAATGAAAATTTTGATAAGCAGCAAATACATTTTTTGCCAAAGTAAAACATTCCCAAAATTTTTGATAACAAAAAACCTTATTCTTAGCGATACCACACGATCATTTTTTCTTTCCTTTAAGCTGAATTTTTTGTAACTTTTTTTGGCAGAGAAGTAGACTGATAATAAATTGAATCAATTAACAAGACTTTCGGAATTTTTTTCCACGAACAACCGTTGGAAAAGAATAGATTGCCCTAATGACACAACATTAGGATGTGATGTGGAGCAGTCGCCTCGGAGAACTCGTTCCAGTTCTAACTCCTCAGCTCGAACTGCAGTTTAAGTGTTTGCGTAAGCGGTTTAAAAAAAAATGTTAATTGACAGAAATCGATTGATTGCCACAGTTTCCTGTATAAAGTGGAAAACGACAGTTTCTACAGGTATTTATTTGGATTATATAGAAGTACCAGTACATTCGATCAGTGTCTGACAGTAATAAAATAAGGATTAAACCATAAGAATGGCCAAATTACCATTTTGCACAACCGTTGGCTTGAAACCGGTAAATAATCTATAAAATCCAATAATTAATCCTAATAATCGAAGACCTTTTTTGTGGGTACTTTTTTAAAAAATTAACTCAGATAATGTTGAAATACATACTGTCGGAATAGAAGTAAAAATTCTCCAGGTTTCAACAGAGTTGGAGAGAGAATAAAGGATACTATATAATAAAAATAGGTAGTTTTCTTGAAATCTTTTTAATCTGAATATCTTTTAATTTAATTTTATGACACATTTCAAAACAAATCACTTTTTTTGCAAAGATATGTAATGCGTAATTAGATGAAAAGCAATTATTATTTAGTGATGTAACTTTGACTAAAACAGACAGACTTTTATTTTAAATTTAGTTTTAGAACAGAAACTATGATAATTGTTATTTTATGGTAATTGTAACTAGGCCTTAAATTTAGAGCTACACACTTAGGCTACACGAAATCAGAAACAAATTAAAGAAATTACATAATTAATTCGTTTGATATTTAAGATGTTTTCTCTAGGCTATGAGTAGATAATAGAGAGAGGATCACAGAGTATATTTTTTGACTTCAACACCTCACATTCGTACTAAGTTCTAAACATGCTAATGGCCGTTTCTATCACCATTCGTTGTAATTTGGCTTGGTAGGAATTGTTTGGCTATTTTCCTCAGCAGGAGAAGTTTGTGGTTTAAAAGTCGACCACTTTTATAAAAAAGTTGGAGTTTGAAAGTAGATGGCCAAGGTAAAAGCAATTAATCGAACTAATTGCCAACCTAATTCTATTCCAGTAAGAATATTGTTTTTCCCTTCCTGAAAATACTGAACTTGTTTGCACAACTAATTTATTTTATTAATAGGAGTAAGTTTGATGTTTTCACAGGTTGACAAAATTAATGAAGACAATTAACAAAAGGAACATGTGAGAGAGTGAGGAGTCGGAAGTTAAAAACATGTTTACAAATAAACTTACTATTAGCATTAAAATCTTTTTATGTATTCTTAATATAAAAATAAATGATTGGTAGAAATCATAGGAATGAAACTAGAAAGTTGACGAATTTATGAAAAGTTTAGTATTAATAATGAAATTTATTTATGATAAAGTCTAATAACGCGAATAATTGGGGGAAATTGGCAGTTGAACCTGATCACAGACAAATCACCTTACTGTACAACCGTTGTTTATGAAACAGCACAGTCTCTAGCAAATAATAAACCGAATAATTTTCAGGGTTGTAGTAGTAAGTACAGTTTTTTTTACATTGTGACACCAGGCTATCTCTTACTATTTACTAGCATGTGCTAATAAATAGCCGAAGCGTGTATTATTTATTTTTAACTTACATACTGATGATAACTTTCTACTCGCCTACTAGTTAAAAATGAAGATGCAGGCCCATATTATGTCTAAAAAAGTAGCGGTGATAAAGGAGAAAGCAAGAGAAAGATACGATATTGGAGGAGGGACAGTACCAAATAGAGCAGCAAGCAATAAACACGGGACTGGTTAAAAGGGACTGTATAAAGAACTGGATATTACATTTCTCAAAATAGGTATTGAGGATTTTAACGCACGTATTGGTTGGCAATACGAAATAGTATCAATTGTATGCTTTGAATGTACGAAATTGTATACTTTATAATATGCTTTCGTTATAAAATGGATATTAAAACTAATTATAAATCCATATGTAGCATGGATACAACGATACAATATTTATTATTAGTAAGGTTAATAATTATTATTAGTTAACTTAGATACCTAAATATGAAAAATAAAAAAAACTGTACTACAACATCACACGGTTTCAAGACAAGGTAGCGGCTATAATGTTTTTAGGGAAACGGCTGTGCAGTAAGGTAATTTGTCCGAGAATACTCTCAACCACCAGATTTTACACCGACTATGGGTGCCCATTTCACAGAGGATGGATGAACCCCAGGAGGGTCAGCATTCCCAATGTCCGTCCGTTGCTGTTGGCAGGTTAAATAATATATCTGCAACAGCCGGATTTGACATGGGACCTTCAGCTGATGAACTCAGCGCTCCACATTCTGAGATACCCCGCCCCCTATAATTGAATAAAAATAATGTTAAGGTTCAAATATCCCTTCAGTAACATTCGAAGACCTACTCATGCGCGGTATCAGGTCCTCAATAAAGATCTCTCCTAATTATACCAGGATAGGGGAAATTTAGGACTATTGCTATAAACAAAAGAAACAACACAATGAATGCAATTAAGTTTATGTATTCAAAATATAAAATTTCAATTCAAGCTGTGGGCCTTAGAGATTGAATTTATTCCTCGAAAATAAATTATCGCTGAATAGACGAGTAAATATCTGAGCAACGGACCAAGAAATAGGTTAGGGTATTGTGTTACGGCGGACCTAGCGGATTCTAAGAAAACTATTATGCTTCCAAATTGTCTTATTATTTATTTATTTTCAATCTTGCTAGGCCATTTGGAAGCATTACCAGCCACCCCGTTATCGCTATGTCTTCCGTCTTCCTTCAAGTTCGTTCCATTACTTCTTTCATCACTTGCGGTTAAAATAGTTCAGTGAATAATATTTCTTCCAGTCCGAGCATGAATGATTCGAAATAAGGTAAATTTTCCAAACATACCAACTCAGGTATGATACAGATGCAAGTTTTCCTCTGCAGTTCCAATACCACAATATTGAAGGTTCAAACTTAAGTGGTGGAGTCAAGCACGGACCCACCCTCTCCATTTAGAAGCAAAATCCAATAATTAGGGGTTTTAATGGAAGTTTCAATGCCGAGCTGACAATGGAAGACCAAGTTTTCCCCCAATTAAGGTGTTCCATATAACAGAGGTTATAGGTGAGCACCAAGAGAGTCTGCGGATTCCACATGGTCAATCCGTAGCTATATAAATATTAAATAATAATCTGACAGTAGTCCAATTCGAACCCGTAATCTTCAGCCCAAGAACTCAGCGCCCTACTCGCTGAGGTACTCTTCTCTCCTTCATTTCCTTATTTACTAATTCCAATTTTTATACATTGGTAAATTTTATAGTTTTGTAATTATGGTTAATTCCGCTCAAAAACCTATTAAATTCAATATAAGTTTACGGTAATCTAAATAAATAAAAATGAATCGCCAAATGTGTTGCTAAGCGCAAAACTCGAGAACGGCTCGGCCAAGTCGGCTAATTTTTTTTCATATTTTTTTAAGGCGCAAAGAAGGTTGTTACAGAGAAAAAAGATAAAAATGACGAGGGAAATAATAAAAACAATAATTTTCATTTCCCATACAAACCACTCTGTTCCCAGCTGTGTATCTATATAAATAAAAATGAATCACCAAATGTCTTGCTAAGCGCAAAACTTGAAAACGGCTCGATCGATTCGGCTAATTTTTTTTCATATTTTTGTTAAGGCCCAAAGAAGGTTTTAATGGAGAGAAAAAATGTAAAAATTACGAGGAAATAATAAAACCAACATTTTTCTTTTCCCATACTAACCAGTCTGCTCCCAGCTGTATATCTATGTAAATAAAAATGAATCACCAAATGTTTTTTTAAGCGCAAAACTCGAGAACGGTATGAATTTAAATTTAAATATTTAATCTCTACATCAATGCAACAAACATAAAAAACTAGAATGTGAACAGATACAGTTATAAAGAAAAGTATGTATTTAAATTTAAATATTTATTGAAAAAAAAAATTTTAATTAGGTTTGTGAACATATGCAGTTACAAAGAAAAGTATATATTTAAATTTAAATATTATTGAAAATAATTTTCTAATTAGTTTTTGAACAGATGCAGTTACATAGAAAAGAATATATTTAAATTTAAATATTTATTTCATTATCAAATATTCAATAATTGATAATTGCATTATCAATAATTCAATAATTGATAACTGCATTATCAATTATTCAATAATGTATTATCGAATAAAGTATTGATGTCTCTAATTACTTCTTACAATTAGTTTTGTGAACAGATGCAGTTATAAAAAAAAGTATGTATTTAAATATAAGTATTTAATCACTATTATAATGCAGATAATAGAAAAACTAGAATACTAATGCATATTTGACCAGTTTTATGCCAATTTCCCTAATTATTCCTTACTTATTAATACGATAATAGAGTAATTTTGAAAATGGATTCGCAGAAACTTTTATTATAAAGTCACTGAATTATAACCTAGGAATAATATTGTTCTAGTTTATAAATAGAAAACACGTTTTAATAACAAACACTGACATTTTCTTCCAAACCAAAAGACGCTTATTTTTCTTCTAATTAATGCGGAAGTTCAATAATATTTTCATAATATTATTGACGCTAGAACTTGGATATTTTGTAATTGGATCTCGGCTGTACCCTACATATTAAAGTGGTATCACAGTTATCATTAGATTCTTTGTTTTATTAAAATACAATGTAATATAGTAACTACTCCGGGTTGGATGAAGTTAAAAAAATAGTCTTTATAATTAAAATAGATTTACTGAAGGATTTTCAGAGTTTCATTTCAATTACCAGTTATTAACTTATAAATGGAAAAAAATAAGAGGCAGGCAGGCACTACCTTGTATAGTTATGGAAATTTTTTATTTTTAAATATTTAAGTAAGATTTATAAAACGTAATCCCGAATATCAGTTGAGTGATCCTTCACGTTTAGGAGTAATATCTCAGAAATAATTTTGAAGAAGATGATTTAATAAAAAGCGAGAAATGAAAAATAAAAAAGTAGGGCTATGATACCCTCTTTGTCTTGGTTACTACCCCCTTCTTTCGCCACGACACCTTTTATTATTTCGGTTGCCTCAGGGCGCCTAACCCTACAAAGGGCCGAAAGCCCTTAACCTTCGTTAAGCTATACAGCCGCTTATAGCCCTGAGCCGGCTTCTATATATTAATATGTATAACCAGTATTAAAAGCATATAATTAAACAATAACCACTGGTAGTTAGCATGTTGATTTAGGGTCACGTTATAATAAGTTTGATGAATAAATAGTTGAACGAAAATATCACGAGTAACAAAGAAAAAACTTATTTCCTACATTAGCCATAAATATTTAGTACGTTTAGACATTTTTATTAAGTAAAAAAAAAAACCTGTACCACTACAACCCATGAAGGGGTTCAGTACATGGTAGAGACTGTACTGTTTCATGCACAATGGTTCTGCAAGGAGGTGACTTGTTCTAGGTCATGCTCAACCGCCAGATTTCCCCCCTTATTTTGGGAACCCTATTTTTATAATACTTTATAGAGCTGGAGACCCAGGAGGTTCCTAGATCCTATATGATCCATCTCCCGCTGCAAACTGACAAAATAAAAGTCATGGCCTGCAGCGGGATTTGAACCAGGATTTCCGGCATGGCAACTCAGTGCTCCACCACTGAGCCACTTTTATAAAGTATATTAAATACAAATGTAATAAGAATCCCAAATGCTCTATTCGTTAAGTTCAAACAGGTCTTACAAAAGTTATGTGTTATAAAACATGTATAATGTATTGAAGCCATAATTAGAACACAAATTTGAATTAAATATTCAATTAAACCTATTTGGTTTTTTAAATTAATCAATTTGAGAGTATTAAGGATTAAAACCACTTTACCATTAAAACCCTCGAGTTTGTTACACGGCAGAGACTACTGTTTTTAAGAAAATGGTTGAGTAGAGAGGCCTTTTATCCGAATTACGCTCTACGTGCATTTACGTTTTTCACTCGTTTGTAACCAATTTTTTTTTAGGCTGAGAGAGCCCTAGCATAGGTCTGCAGATCCCACAGTGTCCATACTTGGGTTTTGACAATTAAAACAATTTATCTGTCTCGACTGGATTAGAAAGCCTTCATCACATCAGCTCTCCTTTCTCCCTCAGCCAACCCTCCTCTGAGAATTTTTTAGTACACGAATAAAAGCTAAGCGAACATAAAGTAATGAGAAATCCATAGTTATTTCGTCCTTTGGAAGGGACATAAATTTGAGCTCCCGAGCCTGTTAAGCGTTAGGTACTCGTTAAAGAACACTATACTAATTACAGCTGGATTGGCAAAATTTAGGAGTCCCTCTGTCGCATCGTCCAATTAGCCATAGTAGTATAAAGTAACTTTAGGTAAATAAACAAACAACGTACAGATACAATTTGACAATTAGTATTAAAAACATTACACTTAACAGTACAATTAACTGTTATAATTAAACGAATGCAGAGAGAAGGGAAAGATTTAGAGTAGGTGACAGATATTAAAATGGAGGTGGAAAGGTGATAAATGCCGGGGTTGAAGATAAAAAAACAAAACACAAAAGCGTTGGGAATGCCCGAGCCACAACTTCTATGGGAGTCAAAGGGTTTGAGCATTACATGGGGCATTATGTAGAGAAATACTCATAAGATTCTATATCTTAATATTGTTTTATATATGTATAAGTAAATCTGCAATTCAACTCTAAAAGCATTAATAATTCGGATCCTAAATGGCAACTATTTCAATTAAAGACATCAGTTAGGAGTCTAGTAGCTACATAAGGAAGATGTTAGATGGAAGCCATTCTGTAATCCGGCATAGTAACTTGTTATTATATAGGGCACAATCTAGCTACCGTTTTTCTGCATTAATTAGAATGTTTAGTTGATTTATTCTTACTAAGAATGAGGACTAATTTATTCTTACTTGAGCCTGTTCTTCTCACGTTGAACATCAATTATATGAAGCTAGAGCTCATTAGTAAAGATTAAGAACTCTAACAATCAAAAATGTATCGAAAACTAAATATATATAGTTCTTTCTTGTGTGCAGTGCAACTGAATCGTTTGTGAGTATTTAGTAAAAAAAAAAAAAAATGTGCCACCACAACTCCTTGGATTCCGTTTAAGGTAGAGAATATGCTCTTTCTAAGACAACTGTTGTGAAGGGAGGTGATTTATCAGAGACCACGCTCCATCGCCAGATCCCCCAATTGATGGTATCTATAGATTAAATTTTTTTTTTGCCGCAGCTGGATTTGAACCTGAGACTCTCAGCACAGCAAGTCTGGTCTTAACAAACTGAGCTAACCCACCCCATGTAGTAACTCATCTTAACATTCACAAATTATTTTGTATATTAATTTTTAACAGTAGTTTGCTGCAATTACTAGTTACTTAAAGTAGAGGGTGTAACTATAAAATCTTGCCCGACGGGAAGAGCATTGAAGTATCACCATAACTGGTATGAGTTACTCATATAGCGTATATTATAACATATATATATTATTATTATTAAAATATAATTATAAGTAATATGTATAATATATTATACATAATTTTATATAAATGATCATACAAAACCTGGACGTAAAACATTTCAGTGAAATCATGATGCAAAGATAGGGAAAGAAGGAAGAACTAGAAAAAAAACCCTCCATCATAGTCTTTCAGGGGTGTTTCGCGTCAAATAAATAAATATTATACATATTACAAAGTACATATACATACTTCCTTGTACTGTAGTAGAATCTTATGTTATTGTTTATTTGTTATTAGCTTCGCTTCAGACGGTATCTATCTCGTGCATGCAGGCACGGACATGATAGGCATTTGGATAGTGTCACAAAGATTTTCCTAACGTCATGGAGGCCCCCATAACAATTTCTTACTCCCCAAGTGAGTTCCTGAAATTATTCAGGAAGCGCGGAATGGGCGATTAATTCAAGCGCACGAGCTACACACCGTCACCTGGAAAATCAATTATAGATTGCTTTGTATTCCAGCAAAATATAACTAACTAAACCAGGTAGGATCAATATAGATGAAAAGCGTAATTTAAACCTTGACAATTGACAATAATTTTTTTGTCAAGATACTCCATGACAGGTAACTTATTATATCTACAACCCAGGTGAATAAGCAGCAAGGTCTAATTTTCTCTAAAATGAGTTCCTTATACTTAAGTAAGCGGAATCGAGTTAATTTCGTAGTGAATAAGGGGCAAAGTAAGGCATTGGCTGGAAAAGGAGTTATTGTTTTTATTACAACTCCATTTCAAGGCAAACAATACGAGAACGATACAATTGCTGGTATCTGAAAGCAGGCAACCCTCTCTGGAAAAATCCGACTTGACCAACTATTCATCGGGGTTGTAGATTTATGCATATATATAATTTACAATTTTAATATAACAATAATATATTATAATTTATAATGTTTGCTAGTAATGTTTTTGATCCAATATCGAAACATTTTTTTATTTGGAATATTTACCCAATATCCCCCACAGAATTATATTTTTAAAAAGTGGCCTATATTCTTGAACAGCCTAGCTGGAGCCAGGATAGTGGCAGCTAGCCAAAAAGTCTCTACCCCGCCACAAACATTGTAGCGTCCTAAGAAAAGTAGGATTTTCACTTGGAAAATTTGTTTCTAACAATATTTCGATCACTTCTTTAAAGTCACAATAATTAAATTTTCTTTTAAAAGAAATTAGAAAAAAAATAGGAAAACCTATAAATATTTTAATTTTAAACTGATTTCACCTGGTCTTCCAACATAGTTGAATAAATAATTCAATATCTAATTAAGAGACGGAAAACGGAGAACTTGAGGAAAGTGGTACGAGGAAAAAGCAAACCTACAGAAAAGAAAATAACTCTTCACTTGAACTGAATTATTCACAATACCATAATAGGAAAATTTATAAGCGCTACTTAAAGTTTATAGAGGAACTGACGACATTGTGACAAAAATAAATACACGTTTTTGATTAAAATATTTTAATTTAAAATAAATTAATGAATAATAAAAAGAATATTCATTATTCAATTACTTTTGGAAAAATAAAACTAAGAACAACTGGTTTAAAGAGGTCCAGGATGATTTAAAAGAGAAATTTAACAATCCAACAAATTGGAGGCAGAAAAGAGAATAGGATTCTGAAGAGTAGGGATACGAATATTAAATTAAAAACAGTTGCACAGAAACAATACACTATTACGGGTGAAGAAAAGGTAGCCATGTCTGAAAGAATGAAGAAGTTTTAGGAACAGGAGATGAGTAAACGAAGCTAAGACTATAATATACATGGATTGATTCAAGTGCTACAATGTGGAGGTAAACTATATGAAAATTTTTTGAAAATAATTTAAAACTTATTGATTAGTAAGAAGCGAATTATTAGTTTAATACTGTCATAACTATTGAAAAAAACATCAAAAGAAACCTAGACTAATACAATCCACAAAGGTCGTGGGGATTATTTGTTAAGGACTATAGTTTCTAAACAGTCATGCATGGAGCAGATTTGGCCAACATCGTGCTCAATCGCCAATTTTTCCTCTTTTATTAAGGGTGCCAATTAATACAAAAACAAAAAAAATACATGCAACAATAACGGTCAGTCTCGCTGTATAAATATTAAATAAAATATTATCAGTAAAAACTATTTATATAATAGAGAGAGCGCAGAGAGAGCTCTACGGCAGGTAGAGGAGGTCTGTGGGAGCATCACACAGAAGCTAGAAGGACTCAACATCACAGTGAATCCTAAAAAGACGGACTGCATAATTTTCTCCTTTCAGGGAAAAAGGGAAGCGCCGCCCTGTACCCAAGGTCTATAGGGTAGCGGGGCGCAAAAACAGACCAGCGAGCAGCATAGTCTACTTAGGTGTCACCCTTGACCGGCACCTGAAGCTAGCCTACCACTGTAGGAAGAAACTCAGGTCGGTTAGGACCAAGTCTTACAGACTTAACCACCTGCTTACATCTCCTAACTTATCCCTCCGCCTCAAGTTGGCCATCTACAAGAGCATCTTTACACCGGCGCTCCTTTACGGAGCACCACTATTAGGTAACAGGAATATGTTTGGCAAGAGAGGAAAGTAAAAAAGGATGAATGCTCTGCGGTGTTCAGACATAACAATTTTATTATTTCAAGGCTTATTATTGATGCAGTTTGTTTTAAACTAAACTTTTAAAGCTTCTGATACGGGACTCTAGTATCTAAGGGAATATGAAAGTACTGTACACTTATATTCTTCGCAAAGATAGAATTTGGACAATTTAGCTTGTTTAACATAATTTAAAAAAACATTGCATCAATAAAATTATAAAATAGTGATTTTATTAATATATATATTACGATCGACCCTATATGGACTACGTCAGTTACAACTGTTCTTTTCCATTCCCCTTCAATCTTCCACTATGTTTTTGCATTCTTTCCTGCGAACTGAATTTATAATATTGTTACTTTAAAGCTACATTAATAATTGCAATATAAAACCATAAAAAAAGTTTATAACTTTATAAACATAAATATAATCGCAATATATTGATAAAATATTATAAATACCTGTGTTGACATGCCAAGTGTGAGGCCTCATTTTGATGTTGATACAACCAAGTCGAGATTCCATTGTGGCAGAATGTACTCACTCCAAGTTTATCCCATCTGCTCAAATAGTACACAGTATTTTTGAATATGCGATAATTCTATCGAATCTGATCACGAAGTGGACAATTTATGGGTTTCTAGTGCAAGAGTATACTTATTTAATTTTTATTATAGTTAAAAAATTTAATAGTGTGCAAAATAAAATAGAGCTAACGTAAAACTAGTAAAATTTTTTCAGAAATTCCAATATCAAGTTTCCAGAAAAGATCATTAAAAAAACTAAATATTATTTCAATCAATATTAAATCTAAATTAAAAACAACTCATCTTTTTTCATACCTACAGCATATGCTGGTTTTGTTCGTTTAGACTAATTTTTGATGAATAAACTATTTTAAGAGATTATTATAAATCACGTTATTAAATTATCTTAATTTTTTAACTTTATAAACGGTACTGTTAATTACATGCTAATAATTAAAAAATAAAATACTAAAATAAAGAGTAAATAAAAGACCCCCTGTAATTATTTATTATTATCACTCATTGGCTGCATCTTATTTAGCCCTGAAGAAGATCTGCAAAGTGGGTAGAAACGTTGGCTTTCCAATAAACAGCCCCCCTACTTAAGAGACATTTTGTTTACCTCCACCGGGGCCATTTTCGTTCTCAAATATATTATAAGGTTAACTAAGATTAATCAAGAATAATTAAAATGGTTTCAAAATAACTTCTTACACTCAGCATAATTTAAACTTTCTGATTTTTTAAAAGTGTATGAAAATTTCATGGTTTATCGTCCTTACGAAAGAAAGGAAGCCTGTACGATGTCAGGTACTCATTAAAAATCTCTATCCTAAATACACCTTGATATGCAAAATTTAGGTCTCCCATTGCAGAATCGTCCGATTAGCCATAAAGTGAATTTAAAAAAACATTGAAATATAATTCAAACTAATTTAACACACTGGTTACTCTGGGATATCATCGCTCAATAATTTTATAAATATTTAATATACAGACGTTGAGATCAGTTACTTTTTTTACAATTACTTAAAATTTGATTGGTTGGATAATAACAGAAAATAAATGCTGTGTAAAAACTGCATGGGAAAACAATACACAATGCAAGGACCTTGGGGCCAGAGAAAAACGTAACATATACAATCAAAATGTTAATGTATTCGGAGAATAATGTAACAACTGCAATCAATCTTCGTTGTAATATTTAATGAATTTCTAAGAACGAACAGAAATGGCATCACGGTATGGAAAAAGTATTAAATATTTGATAAGACAAAAAGTTACTTTTTCCATTTTGTTAAATTTTTATATCATCAATATATTGTCATATAATTATATCAAGTCTATTTTGTAATATATTAATATCACCCCTACGGTTTGTTAATTGTGACCATTTCGATTAATTTTTATTGAATAAATAAAATACAGCAATTACGCCATTAAATACAGGCTTATAATAATAATAATAAACAATATTTTAGCGATTATAGAGAAATTACATTAATTTAAAACATCAGCATTAATATCTAATGGAGAAGGATGCACAATCCAATGGATGTAAAGCAATTGATACAAATCAATCATACAGTAACTAACAGATCTACAATAACAACTACAACTATAACCAGCACCCAGAACGAGATGTAGATGGGAGGATTTTGTTCGATGCTCGTATAGATACAGAATTATTATCGGGAAAACATTACACGGATGATAGTCTAGACATCATAGTTCGTAATACTCATAAAACGAGTTATGTGCTCTTAAAAACACTCAATAAAAGTTTTCCGTTGTTTATTCGAGTTTTCCATTTATGTCTTAGACATAAACTCCAAACACGAAGCCTTGAGTCTCGATAATAAGAGAAAACAAGAACCTATATCAATATTTCACAAACTCAAACAGCTTCCGGAAAAAAATGAAAATAATAAAACCAAAGGTATATAAAAAAAAAAATCGACAATGACGCAAACGTAGGGGAAATGATAGTCTTATTTGGTAAACTAGCAGATAAATTACTTAACCACAAAATATATTAACGTAAGTGAAAAAGTCCTGATAATATCTGAATTGGTGAAATATTTACTTTAGTTATGCCTGTATTTTTCCATACTAATTGAAAAGTATATTATCAGAATTTTAATTATCCAACATTTGTAAAATCATTACCACGAATCGATTTGGGAGCATCCCATGAAGATAATGGTTTTATTTTATTAGTTTAAATGTCGATTTTCTTGAGTTAAGCTAACTATTGTGTAAAATTTAAATTCGTCAAAAATTCCTTTGAACAAAACTAAGAATATCGGAACTGGACCATGCATCTTAAATGTTTTGGTTGTTGCAATTCAGCAGAAAAATTATAACTTCAAACTAACATCCATAGAAATTAAATTAGTTTTTCCGAAAACTGTACCAGATCATCGTGTAAAGACTAGATATTATTTCTAAATTCAACCCCCCCCCAAAAAAAAACTATCGATTATTTTTTAATACAGTACAAATTAAATCATCTTGACAAATATTCTAAACGAACAGTGTAACATAGATGATTTTGATTATTCAGATTTTTTTTAATAAGCTGAATATCTTATAAATGAAAAATTTTAATTCGTAAACACATTGTTGAAGCAAAATTCCTCCATTCGATTAATTACTTTCAAAAATAAAATTATTGGTACATATATGCCTATCTAAAACATTTATTATGAACTATTTTTTTAATGTAATTTACAACTGTATTATGATAATACAACAAGTTAATATAATGATTGGTAGATATTAGCATGAAAGACAAGTATAGAAACTACCCAGTGGCAGTACTCAAATAATAAGTTCAACTTAGAAGGTCACGAGGCCATCTTCTTTTCAGACACCTCGAAGGATTATCAGGAATTGAAGAGGTTGCCAGGTTTGAAGCTCGTGGGTTTGAGTTAAAATAAAGTTTGTCACGAAAAGATTGATATCGGATTCGGGCCAAATAAGCAACAAATGGGACATTAAGATCATTATGGATTACTTTGTTCGTTACAAAGTGAGGAGCATTGAGGATTTTACGGAGGATTTTGGAATGTAAGAATTGAATACGAGAGGAATTTGATGGTTTAGTTCAAAGCTCTATTCCGTAACTCCAGACGGGCCTAATGATTGTCATGAAATGAGTCTTTTGTAATTTATTGAGAGCTTAGAGCGTTTGTCTAGTAAATGTTGTAGCAGCCTGAAACGGCGAGCTGTTTCTTGTCGTTTTGGTCTAGTATGAGGATTCCAAGTTAATCATTTGTCAAGGTGAAGTCCTTGACAAGTACAAGTACTGGACTTGTTCTACAGGAATCAGTGGGATGTTACTGAATAACATACAGGAGGGCAGTACGTAATTGCTTTACGTCAGAGGTAAAGGTGATTTGACGGGATTTGTGAGAATTTATTTTAATCCTCCATTATTGACATTTTTCAAGGTCACTGATATGGGATTGAAGAGTATGTGATGCTATAACTGGATCGGTGATGACTGATAATAGACATGTGTCATCTGCTTACTTAGTAAGGATAGTATTAGGATGGGTTGGGATGTCAGCTGTATAAACTGTGTAGAAGATTGGGTCGAGGGTACTGCCTTGAGGAACACCAGCGGATTGAGAAAAGAGGGATGAATATACATAATTGTGGTTTACTTTGAATGGCCTGTTAGTGAGATAGGATTGAATAATGAGAAAATATGTAGGAGGTAGGAATTGGCGGAGTTTGTAAGGCAATCCTGGGTGCCAGCCTCGGTCAAAAGCCGGTTCCATGTCAAGAAATACCGCCAAACAATATGATCTACTTTCCAATGCAGAGGGAAACGTCCACCACACGATGACATTGATGGATAGTGGAGTGGGATGTTCGGAATCCGAACTGGTGATCTGGTAAATGTGGTTTGCATCCAGGATGGGATATATTCGTTCCAGGATGAGCTTTTCCAGGATTTTACTCATATATAGTAAAAGTAAGATAGGACGGTAAGAGGCAGGGTATTTCGGGTTTTTTTATTATGAACTTAATATATATTAAATTAAGTGTCAGAAAGATGTGAAATTTTAAATAATAAAATAAATAAGCTGGATAATTTATTAGTGTGGAATTTAAAATACGCAAATTTTATAAAGATTTCTAGGTAGGAATTTTTCCATTTATCTCCTACCAATGAGGAACGTAGAGTTTCTTGTCTGATAGTCCCGTGTAAGAATCCGACAATGACAGATAAATTACTTCATCTGTTAACATCACTTGATGGCCCCTGAGGGATCGCAGAACCTCTTCGGGTTCCTCCAATCTTTATAAATTGGGTAGCTTTAATTGTGGGTTGAGCGTAATCCCAGACCAATCACCTCTCTGAACAACCGTTGTCCTAGAAACAGTACAGCCTCTACCATGTACTGAATCAAAGACCTTTCAAGGCTTTTTCCCCTTACAATATCTCATTTTGAGCATTTGCTCTTCCTTATGAAAAATATGATTATTAATTATTCCTTTTTATGCAATAATAACGTAATAGAAATATAGAAACTGAGAAGGAGAAGCCATACTGAGAGAAAATAAAAGAGTAAATATAAAAAAAACAAGGAGGATGATCCTTCACATGAGACTGGAGGGGTGTATAACTAAGATATGAGAAGAGGCAGCTACAACGGGCTTATCTGAGTGAGCCAGCCTCTGAGCCTACAACAAGCCCATAATTATACTTTCTTTGTGCATACCCTCACAGCCTCACTTCAGGATGAGCACAATATCCAACTCATATAAGCACCTTCCGAGATACGAATGGGGAATAGGTGTGGGGTGCTTTCTAATTAAAAAAAATATATATTACATTTAAAACAACACTTTTAATCTTTTAATTAATTTTTAATTTCACTACAACCCATGAGGGGTTCTGGGTTCAGTACTTGGTATAGACTCTTCTTTTTCTATGACAATGGCTGTGCAAGGGGGTGATTTGTTCGAGATGAAACACAACCGTCAGGTTTCCCCCAATTAAGGGTACCCACAGCAGCCGAGCCCCAGGAGGGTGTACCCAAAAGGTCCGGTTCTTAACAGATTAAATACATTATCTTTCACAGCCGGATTTAAACCCGGAGCCTACAGCATAGGAACTCAGCACCCAACAACACATTTGTAGGTTTGCAACACATAGACATGGGAAAATTTAAGATTAGAAAAAAAAGAATAATTTATTAAATTAAATTAAATATAATTGTTCAATAGATCGTTTAGATACATTAATTCACTAACATAACTAAGGAATTAAATTATTGGCTTATATGTATATAATAAAGTAACTAAGTTTCAGAAAAAAAATGTATTGTTAAAGATGCTACTATAGTACGTGGAGATCTGTGATGGTTGGGTTAAACAAAAAAGGAACTTTTTTCAGGCTGTGGGTCGATTTAATTTTATCTGTTGCTGTTCTTCTTTTTTTTTATCATCCACAGAATCTATTATGTTTATAATTGACCTCGCAGTTTTTTCCTATACTGTAATTAAAACATTGCAACTTAAATAACTTAGTAAATATAATATTCAATACAGTTTATACTCTAGCACAGTGTCTAGTTCCGGTATATCTCTTAAACATATTTTTTTACCAGTATCGTTATTTCTTATAACCCGTAATCAAATATAAATAAGGTTAAACATCATCAATGACAAAAAAAATTACAATCCGGATAGGTGATAATTACAATCCGATTTTTTTTTTTATTCCTCCTGGGAGGAACAAAAAAAAATCGGATATAAAGAATAATTTAACGGAAAATGAATAGAGTAACCCCAATAATAAAATATAGCTATATATTTTTAAAATATATGAATAAAACAAAATGTTAAAATTATAATAAGTAAATGAAATAGAAATCTAAAAAATAACCAACGATAATTCGATCCAATCATGTAAGTAATTATTGTGCAAAGGATAATATTATAATAAAATTCGAAAAACTGCTCATGATAACAACATTTATCTCATAAGGAGTTTTTCTAATACTCGTCCTTGCACAACCGTTATACATAAGAAATGTTTCTAGTTAGACCTTTCTCCCCCATCATCAAGTCAAATTCCACCCATTCGTCACTTCCGCCCGATACCACACTGATGTATCCATGTAGTTTGCCTTTAATAATAGTTAATTATATCTTTAATTGTATAATTTTTATTTCATCTGTTCTCCAATGGCCTATATAACCATTCATTATTTTTCCGCTATTAATTCATTATTCCATACTACAGTTTTAACATCTTCTGTTTAATAATGCTACAGTAATCTCCTGTTTTCTTTAATTACATTACTTTAATTTGTATTTTATTAGCTGTACCCCCATCGCTGATAACGTACAGATTGAGTCAGTGAAGATAAAACCATCAACTCTATGACAGACGTTTGATTGATGTATAGAGAAATCTTATCATTCAGGAAGTGTTCCGTGAATAAACCTCAATAAAAATATTAGACGTTTATAAATATAATTATTTTTTTATAACTGACCCTTTCAACTGTAAAATGTATAATGTTTCTGCTGTAAATCACAGATATATTACATTGCACAATTAATTAGTACATCGAATGAGGATCACAGGCGAATGATTATGAATAAAGGATTAACCATCCTAACCATTATCGTCATAATAAATAATAATAAGATTTGGAGGTCAAAGAAAGGTTTTTTTTATGAGAAATTAAAAAATACATTTATTATGAGTTATATATTATAAGGTATTTTCGTTATAAATAATGAACATTCGTAATTGACCTATAAAATTGAGTTTATAATGGGGTGTATAAAAAAATATGACCGTTTCACATTCCATGGAGAGAAGGTGGTGACAGTATCCTTCGACACACCACTCCCTGGCAAGTTCGTGAGTACTTGTGGACGGATTTGACTCAACAGCTTCCAATTAAATTTTTCAAATCAAAGCCGCGCAATGCGCTAGACAAGGATACCTTCCCCATCATATTTAATAATTTCACGAGTTGTTTCAGCGGCTGTGAAATTTTTTTTTCCAGTAATGTCTTAAAATTGCGAGAATTTCGTAGGACACTGTCAACTTTCTTCTTTGAAATAAATAACTAAACTGAGGCTTTTTCTGAAGAAGTCCAGTGTTAGTAAACAAGCTTAGAGAATACTCTAAAGGGATTATTAAGTGTTGGTATATAATAAATAGCATTAAAATATTTACAGACTTTTGAACTCTTGGAATTTGATAAAACAGTCATTTTTTTATACACCCCATTATTTCAAAATATGCTGATTAAAATTTGTTTTTTTTTAAAGTCCGTCGAGGCTCTTGTTCCAGAACTGTGTTTTCTATTTTGCCATAAATGGGTCCTGCAGGACCTACGGGCACTCATGGGGTTCACTCAGCCTCTGAAATTGGGTACCCTTAATCAGGGGGAAACCCTGACGATTTAGCGTGGTATCTGACAAATCACCTTTATGCACAACCATTGGCTAGGAAACAATATGGCCCCTACCATGTACCTAACGAATGACCCTTTATCTCCCTCCTTCATCTTCGGATCCTTCAGGGGCGCCCCCAGCTTCAACTAGTCGTTATCGTTAATGTGGAAAAAACGTGACGGTTGAGCATAACTCGCCAAAATCATCTTCCTGTAAAAGGATTGTCCTAGAAACAATTAGAAACATAACCAAAGACCTTTCACTGATCGTCGTGATACAATTTTTTATTTAATGTTCTGTCAATCTAATTAAACCAATGGACAGTTAAAAGTTATTAGAATATTTGTTATTTACCTCTTGTATTTTTTTTTGTACAGTTGATATCAACTCTTCGTCATCATTATTATATCGTTAATTATTTTTCCTCTATAATAGAGAACTTAAGGTAACTTCTGATTCTCAACTAGTATTGGTAGCAATAGTGCCTATATTCAAATTAAGGAAGAGGAGAGAAAACTTTTCGGATAAAACGAAGTCAATTTGTGCTGGATAGGAGGGAGTTGTTTACACTGAGCTGTATATTTACCCTAGGATTGCTAGTGTGTTTACGCGGTTCTCTTCCTAAGCGCCGCCACTCAGTTCCCGGATCGTAAACAAGCCCTTGGAAGGGAAAGGGTGTTCCTAATATCCATCACAGTGATGTTACAAATATTTCTCAAGTCGAGACAAGCTCTTCGTATATTTGGTCACCGGATATATCACGGTTGTTTCAATAACTGCCTCGTGTATTCGGAGGAACAGTTCAAACACCTGAACCACATTTGATTAGACTGGCTATCACGAATTAGTAGAAGCATGTGATATTGAATCGCGTTTTTATTAACTAAAAAAATAAGCCGCATAGTAGAATGAAGATACAGTAAACTCGGACTGTGCTAACACCAATAAGATGAGTTCAAATATTGCAATTTTAATTTTTTTAAATGAATTCAAGAGGGTTATCTTTATAATGTTTAGTGTAAATAAAGTAAGGCTGGAAGTAATTTCTTTAAATAATACGAATAATATGATAAACAGATGAATCGGTTGTGGCTTGGTTTATATTAGCGTAAAAATAAATAAGTTTGAACATAACGAGTTTAAGTACTTAGGACCAATTACAACTACAAAATATGAAGTTCAAAAAGAAATAAAGACTAGGTTAAAGGGAGGTTAGGGGGGGGGGGAGCGGGGGGCTCAATGTGTAAAGCGCTGAGATGTACTGCCACGTGTTCATCAACTCAAGCTATATATATATATATATATATATATATATATATATATATATATATATATATATATATATATATATATATATATAATAAATTATATAATATGTTAACAGTCATGGATGGACACTACGAGTTCTACCTCCCTACAATACTGAACTCCTTTCTTTTGTTTTAAGCAAATAAATCACAAAGCATTACGTCGATTACAAAAAATTAACAATATTTCTGAAGAAGGAAACCGTTTCAGAAATGTCATAAACAGCAATCATTACGTATAAACCAAAAAAGTAAGGTAAACTATCCTATTAAAATAAGATCAGAAAGAGTGTAGGGAACAACCTCTTCAGAATAAAGAGTTTATTTAAAATACAATAAAAAGATAAATGCCAACAGCAGTTAGACAGTAAGTTTTTTTTTATTATAAAAAAAGAAACAGCCTAACAGAGGTTTCAGGAACATTGGAAAAGCTAATCACCGATATGCCAAAGAAAGTAGAAGGAAATTATTCATGAATAATCGAGAGTTCTTATAATTTTTTTTACTTCGTTTCCTTAATGTTTTATTGCGGAAAAAATATTTACCTTATGGATATAATAATTATAATAATTCCTTCATAGCTCATATTTATCTATATTTCAGTACTGACGACAGCCTGAAATTGAAATACTTTAAAAAAAAATTAGTTAGAAAAATAGGCATTTCAGCTTCATTTCAGACCAAGCAGATAATAAATCAATCAATGAATTAATTTGTTGAATACTACATTGATATAAAACGGTTTCAACGATTACGATAAAAATGTAAAAAAAAAAAAAAGAGTAAAATCTATATCAAGTGGCATTTCCGGTAAATCAGATACGCTCTATCTTAGCTAATATTGATACAATTTAGATTTTTAAATTTCTACTAACAGAATTTTACTATTTTTCATATCATTCCATACATAATTTACATCAAAAATTATTCTCGAGTAATGCAAAAATTTTTTTTTTTAGGATATATACCTATAATTTTTATCATAAAATATATAAATACATAGCAATAAATGATATATTATATAAAAATCCGCATTATAAAAACTTAAAAAGGTTTAAAGGAGGTGATTGGTCAAAATTAATAGGACTTTTTTTTTTTTTAATTTATTTATTGAAATTTAAAACTGTGTAAAAAATACATCTAGTAAATATAATGAGTGAATACATTGACATGAGAAGACAAGTAGAGAAACTACCCAGTGGTAGTACTCAAATAAAAAGTTCAGTTTAGAAGGTCACGAGGCCATCTTCTTTTCAGACGCCTCGAAGGATTATCAGGAATTGAAGAGGTTGCGAGGTTTGAAACTAGTGGGTTTGAGTGGAAATGAAGTTTGTCATGAAAAGATTGATATCGGATTCGGGCCAAATCAGCAATAAACGGGACGTTAAGGTCATTATGGATTACTTTGCTCGTAACAAAGTAAGGAGCATTAAGGATTTTCCGAAGGATTTTGGATTGAATACGAGAGGAATTCGATGGCTTAGTGGAGTCCCAAAGCTCTATTCCATAAGTCCATATGGGTCTAATGATTGTCATGTAAATGAGTCACTTGTAGTTAATTGGGAGCTTAGAACGTTTATCTAGTAAATGCTGAAGTAGCCTAAAACACCGAGCTGTTTCTTGTCGTTTCAGTCTAGTATGAGGATTCCAAGTTAAGCGTTTGTCAAGGTGTAGTCCTAAGTACCGGATCTGTTCTACAGGACTTAGAGGGATGTTATTAAACGATACAGGGGGGCAGGAAGTCGCAGGTTTACGACGGAGAATAGAAGGACTAAAATCGATAACATAACATGCCTTCTCTATCCAATCGATTTTCGAAGCAACTATTTCACTAAATAACTTATTTTGAACACCTTGAGGCGGTTTCGTGTTTCTTTTCTCCAATAAATTCATGAATTAACGCCGTTGGACCCATAGGAACTTTTATCAGGTCAAGAATAAAATTAAAAACGGCTCAGCGAACCCGAAGGCTCGATGCCGACACCACCGAATAAACCGAAATTCCACCCACGTGTTACCACATAAACCCTGTTGACAACCGTTAACGCAATCTTCCCAGCTATGAACGAAACCCTCGGACGCAAACCATCCGGCTCAACGCACATTAATTATTTAGTAAGTTACCAAACCGAATAACTTCACAAGACAATCTGATTCTTCGTGACGTAATCACTTCAATTTTATTAACAAGGCGCATGCGCCGCGTTTCCGTGTTTTGTAACTCATTTAATAAATTATATGTTTTTTCTGTCCTTCTGTAATAAATAAAAGAAAGTTCCATAAACCTTTGGGAACCATTAAGTTTCACAAAATAAATTAAAAACATTAACAAAATCCTACTTATGTATTTCAATATATTCAATAGATCAGTGTATAGAGCGGTGACTGTGTTTAAATACAGTTGCGGCAAAGAAATTATTCAATTGTTAACAACTGGGACGGACTCTGGGGTATCTGCACATCTGCTTGGGCTCACCCACCCTCTAAGCTCTATAAAGTTTCCTATTACCTATACCACTACAACCCATGAAGGGGTTCAGCACATGGTAGAGACTGTACTGTTTCTTAGACAACGGTTGTGCAGGGAGATTATTTGTCCTACATCACGTTCAACCGCCAGATTTTCTTCCCTTATTATGAGAGCTTTATAGAGGCTGGGAGATCCCTAGGGCCCTTGGTCCCATAGGATCATAATTATTTAATTTTAGACGATAACCCATGAAAGGTCTTGGGCTCATAGAGACTGCACTTCTTCTAGGACAACTGTTGTACAGAGAAGTAAGTTGTCTAGATCCCACCCAATCGTCAGGTTTCCCCCCATTTTAAGGTAACCACTTAACAGAAGCAGGGCGAGCCCTAGGAGGGAGTTCCAAAAAGGTCCATCTCCTGTTGCTAACAGATAAAATAAAATCTGCCAACAGCGGGATTTGAACCTATTCTACCCCCGACCTATTCTATGTATTAGAATTTTCATAAACTCCTACTCTAAAACTTCATAAGCTCATACTGTCCGTTAACTAAACGAATAACAGAAAAAAAAAACATGAGAGAAGACAAGAAATGCTACCAATCAGCAAAACAAGCGAGGGGATTATTTACACACTGATATTGAGTTAAAACAGTTTTTCAATGCTATGATTTTTTTTCCCCCACCCTCCATTACTACTTCATTCATAGAGACTGCCGCGTGCGCTGGGTGATTCACTCCTCCCCCAATCTCCGCGACCTATAATAACCAACTCCCCAAACGACGGCTCCGTGCCGGGAATCCGTTCGAACACTGACCATGGAGTTAGCTATGCAGGCGGCGTCCCTCTCGCCTCTATGCCCCTTCTGAAAATAAAGACCGCTAGCTCCTTCCCGCTAGCCTCTAATTGAAATGTTGGCTCACGTTATCCAGCACCCAGGCAAACCTAGAGAATGTCGTTCCAAGGCGATGCTGTAGCATTCATCCTCTACGTGATAGCTGTCAAACCGTTTGGGATATTTGGGTTACCATGATAAATTAATAAAAAATAATAAACCAGAATATATATCTATTAAAGAAGAAAAGGAAAGCAAAGGAACGTCCGAAAAATATATAAAATAAGAATAAATATTGGGTTCCCATTCGCCGTTGGTATGAGAACTTTCCAGCTGGTGACGAAGAGTAATTCATAAAAAAATAATTAATTCATTTATCCTGTCTTCGCAGAAGTGAAACCATCACATATTGCAGGGATGTTGGTATAATGCAACAAAAACGTCTAAAAAGCCACCAGCATTGGTTAATTGGAAAGGACATATACTCTTACACACCACCGGATTCATCACATTCACCGTACTCATGTTTCACGACAGACAGTTAAGAAACTAGACGAGCTTGCTTACGAAGTCATCCCACAGCAACCCATCTCACTCTCAAAACTTGTCTCCATCTGTACAGAATTTTGGACAAATTCATTAAGAGTAAATTTGTTTATTCTTAAGTCAAAAACATAACAATAATAAATTATTTAATAATAAATGCACGTATTAAATTAGGATAGTACTTCTATGAAAATAAAGCGCTTTTATCTCAACTGTTCAGAACACATTTTCCATTACAAAACAGAACCAATATTAAAGGGGTTTCTAAGATGTTACACGCAAGAATATTGCTCAAAATTCCCTTTGGTAAAATGTGTGCAAACTTTGCAGAAAGAACATAATAAAATAAAATTTTAAGTAAAACCGGGCTATATAAACCCCGAGGCGGAAGATGAATCACCAAAAACAGGCCTCAGGGGAAAAGGGTTTTGGGTTAATAAATGGGGAAAAATTAATTTTCTTTGATGAAGAAAACAGAAGGGAAATCCCAAAAGATAAATTTTCTCTTTTCTTTAATGATATTAAAAGTGAGAGAAAATAAATATATAAGATTCAAGGAGGGATAATTATGGCTTGGATAAACATTACTTAGATTAGACACCTCACTGTAAGTTCAAATCATTCGATGGATCCAGTGCATATTTTGATCATATTTATTCTAAATTACATACTTAGTGTAACCTAAAGCCCCTGGATCAAATTCGGCTGAGGCAGAAAATTTATTTAATCTGTCAACTGGCGAGGAAGGATCCTTTGAGACCTAGAGACCCTCTCGAGATTCACCCAGCCTCTATAAAGAGGGTATCCAAAATAGGGAGAGCCTGACGGTTGAGCGTGAACTCGAACAAATCACCTCTTTACACAACCGTTGTCCAAGAAACGATACCGTCTTTACCGCGTACTGATTGAAAGACTCTTCATGGATGGTAGTGGAACAGGGTTTTAAATAAGTAAGCTGAGTACAGCAAATCTAATAAAGAAACAGAAATACATGTACAGGGAACCCATTTCCAGATGAGTGAGAAACATTATTTATACTACAACTAAGAAGTCGATAATAATAAAAAACAATTAATATATAAAAATGATGAAATA
The DNA here is from genome assembly GCA_964056705.1 of Troilus luridus. NCBI lineage: Eukaryota > Metazoa > Arthropoda > Insecta > Hemiptera > Pentatomidae > Troilus > Troilus luridus. The sequence continues at coordinate 109,787,322 of OZ057413.1, read as the reverse complement.
TTAAACATTTTCCTGAATGTTTAAGGTTATTAAATTTACTGCTATGAAAAAAAAATTTTGAATCTATTACGACCACACCAACAGCATACGGTGTTCCATTCAAAACATTTAATTTAGCGTATCCCTTTTCATATGTCAAAGCACTTTAAGTAAGTTACAAAACCATCCCGTTTCAGAGCCAGGTTCATTTATTTTTAAGTGAAAAGTTTAGAAGACTCGACTGCAGAAGTAGTCAATAATGATAGGTCCAGCTGACTTTAGCAACTCAGGAATGGAATTCACCTTAATTTGCGAAGTTCTCTCGAGGAAATCACAAGCTCCAAGTTGGCGATTTGATTGCAGGTTCCATTCCAACCTGATTGCTTCGACTGTAAGGGAAGGTAGGAATCATTAAAACGCACTTAAAACAGGAGGTTGCTTTCGATTTAATCTTTTTCTCCAACCCTTGTTTTAATAGTATTTTATTGTTTTGAAATAAGGTAGTTTTTTTTGTATATAAATCGGCCAAACATAGTAACTAAAAAAACATCATTAGTAAAATGCAATTAAGAAGTTACTGCAGAATACTTCTCTTTTATATATTCTCTTGTATTGCGGCTTGAATATGCTCATACGTTGACGATCCTTCGCATCGCGATATGCATCATAAGTAGGGTATCATGTTCTGCATGCCGAAAGGTTGTGGCTGGATCCCTTAAGTTTCCTTAGCCAGAGAAACCTGGCTTGTCCCGGGGCTCTCCAACCCACTACTTCCCTTGCAAACTGAGTATATGCCACCTATAAGAATACGTCAATGTTTGGATTCTAAAACCGCTTCTATGGAATTGTGTCCATCAAATACATTAGAATCTATGTATTGCCTCTATGCGATTTATTTATTTATTATTTAGAGGCAACGTTACTGATACATACACTATGTTAGGCAACTCTTAATCACAATCTAGGTATTCATATTCAATACAAATTTCTAATCATTTCTCTGTCTACCCACTTATCATTCTCCATGAATGTTAAATTTTTGTCAAAAAACGGCGCAGAGGAAGACCGTGAATAACTTGAAAGAAGAATCAGAAGAAAACTCAACTGGATTAAAGGAGGAAAAAATAATAGCATCTTGTTTTAGCCAATAAAACTTCGTGAAAACAGTTCTTTTTTATGGGACCAAGTACCAAGGAGGTAGGTCTTGTATGAAAGGTTACTCCTTGTAGATATTACAGAAATCATTCATGTGAAAACAAAAAAAATATATACAGTTTATTTAACTAATAAAAATATTTTATTTAACGAACATAGTCTATAAGAAAGTTCGAGACTAGAAGCTGGAACTCATAGAGTAAACATAATACATGGCTTATCCTCAATAAGTAGTTCATCCACAGTTTCTGTTGGAATACAGTATCGGATTCTCCTGTACCACTACATCTCATGAAGGGTCTTGGGTTCAGTCGTCGTAGATACTCTACTGTTTCTTGGACAACCGTTGTGAAATGAGGTGATTTGTCTTAGATCCAGAGGGTTTTCCACCAATTATGAATACCCACATTATAAAGGCTCGGTGAACCTCAGAGGGTCTACAGATCCCACAGGGTTCACCCTCGGCTGATAACAGGTTAAATAAATGATTTTCCACAGCCGAAGTGGCATTAAATGTGAATTATTATAACTATTATAACGTTTGACAAATAAATATGGGTTAAAACGGAAACTTGAGAGATTTGTAGAAGCTGCAAAATGTCGAGTTATAAATCAAGCTAAAAGCCGATGGGAGTGCGACCGCAACTACACGTGTGAAAACTCCTAACGGAACACCCTCATCGCTCAGGCACAACCTCTCTAAACCATAGGGTTGTTTAGAGGCACGGTTATAAATTTGGGAGCATCCTCTATTCAACAAATAACATAATTAACAAAAAGAAAAAAAAGAGACATAAAGTAATCATTAGATTGTAATTGGGAAACTACAAAAGCAAAACATTTTGTATTAAAAAAACAATAAATATACCGCTGGTTGTCGCTTCGAGTTAAGTCAGAACAAGTCATACTTTTCATTCTTAATAATCTCATAAATAAAAATAATCGTGAATTTTAGGATGAAAAAAAGGGTAGAATTATGGGAAATGTATAATTCGGTAATAATTTCATCAAGAATCTAACACCGAAGTAACGATGATATATCTACAGACCCGGTCAATAAGTGGTCAAGTCGGATTTTGTCCAGGAGTTATCCGGTGAGAAGACCGGAATCGTGTTATTCTCGTAGTTTTTGGCTTGAAATGGAGTTGTAATATAACCAATAACTCCTATGCAAGCCAATGCCTTACTTAGCCCCTTATTCAGTTATTCCGAAAATAACTCGATCCCGCTTACTAAAGTACGAGAAACTCATTTTGGAGAAACTCAAACTTAACAACTTATTCGCCGGGACTGTAGATATATTTATTAAAACTACCATTTCTTGATGAAATTATAACCGAATCATATAAATTTCCATTAGTTAAATTTTTGTCATACTTAAACTCACGATTATTTTTATTGCTCAATCCTATCTCACAAATAGAACTTTCCCGGTAAACCATAATAATGTACTTTCATCCCTCTTCTCCCAATCTGCTGGTGTTCCTCAAGGTAGTATCCTTGGCCCAATCCTTTATATAGTTAATACAGCTGACATCCCAACTCATCCTAATACTATCCTTACCACGTATGCTGATGATACATGTGTATTATCAGTCAACACCAATCCAGTTATTGCATCCCAAAGCCTCCATTCGCATATCACTGATCTTGAAGAATGGTGTCTAAACTGGAGAATTAAAATAAATTCTCAAAAATCGCATCAAATCACTTTTACCTTACGTCGTAAACCAATGACTTCCTGCCCTTCAGTATCCTTTAATAATACCCCACTGGTGCCTGTAGAACAGATCCGATACTTAGGGTTGCACCTCGACAAACGATTAACCTGGAATCCTCATACTAGACTGAAAAGACAAGAAACCGCTCGACGTTTCAGGGTACTTCAACACTTACTAGACAAACGCTCTAACCTCCCAATTAACTACATAAGACTCATCTACATGACCATCATACGACCTATTTGGACCTCCGGAATAGAGCTTTGGGGCTCCACTAAGCCATCGAATTCCTCTCGTATCCAATCCCTACAATCCAAAATCCTTCGTAAAATCCTCAACGCTCCTTATTTTGTTAAGAATAAAGTCATCCATAACGACCTTAATGTCCCATTTGTTGATTTGGCCCGAACCCGGTATCAATCCTTTCATAACAAACTTCATTCCCACTCAAACCCTCTAGTTTCAAACCTAGCTTCCTCTTCGATTCCCGATAATTCTCCGAGGCGTTTGAAAAGAAGATGGCCACGTGGCCTTCTTAGTTGAACAAGTGATTTGAGTACTACCAGTGGGTAGTTTCTCAACTTGCCATTAATTCATGTCATTTTGTATCACATAGCCTATTTACTTGATGTATTTTCTATACAGTTGTAAATATCAATAAATACATTTAAAAAAAAAAAAATTTTTATTGCATATTAAAAATGAAACGAATGAAGCTTGTGACTTAACTTGAAGCAACAATCTGCGCAACTGTCACCGTTGACCCTTTACAAACTGCACAAAAATAAATAGGGATGTCACTAATTTTGTTGTATTTACTTTGCCTAACATTTTAATATTATTTTTATTATAAAAAGCATTAATGTTTATTAGAAATAATAATACATTAAATAAGTGTAAATATGTCCATTATAATATAAATGCTAGCTAAAGTATAAACTATAATTAGCAATATCCGTATTCATTTTTGCGCAGTATGTATTGTGTAAGAAAATAATCCGAGAGAGTGAGCCAAAGATTTACTTCCTAAAATTGGGATAAAGTATTTATTAATTTTTTTTTTAATATATGAATATAATATAAAATTTAACATAAATATTTTTATTTTTAATATTATTATTCTATTTTTTTCATTTAAATAAGTTTGTATTTTGTCTATCAAGAACTGAAGATTATTAGTTTGAAACGTCGGGTTCTATAGTTTAACCGTATTTATTGAGTTATTTCTTTGACATCCGCCCGTGGGATTTTACTAGTACTCAAATTAAGTAAACATTTTAAAGAATTTTTGATATAAAGACATTGGTGTACCAATCAATATCGAACGTTTTAAGTATCCTAAAATAAGCGAATAAAAATTTCCCACTCAAGTAAAATTCATGAATTATTACGTTTAATTAAAAAAACCTGTAACTTAATTTTAATTGTTTATATAGGCCTAATTTGACTAATACCTCGGCCGAGGACTAAACATTTTTCAATTAAAACTTTCCGTTCCAAACAAAGAACAAAAATCCATTGATTAAAACTTGGCCCGGAATCTCATTAAAATTTCCGCAATCCACGAATTCCTCCGTCGCGCGAAATGTCTTAAAAGATTACTCAACTCCAGAGACGAGGTAAGAAAGATCTCTAACGGGCACGAACAATCAAGCATCTGTGGTCTAACGAACGCAGAGCCGAACTTTAGATCGGGGAAAAATCTTTAGCGTTATTAACTCTTCTTGGATAAGATTATGCAGATCGTGCAGTTCTAAACAATTCGTTGATGATGGATGGAGTCTCTTCACCTAATTGAAGTCCACTAGTAGCCCCGGCTTTTATGCCTAATTGAAATGATTGAGGTTGAACAACAACAAATGGACAGCATTTAGGCTTCAGCTAACAATGACGAAGTATACTAACCTTTTTTGAACTTTATTTTTAGTATTTTTTTAAGAATAAAAGTTTAAAAAATGCTGTCCTACGGAAGAGAAGTCAAATGGGGGTCCCGGGCCTGTGCGATATCAGGTTATCCTAATTTAGGAATAGCCAAGAAGCATCGTCTAATCAGCCATACCAGAACAAAGTGACGTTAAATAAACGAACAAAGAACACTAACGGTTTTTTATTAAATTAACTGCTAAAGGTAGTACCTGTGATCTGACAAAGAAATGTTACGAGTCACCTTTCAGTCAGATTCGGTTGATTTTTACTCATTGAAGTTTGTCACTGACTTTTTCTCAATAAAAAACGGTGATAATAAAAAATGAGACTCCGAAACATAAAAAACAACTTTCTTTAATTTAGATTTTACCATCTGAGCGCTATTAATTCACAAATGACCATACAACAAATAATGAACTAATACTAGTTACCATATTTGTGCATGAAATAATAATAATAATAAAAGGTTTAGCTAACCCTTTTAATTCTTGGTCCTCTCGTTACCATATTCTACAACACTGCACTGTGATATGTAAATGAGTTTATTTATGTAACGCCGCTTTATGCAGCTATGGCTAATAACACGATGCAACGGGGAGAGTCCTCAATTGAGCTCATCCAGGAATAACTAGGATAGGATCACTGACGAGTAGCTGCCACCCCACTAGCTCGGGACCCCCATTCTAAGATTGAGAGCGACAAAAACGAGGATTTCTTACTTGTTAAAAAAATTCAAAGGCCACCTGCCGGGCTAAGAACCCGCGATCTCGGGCAGAGTAGGTTGTTATGCTAATCAATACAACCCAGCTGTCCCCGATTTGTATATACCTTGCAATAAAGCTTCAAATCCATGCCCAGTACGAGAGCTTTCGTTACGAGACCTGAACACTATCTTCCTTCCACTGACGAAGGTTACTCTCTTCAACCCAAATATTATCAACTAGACAACGATTTTTTTGTAAAACATTTTTTTTCACGTTTCTATATAAGGTTTTTTCCACAGATATTGTTACATTACTGTATTTATAATAATAAAATTATAAATGTGAACCTGCATTTATGATCCTAATACCACTAATCTCCGTTTATAAACTTTCGCGTCCATGGACGACTGCCCAAACCCAAATCGTTTAAACCCCCTTTTACGCAATCCTCCAACCTACGCCCCGGCCTACACCTAGAAGGGTAAACTTGATTAAATTTTCAGAGATTCTTTCTTTAATAAACCCATCAACCTTATAGACACATCTTCCTGATTTCTTCACTTGAATTATACTAACATGACACATGATCCACAATCCGCGTTGTTAGATCTATCAAGACTCAAGACGTGCAGTCAATAAATTTAACACAAAATATATTTCGGCCCTGAAGATGGCCTAATCAATCGGTCGAAAGGAGGTTCCTTTTTTATGGATTCCAATTTTTAAATTACTAATTAATGTTGAGACTAAAACAAGAAACAATAAAAAAACAAAACAAGCATGTACCGCCTTTCTTATAGGCTAATTGAAACCTTTTTATCATTTTTATTTATTGAAGAAAGCGCTAATACTTTGTAGAGAAGACAGACAAGTTCAGAAATAATGGCCAGTAAAGAAAAAACTAGGAGGATCAATGAAGCTTAGCGACCCGGAAAATGGAATTAACTAGGCAGAGCTTGTCCCCGGGCCAGTAGCACCTGTTCCCTCTTAAAATAATTACTTTTACTTTATTAAACTAAAACTTTGCCCGAAGTTGTCTAAGTAATGAACTTTACAAAACAATCTACATCCTAGAGCTTTACTTTGAATGTGTAAGTAGCCAAACGCATACAAATCAAGTACATTTCGAAAAATCAATCGTATAACTTAAAATTCTCTAGTTCGGACGACAAATTCTGATCAGATAGGTTCAAGACACTAAAACGCGTCTTGTGTCGAAACGAATTTCATAAAGTATGTACACTTCGAAGAATCAGCATAAATAAGTTGTCCGACCTCGTAGCAGACATCAGAAAGATACGACAATTTTGCGGCCATATCGGACTCCCACAGACCAGACCCACCAATTGAAATGATGGATACATACAACAGCTTGAGAATACTATATCCTGGATAACACAAGTCTGAATTGATCTGAAAAAATCCAGATAGGCTCAGAGGATATCATAAACATAAGTGTCTTTAGAAGTGGGAAGTGATGTCATAGAAGACTGCATCCACAGACCAAAGACCAAAGTGGACAGAAGAAAGTAAGAGGCTGACTGAATGCTTTGACAAACTGATAAAAATAAATAAATTATGTATTAATAATATAAATATATTTGTTCACAAGCCAATACATTTTAGTATTGTTGAAAAAAAAAACATTTTTCAATAGTATTATTTTATATCTAATAGATTATATAGCATACAAAAATGCTTCCCTACTTAATTCTAACTATTTTCAATGTTTTCTTTCATATTATAATACATAACCTTTCTAGCTGTTTCTTAGAGTGTTGCGGCTTGATCCTTCGATTCTTTGCTAAAAGAAATGGATACACACAACATAATTTATCTATTATGAGATTAATAAAGTAACTGGTTTACATTACGTTTTTCAATTGAACTAAATGAAATAAAAAAAATTAAAAATTTTAAATTAAATCCCTACAGTATTGAACGCTAAATAGTTAATATTAATTATTTAAAAAATACAGGAATTCACTATTTTTATTATTAAAAATCATTTATAATACAAAAGGTTATATTTATAAGGACTTTTAATATCATTAATTGATACAATCAAATCATTTTCTACATTTGATTGCTTACTTCAACAAATCTCTCTAATAATTTATAGTCTTAGAATTTTTTTTATTCAATTTATTTTACAGTGAATATCGCACCGCAGTACTGATTTCAAGATCCCGTATCCGAGCCCAGCTGTGGGAGATAATTGTTTATTCAGTTATCTGCCGTGGATTGGCCCAGTGGGAACGGGAGATCCCCTTGGGGAACACCGATCCCCTATAATGCGGGTACCCTTAATTGGGGGAAAAACCTAACGGTTTAGTTTGATTACAGAAAAATCACTACACTGCAAAACCGTTGGCCTGGAAACAGTATAATACTTATCAAGACCTTCCATGGGCTAAAGCAAATAATTTTTTTCCAGCTGTTATAAGCTTAGAAGTAAAATAAGATGACTTTGTTCAAACTGTTAGTGAGTAACTTAATAGAGACTTTCATGATTACGTAATAATAAATTTAATATTTAAATAATATATATTTACATTATTTCCCTAGTATGTTTCCTAAAATATATTATAAATAATCATAATACTTATTCATGGTTAATATATTTTTTATGTGATTGAACATTCAATAATAGACCTTTTGAGTTGATTTTTATTTTCAAAGTCAGTATATTATTTAAACAAAACAACAAACAAGTTATACTAAACGCTTCTCTTGCTACAGTCCACTTTTCATGTCATTATAATGTTTTAAATGAATGTATGTTTGAATTTGTATATTTCCAGAGGAATATAAGGATAGTGGAAATAAATGCAGCCTCGGCGAATAAGTGGCGAAGTAGAAATATGCCCTAAAATTAGTTAATTGTACTAAATAAACTATAATTGTGTTATTTTTATAGGGAATAAGTGGCCAGGTCAGGCCTTGGCTTGACATGGAGCTATTGCTTAATTATAACTCCATTTCAAGCATAAGACTACGAGAATGACAGCATTCCGCTTCTCTCTCTATAAACTCAGATCTCTATGAAGACTTCCGGCATAGCGAACTAACCACTGCTTGACCAATAAGAAAGATTATGCAACAAATATGACTCTTATTCGAGAAGCTTATCCATAAAAACACAAAAAAAACAACAAAAAAACAAGGAAGCCAAGAAGGAATAGAGTAAGAGCGTGTACGCAGACAATAGAAGAGGTCAGGTATGAAAGATCTACTCGAAGCATAACAACCAACATAAGTTGTGTTTCGGTCCTGCCTCAATGAGAAGCATGTTCCGCCGCAGGTTAAAAGTATTCGTTCACACCACTAAGTAATGGAACCGTATGGTTTTAAATTACTTAGAGAGTACAAACAACTACACACTGTCCGACGAAGTACTTGAAGTTACTTAAGGGACAGAACAGTAACACTAAGCGATACTTATGAAGCGACGGTTCGATAACGGGACCTGCACGACTCGGTCCCTAAGAAAGAGCCTTTCCATTTACATTAGGTCGTGGAGCGAACGGGACAGTGCCGAGTTAGCTGCGTCCAGCATCTGCCGCTTCTTCATGAAGCAGCTCATAAATTATTATAACGAACTTTTTAACTATAAATAATTAATTAATAAAGCGTGTTAAGCACGATAGAAATCTGTATTGCTGAGTAGTTAAAACTATATCAGAACGGAGCCTTTTATTTTGAATACATAGTTAATGGGTGATTCAATTTTATTAGTGTTTATTAATACCCTATACTGTTGGCCCTTCCTAGTCATTTATTAACAATCAATTTATAAAATTTTGGATGATCCTCATGGACATATTTCACCACTACTTTCGCATAATAGCTTGGAGTCCAGAAAAAACTGACAGTTTATCACTTAATTGTCAAAAATGTCATGTAAATTTTCAGAATTTACCAAGATCTTTTTTTGTCACAATTAATGACCCAAACTAATTGTTCCACAAATCTTAATGTTCAATCCATAAATAAATTTAATAATTTTTCTCAAGAATGCCTTCCAACTTTAAATTATGTCAGTACCATGGTACGGAAAATTGGATTATCAATCTCCAAAGAGAGGAAAATAGTTGACTGAAAGATCTAATAAGGATACAATTAGTCTGGGGGTGCAGTCAATAATAACACTAAATAAGAAAAACTTATTTATTGTAAGTCCCGACGCTTCGGCATACAATGTAGGCCATCTTCAGGGCTAAGAAGGAAAAAGATTTGCAAAAATAATATTATTCTCAAATGCACGACTGAAATTTAAAAAAAATATTAATGTGGAAAGCCGAAACATATTTTTTTTATTCAGAGGTAGGGACCAAAAAATAGTTTGGCTACCCTTTAATCGACCCTTTCATTTCCTCTCGAATTTCGATTTTTAAATATAGTGGTTTACAAAAGAAAAACCTGTACCACTACAACCCATGAAGGGTCTTCGGTTAGTAAGTAGTAGACTGTTTTTAGAACTATGTTTTCACAGGGAGGTAATGAGTTCGAGATCACGCTCAACCGCCAGGCTTTCCACCTATAAAGGATACCCGCTTAATAAAGGCTGGGTGAGCCTCAGGAAGGTCTACATATCCCTCAGGATATATACCGGCTGTATATAAATTATTTTCCACAGGCGGATTTTAACCCAGGTCCTTCTGGACGATAGCCCAGCGCTCTACCACATAGCTCTCCTTCTACCTTAAATAGTATATAATATATACATAAATATAAAAATAAAAGTGGACAAATTCATAATAAACTACATAGAGACAACAAATAAATAAAAAGATGGAGAAGGAACCGTACAAAATACAAACGCAGGTAATTGGAATGGAAACTGGGAGGATAGATGGGGCGTTTGGGATTCCATATGGAAAGCATGGCTTGATGATACTCTATTCCATATCCTGTATATGCACCATTATTCCACCATAGCCGGGATCCCCAGGATCGGATATTCCAGACATAAATTCCGAGAAAGTGTAAAATATTCAGGAATAAACTAGGACAGAGACCCAATGTTTTCTTCTCCTCGAGCACTAAACTCGGTGGAGCTACGAGCAAAGGTAAGAGGAGCACTCACCTCAGTATGCATTTCACTGCAATGGGGGCTAAAATATTTATATAATTTATAAAACGACAACTCTTATAAGGTCAAATAACAAATTATGGACTACTAAAAGGACTTATGAAAAACGTATTGTTAGGTAAAATTAACTGCCAAAGGATATTATTTTAGAAAAAAACAAAAATTAATTAGATGAAACAATAAATATTATTAATTCAATCTATAATATATTTTATTACTAATGGGATTCATTCAGTATACGGCAGAGAACGTACTGTGAAATCAACCAAAAAGCCAATGGTTGTGCAACTAGGTGAGTTAACCACGATCAGGATCAGACCCAGGATAGCATCAATCCATTTTACCATTTGTGTAACAGCAATTAAAGAAAATTATCTCGTAAACTTGCATTAAAGACAAACAGAAGTTCAATTTTGAAATATTTGTAATAAGGATCGTTTCCACTACGTATAATACAGAAAAACTAAAAGAATAGCAAACAAATAAACTGGATTAAAAAGCTTAAATTTGAAATCTCTATTGACTTTAAGCTAGACAATCAGTCTTTAAACCACTCCAGTATACGAGTGTTTAAAATAACTCACTACCAAATACTAAGATGTTTTCCACTTTCATTCATCTGAACAAACGAAAATCTAGAGAAAATAAAACTCATATTCTTACTTAATACTTTACTATTAAAACCTATTAACAATAATAATAAGCTCGAAGGAAGCCAGAGGTTCACCACCGACAATACCTCTCTCCAGTTAGGTCCAAAAAAACACGAATCACATCAATCCAAGACAACACTACGCAACTATTTCAGTCATCACGATTATATCAATTTCTTCTATTATATTTAGTCACGCAATGCGGCATTCATCTGAATTTCCTCAAGTATTCATTATTCTACGATTCATGTTCCCCACTATCCTTATTATAAAAAAATAACTGACAACATTTGAATTAATACTTCAAAAATATTACCGTAATTAATAAAATAGAAGATAGGCTTGACTAAATACTATCCCAAAACCATTGTCTGTGGAAGAAAATGGTCCGGGTAGAGGTCAATAAATTTCGGTACATGTCTATTTGGACGTCCGTTGACACCAGCTCCCCAAGTGTCACTTTTTTAAACTATTTCTTACAGTTATCGTAACCTTTCTATGCGCTTTGTTATTGTTTGTGTCAAGTAGAAGGTTTTTGACGAGTCTATATACCATTTACTAAATTTTAAATTAGAGAGAACTTCTACAACTATTGGAGACCCAGGGATGTATGTAGAAATTGACGAGTCTACATACCAGAAGAAAAAACAACAGAGGACGGATTTTGCCTCATCAGTGGACATGTTTCTCATATTATCATATTTTAAATATTGTTATTTTAAAGAGAAAATAACAATATCCAACTAAAATATGACAATTTGTTATTAATTTTTAAATATTTTTATTTTAAAGAGAAAAGATTTGCCCGGGATCTTTTCTCTTTAAAATAAAAATATTTAAAAATTAACAACAAATTATAAAAAGTTATCATATTTTAGATAGATATTGTTGTTTTTAATGAATATTACTTGTAATAAATGTTTCATGTTTTCTATTTTTATTTTCTCTTTACATGTTTCTCATTTATTTCATTTCCTAAAAATCTGTTCTATCATAATGAAAGGCAATGCCTATTTGAAATTCATTGTAGGCAGCATAACCTGACATGGTCCAAATAGTTAAGGTAAGTAACACCTGAGCGCGCTGATGTCAACGGACGTCCAAGTAGACTAGTACCTAAATTTCTCTTAGATGTGGAGAAATGTTTATTAATTAGCCAACGTATCGAACTACTTTGCAAGTCTTCTTCAGGGCTAAATATGCAAAATACAGACAGAAAGGTAGTGAAATACATACTAAAGAATAAAATAAGAATAAAACAAAAAGTGTTAAAAATTAAAGAATAAGGTAATAAAGATAAAAACTAAAATGGGTAAATATTAAAGTAAAAACACAAAAGTATCCGGCATCTGAGTGGTGGACAATAAAGATGGGGGAGGGGAGAGAGCATGAGATATATATCAATAAAGAGCAAGGGTGATCATGTGGAGTATAAATAACCATAACAATAAAAAATAAATAAAAACTACAGAAAGTAATAAAATACAATAATAAAAAAATACAGTAAGAAATAAATATATAAATTCAGAGGTAATGAAAATAAACAATACAGATAAGTAATGAAAAAATAATACAGTATGTAATAAATCAAGTAATAATAATACGGCATAGTGTAATAAAAATTAAAATGTTGATAAGAAACAATGATGATAAGTAATAGAAGTGAGAAATACAGTTTACTACCAATGGGGACGATAATGTATACAAAAAGTTCATGAAATAGTATAAAGGATAGATGTAGTACAATATGGAATAAGTGGTAAGACATGGTGAGAAAGGAGAACATAGTTCATGTTAAAAGAAACATGTTTAACCTGTACCACTACAACCCATGAAGGGTCTGGGGTTCAGTACATGGTAGAGATTGTACTGTTTCATGGACAACGGTTCTGCAAGGAGGTGACTTGTCCTAGGTCACGCTCGACCGCCAGATTTTTCCCCCTTATTTTGGGTACCCTATTTTTATAATATTTTATAGAGGCTGGGTGAGCCCCAGGAGGGTCCTAGATCCTATATGATCCATCTCCCGCTGCAAACAGACTAAATAAAAATCATGGCCTGCAGCGGGAATTGAACCAGGATTTCCGGCATGGTAACTCACTACTCTACCACTGAGCCACTCCTCTCCCTAAAAGAAACATGTAAATATGAATAAAAAGTACGATAAGTAAGTTATAATTGATGTGGTGTATTGTAATATAATAAATGTAAAAAGACAATGATTTGTCGTTAAGTAAAGACTTAATTAAAATTAAAAAAGTAAGTTAAGATGAACCTGAATGAATGTCGTTAAAGTTATAATAAAAGGTGGGAAATGAATAAACGCCTTACAGAAATAGTAAGCATGGAAATAGTAAGAATATTGGTGTTATGAGTTATGTAATGTTTATGGCTATGAGGGAAAGAAAATGAAATGGAGAAGAGAGGGAGGGATCATTATATCATTCAATACAAAATCATTATCATTATAGGATACTCAGGGAGGGGGTCAAACCGATGGTAAGGTAGAAGCTTTATTTCTATAAAACATGTCGGTGTGGGAACAAACATATAAAAACAAAAAAAAAAAACTCAGCAGAACCTTTGACAACATAAAAATTTCGAATTAGAGCTTGTTTAGATTTTAGATTTAGAAATATATATATTTATACTAACACTTTCATTAAATTGAAAGGCCTCGAATAGCAATATAATGGCGGGAATGACCCAATAAAAAAGAGAACATTAAATCTGATATCCTCTGGTACTAACCCTTCATTTGAACATAAACCTTTCATTTACAACGAATTTAATCCTTTTAGTGATCAGTTTTACTTCAGATAAAATATTGCTAATGTAAGCGGGGCATTTTCGAACAATATCAATCCTTTCACCACAGTGATATCAAATTTATTAATTTTTGAAAAACAATCCCTTAACAATTGCATTAAGTGCTATTATTTATTCCTAAATAAGACATCTGCGATCTATAAAAGGCTATAATGGATCTACAAAATTCAGTAACAACCAATAACTACTCGTATTATGAGAGTTGAGCTGTAACAAGATTAGTCTAAAAAAAGGTTGAGATAATTAAAAATTCCGGGTCTGAATCTATTAAGATCTCATAAGAATATTAACTAGCATTTAGTTATACAAATCTAGTAGCCTTAGATTTAGGATTTCCGTGAACAAGGAATACCAAACCTAGCTATCGGCAATGCTTTTATGATCTTTAAAGAAGACATTACAATCAAGAGAAAAAACAAATAAAAGCAATTGTACATTTAGGAGATGCAGGAGATTGGTAAAAAACGATACTACATTAAGAAAATATTCAAAACAATAATATTCGCCATCAAGTATGGTACTAAGCATCATATTATGATCACAAAACCCTGAATCAAAACAATCTATGAAGGAACTTTGGTTAAGTATATAGTAGAGACAGTACTGTTACTGTTACCGGAGTTTTCCCAGAATTTAGAAAAGAACTTTGCAGAGGATGGGTGAGCCCCAGCAGGGTCTGCATATCCAAAAGGGCATATCTGTGGCTATATTAAACGGTTCATCTGCCCACAGCTGGATTTGGATCATAAATCTTCAGCATTTCAGCACTCTACACACTGAGCTCCATTATGATCTTTAGAAAACAAGTGAAATTTATTTAAATTAATTTTCGTATAAAAAAGTAGATATTGATGATGAGGGGGCGTTTCCTTATGAAAAAAATAAATTTAAAAAAACACAAACCACGATAAGATATATCACGAAAAGCCTGACACTAACATTACGTAGAACACAGACACTGGCACTGCACTGCATGAAGGCCAACTTTATCAAATGAACAAATGTATACAATATTAAAGATATATATATACATAAAGAGAGAGAGTGAGAGGAAAGAGAGAGAAACAGGGAAGGAAAGAGTTGGAGAATAATCAGTACTTGTTTTACATGTCACAGGGAAGTAATTTATAATAATTAAAATTAATTAAACTTAAACATAATATATAACACGTATGACAAAAACAGTATGCTTAATTGACTATGAAGTGTGATTGGGAAAAAAGAGAAAAACAAAAAAAAATTATTTTTCTTGAATAAAATAAACAGAGAATAAATGAACAAATAGTATAACAGAGAATGACTAGTTACTCATTCAAAACAAATGATCGGGGTTTCAATGAATTCTAAATACTTTTTTCCCATTTATTTTATTATTCCGAAAACATTAATGAACAATTCTGTAATTCATCTCTGTTCCCAATTGATCCCTGATAAAATTTAGTTTTTGCCCTAAATACAATTAAAAAATAACATTGGCTATGAAAAAATACTTTGTTCAACCCCATAAATACTTCATCTCTATTACATTTATTAAATCAATATAAAAGTTCAAAATAGCGTAAATATTTTAAATAAAGAAAATATAACAAGATATTAAATGTATGCTGAATATAAATATTTGATAAAAAACAGTCACTCAATGATGTAGGGACTGTGCATTAAACTGAATACAACTCAGTTTAAAGTTTTGGATTTTAATTATTTCAAATATGTAGGAATGTAGGTGCAATTTAACGAAGGACTTGTAATGGAATTGATCCACACCCATGGAAAGGTAATAATTTGTTTTATACCAGTTAAAAGAATAACATGTGAGTTTAATTATCCAGTGTTGCATTAATTATTTTTATAGAGGGACTGGAATAGATGGTACGGCCTTGCACGCTCCAGGATCACGCAGGTGCATGGTTTTTCAATTAGCTGCTAGATGTCTTTAGATTAATTAATTTTTTTTTACTTATAAAAAGATAATAATAATGATAGATTTATGTCAATTATTTATGGGGCCATTTAGGTCCGCCTATTAAAAACAATCAGCCAACAATAAAAAAATGAATAACCTGGAGACATACCAGTCCTTCAAAAGAACAAAGACAACTCAGAAATTGGCATTTTTGAGTAAAGCCTTCAGTAGCAATTGTTTTGGTTGAAGCTTGTTAATTCAGGATCGATAATATATCTGATATTCTATTCCAACATTTTTTTTTAATAGTCATATTATGAGTTATATTATGCTTGAACTTGAAATTTTATGGGGATATTGGCATAAGTTAAAATTAAAAAAAGATTCAAGCTTTTAAGCACTTTTCATAATTTATAAAAGAATTTCTATACCATCATTAAATAGGAATGCTTTGCATTACCAACACCAAATTTAAATTTGTCTAACTTACATGGAACTTTCAAATACTTCTATTGAAATGTTAGGGTTTTTGAGTTATAACATTGCTCTTTTGGAGGAGGGATATTCTCTTTTCGCTCTCCCAAATGTCACGTTAATTATGTTTTATTTTAATTTCATTACCTATTTTATTAAATAAAATGGTAGACAGAACCCAAACATAATTCACTTATTGACCAAGCCACCAAGTGGGGAACCGAGGATTTCCTAAATAAATAAAGTATGTCTATTTGTGAAGGGAATTACTGAGAGGGCAGGAGGAAAAAGAATGGGACTTGGCCAGAGAAAATATCAGGAGAAGAAGTAGCGCTATCCTTATTGATGTGCTTTTCCAGGGAGATCTGCCCGCAATGGATGACCCACTCCACCTTCCAGATATTATCATAAAATAATTCCTTTATATTTTTATTAACAAGAATTAAAAAAAAAGGTTTGAATATGTTTAATTTATCAAACATGGTAAAAAATATAGAACATAAAATAGTGAACGTGTTACAGCACTGCCTGATATAAGTTACGGTAATTAATAGAATATAAATATATTTGCAAACATAATACAGTGGTGAGTCGATTATCCGAACGTCAGTTATCCGAACGTTCAATCAACGGAACTGTAATTGTTTTTTTCCAAATGAAATTTTAATTAATTTCATCATATCATCCAGTTACTTATTTGTATTGTTATTTTAATTAAAATTTGACGAAAAATAAAATGATTTTTTCCATAAACGTCAATAATCATTTCTCCGAAACAGCTAAAAAAATGAACTTTGACTTCAATACGTAAAATATTTGTTTACTAAGAACTGTAAACCTAATTAGGTAATTTCATTTGTTACTTTGAATCCCTTCCTATACATTTGGTAGGCATTTATTTTTTAGTTAATTTCAATTATCCGAACCACCCCTGACAACATTAGTTCGGATAATCGACGTTCCTCTGTATATTAGCCAAGTTGAGGGTAACTTCTGAATCTAAATAACAAACCATTTGATTCGCAAAATATACAGCTATGCTCACTGTGTAATTTGAACGAAATTGAAAATTGAACGTGAATATTAAATATTAAAAATG
Organism: Troilus luridus; assembly: GCA_964056705.1. Lineage (NCBI taxonomy): Eukaryota > Metazoa > Arthropoda > Insecta > Hemiptera > Pentatomidae > Troilus > Troilus luridus. The sequence continues at coordinate 109,769,784 of OZ057413.1, read as the reverse complement.
AAATGAATATTAAATTTAAAATAGTTTTCACTTGCTGGCAGTATGTCCCGTCTTAAAATCGTATAGAAAAATATACTTAAAACATGAGCTGATCTCAAAACAAAAACTAACAGATATTCTGGATGGGGAGAATTTAATAGATTTATATAATTTTGTAAGAAATGCAGGTCGATATAGACAATTTTTAATTTCAGAATTTATTTTTAGTTTTTTTATTACTTATTAGTTCAATCAAACTCCCGGCAGACAGTATAAAGTACCATGCTGTGGTTGCTAAAGTTGTAAATAAAAAATAAAATAAAAACACTATTTTATTGATAAAAGAGTATTAATATCTAAATATCTATATTAACCAAGTTAGTGTCAACTAACAACAGTGTTAAAAAATGACTACCAAATATAATTGACTCCCACAGAGAGCACTGAATATTGAATGAGTTACGGAATTGTTTATAATCTTTTGAGGCAATTTACAGAAATAAAAATTAAAAAAATTGTTAGCAAATAACGAATAAAAGACATTTTTTGTACATATTAACCTAGTTAGTGACAATTAACAGCGGTGTTAATTAATTAACTCGGTTGCTTCAATTAATAACTGCCAATCCTGGCATGTCATGAATGTGCAACGCAACACCAAAATCCCCGACACACTTATTACAATCATTCCTTATTTATTTTTTTTTAAATTGAATAATAGCCCGCACGAGTATAAGTAAGGTACAGATCAGAAGGGCTGATTTGCTGAGCTGCAGCTACCCGGTTCGAATCCGGCTGTGGCAAATAAGTTGTTAAATATGTTTAGCCACAGATCGAACCTGTGGTATCTGAAGATCCTCCTGGTGCTTACCAACTTCTATAAACAGGATACACTAAAATTAGAGAAAAAACCTGGCGGAAGACCATGATCTCGGCCAAATAACATCACTGCCCATTCTCTGCTACGTACTAAATCCAAGACCCTTAATGCGCTGTAGTCGTACAGTTTTCGTTTATATATGGATATTCCTAATAAAAAATAAATAAATAGATCATTGGAAAACTAACAGAACAAAAAATTGTTGTTGGTGGAAAACTACCACTCTAATGAATCGTACGTATATAGTTGTATAAACAGTTACAAATATATTAATTAAAAATTAGAAAGAAAGGATATAACAGAATTAAAAAATATTAAGATGAAATTGTAAACACTTTTTTCATGAATTTATATCATTATCCCGAGGAATAAAATTCATAAGAAATTTAAATTAAAATAAATAATACCACTTAGCTAAAATAAAACAAAATTAGCACTAAGGAAGTCTCCATCAATCAAGTACCATTTAATGTAAATGAAATTTTAAGAAATAAGTAAAAAACTTACGTCTAAACAATATAATATCCATTTGGCTTAATCTATTACCGCTGTAAAAATACAAGAAATTCAATTAAACCTAACAGTTTTGAAACGTAAAAGAGTTTGTAAAATGGAAATTAAAAAAACATTGCAAGATAGTTTCCTGTAACCTTTAGTAAAGGGCAAAACTCCGGTTTTAAAATACTTATTTATACATTAAACTCCAAAAGAAAGAGAAATATTAACAACTTTGTAAAGAAACCATTTAATTTTCCATTTATCCTACCCGAAAAGGCTCTCAAAGACGAAACCGGTCATTATTCACTTATCATTCCCGAAAGGGGTCCTTGGTATTAGTGAAGATGGCTGCGTGTAATACAACGAAATATTACAAAACACTTACGAAAATAAAATAATTTAAATTAGTAGTATGTATTAGGATTATGGGTGATTGGAGATGGTACAGCCCACAAGTACTACAAATAATGCCTATACGAAAACAGTTTTTTCATTATAACAGAAGTCTAAGTTATCTAAACATCAAATGTATTTCTGTAATACTTGAAAAGCCGTTCAATCTAGCAATCCTAATTGAAGCTCAAAATTCCAAGTTCCAAGCATTGCACCTACGATATTATAAAAATGACTAACTTTTTTAAAATATATATATATATTTTTTTTTTTTTTTTTTCCTTTTTTCACCAACACGGGTGGCATTGGTATATTCCATACAGCCATATCTGAATTATATGACAGTTATATTCTCAGTAAGCCCAATCACTTTGTTGGTACTGCTATAATTTATTATTTTTAGTGTATTTGTTATTATTTAAATATTTGCACCACACATATCTTTATACATACACACAAACTCACATTCATAATACAAAAACATATAAATGTATAAAAAAAATATATGTATATATATAAATGTATTATATGTTTTTGTTAATTGTTTTCAAATATTCATGAAGGTCACAAATTTTTTTAAGGTCAGATAATTTTAATATTTCATCATAAACAAATTTTTTTTTCAAATTTAAATTCTTGAGCATTATTTCTCTTTGTTGTATGTACGCTGGACATTTAAGTATAATATGCTTAAGGGTCTCATTATGGTTACTCTTTTCACATTTAGGACTTTGTTTTAGGCCTATCTTACATAAATAAAAAAAATTTAAAAAACTTGTACCACTACGACCCGTGAACGTGTCTGGGGGTTCAGTACATGGTTGAGACTGTACTGTTTCATGGACAACGGTTCTGCAAGGAGGTGACTTGTCCTAGGTCACGCTCAACCGCCAGGTTTATCCCCCTTATTATGTGTACCCTATTTTTATAATATTTTATAGAGGTTTGGTGAGCCCCAGGAGGGTCCTAGATCCGATATGATCCATCTCCGGCTGCAAACAGACTAAATAAAAGTAACTGCCCGCAGCGGGATTTGAACCAGGATTTCCGGCATGGCAATTCAGTGCTCTACCACTGAGCCACTCCGCTCCCTATCTTACATAAATAATTGATGCAAATTCAATGATTTGTTCTCAGCCTAATGTAAGTTGTTATTGTATCTTTTCCTATGTTTATATTTGCGAACCACCGTTTTCTAAAAATTTTCGGAAATATCGATTTATAGCCCGGTGGAATTGTTATAAGAGTATCAAGGAACAGAGCAATAGAAACTATAACATAACATAAATTAGCCAATCTAGAAGGACGACTGTTTCTCAATATAGAACACCTTACTATATTTTTTTAATTAATTACAACAACTTAATTTGCAATTTTACATATACAAGCAGCATAAGTGTGAATACATGTTCCGGACTTCCTTTACATGTTTAAAGAACATTGAACCTTACTATATATTATTACAAGAGAGATAGGTAATAAGATAGAAAACTTTTATTGCTACAGTCTAATAAAAAAAGATATTGCGGTGATTTTGATGTTGCCGTAATATTTCTGCTGTCACATAAATAACAATTTTTTCTTTCTTTTTACAATCCTATGCCCTAATTAATAATTGATTATTACCACACTTTATTGCTTATGTTCAATTATTGATCGATGGTAATAACACCCCCATTGGAAATTCTGGTTAAACATTCTATTGGAACTATGAGGTGAAATGGTTAAGACAAAACCTTCTTATTTAAGCAAATATGTAACAAGAAATATATGCCTAAAATATTCATGAATACCATTTCGATTTGTGAAGTCATCGTTCGTCCGAATTTTATCACTCAAACGATCGAATTCTTTCGCTAACTTAAAAGTTTATAATATTAATGCTCATTAAGTGATGAGATAAAGATTTAAGGAGAAATATACATAACTGAGTAGAATTTATAATATATACACGCACAAAATTTAAGCATTTAGCGAAGAGATAGAAGGAAATGTTGGAGAGGAAATGAGAGTGTCAGCGTACGCGCTATCTGATCCACTTCTAGTTCCCAGGCCCTTGTCAAATCCCAACATCAGATAAACATATTTTTTTATATTTCACGGTTCCAGGCTTAGAGCATAGTATGCTTGCTATACTTAATAAACGATAAACATTAAAATTAGTGATCTAACAGGCCAGTCAAGGATTCCCCGATTCAGACATCACCAAAAAACAAAAGAATCAATGAAGAGCAAACTCAGCACACCTCATTTCAACACATTCCATCAATCAGTGACAGCAACCTCACTACTATAAAAATAAATAGAATATAATCTAGCCTTTTGTTGAACATCTTGGAGTGAATTTCGGTTTCTGAACTGTTGACTCATTACTTTCGGACCAAGAAGCGAAATAGTATTTAAAAAATAACACAAGAGGCTATATGAAATAATAAAAGAATGTGTGCTTAAGACCGCACGGCAGAAGTGACAACTTCATTGGTAATCGCAATCAATTTATATATTATGTAGTAATATTAGTAAATACTAGTATGCATTATGCAGTATTATTATAGATCGCATTAGTAGAATAAATGAGAAACAAGTCAGAAATTAAAGTTATTATTTATTTAATTTTATATAAAGCAAGTTATTTATTTTCTTTTTCGTATTCTACAAAGGATACGATGGGTTTGTGATAACTAAAATAAGAAATAAATACTTTTGATTGGATGTTACTTATATATCTAGAAAAAAATCCACCAATAATTGATTGATCAATGATCAATTATTGTAGTTCCGTATTTTATTGTACTTTCATTTTTATTATTTGACATATTTAAATCTAATGTGATCTTTGAAAAATCGATTAAAGGCTTTGATGTTTCTTGTGAAAAATTTATCTAAGTTCCGATTAAACAAAGCAGACCCTGCTGCTGTACAAAAGAGTAAATTTTCATGGATGAATTCAATTATTTTATTTACACTTTGATTAGGTAAGATGTAAATGGTAAATGCTGAGCTTCTTCACGCTTTTTTTACGATGTTATGTTAAGCATACATTAGCTAATTTCCTCTTTCGTTTTGATCCATCATCGATTTTTCAATCTGAAAAAGACATTATTCGAGCATTCATACGTCATATTATTATTACTCATAAAAAGAACTTGTGTCTCAAACATATTTATTTTTGAGTATGGGTAAGAGTAAAAGTTAGGTTAATTTTTAACCAAGTAACGAAGTCGAACGATCGAATCACTCTTGATTATTCAATAATAACTATTATTGATTGAACTCTAATCATTTCGATGCCTTAGTTCACTATGTGTTAAGTGCCGAAAACAAGATTTTACACGAGTCAACTTAGATAATAATTTAACACAAGAAATACACTTCAAGTTTAAGCACACAATATATTTTTGTAACCTTTACAGCTTCTCTATTAATTTTATATCAACGAATGATCGAGCGTTTCACCTCAGAGCGTGACGAGTCAGGCTAACTTACTACCTACGAAAAAATGTGTGTGCGGTGCACCAAAAGAAGTTTTCACTTCAAAAAATGTTAGTTTTAATAAATAATAAATGCAGGTCGTAATTGACATAGGTAGATTTAAAACGTAAGACTTATTGAATTGTTTATATATAAAATATTATATAATTTTACATGTATGTTATATAACTCCTCCCACGCTCAGTAGTCTCAATAACACATACACTCATTATATGGAGTGCTGAGTGGCTATGTTGAAGTTTTAGGATCCAAATCCAGCTCTGTCAGATAAATTAATTAAATTGTTAACAGCCAAGGCTAGACCCTTTAGGATGTACACACCTTCCTAGGGCTTACACATCCTCAATAACGTGGGTAATTTTAATTGGGTTGAGCGTGATTTAGGACAATTCACTTCCCCGCACAGCCGTCGTCAGTACCGTTTCTACCATGAAATGAAACTGAGCACCTTCAGGGATTGTAGTGGTACAGGCTTGCTGCTAATAAATCAATTTCTAAATTTTATTATAAAATAAAATTGGAAAGAAAATGTTTGTTCTAAAATTTATCTATTTAAGCCAAATAATATTTATAAAACGCCTTTCACTCAAGCCTACTGCATTTTATACCAGCTGTATTATATATTAGATAAGAATCAAAATGAAAAATTTATACCAACCTTATATAATACTGTATGTATCATTAAAAAAAATATATATATAAAAAGTAATATTCCTAACAACAAAACTCGATGATAGAATATCCAATTCAATGACACTTGGGAAATGACACAATTGGGGAATGAAATCACACCTTGAACTTTTAATTAAATTATAGATTTTTCTGAACAAACAAATAATTCCATTTCAATTTAAATTGAAACGTTTTCTAACTGAATAATAAAAGGTGAACTGAGACGGAGATATAAGTATCGAAATATTAATTTTGAAAACAAGGAATAAATTGTGAAATCATTCAGCTCATAATAATGTTATGGGGATAATTTCCTGAAACTAGCGCTATTTATGGTCTAAGTAGTGCCATTAGTTTAAATTACGTTCCACTTATTACAGTTATTAAACTCTTATCGGGTAATAAAAAAAAATAGTGAAAAGGATGAAATAATCAAACCGATTAAAGAGAAGTTTTTTTTTGTTTTTTTTATCGTAGCTAAATAATGAAGACGACTTGCAAGATAGAATATACGCTATTAAATTAATACTAAAAATAAATAACTTCAAAATAAAATTTACAATATAAAATTTTATATATTTTATTTGAAATTCAATATATTTTATCTATTGAATCTAAATGGTTTTCTTTCTTATAAGTTGATTACTTCATTATTAATGAGCATTTTTTATAAAGCGTTTGAAAGGACATTTGATGATAAGAATAAATTTAAAAACCGAACATAAAAATAAATGAAAAATCTAAATAGCTTAGTCTTATTTTTTAAAGAGAAAAATAAAAAATATTCCTAAATGGAATAAAATAAATCGACACTGTACAGAAAGGATCATCGCATAAAGAGGTATTAACGCCAGCCGGCATTGAGTTTACTAAAAGCCCTTTAGAGGGTTTTGTCCACAAACATCTCCGATATTACCATTTCAATCAGAGTCTGATCCTAATATCCACGATGAGTTTTTTTTTTTATAATTGAAAAGGAGGATTATAAAATTGTTTTTAAAATAATAAAATGTATTTTCTTTATAAGATATTTCTTTTTATAAGATATTTCTTATATACTGGACTCAATCTTCTTAATTTATATAATTTAATAATGAAGAAAAAACCAAATTCCAGTCAAAAATTGTTATTAAAAATTAACAAATGATTAAAAAAACGTTTCGACACTTATTTGTCATTATCAATTTAAGCAATTCCTCATACATCTTCCTTTAAATTTTACAAGTCCAAATTATTACTTGAGGTCAAATAATTTAAAAGTCAAAAATTTAAAATATATATAAATCCTGGAACTTAACTTTCTTCCATGCTCAAATAATATAGGTAATACCCACAATATTCTAATCTAACTTTTAATAATTTTATTTAATTCTGATTTCAGCCTATATATTTCGATTAGATTATTTCGCTTTAATTATTCGTTGAAAAAGTCAATGTCACACTGTATAACGTTTTAAAATTAATAATTATAAATTAAATTTAAGTTATTATTAATGCTTTAAAATAATATGACCCTAACATAACTCGTCGTTTCCAGCTACTTCAACACTTACTAGAAAATCATTTTAAGCTCTCAATTAATTACAAAATACTCATATACATGTCTATTTTAAGACCTATTTGTACTTACGAAAAAGAGCTTTGGGGCTCCAATAAGTTATCGAATTCTCGTATCCAATCCTTACAATGCAAAATCCTTCGTAAAATCCTCAATGCTACTAACTTTGTTACGAATAGTCATACAAAAGAATCATTATGCCCCATTTCTTAATGATTTTGTCAGATCCCGATATCAGTCTTCTCATGACAAACTTATTTGCACTCAAACCCAATAGCTTCAATCCCCGAGAACACTACGAGAATTCTGAAAAGAAGGTGGCCCCATGAGCTTTTAAGTTGGATTTGTTATATGAGTACAACTATTCGGTATGTTGTATATTTCCCTATATTTCCCTTTATCCATGCCATTATGTATAATTAATTTTATTTACTTGCTGTTTTTTATAATACAGTTTAAATTTAATTAAAAAAAAAATATATAATTCCAATAATATTCTGGACAATGTTAAATCAATTATTATAGATAAATATTAAAATTGTTAAACAATATTGAACCGAAAGGATACTCAACTAAAACAGCGGTATATCTCTGCGTGGAGAATATTCGACAATGAACTATTGAATATTGGAGCAGAACATGGTTCTGACAATCAGTAACGTGTTTCGAATTGTTATTAATTCCGAGAAGTCGATATAACATACAATTACCAGGAAATATGTTCAGCCGGGGTCGGAATATCAGCTTACGTTCTCGTATTTAGACTGAGGTGGATATAATGGATCATATCGATTTCCAATCCGCAAGAATTAATTAACTATTAGTATTTTTTCATTATTATGAACATAAGTCTCCGCAATGGAACTTTACTTTGATTGCGCAAATTACCAATACAATTTCTAAAAAGTTAATAAGTCAACCGGTAACTCTCCGTTGGGTAGACCGATTTATAAACTGAGAATGACGTTAAGGATTTAAGTTAGAGAGTTGTTAGCCAAGGAAGTTTGTAAATAAATTGGGTGGATCGGTACACGACTTTTAGATTATCTAAGTCTTCATACTTGAAAAATATCTAGAAATAATTATTATTAATATAACTTAATTTAACTATAAATTTTTTAATAATAAATAAAGAACTGGGTGTTCAACTATCAAATAATGTTACTTTATACTGACTGCTCAATAAATCTATCTTTCTAACGGTTTCAGGTAAGGGATAAGGGACGCACATATCGAATTATGTATTGATTACATTTAATAAATACAGTTAAAAAAATCAGACTATATATTTATCAGACTCGATTTTTATCTATCAAAAGACCGATTTGGCATCCATAAAGCCTATAAAATTTAATTCGATGTACCGAGATGTTGATATCTTTTTCGATATTAACATTCCTCCTGTATATATATGTATTACATATAAACATTTAATATATGTTTGAAGAATATGGATGAGGGATATGTTATAAGAAATTAAATCAAGCCACGGGATAGGATCGCTGCGTTCTTGTTCAGGCATCTCAAACCATTTTGATATATTTTACTGACAGCCAATCTGCTGATTGACAATTTTTTGTACTTGACAGCGTGGATGCAAATATAAATAGAAAAAATATATGTTAGGCGGTCTCCTACTTTAGAAAATTTTAAACATATATGGAATTATAGAGTACTTGTGTGTTAACGCCACCGCAGTTATTTTTCCCTACTTGTTCGCATACGCGAGCGGTTACATTTTGTAACCGTTTTATTTCTAAAACATTTATCTTGCATGCTTTTAAATCTATTTATTGGGGTTAGAATTTTAAATTTTTTAAATAATCATCAACAATTACAAATCAAAATAATTTATTTACAAATGGAATATATCATAAACAATTAAAATAATAGATAATATAGAAATAAATAATGGAATATATCACGAACAATCAAAATAATGAAAAATCCAAATAATTTATTAAAAAAGAAAGTGGTTAATCGGATTTCGGTGGAAAATTGGTAAAATACAATCTGACAAATAATTATTGATCATATAAATTAAACTTAAGTGAAATAGGTTATCGTTTAAATTCCCGAAAATGCGAAGTCTAATTGACTTAATAGGGCCGGGATCAGGGATCAGCATTAATCCTAAGCCGAAAATTAATCAAGGCCAAAGAGAAGTCCTGTTAGCTACATTCCTTACTCGCGTGTCCTAGTCTCGTGAGTAATCCAGGCAAATAAATTTCTGATAGTCATAATTAATTAATAAAATATGTAATAGAAAAAAAATCACTTAATATATTAGTTTAAAATCATGAAAAGAAAATCAAGAAAAGAAAAGAAAAGTTTACCTTGATATTCAATGAAGGGTATTGCATTATTTTACTCAACTGTGTAAGGTAATTTTTTTAGTCCGAGGATAAGTTCAACCGGCAGTTTTTTTTCAGAATTAAAGGTATCCACTTTACTGTCCTCTTATATCCAGATCCCACAATCGATTTGTAGATTTTAACAGAAAAAATATATCTGCCACAGAAGGCTCGAATTCGATAACTATCCCAACAGTTTCTGAATTGACCAGCTTCGCATTAAGTCATGAATAACTGCGTTTATTTTTATTTTATAGACTGAAACAAGTTCAATATAGACGTGGAAACATTAACGTATACTTTGTAAACTATGTTACATACTTTGTGAACTATGTTTTCCTGTCATAATAGGAACTTATGGGATCGAATATAGACAGATATACACTATAGTTTATTAAAATAAATAAGATAATATTATAAACAGTATTATGAAATAATTCGTAGCTTTAATAGATCCTCAACGAAGGGCCTTGATTCATGACCTTAAGACATCCGCGAGAGACCATACGGTCAATACTCAGCTCCAACCACCTTTTTCACTCGTTGATTTATTCAAGCTATTCATTTTCGGCGTGAGCGGACCTTGAAAACTTTTTCAACCAGCAGTTCCCACAAAGACAAACCTCTTAGATCTACTGCCAACGGTAACACCGACCAAGATTTGAACAAGAATTCCTAAAAAATAAGGAATGTTTTTCTATTTTCTTGGAGCTTGGAAGATGGGAATTAAGACCGTTAAGCAAAGAAAATCCCTTCAAAAGAAAGCGTATATCCACAAGTGTCTCGCTAAAAAAAAAACCCTCTAAACGGACGCATAAAATATTTTAGAATAATATATAACATAATATATATATCAATAGATTGAGTATATGCAATGTAGTAAACAGAAGGATGGATATAAAAAAAAAACACGACTAGTGGGAATGCGTTTCAAAAAGTTGAGAACTTTAAATATTGGATATGAAGATCATCAATAGATTATTAGAAAACAAAACTAAAAATTAGAAAACAATTAGATTAAGTTTAAAATAATAATAATAAAGATTGATGAACAAAAAATACGATTTTAATTTTAAAATATGGTGAGGTGCTTGATACCAATAGTAAATGTTGTACTGACTGATATTGATGAATTTAGAGTCATTATGAAAAGTTCATAAAAAGCACCCCACACATTTTTTAAGATAAAATAAATGGTTTCGTTCATCTATAATCTTATTCTAATATGATATTCTACTTGTTAGTTTTTTTCTGTTAAAGCATGTTTTTAAAAATTATTATTTATTTCCTACTTTTTAATTCAGTTGGCTATAAAAGCGTGTTTTTTAGCTTGTTTAAATTTTTGTTTTTGTTCCCTCCACAGTTGATCATGTCAATAGTCACATGCTTGTCTCGAAGACTAAGCCAAGTATAAGCCTTAGTGCTTGGTAAAGACTGCTGTGTCTTCGGATATGAAAAACGGCTAATCCTGAATATTTTGGTCAGAATGATGAGACAAACATATTAAACTATTGAATGGTCATCCGTCCTTTAAAAATGTGCAAGTTTCACTTTAAATCGATGCTTTGAAGTTCTAAGATTCCGTTAGATACATAGAGGCGATGCTAATACAAGTGTGTGACTAAAAAATTATAGTACTATGTCGAAGTTCAATTAATGCTCTTCAATTGACAAAACATTGGGAATATTCTCGATCTTAGAAGAATACTATTACTTCGAATGGGAATGAAGCTGATACTGGCAGGTGAATCGGACGATTTAGCCCCCGACTGGGGATACGGGACAATATCAAGCTAGCGGTAAAGATTATAACTATACTTTCGATATCTACCCTTCTTCCGCATCGCTCGTCACAGATTCAATAGCTCATGTCCCCTTCATTGTTGCAGCGAATCAGTGCTCTGTCGCCCCCAGGCTAGGTTGCATTAAGGCTGGGAGTAATGCTCTGTAATGGCTATTAGCGCTGATAACAATGTTAACAGGGACAATAATAATAATAATAATAATAACCCGCAGACCCGATGCCGATACCACCAAACTCTGCTAATAACTTCCACGGGCCACTAACCAAACCTAAATCCAACAGATTACTCTTAACTCAATCCTCCCACTTACGCCTCGGGTTAACAGGAATAGTCTACCGTTATAGTATTAACAGAACATGAAAAAAAAATCAATAAATGCTTGATAATTAAACTAAAATTAATGATTTAGAATTGAATGCTTGACAGGTGCTAGGCAACTATATAAAAGAACAAAAAAAAGATTAATTAATAAAACATTTTCCGCTCTGTGCTTCAATTTTTTTTTTAATAACTATCAAATGACATTTCTTAGTATTAGTTCCGCAGGTTGTCACTTCGAGTTGATTAATAACAAATTTTAACTTTTCATACGTTTCCAATTTAATATTCTCGAAAATAAAATTATTAGTATTACTGTCTGTATATAGAATAAAGAACCGACTAGCTTATACTATTTAGGTTTAATAGTAATGATATAAAAAATATGACAATTATTTATGAAAAGTATGAAAATAGCAGTTAAAACTGCTTGATGAAGCGTTCATTGTTTGATAAAATGATATTAGAAATATACACATTTCCCATGATTGCACTCTTTTTTTAACAGTATATCAAACTGAATTTCGTGTACACTTGTGTAAGTAAATTTCTAGAAAATCAGTTAATAGGTACATAAATAACTTATATAAACATAATAACAAATTATTAAGTTTTTTTATCAGGTAAGCAGCAATTGTTTAATGGCAATAAATATCAATTAATAAGAACCGACTTACACACACTGTTTAGATTATATCATTATCTATACTTCGAAATGTTTATTTCATGATGGAATCATTACCGAAACATAAACACTTCCCATAGTTTTATTACATACTAAAACTCACGATTATTATATTTTCCATCAAAGTTAGAACTTGTAGTGACTGAACTCAAAGTGACAACCTCCGGAAATGATAAAATATCTTTCGTCTGTCTTAGAAAGAAATACAAAATAGTATTAGTATCCAAGTGTTTCACGGTCGAACAGATAGCCCGAGCAAAACTTAACTGATAACGTAAATTTTCGTCGCCTATTAGTTGCATTTAGTGTATGGTTACAAAATTAAATTTTCATTGCATATCTTTATAATAATTTATTGGTAAAAGCTTGAATACTATAGAGGGTTCATTAAAATTGCTACTGCATTAATTATTTTATTTAATTCAGCAGATTTTCAATTTATGCAGTGACTGGACCAACTGAGAACGCTGTTTTACAATAATGTATTATTATTTATTTGTTAGGAATGACGTACTTTCATCGATAAAATAAAAATATCATACGAAATAGGAATGATTAGAAAAAATCTTATCAATATACGAATTAATTATAATTTTTGAAATTATTCTGGATATAATCAAAATTGAAGTCATATGAAAGTACCAGCGTAAATCATATAAAATGGTTTAGTGAGCCGTGAAATATATACCAGCCTCATATTAACACAAATTAAAATAGCATATCATATCAAGAATTTTTTTTTAGAACGATAAATATTTTAAGAAATCAATAATTAAAATAATAAAAAATAAAATACCGTCTTAATTTAACGTAAACTCATTAAAATTGTCCACTTCGTGAATAATTTATAACAGAAATAAATTGTTTAAGTTACCTGCACTCTCAAATCTTTCATAAAATACTCATAAGCACTCCTAATATGATCAAGAACAGTTTTAGAAAACATTTTAAAATTTATTTTGAACACGACACAGCACGATAAGAAGATACGATCGAGGAGACACAACACACAGCACGGACGAACCCAGACTAGTCCAGGCAGAGGCCTCCACTGCCTTCGGCTCTGTCGCCGGAGAATGCCGATGATACACGAACGACATGGTTTAAATATAAACTCGTAAATGCCAAGAGCAAGTGTTCATTATAAACATTTGCCTGTAATATCCCTTGAAAAATAAACTACATTAAGAAACAAACCTCAACTGAACAATATTTACTCAAAATCGGAGGAACTAAGTTTTTTACTAGTAAGAATTAATATAAGTAACAAGATTTCTATTAAGTATTGATAATATTGACATCTGAATTTTTAAACTACATATAAAAAAAAATAATGTGCCACTAACATCCATAAACAATCTTGGGTTTAGTACGTGGTAGAGATCGTACTGTTTCTAGGGAAAGGCATGTGCAGGGAGGTGATTTGTCCTATATCACGCTTAACCGCAAGGTTTTCCCTCTATATCCATCCCTATTAACAGATTTAATAAATTATCTTTCACACCCGAATTTGAACCCGGAACCGTCGGCACGGCAACACAGCGCTCTACCACTTCTACCGCCCCGCTTCCTCAGATATTCCCATACTATCTTAAGAGATAATAAAAACAAATAAAATACAAAACAAGAAATAATATAATATACAATTAGGACTAACAAACCCTACTGGAACATTAGTACAGTATTGTATAAAAGTACTCATTTATATTAATCTATACCCTTCAAACAATTACGAATAATTTTAAAGTACATTTTTATGTAAAGAAACATAGAATGAAAATTCATACTAAAGCAACCTTCTTTCTAACTGTTGATCGTTTAAGTTTTTAGTATGTACAAATAAAAGCTTTAATTTCATTACGTATGATCTAAAGAAATACCAACCGTTAGAAATATTATTTATGAATATAAACAATAAATATAATAAATGTAAAAAAAATTAAATAAAAAACAACAAAACAAGCTCCAGTGCATAAATTTCTTAGCCATGCACAGTAAGAAGTTTTAAAATTCCAGCAATATTTATCAATTGCCAAATATTTACATTTTTTATACAAATTAAAAATATTGATTTAATTATTACTTTGAAGGAATTACTAGTTATTAATTCAACAGCCTAATATATCCTTGAGGGGAACATAAATAATGAAAAGAAATACATTTATATGATACGCAAGTATTTTTTATTATAATATTTTCGATACTTGAATATACCGATTTTTTATTATATAAATAAACACCGCCTACAATTGATAAAAATAACCTAATTAACGCTCAAGGTAAAGGTGAAAGCACTCGATACTGAAGAGGACTTGAAAATCAAGTTGAGCTTCATCAAGCCTAACACGATGCTCTCATTTATCAAAAATTGTTGATTATTTAAACAACATGAATGCAAAAAATGTTGATTTTTCACAATGATTAAAATTCTGAATGGGATACATTTAAAATTGATGATTTTTTTGGTCTTGTTTAGTGCTTTTGCATTTTTTTGCAGTTGTGTTGTGTTCGCGGAAATTGATAACCTGTTATCATGTTTTTAAAAATATATTTTCAAATACACGTATATTGTTTGGGTTATTAAATATACTTAGGATATCAATTTTATTGCTTTTTTTAATAAATACGAACATTCAAAACTACAGTATCTGATTTTTTAATGCTAAATTATCTTTAAATACCAATGTCTAATAATAATAAAAACAAGGGTCGTTGCCGATTCCACAGATTGCTTTGTAGCACCATTGTCCTTTCATCAACTAACATCCAAGCCCAAATCCTTAAGAACACACCAAAAAGAATCCTCCCATTTACGCTTACTCATAGATATAATAGTGATATTTTTTATTTCCAATTATTATATATTAGACCATTGAGTACAGAAATAACCAGTTGGCTAAAGGTTAAAAAAAAAATACGACAATATTGCGATAAATCCTAAAATTGATCTTTAGTGTGTGTCGAAACATTGGTCTCTAATAAATAGTTTCTTACTATTTGAAAATTTATTTTGACACCCACACGGACGATCTTCTCCGTAAATAATTTTAAATATCTGGAAAGTATAGATATCTCTGTAGATCCATTATTTATGATAACGCCTCAGTTAACAAACATATCAAAATGAAAAAAAAAATCCATAATTATAGCAGATTATAAATGTATCTAAATAAATTCTTACGAGAAGTTATTTTTAAAATAAATAATATAAGTAACAGTGTAAGAACATGAAAAAAATCGTTGTTCGAAAAAAATAAAATAATGAATGATAAAAACTATAAATATTGTGTGTAGGATTATAGTTTTACTCTGCTTACGTAATAAGTATATAACTCGTAAATAAAAATCAGAAATTATTTAATAGCTCCGTGAGTAATCTTTTTGGAGATCCTTCTGAATGCGATATGGATCCAGGCAGACTAGATCCTCCTAAGCCACCTGGATTTGAGCCAAACAGGGTTGCAATAATTCACTAACGGATACTGTTTAATAAAACATTTTAATCTTTACTCGAACAAATCCCTTCTCCCTTCGAGAAATAATTCACTGATGATAGTAGCATTAAGAACATATAAAATATCGGAGAAGTCAATATGGCAGAAGTCTCGAATGATTAATTATCCAAAGAATTTCTCATTTTTAATTAACCAAGCTAACTGATTAATAATATTATAACTAAACATGTTAGTTGGAAGATAAACGAAGCATAACGGTGAAAGTTAGAGGAAGCAAAAAGCGTTAACAGCTATTATAATTTATTAGCATGTAGATTCGTGATAATTAATTTATTTAATACACCTTTAAGAAATAGTAAAATTAAACAGCGATATAAAAATAATTATATAGATAATCTGAAATAATTAATCTCAAAAATAAAAAAACTGCACTGTTTCTAGGACAACGATTGTGCAGGGCGTGTTGTTTATCGTATATAGATTTACACAATTACTATAAAACAAATTAGGGCCTTAACAGAAAAAATACAAATATGAACTATGATACATATAAAAATAAACATTATAATACAAATTTCACGTATGATATAAAAAGCACAAACGAAATATTTTATGATCTATTAATTGTTATTTTGATAGTGATTATTTTTAAATATTTTATGCTTTATTACTACTTCAGACAAAATGTCAATAAATGGAATTAAGTTAAACTCAACAAAGTGAACAAAAAGACAACTTATTGTAAAAAACAATAAAATATCCAAGGGTTCTATACCGATAACACTATCTCTGCTGAATCACCTCCACTCAAAACATGTACGAGTTTAGACCTAACAAAATCGACGTCTATGAAGGTTAATAACAATAATAATAAATAATAAATCGTTTATTGCAATATTCAGAAATAGACCCCTTAATAAATTTATCTATTGATCATCAAACATTATTAATTGATTGAAAATGTTTTATTAAAATGTTGTTTGTACTCTTGTTGCATCTACAGACGTAAGAAAAATTTAAATTAATAATTAGTTTACTAAAATTAAGTAAATAAATAGTTTACTAATTCAGATACAGGCTTAATAAATTTTACATATTTGCATATTTTCTATCGAACCTTATAAATTGATTGAAAATGCTGTTTTCTTTTCTTGCTATAGCAGACAGTACAGATGAAAAAAAAACTGAAAAAAAAACTAGCGTGAGCTTGGAAATCAAGACATAAGTAGAGAACTTTAAACATAAGTAGAGAAAAGTTCTTAACTCCTGCTCTAAATGAGCCGACACAAATAGAACAGAATAGACTTCTCTGTAGTTCTCACTGGCTTTTTCTTCACTTCGAAACACAACTCAATTTGATCGGAGAAATTATGTAAGTTAAATACTCGAACCTTAGGCACAGATGTTCGCTATTCTAACAACTACACTAAAAGTGACCCCAGTTGTTTATTTAAAACCATTATTATATTAGAGGGATAGTCCATACAATTATTCTACTCTTAACCACAGCCAGTATATCCACTAAAATGAAATTTGTTTTTAAATCTTATAATAATCACAACATTAAAGCAAAAGCAATTACTCAAGAAAAGAACTCACAAAATCCAATTTACTTTAAATCGAACATAGAAAACCTGTTGAGATATAATCAGTTGATAGTTACGTTTACGAAATAAGTCATCCTAGATTTAAACCGTTTTACTCGTAAAGATTAGATTCTACTTCCGATAATGTGAACAAAACGTATTTGTTTTATGTAAATGTTCATGAATACATTACGCCTTTGTATTTTATCTCGAAAGATCCAGGACTTTTACTGAATTCAAATGTCTTCTTACAGTCTACGGGAATGTGAACAATGTACAATAATGCAGAGAAAAAACTTGAAACACAACGAAACAATTCCTAAATGAATCCTGAAATTAAATTATGATTTAACGATTTGGACTAAAAAAAACAGAAGATGTAATATCATATCTGTTCATAATAAAAGCATTACGAATTTATTTACGCCGTTTCAGGCTACTTCAACACTTACTAAGGTCTTAGCTCTCAATTACTAAAGAATCATGTAAATTACTATTATAAAACCTATTTGAACTTGAGAAGTGGCACATGGGGCTTCACTAAGCCATCGAATTCCTAACATTACAATCCAAAATTCTATGTGAAACCCTTAGATATAGTAATGCTCCTTAGTTTGTTACGAAGGAAGTCATCCCTAATGACCTAAGTGTCCCTTTTGCTACTGATTTTGCCCAAACCCGAAATCCATCTCCATCCTTTCATGACAATCTTTATTCCCACTCAAACCTAGCTTCATCTTCAATTCGCGATAATGCTCCGAGGCGTCTGAAAAGAAGGTGGCTCGATGACCTTCTAACTTAAATATGTTATTTGAGAACTATCAGTCGGTAGTTACTATACTTGCATTAGCACTCATTATAAATCATTGTATTACTCTTATAGTATAGTTGTGGATTTAAATATTTATAATTATATTTAGTTTTTAACATGTGCTTCATTATTGTATTTACATTTGAAAAAACTGATAAACAATTAAATATGTAAAAATAACTAACATATAAAATATAAGAAATCAATGCAATATAATAATTCGGGTGTGTCATACACAGTTGAAAGTGTCGTACGTATGATCACCCTTCATTATGGGGCTATCTACGAGCATTATTTACACAATTCTCTATCCAACGAATAGCATTTCTCAAAAGAGAAACCAAGACAATAGAGGCAGTTGGTTCTTTTTTGGCAACAGGTGAAAAATGTCACTACAATTTCAACACTACTAAGTTGAGTTTAAGTACGAATCTTATTTAAACTCCTGAGAGAATTGTAAAGATCTTAAAGGAGATTAGGATATACGAGGACCTAAGTGGCATGAAATATAAGATTACTTGGTGCTGTGCCGTTGACCAGAACAAAACGTTCCTCTCAACAACTCTACGATACAGAAGGAGAAGATATTTAGGCTACGCTACCAAATAAAAGCTAGGATACGATACAACTTAAAGAGCCTTTCGTTTGGAGAATATTATTTATTATATAATGCAGAATAGAAGTGCAAGGCAATTTAAGTTATTAAAACATTTATCATTGATAATGCTCATGTTGTTTATATTTGCAAAATGTGAACATCTCGGTATTCTAAAACATTATATGGTTTCTACATAAATGTTAGGTATTTAAAACCTGAACAAATTTAATACATGTAATACCTTGACACCTTAATGAGGTATATTTTATTATTTAAAAAATCTAGATCATAATAAATATATTATTTAAAACGTATAAAATTAGCGCCGAGATCAATCAAAATAAATTGTAACTGCAATTCGTAAAAAAGTCTTGGGTTCAGTACATGGTATAGACTATAATGTTTCCAGGAAACGGTTGTGCATAGAAGCGTTTTGTCCAAAATTACACTCAATCGCCTATGGCTTCTCTCCCAATTAAGGGTACCCAATTTATAGAGGCTAGGAGATTCCACAGTGTACATCCGTGGCCGTTTACAGATAAAATAATTTGTCTGCCACAGCCGGATTTGAACCTAGGATCATCAGCGTAACAAATCAGCGCACTATACTATCCCGCTCCCTAATTCATATTTTAATAGTAAAAATAACTTGTTTTGAACAAGAACTGAACACTGAGCCCTTGTGAACTGGAGATGTTCACGCATAGTTGAACTAGGCAAACAAGGGTAGCCTAGCGCCCTAGTCCGATCCCGATGTGACAATTGATCCGCACAAAGCAGCTCCTAACCCATTCATCAGCAGTGTCAGCATTAAGTCAATCCGATCTGCACTTGATTAACTAATTAGATTACCGAAGGAGCAGGCGATAGTTGGTATGCAAACATGTCTCAAGCCCTTCAAGTGTAATGAAATCCCTTAAGATCAGAGTAAACTATAATGCTTAAACTGTATAAAGAACGTAAAAGCAGTAGAAGTTTATCGTTAAGAGCAAAAGACATTTATTTATTTTACTAAAATCCTCCCCACAAAAAAATGAAAAACATGAAACTGCACAATGGTGAATAACGATAACCCATGAAGTCAATTGTAACCTTGTCATCCTAAATCTTAAGTACTAATAACCTTGCGAGTTGTAAAATACAACGGAATATTTAAATGTATAGTAGTTTATCTGTTTTTACTAACCCAACAAATAAAGATAATGCTACCGTATTCAAACCAAATAAAGTTCCAATAGTTACATAATTTCCACAAAAGAATGTTACAAATAACTGTAAACAGAAACGACCATTTCGTCAGTGATAATATGCTCTAAAATACACTCATCTTCATCTGTCTAAAATACACTGTACCACTACAACCTATTAAGGGTATAGAGTTCAGTACGAGGTAGGGAACGTACTGTTTTTAATCAAATATTGTGCAAGAAGGTGATTCGGCCAAAACCACCCATTATTCCAGGATTTTCCCGAAATTAATTCTATTGGGAGAAACTACTCCAACAGTTCTTTTTAACATAGTCGATTTACGGTTGTAAATAAATAAATTATGCACTACATAACGGTACATATGTATAAATAAAAATGTGTGTTCTTTTTGATTTTCAATTTACCTCATTCATTTGTCACTAACAACAAATGAAAAGTTTCAAATTCAACTTTAAGTTAT
Source organism: Troilus luridus (assembly GCA_964056705.1). NCBI lineage: Eukaryota > Metazoa > Arthropoda > Insecta > Hemiptera > Pentatomidae > Troilus > Troilus luridus. The sequence goes on along the minus strand of OZ057413.1, from coordinate 109,749,031 downwards.
GATTGGTTTTAACTTTACAAATGCTCTGCCACCTCCATGACTTCCTAAAAGTAGAAAATAACTTTTATTAAATAAATTGTATTCAAAAGTTTAAACAGCAAACAAAACCGGACAATGAATTATGTTTCAATTTCAATATCTCGAAAAACATTTAAATCAGTTTAAAATTAGTGTGATGCGTCATAGAACAATTTTATTTTATATCTTGTTTAGGTTTTGAATTTAAAATATTATAATTAATATTCCACAATAGATATATTTAACGAATCATATCTATAGTGAGTGAAATTGGAATCACAATCACATCGACCAAAGTTGACGGAAGAAAGGAGGAGGCCTTCGTGGTAAGGATGAATACGAAAAAATGGTGGGAAAACAAAATGAGCCCTGTTTATCGCTCTCATATCGGAGACATTCGCTAATAATAATGATAATAAACTATAATAAATTCTGAAAACTAAATAAAAATCCTTATGTATTAAATTAACTGGCCTGAAACTGGTGGTTGAAATGTTGAACACTTACGATTTGCAGCAATTAAGTTCGTCGTCACTTACCTGAAGCAAATAAAACATATATTAATAAAATTGTATTATCAAATTTATATAATTAGCAAATATAACACAAATTATGATTAACAACTATGTTATGCTATACTCGTACTTCTAATTCATTTTATCACTTTATTGTACGCAGAAAAGGCAGAAAAAATAGAGAATTTTTGATTTTTAGGATTTTCAGTACTTCTATCGTAAGGTTTGGACTGTATACCACTTCTGGTACAACTCTTAAAGTTAAATTAGATTTATGTAATTACTATAACCTCATATATTTTATTTCATACATGATTACCACATCATCCGTGACAGCAAAAATAACAAGGAATATTGAAAATAACAGATACCCAAAATACTTCATTAATAAATATAAATAAAATAAAAACTTGGAATAAAAAAGACCAATTTCGACTTATTACAACAGTGATCCATTTTTGTTAACCATTATTACATAGCCCCTGCAGGAAAGGAGAACTAGAAAACAAACAGCAACAGATAGGACCATTAACGAACAACAAATGACGTCATCAGTCACGGCTACAAACGACCCTAGCTTCAGTTGAAGGTTCCACACTGTCCCAGTGTATAAATACTTGGATTATATGACTCAGGAGAATAAGATATAGAATGGTATTAACACATCTTATAAGTAAGTCAAGTGAAAACAAAAAATAAATTGATTCAGTAATTAAAAATTGTATAATTTAAAAAAATGAAATTATCAATTTGTCTTTTTTTGAATCGGCGATGGTTCTCTATGGATGTGAAAGACAAACGCCGAACAATGTTAATCAGTAAAATTATTTTATTTTATTTTAAAAGTACTGAATAGGTATATAGAAATCCGTACTGATTGTTACAATGTATATCGACCGTCTAAGTATAAAAAACATCAGCACATTAATTGAAATTACATAGCTCTATCCGATAGTTTAGACAATATCGATTCCTAGCGATACACCAAAGCTATAGGTGTATATATCAGGTATACATCTGTTTTTACTTGTTAACAATACAATGCTTTTATTACTAAATCAGCAAAACGAACCAATATTGTTCTACAATTCTTTTCCTGTCTTGTTGGAAATATACAGTGGATTCTAAACTATAAGAGCGGTTTATGTTACGAATATTTAGTCAATCAAATAGGTCAGCTGTAATTTTCGAAATTGGCATAAGTTCATTTTTTTATAATCGTGATATCTGAAGGTTTCAATGAAATAATAATCATTAAAATCATTAAAAAGAATAAACGATTTTTTTTATTCAAATTGGCTTAAACTATTTTCAAAATGATAGCTCAGTTGTACGCATTGACCTGTTGTACATTTTTGCTAAGACTAAATCCTTTAATCATAGATTTTCCTTCGGGTGAACCCTGTATGAATATTTATGTATTTACCTATGTATATGTATGAAGGTCTACTATATATCTTTATGCACGTGTACATAAGTATGTATGAGTATTAGCTATACACAGTAATAAATAAAGGAAAAACCTGCTTAAAAATCAGAAGATGGTTATGGATATTTCTTCTTTTCTTTTTTTGGACATGGAGGAGAGGAGAGATTTTCTTTAAACGATTCAATTAATGGTAAATTGGCAAGAAACGATTTCCAATTGAAATTCTCGGAACCCCGGTCCGATAAAAGAGTAATTTTTGGGTATGAACCTTTAATAAAACAAATCTTCCAAACGTTTCTATGTTGTACAGCATTTTTCATTTATTAAACGATTTATTTTATCATCGTTTTAATGTTTTTTTACAAGATAATTAAATTTAACGGAACAGCGTTAAATATTTATATACTTTATAGTACAACAACAATTATATGTTAGGTAGTTACGTTTACCGGCATTAAACAACAAATGGTATCGGACATATCGCCATGTATTCAAATCATTCCCATTATTTTCGAAATATTAGATAAGTTCGACAAAAATTATCTAATATTTTCGATTTTGTCTTTTCATGTCAATGTATACGTCCATTATATTTACTTGATGTATTCTGTTATACAGTTGTAAATTTCATTAAATAACTTTTTTAAATAAGTTTTTATTACATAAAAATGCGGGTTATAAAAATCATATTTAGTATATTTGGTGTTTACAATTGGATCAAAATGAAAATCGTTTATTGTTTTTAAATAATTTTAATGGTCATTATTTCAAATATAAGTGTTAAAAACATAAAGTTTTCCCATATTTTTTAATTAATTCAAATCCAAATCCTTAAATTTCTCGATACCTGAAAAATGGGCTTACACGACTTACAAAAATAACAGCTCATTTAGAAATCTATAATAAATTAGTAAAAAGAAATATTGGAAACCTGTTTACCTACATTTTAAAAGTTATTTCGACTCTACTTATGCATATACTTCAACGAATATTTCTTTAAGTCGGAGAAGCAGCATATCTCGTTTCCATCCCTCAATTCAATTTTTATACCCAGTACAAAACATGGGTCATAGACATCGATTTCTTAGGTTCTTCTAGTACACCTTAAGTTGGGCCATGATATTTTCTGACATAACAGCATATAATCCAAATTTTCAGTCAAACGTTTTTAATTTTAAATAAATAAATATTTTTAAAGTTGTACTAAAACAAACATTCATCTTCGTAGATTTATATCATTATATATACCTCAGTAGGGTAGGTATTTTAATCAATCTTAATGTATTAAATTTATTTATTAGTTATTGCAATACCTTTGTGGGTTCTAAGGCGCTTAATTAAAAACATCTTTTGGTATTGAATTAATTCCTTATATAGTTCAGTTAGAAAAAGTTTTCCGAATATGTACTTGAAATTTTCATTTCACTATTGCGATACGAAAATCCAACCCATTCAGGAACCGTTATGATGGGAGTGAAGAAAATAATCTGATACATTATTTATTTATTAACTATTTGTAAGGAGAAAGAAAGCATTAATTTATAAATAATTAAATAAAATACAGAATGCGTATAAATTGTATTTTAGCGACCTTCTTAACAAGTTTTTCTATCAATGAACTAATAGGTAAATAAATATATTAAAAATAAACGTATTTTACACTATAAGTACAATTGAGTCCACTAATCCATTCGTTCTCTGAAAAAAATTAAAGAAAATAAATTAAGCCTCTCAGGAAGGCTGAAAAACGCCTTCATTCTCTGATATAGCTAAGACCCGCAAGACAGCAGAGTCATGCTGGTTTAGTATTTCGTAAATAAACCTGTAATAAAATTCCCCCGCGTTCTTAGGATCAGAAAAAAGAAAAGATATGACCATTGCCGAGAAGCGTGCTTCATTAGGGCCCAGGATAGCTCAAATGGTAGAGTCCCAGACTAGTTATCTGGAAGACCCGGGTTCGAGTCCCGGTCCTGGACATATCTTTTCTTTTCAAATGAATATATCTGTAATAAAATTATTCGGCAGTAAACAGATTGTTTAATTCCTTCTTTTTTTTTAAATTAAGATAAAAATATAGTAATGATAAAATAAAAGAGTCTCGGTTCTTCTTATTTCTTTATACAAATAAGAGAAGTTCTATACGATTCACATCATATTAATTTTTAACAAATGACTGCAACAGGGGTGGTTTAATATTAAAATGTGCAGGAATTTTACAAAAATTTTAATTGTTTCCCTCAAAAAAATTAATAAATAAGCTAGATAATTAGTTGCCATTGCGTAAAAAAAGCATATAATAACAAAATAATTATTTTTGCTTTCGAAAATACAAGGCGAGGAGTAGGGTAACTCAGTGCGTAGAGTGATGAAAGCCTCTGTTAACAACTGTATAAGGGTCCTGTGGCACTTAAAAACCCTCGTGGGACTAACCCAGTCTCTACAAACTGTGTACGTACCCTTAGTTAGTGTAAAAACCTGGCGGTTTAGCGTGATCTGTGCCACATAAACTTCCTGCACAACCGTTTTCTGGGAAATATCACTCTTCTTCTAAAGAGGGTGTTTTCTAAATTACTCAGGATATATACCTTCAACCTTTTCCTCGTATAACTTATTTTTTAATGACCTTAAATCGATATGGTAACTACCAGTGGCTTAGAAACAGTACAGTCTCTATGTATCGGACCCGAAACCCTTTATGGTTGGTAGTGTTAGTTGTTTTTTTTTTAATATACAGTGGGATTTCTTAAAGACCTACTATTAAAATAAATAAAGAAGTTGAAAAAGTATCAACTTGTCCAATTAAATGTTTGAGGACTTAACTAATATGGACAACTACATAGCAGGGTTAGTTTAGGATCTAAGAGACCGCAACGAAATTAGTTTAGGAGAGATGAGGGTTGAGCCGAGTTTAGTCACTACTTGCCAAGGCTTTGTCTTACTAGGCCAGAAATTTAGCCCAATTTATCACTTCACTGGCTACATGTCCCAATTAAGCTGTAAGTCTAAAGTAGTTCATTCTAAGGACTACACTGTACAATTCTTAGTGTAATGGCTCGAAACTGAAGTAACTAACGATACTAAACTAAAGCCCTAATTTAACGGTTAATAATGTCAAATATACAAAATAACACCTTCATAAATATTCATGTTCTTAACAGGAATATAAAAAAAGGCTGAGACAGATATATTAATAATCACGAAATTAATTTATAATAATACAGTAAGCAGGACTAAGGACCTTCATTGAAAATACTAAACTTAAGACAAGAATGACAAACATGGACAAAAATTTCTAAACAGGGAGTTAGGTCGGATTGAAAGGGTAAAAAAATGCAGGTATAAGGAAGAGATCATACAGCGGAATGGAATAGAGGAAGCAGCTGTTATTATTTGAAGATCGGATATTAAAAATTGAGAGGGCTTAAGGATTAACAGAGAATATATACAAAAAGTGCATATACTGAAATCAAAAAATAAGAAATTATAAATTTCGTAAAAACTGCATGCCTCTGGATGTACAAAAGTCTTAAAATCCTTGAAGTCTTAAAAAGAAATAAATGTAGAAAGAAGAATTCTAACAAAAATGATAGGCGCAGTTCAGACTGAAGACGGAAAGAAACTGGGAAGTAATAGAGTAATCTTCAATAAAATGGAAAGAATCTCGGATTCCATGGACATTCCTCGGGAGAGGAGTCAGACATTCTTCGAGCATAGAGATTCAACTAATAAAGATTGACCAAGCAAATATTTATAAGAAGAGCACGATAACCTGGACTAAAGATGTAAAACAAGATTTTGAAAAGTTGAACATTGCAGAGTCTCACATGCAAGAAGGAAGTGAATTTGGAAGCAGAGTAAAAAATGTCGAAGGGTTTCAGGATGAGGGAAGGCCGGAGGAGCTTGGACAAAGGATCAAAAGATAAGCGCTAGTGAACGCATGAAGGATATTTCCGACCGAGCAAACTACGGCAGGATAAAGTTGTAACGTGATACGAAGTGGTTAATAAGATAAAATAAAGAAAGAAATAATCAATAATCATATTACAAACCGTATTACAGGTTGCTTCGAACCTAAAAGTATCATTCAATTAGAAATTTTAGGAAATCGAGAATAATTCAAGGTGAGAGATGGAAGGCATTTCATGGAACTGGAAATCGGAATTGGCACTTAGTGTTTGGAACTTAAACAATGCCTGGCCACTGAATAGAGCGGAGTCTGATTGGATCGCTTGACAGCTTTACTACACCCGGATCGCATTCATAAGTCAATTCTTTCGGTATTGAGGTACCATTATAGCGAGGCAGCACTGGGATATAAGGGGATTACAAATTTAAAGAGCTGTCGCCTTTAGGGATTACATGCAAATCGAATTTTATAAATATAATAGTGACCTAAATTTATGTTAAAGCATTTTTAAGAAATCTCTAATGTGGACGCCGCATGGTTTTATGGTACAAATAATTAAATTGTAAATTATGGACTCAAAAAGTGATCCTAAACAAAATTAAACATAGCATATTTTAACGTATTTTGAGATTATTACGCCCGAAATTCATAATTAACAATTTAATTTCAAATGAACCTCCTGAAAATGTAACGCTATTGAAAACTGTTTTGACAGAGTTCAACGTACAATCCACTGTGAGCGAGTTTTGGAGAAAAATCTGCAAAATGTATTGATTTAATTCTAAACTTTCAATGAATTGTGACTAATTTTTTATGTTTCAATTAAAATATATATAGAATAGGGAATGAGAATATATAGATTGAATCAATTTTTCTTTTTCATTGGTCTTGGTACATATGACAATGTTTGGGATAACCGCCGTGTGACATCAATCAAGGTTATTCAATTGGATTAAAAAAAAGATTACAAAAAAGATATTTCACGACTTTCTAGATCATGAAAATGTTTATGAATAATCTATATTTTCAGAAGGAAAAAATAGGGAAAACAGGGTTTACATTAGATGGAATAAAATTATGTTGGAGGGGAAAAAAAATTATTAGAAATATATAAATTTTCCGGTATCATTAAACTTTTAATTTTTAATTAAGTTTAATCAAAACATGTTAAATTAAGATATTATCATTGCATCATACGTTCAGTTTATTCGGTGACAGATTACTACCATAGGATATAGGATACAGTAACTTAGTAGCGGAGGTAGTATGAGGTAATACGGTGTAAAGTTTGAGACAATAAATGGGAATAAAGCAGCTCATTGAATACAAGAAATCTTTGGGAACACCGCAGACACTAAATTAATTACATTATATTCCTCCTTCATTAATTTAAAAAAACTTTGATAAAAATATAATTCATATAAACAAATAATCGAGACAAACGTATGATTTACTTCCCAAAACTGGTACAGTCAATTATGAGGTCAAGTCTGATAGTAGGACAGTGCTTTTAGGGCCTTAAATGTTGTCAAGATGTCGACCGTATTCTAGTTTACACGGTAAATTTCACCGTTTAAATGAGTCGTTACGGAGGAAAATTACTTTAGAGAAGAAACGGATCCGTACTTTCTATTCTTCATTACACTAGCGACAACACGAGGTTGTTGGACGAGCATAGAGCCACTTTGAGAATATGCTAAGTAACTGAAACCTTGAGCCTTCGATCATTACTATTATTGTAGTATTGTGTATATCTGTATATACAATAGATGCTATATACAGATTACTAAGCATGAAAGGTTGATGACAGGAGTCAGTAATGGGTAATTAATCCCCAACGTCCTCATAAACCAATCGGTTGATATCCAGAGGGCGCCGTTGATTAAACAACTTAAGTGATGTTAGCCCAGATAATGAGCCTCCTCTATCAGCCGAGGAAGAAAGTGAGTCTACCTTCCCAGTTTTTAATTACTGTCAACCTTACAGGTCTTCTTTCTATATTACACTGCAGGTTTACTAAATACCGCAATATCGTTTTCAGCTAATTTTCTCTAATTATTTAACTTCAGAAACAGGAAGAAATAAATAATACTTATTATTCATTATTAATACTAATCCCATAACCACACATACAGTGGATATTCAGTGGACAGTGGATATGGATTGGGCCACCCAGAGTAGAAAAAAAAAATTAACGAATTGAAAAATAAATACCGAAATAAAGTAAATGTCCAAAAGTGGTCTGAGAATGAAGTCCAGATTTCTTCAGTTTTAATCCAGATATCGACTCAGTTCATTAATATTTATCACTAGTTTTTTGTTTTTTTGTTTTTTTATTATTTATTTATTGCTATTTACAACTATATTACAGTAATATAACAAGTAAATTGGCTGAGTGATACATAATGACATGATATAATGACAAGTAGAGAAACTACCCACTGGTAGTACTCAAATCGCATGTTCAACTAAGAAGGTCACGTGGCCATCTTCTTTTCAGACGCCTCGGAGGATTATCGGGAATTGAAGAGGAAGCTATTTATCACTAGTAAATAAAATAATTTGTTTGTGGATATTTTTTTGTATTTATATTAAAACATTTGAGTATGAATTTCGAAAATATAATGTTCGAACATATTCGTCAAATGTGTACAGACGTCAATAGATGTTGTGTATTAATTTAATATTTATATTTATTTAATGGGCCTCGTTTTCATATCAAGTATGGTGGTCCGCACAACAATCATGGATGGGAACTGTTGGCCTAAGGGCTGATGGGGTAAAACAGTCACTAATGCGTCCATTTAGTTTTCACTTAGTAATTAGAATTTTTAACATGCCAAATAGTATTTAAGGTAATATCCAGAATCAGTCAAGATAGCAGATTACATTATTTTTTAATTATCGAACAACATGAAACTACACGCCTCTAACAGGTGGAATCTGAGTGAACCATTTATTTCAATTCTTTGTTTGTTTTGTTTTTTTCAGGGGAAAAATAGAATTTCTAATATCAATAATGAAAATTAAAACAATGAGTAAATAGATAAATAAATTGTTAGGAAGATGTAATAAAAAACTAAAAATAAAAAATGAAAATTATTACAACTACTAACTTAAACATTTAGGATCAAAGACTGTTAACTGTACTGTAAGGTGTAAAATAGAGGTTATCAGTGAATTTTAAACATAAAAAGTACTTGTTACAATTGCTGATTGAAGATTTACTCATTTACAGCCATATTAAAAACCAAAACGACGAATCCAAGAAAAGTAAAGATCATATCTGCCAATACTGAAACATGAAAGCTAAACTTAATAAATAGACTCGGTTAAGGTTGAAGTGAAGAATCCTCCTTCAGAGGCTCCCGGGCTTGCGTGCCAAGAAGTAAAGGCCCTAAATTGGCCCCTTGGTGCACTCCCTTCCTCTCGAGAAGACATTAAGAGATTTAGGACTCACACAAACATCGAACTTTGTTAAGTCTTTTAAGTATAATGGTGTATAATAATAATATAAAATAAGAACGAACAAAATTTTAAATGCTTCTTTCCGAAGCTACGAGCCGTGATGATAAGTTTATGCCGAAACCTCAATTTTCAGTAGTAATATCCCGAGGACATTGATAATAGGCGAGGTAATTTTATGACAATCGAAAGCTCGTTCCTAGGTAACGAGCAAGCTGTTACCAAGCAACGAGCTTGGGAAATTTTTCATAAAATAATGAGGCATTTGTCAATGTCCGAGGGATATTCGGCGGAAAAACTGTTGGCAAATTTTCTCCATCTTTTAGTATCGGCGCCAATTCTTCTATGTTCATTTAATTCATATCCTCGTTAGCAGCAAAATTCCATAAATATAATCGCCAATATATTTGAGACTGTAGGTTGTATTTCTGGGAATTTATACTTTGAACATTCGCATTGCCAAAACGTGACATTTTGAAATTTATTTGGAATGAAGTTCTCAAACTCAACACGTGTTGTCATAGTGATGGATAGTTATTAATTATATTAATGCAATTATCAGTGTAATGTTGGCATGATTGGGTGAAATTGTTTCATATGACACAAAATGACAAAATTTGATTGGTTAGAACTGTCAAAATTTACAGTACCATAAATTTGCATTGACTGTACACTGACTATCTACTCCATAAGGAATGTAATAATATAAATAAAAGAATAGTTATCGACTGGTAAACATCCGTAAGTCAGAACCAGGCCTATCTTGGAGAATAGCGTTAAGGGTGGTTTCACGGATTTCGGTTTGTGCGGTTAGCCGTAAGCGGAGGTTTGTAAACACCGATTAGTTCTGCATGCAGTGAACTTTGGGTTTTATATAACTATTTGATTAGTCACTTGGACTTTGCATAAATTATTCTAAATAACAAAAATAAATCTTGACAATCTTTAATATCAATTTATTAAATTGAAATCAAATAAAATAAAGATCAGGTGTGTATATCCCAACTTTTTATCACTCAACCATAATCTTTTATTAAACTTTACTACTTTCATCATATATATGGAGCATTTATAATATTTTCAAAGTCGTTGGTTTTAAAAGAGAGCCCTGATATAAACACGAGAATCCCACGATTCATTTGTTTTATTTTTACTAGATATAGTTATGAATTCTTATTTGCTTTTTTTTTTTTTTTTTTTTTTGGTTTCACCAAACTTTGGGGTTATTCGGGATTAATCATTGATATACTATTTTCAATTTTATTATTGAGCCTGCCTTAGATGATATAGAAGCAAATCTGCAGCCCCGGCGAATAAGTGGTTAAATCGAATTTCGGTCGGAGAGAAATTCTTGTACTTGAGGAAGCAAACTCGGGCCATGCTCGCAATTATGTTGCTTGAAATAGAGTTATTGCTTATAGTATATGGCGTGACTTAGCCACTACGAGAATGACAAGATTCCGCTTCACTAAGTACAAGAAACTCCTTTTGGACAAAAATCGACCTAACATAAACCAAACGTGTCAATACTCTTGCTACAACATATGTCTCTCGGAAAGATCAATATATCGATGGAATCATCGGAATTCTGATGAGGACTTAAACGATACAACAGTATAGGTTTCAAGAACTTGAGAGAGTAATGTGCGATTTTTAAAAAATCGATCTCTTGAAATTATCAATTATTGTTCTTGTTCAACTGTCTTCAATCTCATTCCAATGATTTATAAACAAATCTTGAAAAAAGTCTGTCTCAGTCCACGATACCTATACGAGCTCTTGGAACGTGTCAACGCACATCCAACACTACCAATTCATCCGCAAACCCAATTACAGATGGTTAAACACCCAGATACAATACTTTTTTGGTGGTAAAACATTTCTTATGGCGTTCTAAATAAAACAGCATAACTGAAAGCGGTTCATATCTTTCTAAACTACATCGAGCCTAGAACCCCTTTAAAAAATAAATGCCGATTTTAACATTATAGTATGCCACAGTCATCCGCATTCCTACTAGATTTCATACCGCATTTTCCTATTCGGAATGTACTAGGATCACTTTACTTACCCAATATTGATCAGGTTGTCCAATTACAACTAGATGTTAGCCCACAATAACCACATGTTTGCACGGCAACTCCCGATAATAGCAATCAACCCGGCTGGAGTGTACAATGGGATCAATAATGTATTATATGAAGGGACCTTTCATTAGCGGTCAGTCGGAGCAACATTATTGCTCAGTTTCGCGAATTAATTATTGAGCAAATTATTGCATATGTTTCCCCTCTCTCGCACAAAATAATTATTTGGTAGAATTCTGTAACGAGATTTTATTAACTGGAACTTGATATAATGATTTAAATTAATTGATGTGAATTATTCATCTGTACAAAAAACATCACAACATTTTTTTTTTCATTTCTTCCTTTTAAAGTAACCCTTTAAAAAGACCATTTATTTATTGGCACATTCCATACTTGAGTATACTATTCGCCTTTTAAATTAATTTTTACAATGAGGATTAACAATAATTGTGATAATTCTAACTTATATACATAAGACATTGTTACTTATACACTGTTACAAATTAACAAAAAAATTTTTTAAAATTATTTTATTGAATTGTACAACTGTAACATATACATCTAGTACAAGGGCTGTATGAATAAATAAATGCATGAAAGGACGTGTAGAGGCACTACCCATTGGCAGCACTCTAATTACATTTCTATTATAGAAGGTCTCGAGTCCATCTTCTCTTCAGTACAAAATTAAGATTACATTATTTATACAATGATTATCTGTTTTACATTGTATAGTTATTCTAAATTATATGTCAACTTTTCGAAATCAATACTGTAAAATACTTTAGTGATAGTATGGAAATAATTAATTTTGACCTTTGTGCTTCATACATTAGGCAGGCATATATTATGTGTTTAAATGTCTGTTCTTCTTTTTCTATTGAGAAATTATTGTCATTGATTATGTGAAATCTGTGTAAGTATGACTTGGTATGTCCATGTTCAGTTAAAACCTGAGTTAGTCGATTTTATCAATTTGTAGTTATTGGTTGTCAGTTTTGGAATAAACCTATGCAAACTAGGAGATTTATTTGAAACAGTCCACCGTTCATTCTCATAATTTATTCTTCCCTAATTTTGAATTTTATGAACGAAATTGGTATTTTGTGGTAAGATGGAGACAAATCACTTTGTGCTGCCTCTTTTGCTAATTCATCAGCTAAATCATTTCCCTCAATATCAGGGTGACCTTTTGCCCATATTAATTCTACAGAGAAATTTAGAAGTCCAACTGTGCATAAGTTCTTTCTGATATTTTCTGTAAGCTCGTCATGTACGTCTGTGTAGAGAATTGATTGTATCATGATCATGTTATCTGTGTGTATGCTATGTCTGTATGTATGTTGGTTGGAAGGTCAAGAAGGAATTCTGTCGCTTTTCCGACTTCGTCCTTCTCAGTTTGGTTGTTGGAACACGTAGAGCCTGGTTTGTACTGGGCACTTCGCATCTTCCCATTCGTGTCCCAAAGTAGCCAAGCACAGCCTACATTATCGCCTTCTTTACTTCCGTCTGTTTAAATGTTGGTGGTTACTGTATCCTTCCCTTATGTCATTTTATATGTCATACAGATAAAAAGATAATTAAATTGTATTTTTCATAAATTTTAAATCCGATTTATGAACGAGTTATTTGATTTTATATTTATCATCTAATCTCTTAATGATATATAAATTTATTTATGAATTTTCTTGCCAAAAATTATATTGAACGAGGGAGAGAGGTGACTGGACCTGTTAAAAGTCCTGGATCGACACAGTGTAGTTTTCAGACCTTCCCGTGGCTCACCCAGCCTCTATAAAACTTGATCTAGTAATAATAAATAAATAAATCGTAGCATTCGCGCGTTTTTATCAAGACTATCTTTTAAAATCGGAGATATTGAGAACAGTAAAAATCTTACATAAAAATGATATATGTAGTAAAAGTTTAATGAACAAGATGATTGGTTGATATACCCCTAATTATTGTATTATTGTAGCCAATATTCTTCTTCATTGAATATACCAACTATATATATATAGTAAATATTCAATATATATGTATTTATAAATTTTATATATACTTTATATACATATTTACTTAGAATATATTTCAGACTGGTTTATCGCATAAGCGATGGTATGGCGTATAAACTTGACTACGGGATCAAAATAGCTTATCAGGCTTAGAGCGCTTGAAATTCAAATAACACTCAAGTAAATATTTCCACGGAGAAACACAAATTGACATTTCTCTATATACCACCGCTTGTTAAAGTTGGAGAATTAGTCAAAGCTCAGCGACATATTCATACCTTCGCAAAGTATGCCCAGTTACATATAGATATTAGCAACACAAAATAAATAAACGTTATATTTGAGAAAACACTAAAGTCAAACAAAACGAAATATAACCACAATCTCTAGGCCTCGATTGCATGTCCTTCCCAAGCCGAAACAAATATTTGAAGAGGCTTCATAACAGAGAAATATTCCAAATGGTTAATTTTACCTGCTACGCCTTTTGTCTACAGGAAAATTGGATAGTTTTTAAAACTAACGTGATGTTCAAATAGGTAAAAAAATCAGCGTAACAATATAAAAAGATAAAATACACAATATGTCTAAAGGGCTAATTAAATATTTATTTTTTTAAATCTTTTAATTTTTCTAATGATCTGAAATTTGTAAAATCGATTCTGTCTTAGCGCAGTACTGCATACACAACGCATTACCCGAAAATATAAATAGCCGTAATTCATTAGTAGCATTGTAAGTCAGTAACTAAACCATAAAATTAAAAAATGATGGGTAATTATTCCGCAGGTTGCCACTTTGGTGTTAACTTTACCTTAAAGTGGCGTAACTTTACGTCATTTCTGCGTCACGGTCTTATTTTTATCAGTGGTATCCCCCTCCATTTCTTCCCTATTCAACATAAATAAGTAAAAAGCAATAAGCAAAAAAAACAATAACCTAGCCAATATATAATTATATCGATATTAGAATCTGGAAAACCTTCTTGATCTTTTAAACATAATGAAGGTTATAATAGCCTTTTCATACAACAATAAATAATGCCAGTTGAAATTTATAGGTTACTCATTTTGAAATACACGTCATTGGCTATCTCAGTCATTTATTTAATGTTATATTGAGATATATTTTCAAGCAAATTTCTTTCTAACCATTCCAACTTAACAACCATTTCAAATAATAAAACGTATAAGATCGTGCCGTAGAAATGAAGTAACTCGACGTCACTTGAGAGTACTCTAACTACCTCTACCACCAAGTTGGAAACTATAGAATATGTACCGAATGATGTAAATATATAGATATAGAAGCCTTTAATATAACATGTGTAATAAAAATCGTTGTTTTAATCAGGTGGGATTAAGCCTGAATATGCATTAAAAATATTAAACCCCTTTTTAAAAGACCATTTGACCATAAAAAGAGGTCATTAATAGAACAATAAACAATAATTCCAGTCTGTCATTTGTGCGCAGCCGCGGAAGGATTAGTTGCTGAAAGAGAACCAGAGAACATAATAAAAACTAAAATTCAACAGAGATTCAAATGTTGTGGCAAACTAAAATAAAAAAAAAAATTTATTTGAAAAGAAAAGATATGACCACGACCGAGAAGCGTGCTTGAGTAGGGCCAGGATAGCTCAAATAGTAGAGTTCCAGACTAGCGATCTGGAAGACCCGGGTTCGAGTCCCGGTCCTGGACATATCTTTTCATTTCAAATAAAAATATTTAAAAATTAATAACAAATAAAATAAAATAAATTAAACAAGTTTAGATAATTCTTAGCGGTAAATACAAAATATATAAATTGATATAAATCTTTTACCGTGAACGGGTATGGGGTTCAGTCCATGGTATAGACTGTACTGTTTCATGGACGTCGGTTCTGCAAAGAGGTGACTTGTCCTAGGTCACGCTCAACCGCCAGATTTTCCCCCTTTATTCTGGATACCCTATTGTTATAACATTTTATTGAGGCTGGCTTAGCCCAGGAGGGTCCTGGCTTCCATACGAACAATCTCCAGCTGCAAACAAATAAGTTTTGCCTGCAGCGATATTTGAACCAGGATTTCCGGCATGGCAACTCAGTGCACTAGCACTGAGTCAGCCGGATCACCCGGAATTAATAAATTAATAAATAGTATAACTGAATAAACAGCACAAGAAGCTCGTAATTATTAGTAATTACGCGGGCATGCACCAAATATAATGCCCTAGTTTTATGCATTATTAAATTAAGTGCATAATCAAGGCGTAGGAAATAAAAATGCAAATTATTATGGCTTTGTTACGATATAGACATAACTTTTAGTCCAGAAACTTAAAAATTAAGATTTATAAAGCTATAATCCTTAAAATGCTCATGTATGGATGTGAAAGTTGTCCACTAGCTTTGGAGGATGAAAAACTTTTTATGGTTTTTCGTAGATTATTAGGTCCTAAGAAGGGTGAATCCACTGGGAAACATTCGATGGGTAGACACAAGCTTAGATAGGAGGACTAGGGTTTGTCTTACTGGTTTGGGTATGTGTGCAGTAATCAGCGGTTTCCAGTGAAGTGGACTCCTATGCAATAATGGTGGTTTGCAAGCTGTGATTGTTGGTTATTATTATAGTAAACACACTATACACGAGATCTCAATTAATAAAATATATCTGGAAATTCATTATGAATCTAATGCTCCATAGCCTATGCATATACGTGCAAAGGCCAACAGAAGATCTGGGTTTTGGCTGCCCATTTAATCAGAGGCGTGCATAAAAGCCCTTTCAGCCTTATAAACAAAAGAGAAGAAAACAAAACAGAAATAATGGGATTCCAGTCTGCCATTTGTGCACAGCCGCGGAAGGATTAGTTGCTGAAAGGGAACCAGAGAACATAATAAAAACTAAAATTCAACAGAGATTCAAATGTTATGGCAAACAAAAATTAAAAAAGTTTAAATAATTCTTAACAACATAACACTAAATCCAAAATATATAAATTGATATAAATCCTTTACCACTACAACCCTTGAAAATATTGAGTTCAGAGCGTGATAAGGACAGAACTCTTCTTGAACAACGTTTATGGGGAGGTGATCTGTCCTAGATAACGCTCAACCCACAGATTTTCTCCCTTATTTTAAGTACCCACTTTATAGAGACTGGGTGAGCCCCAGGGGGGTCCTAGATCCCATAGGATCCATCTCCGGCTGCCAACAGATTATATAAAATTCTGCCAAGCAGCGGGTTTGAACCCAGAACCTTTGGCACGGCAATGGGCGCTCTAACAATGAGCCATACCCTTGATAAATATAAATAGTTATTGATATTCAAATTTAAATGTATTTCAATAAATAGTGCAAAAAAAAAGTAACGTAAGCATAGCTACCCATTTGTCTTCTTTCCAAATGTATAAATGGATGAAGTAATTTAGTATCAGAAATCGATAACGTAAGAACAGAGGTTGTTGTTAATGAATAATATTATTAAGTGAGTGAAAATGAATAGCATTTCAATATAGATGACAAATTATAAGTAAATAAATACATGTAATATTAATAATAGATAATTCTATGGATTGAAACTGGTAATAAAATATCAGAGCTAATTAGTGTCGATATATTCAATCATGGAAACGCTAATTCAGTAAGTGCAAATACTATTAAATTAATTTATAAAAAGTTTAAAGTGTCTATTTATATAAAATTAAAGTGAATTTTTCTTTTTTTTTAAATTTATTTATTGATATTTACAACTGTATAATAAAAATACATCTAGTAAATGTGCTAAGCGATACATAATGACATGTGAAAATGACAAGTAGAGAAACTACCCACTGGCAGTACTCAAATCATAAGTTCAACTAAGAAGTCACGGGGCCATCTTCTTTTCAGACGCCTCGGAGGATTATCGGGAATTGAAGAGGAAGCTAGGTTTAAAACCAGAGGGTTTGAGTGGAAATGAAGTTTGTTATGAAAGGATAGATAGCGGGTTCGGGCCAAATCAGCAACAAATGGGACATTAAGGTCGTTATGGATGATTTTATTCTTAACAAAATAAGGAGCATTAAGGATTTTACGAAGGATTTTGGATTGTAGGAATTGGATACGAGAGGAATTCGATGGCTGAGTGGAGCCCCAAAGCTCTACTCCGTAGGTCCAAATAGGTCGTATGATGGTCATGTAGATGAGTCTTTTGTAATAAATTGGGAGCTTAGAGCGTTTGTCTAGTAAGTGTTGAAGTAGCCTGAAACGTCGAGCGGTTTCTTGTCTTTTCAGTCTCGTATGAGGATTCTAGGTTAATCGTTAGTCAAGATGCAACCCTAAGTATCGGATCTGTTCTACAGGCACCAGTAGGATATTATTAAAGGATACTGAAGGGCAGGAAGTCATTGGTTTACGACGTAAGGTAAAAGTGATTTGATGCGATTTTTGAGAGTTTATTTTAATTCTCCAGTTTTGACACCATTCTTCAAGATCAGTGATATGGGATTGGAGGCTTTAAAGTGAATTAATTTTAAAAATGTATGTATCTCCTATAAGCTGATAGATCTATGTAGGGTGAATTAACCAATGCAAGGACTTATTGTGTTCCGGCAATGTTAAATCCCGATAGTCATCTTTAGAAGTTAGGCTCCTCAAAGGAAGCTGAAAAAGATATGCTGCAAATTACTTAGAGTAGCATAAGGATTTACTTAATTAATCACAAAAACTGATATGAACTATTTGCCACATCCAAGGCCAAAAACAGGAAATGATTCCCAAGAAATCTCAAGCGTTTACTAACCTTTGAAGTACGCGATTCCTAAGAAATCAATGAAGATTACAAATCTCTGTTAATCAGTATTAATTATAGAATATAATAGAAAAAAAATATTTTGAAAGAATGTTCCTTTAAGATTAACAATGCATTTAAAAAAAGTTTCTAGGGGGAGAAATACATATGAGAATAAATCTCAAGAAATATAAAAATAATACAAACAAGGTAAATAGTTATAGTGAAATAAATTACAATGAAATAAATATATTCACATCCATTACAAATAGGAATCATAGTAAATAGAACTAAAAATGTAAGTGTTTTACATCGATACATAACAATACGGAGGATGATTTGTTGATGACTTGATTCACGTTACATTTTTAAACTTTAGCAATCAGAAACCAGAAACAAAAGGGAGAGATAAGAGAAAAAGAATATATGGAGAAAAGATAAAGGAAGTATAAAAAAACGATATCAGAATCGTGATGCTCCAAGGTCCATTCTCAATAAACAAATATTATTCCTTATAAATACAATCCCCAAAACTTTCATAAACCTGTTCTAGGAGGTATAGACAAAATGCAGTGCTTTTGAGTGAAAATAATAAACACCGGATTCAAAACATAAATAATTGTTATGGAATAAAATATCAATAGACGAGTAGGTCCCTAGGCCAATGCTTTTTAATATTTTCTTCAGGTAACAGGGAGTAGGAAAGCGGGAAAACGAGTGGATTTGGAAGATTTTGTGTCGATGAGTGGAATATTATGTATTTGTTATGAATATACGATTTTATAGTGGGAAAGTGTATGTCGTTGTGCACGGTGTGATTCAAAATATACCGTGGTAAATTAACAATTTTTCTGATCAATTTTTAGATTGTGTTGTTTGTATCTTGTGTATGTGTACATGTTTTGCAGAACCCCAAAGTTCTGCTCCATATGTCCAAATAGGTTTTTGTATACCATTCTAAATAAGTCGTTTGTTCCGTAAGTCAAGTGAAGATCTGTAGTCCAGAATATGTGATAGTTGTTTGTAGCGTCTAGTCAGTTCTTGTCTTTTTAATTTTGTATGTACGTTACATGTAACTCTTTTGTCTAAGTATAGTCCGAGATAACGTACATTGTTTTTGGAAGGTACTTCGTCGTTGTCAATTTTGACTGCTGGACACGAAGATTTGCGTAGAGAAAAGCTTACATGGCTCGATTTTGAGGCGTTTATTCTGATATAGAACCACTTTTCTAAATAAATAAAAAATATTTTGAAGAGCTATAGATGCTAGGTTTGGGTCTCTGTTAGAAGAAATAATGGCTGTATCGTCAGCGAAGGTATTGACGGTGGTGCATGGGTGCTCCGGAATATCAGAGGTGTAAACAGAATAGAGAATAGGGCTTAAAATACTGCCTTGCGGGGCACCTCTGTATTGAGGAAAGAAGGGGGAAATCGAAGAGTCAACGGAAGTACAAAGATCTGTCTTGGAAATAAGATTGTAGACTTAAAAAGTATGTAGGAGGTAAGTGAGGTTTTATTTTCCAGAGAAGACCCTTTTTTAAATGTATTATTACATTTTTATTTGCACCTGCGCAATTGCGCATCCAGAAAATTTGATCCAAGTTTTTTCTCATTGCTTTTATCTGTAAAACATATATATTAAAAAAATAATGGTTTTAAAGAATAAAGTTATTCTCTTAAAAATAAATTTTATTATTTGGCTGTAATGTTCTTAAAAAATTATATTAATACGTATTTATAGCACAGATCACAGAACACCATCTTTGCTACGGAAACAAAGGTGTTAGTAACTTAATCTACCTTGATGAAACCTATGAAGCCGCGTAGGGGAGATATGCTGAACACAGATCAATAACATTTCGATTTTCTACTCGGGTTTTTAGCTCAAGTATATATAAATTAAATTTTAAATAATATTTTAGTTACCAGTGTTTAAAGACATTAAAAAAACAACACATACATAAAATGAAATAGGGTAATGGCAACTTTTAAAAAAATTGAGAATATGAAGGCAAGCTGCTCTTATATACAGAGGCTGGATGAACCCGAGGAAATAATATAATAAACCCAACAGAGTAAATAATTTAATCTGCCATAACCGCTCTTTGACTTACGACCGAAAGATCAGTAATCCAGTACTTTAGTCGTACTAAGATATTTCACTTCAAAATTTGGAATGAAAACAATTATCACGTATATTTTCTGCTTACGAAATACAACTTATTACTCTATGATGTTTGTAATATTTGCCGGATCGGATCGACAGAAATCTAATTATTACTTCGAGTTTCCTTTTATGGCTAAACGGTGAGACAAAACTCATAAGGGAAGATGATAAAATAGAGCTGATAAAGGTATTATAAAAGATAAAATAGTTTAAAGATATTGGATAATAATAATAACAATAACTCTTTATATTATTGTTTCAACGCCTTCTTCTTAGCCTCATTTCTTGAAAACCTTATGCATAATCAGCATTCCTATGGCTTCCTGAAGAGCTTATCTTCCTCATTACGCCAACGATACTAACACCATATAATTTAACATAACGTTTATCAAACAACTAGTTAATTAAATAAAGATAGGATGGCTCGAAGTGATATCTGTCACTAATTTGTTGTTTATTCCATTTAACGTCACTTTATTCTACTACGGCTAATCGGAAGATGCTACGGATGGAGTCCTAACTTGCCCATCGGGATATAATTAGTAAAGGGATCTCTTAACGTGTACCTGGCGTCTCACCGGTTCAAAGTGTATTTACGTTCCCTCCGTAGAACCGCTTACCTAAGGATTTTTTACTCCCTTTAAAAAATTCTAATACCACCTTACAATGATTTGACCTTGGATATAGAAGGTTGTTAACCATTACACCCTAGGTGAGCCAATTGAAACGTAATTTATATTGTTTTATTATTTAATGTCCATTTTAAGCCTGAATTAGCGTTGAAACATTAGAGTAATCTTCCAATTCAATCCTACTAATGATTAATTGCTCCACACAAGACGGAGTGGATAGGATTCCAAGATGGGACTGCTAAGGCAGAGAACTGATATTCAGGTTGCAGAGTGCTTATAAATTATTACTCTACGATTCCCGACTGAGCTAGGGGTAACAGACGTCTGATGTTGAATTTAGGAGCGACTCTGAGGAAGGTACTAGGAATATCATCTCGCAAAAGTTTAATGCAGAACGAGCTGATTTCCAAGAAAGAGATTCACTGATGGAGGCCACATAAACCAGTGCGGTGTTGGTATAGAACTAGTTGGTAATAGTAATTGATGTCATTATATAACTTGTGTAACTAGTTCACATTATAAATATAATAAGCGTAATAACAGAGGAATTTGTAGGAACTTTATAAAAACAAGCTGAGGTTTTGCCTTCAATCATATTGACAAATGGACATATTCTGAAAGATCTGTTTTTGAATTTAAATGGAAAATTGGAATGCAGCGATTTAACAAATAAAACAAGCAACAGCTTATTCCAATGCTTCGATTTTAACACAATCATTTCAATACACAGAATGCAGAGAAAGAAGATTAATTTTTTTTTTTATTATATACCATACTTTTTCATCTATAAAAATAACCTTAAAAAAAATCATTGCTTAATTTGATATTAATAGACTCACTAGTAGAAGAAGTAAGTATTTTACTCTAATTAATTTTAATCTAAGTAAGTATTAAACTAACAGTTCAATTTTATGAACAATATCGTGGTACATCTACCAAAATGCACTACAAAGTACCTGATTTAGTACGATTAAAAGAAGAGTTGTAAAATTTATAAATTGATCCGAAAACGTATAGATACGAATAGTTTTAGGTACATATATACACACAAGAGAAAGGAGTGGCTCAGTGGTAGAACACTGAGTTGCCATGCCGGAAATCCTGGTTCAAATACCGCTGCGGGCCATGACTTTTATTTAGTCTGTTTACAGCGGGAGATGGGTCATATAGGATCTAGGACCCTCCTGGGGCCCACCCAGCCTCTAAAAAATATTATAAAAATAGGGTATATATAAATAAAAGAAATAGAGAGGGTGAGAGAGGAGTTTTTGGGATTCAAATCCGAAGAAGAACTAACACTCCTCCTCGAGATAGTTCCTATCCCAGTTGTTCTCAAGTTCAAGAGGATATACATTTCTTTCTAGGAGTTGTTGGCTGAAGAGTAAACTTTTATAGTTTGATCCTTTACCCGCCTGAAGGCTACCACATGAAAATCGTTTCCACTACTTCCTCAAGGAGTTTGCAGTTTCGTACAAGATCAATGTTCGAAACGGCTCTACAATGTTTAAAGAGGCAATTGGCTAAAATTACTAACCAAACTTAAACAGATTGTGCTATATGTGACACTATTTGGAACGTTATATATATATATATATATATATATATATATATATATATATATATATATATATATATATACGCAGGCGAAGGTAATACTCTTCTCAGTCTAACGGCGGACTAACCACCATTTTTCAAATTAAATGATTTGACTCAATATTTTAATCCCCATTTTTATAATTTCACCTCAAATTCTATATTTTAAGGAGAGAAATTTTTAATTAGACATCAACATAATTTATATTCATCTATAAAGCACATTTTATGGTTGCAATAGCAGTAACCGATGTCCAAGAGTGAGCAGTAAACAAACTTGGATGTCTTAAATGATTTTTTTTTTTTAATTATTTGTTATTCAACAAGTTTCAGGATAAGAAATCCGAGGGTAGATAATACTGGGAAATATAATTCTAGGAATGTTTGGTGTCTCCATTACGGTCCGTCTTGCTTTCCAAATAAAAAACAATTCCCAAGAACAGGTATAGCTCAATTGACGAACCTCTACAACTCCTGTCTCAGGCTAAGATACTTTCCTGAGCCATGGAAAAGAGCTACCTCTTTCCGCTACTGAAGCCAGCAAGAAATGGTAATCAGCCAGCCGACTACCGGCCTTAGCTTACTTCCGCACATGGGCAAAGTTTTTGAGAAAATTATCCTTAATTATCTCAAAACCTAAGTAGATTTTGGCCACCCGGACCACTATTTGGCGAAACTACGAAGTAAGCCAGAACACAGTTAAGAACGAGGCAACCGCTTTGAAATCCATAGACTGCACGGAGGCGTTTGACTCAGTGTCCTATGGTCTTCTATGTAAGGCACTGCAATACAACGTTCAATAAAGGTACGAGTCGGCGAAGAGCTGTCCAACCCCTTTCCACTTACGTGCGGTGTACCTCAAGGGTCTGAGCTATCACCGGTATTATTCTCAGTTTATACGGCGGAAATCGTTGGTGGCAAATACAAATAAGCTACTGTGGCGGTGTATGCCGATGACATCGCCATCTACAGTAGCTCATTGAATGTTGAGAGAGCTCTACGGCAGGCGGAGGTGGCCTGTGAGGAAATAACTAAAAAACTGGACGGATTGAATATTACAGTTAATCCCAAGAAGACTGACTGTATTATTCTCTCCTTCCAAAATAATAAGCACCCTATACCTAAGGTTTATAGAGTAGCAGGCAGAGTAAACAAACCTGCGACTAGGATAACGTATCTCGGTGTCACCCTCGTCCGGTACTTAACGTTATCCCAACATTGTAATAAGAAGATCAGGTTAGAACAAAATCTTACAGGCTTAATCACCTTTTAACCTCACCGAACTTATCACTCTGCCTCAAAGTAATGATTTATAAGGCAGTTGTTAGACCAGCACTCCTTTATGGGGCCCCTATGCTGAATAACATATACGTATACTGAGGCGTATAATAAGGCACACCTCTCTACAAAGGACGAAATCAGACATAATACACGAGATCCTCGGACTCCCTACGGTAACGGACTTCATCGAACGGAGGCATGTCAAATTCTTTGATAGCCTCCAACACTATTCAACACACTTACACCGACAGGCCGACCTCAGCGCTGGCAAACACATGTACAGACACTCAACATGGACTGAGTAAACTACAGACTAACTTCAATCAGAAAGAACTAGTGAGCCCCCCCCCCCCCACTTCTACCATCTAATTAATCTCAAGATAATTGAATGCACAATCCTCTCTTAAAATGCACCAGGTGCAGTACAAGAGATGCCATGTATCATATTAATACGTTGTCAAAAATTAATAAAAGCCATGGGGCTAAGGAAAAAAAACACAAAAAAAAACAGTAAAGAAAGGCAATTTCAGCACCTGTAATATATATATATATATATATATGTAATTTTGTAAATAAAGGAGGGTCAGAAAAAAAAACAGTAAACATTTTTATATATTATATAATATATAGTTTTTCTTTCATCTTATCTTTTTTAATCTATTTTATATTTTTATATTATATCTCTGTATCGCAGTATGTAGCCCTATAGAAAATCAAGAGAATAGAAGTTACCCGGGTCAGTAGGTCAGCCATGTAAGCTCTCACGCTGGGTTAGTTACATCACAAGACTTACACCTCTATATTATCCCACTGTTCTTTAATTCCAATTCTTGTTAACAAGGTGGAGTTCTTACTTGTTACTGTAACGAAAATAATTTTCATAAAATTTAATCTAAACTCTGGTAAAATTTTAAATAATTCAGATAAATAAAAATGTGCGAAATTAAGCCGGAAATATAGAAAAAAACTTTTAATAAATGACTTTTGACATTGATAATTCTATGTGAAGAACAGTAAGAAATACTCAATTAACAATAAAAACATGAATATACAGGGTGTCCCATTTCAAGTGGACCAAACGTTTTTAACTTTTAAACGAAACAAAATTCAGAAAAACGATTCATGTAAAAGTTGAAGTTATTCAGGCCTAGTTTGAAGAAATAAAAAAACATTTTTTGGTTTTTCACTTTAAATGATCAACATCGACCTTCAAAATATGTACTTTCCTCTTGAGCCCCATTTATTTTTATTTTTCTGAAATGTACAATACAAAACATGGAAAAAATGTATGTAACATGTATGTTTGGAAAATGTAGAAAATTTACATTTTTTTCTATAAAAACGTCGAAATAGAAGGTTTTTAAATGTCCAGACATTTTCTGAAAGATTCAAAATACCTTGATTATTACGACTAAAAACTCTTAAATAAAAAAACTTAATGCTACATTACGTTTCCTCGTAAAGGAGGTATACTAAAGTAGTGAACTTTGAATGCTTTTTCTACTTAAACTATGAAAGATAGAAAAAAAATGTTACATACATTTTTGCCATGTTTTGTATTGTACATTTCAGAAAAATAAAAATAAATGGGGCTCAAGAGGAAACTACATATTTTGAAGGTCGATGTTGACCATTTAAAGTGAAAAAACAAAAAATGTTTTTTTATTTCTTCAAACTAGGCCTGAATAACTACAACTTTTACCTGAATCGTTTTTCTGAATTTCGTTTCGTTTAAAAGTTAAAAACGTTTGATCCATTTGAAATGGGACACCCTGTATACACAACGCGAAATTTCGGAGCATGCACCGTTTAAATATAATTGAGGTGATAAGATCACTAAGATCTAGTGGGGTTTTAAAGTCGTTAGGCTTAATAACAGACGAATCCTTAATCATTTATAAGCGCTAAGGTGAACCGGTGAAAGTCCGAGGGATAGACCGAGGTGTAGATGGGAGGATTCGTTTAAGGTGATAGATCAGGTGAATGGGTTTGTGATGTAACCTCTGGCCGGATGTTTGTCTAAAGCTATTGGTAATATTAACATTGACTCAGAAGCCCGAAGACTCGATGTTAATATAATACTCTCTTTCATAGTTATATTCAGGAAAAAGACCTGCGTCGGAACTTCAAAACTGTAATTTTACAAAGTAAATGTTTCACAAGGTTTTTAGTTTATAGTTAAACAATATTTATATACAGTTACGGATACTTGTCATCCTAAATCATAATTCCTTTTAGTACAAAAATATTTTTTTATTTTGTTTTTAAAAGCTTTAAAACTTCGATGTTTGAAAATATATACGCCATAAAAATCAGTTTTATAGTTTATTATTCAGTATATTTATGTTTAATAAACAATTAACTATCTAAACAAAAATAATATTTCTAATTCTGAAAGTATTTCTGGAGGTTAGGCCAGAATAACTTATCTGGTACATAATAACGATATTTTTAATTTTTTATAAACAATAAAACAACTGACACAAAACCCGGGCCACGTGATTACTAATTAGGAAAGTGATAGGTTCGAATCATAAAATTACTTATACTTAATAATAAGTTGTTAAAATTAATAAGCGAAATTTAACAAAGCACAAGATGATTTCATGGTATTGGTTTTTGATAGGAGGGATTATTATTCTAGTTTGCTGTGCCACCACGACAATAACATTTCGGTGTTTATAAGCAAGGGTGTTTCGTCATCAACAGTGTTTTGAAATTCCTTATAAGAGACTAAATACTGAGGCGGCGGCGGATAGTAAAGAAGAAAAGAAGATGTTGGATACTGACTGCATATTCCACCTCAATGATGCTCTGAAAAAGAACTAAGAAATAAGAAGAGAAGGTATAAGAGAATGACATATCATTTGCTGTAATAAATATTCAGTTTTCTTATTTTGGATTCATGTTATGTACTTTTTTTTCTATAAATACTTATAGATAACGTAGATGAAATGGATACTAGAGCATCAATGGAGGTTAGAATTTAAATGATATCTTAATTAATAACGATCCTCGCAATAGTTTCGGTAACCGATTATTATTATTATTATTAAGATTATTATGGATGATCTTGAAGTATTATTTTTTTATTAAAATTTATTTTACATATCGTAATTAATGATAATACAAAATCTGATAAAACATAATTTCAATATGTTAAGATCGAGTTGATAAGATGGAACCAATTCTCAGTTTTTAATATAAGCTTATTAACGTAGCAGTGATTTTAATAAAATGTAACTGCTACATTTTCACACAAACTCCTTTCTTCAATACCTAATCAATAAAAATTACAAGCCTAAGGCTCGTTTCACACTTCGTTCGGTTTCTATTCGGGTCCAAGGTTCACAAAAACTATTGATCGTTCACACTTATAGGGTTTAGTTTCGGTTCGATTACATTTTCGGCAAGCGGAAATATTATTTCATATTTAAGACAGTCCTTCAACTTCATATGTAATTCATCAAATGATGTCGCAGACATCGTGGAGTAATTGGAAAATTTGTCTTCGTACTCCCTTAACTTCGGAAAAGTGGTATAAAATGCACCGAACTCCACCCGTTTGGTGAAGATAGGGTGCTACCAGTGAAGTCGAATACGCACCGAACCAAACCAAACCGTATAAGTGTGAAACGAGCCTTATGCAGGCACATCATAGTGAAAAAATATATTAACCAACTGTGGGTCTTTTTTGTTTAATCCCCGCATCTATTTAGATATTAAAAATAAAACTCATGTTATGAAAAAAATAGCTACCTTTAGTAACAGTTATTCTAAAGACAAAATTGTAGATATGTGATTTATAATAACCTCAAAAATATTTTCTAACATCACACAAATACTCTGCCTCTACTTTATTTATTCTTCTGGTTGCAGCCCATAGTGACTCAGTTGACTGATGCGCGCTCCTATGTGCGCTCCAGTTGACGTATCCACAAAATGTTCTGAGTGGTTGACTGTATAATGTTTGTCATATCTCACTATTTTTTCTATTTTAGATTAGAGCAGGCCTTCAATAAGTCTGATATGATAATTGTTTGAGAATGAATGCATTCTTTAAGGCATTATAATAGTGTGTTTCCATTCCTGTTCGGCACTGCCATAAATAAAGCATTCTTTTTTTTCCCGGCATATTGCACCGAAAACCCACTGTTGTGGATATACTCTTGTATAACTTCATTTTTTTATACAGGGATTAAACGAAAAAGACCCATTGGTTCTAAAGTTACATTAAATACGACTTAGACATTCATTTATGCTTGGACTAAAAAATATACAACCACCTTATTTTGTAAAGAAGAATTAAGTATCATTTTGGTCTTTAGAATAACTGTTATTAAATGTAGTTATTTTTTTTAAACATGTGTTTTATTTCCAACCATAAATTAGAAATGCGAGGATTAAACGAAAAAGACACTCCATTGTGTGCAGATGTACGCCTTTGTATGTAATTTTAAACTTTTATTATATTTTAAGTGTCCTGTTTTCTCTTTATAAGAAAAAAAAATTAGAACAGCTCTTTTTCAGGAACTCCTTGAACCCAATGGCGGGGGAGAGACTAGTTATTGAACCACAATGGACCTTTTTGTAATCACGCGGTCTTTGTTCTTCAAGGACCCGAGTATTATTCGGGAAGGAATTTCCGACTAATCACTCGGGCTCGATGACGTAACCCAGCAATCTACCAGGATTGTTAAAAAGTGTTATCAAATTAAAACTCAGTTAAGTAGCCATAAGCGATTTATGCTTAGAATAACCAAAGTGACTGTTAAGGATGAGAAAAGAAATTAAAATTAAGACATTGTACCCTAAAAAATTTAATTTATCCATAAAAGCGTTACAGATTTCACCGTTGGACATGGATAGTATGATTTTATTGAATTATAGGTGTTTTTTTTTATTTAAGCATTATAACATTTGCCATACACTAATGCTATAAGGAAAACGCTGAAAAATATTTAAGGAATGTCAACTGTGGTTTAGTGGTTAGGATAAAAACCTACTACGAATAAGATTGCAGGGTTATAGCTCGAGAGGTGCCCTTTATAATTTTATAAAGTGAGTCAAAAATCGTTGGTTTCGCTGTGGAAGGGACGTAAAATGGAGGTATAAGCCTGTAGAGTGTCAGGTACTCAATACCTGATACCTATCCTAATTACTGTAGCTGTAGAATCGTCCGATCAGTCATAGCAGCATAATGAATAAACACCATATTTGACAGTTATCAAGGTTGCCATCGATTATTGTGCTGGAAATATTGATGGAATATGTCGGAAGATCTGACTCGTAATTAATTCATTCATTCTTTCGACCCTTAGTTCATTAAATATTAACCAAGGACGACCTCCCTGGTTCAACGTTCTTTCTATTCCCTTCCTTGCATTCATATGTTGACCTATATAATTTAATCCAACTAATAACTTCCACTACTCGTCTTTAAGTATTTGGGATATGAAGAGGCAAAGAACTATCGAAATTGTCGATCCCGTTCTTCAGAAGCATAAAATGGGCGTACCGCGCATTTTCGGTGTTGTTTGTCTTTTAAAATCCATACCCTAATTATACCTTGATTGGTAAAGTTTAGGACTCCCACTGTAGCATCGCCGGATAAGTCATAGTTGCATAAAGTGGCATTAAAATCAAAGCAAAAATATTGATGCAATTAGTCGAAAGATCCGACCCATCATTAATTCATTAAACACATAAATTCATTCCTCCTATCAATTCTTAGTTCATTAAACATTAATCAAGAGCAACAATTTCCCTGGTTCAATGTTCTTTCTATTCCCTTACTTTCATTCATTTAATGATTTCTAAAATTTAATCCTTCTAATAGCATTCACAACCATGTTAATCATTACGTGTTTTGGATAACAGGCTAAATACTATAGAAATCTATTGATACAGATAGTGACAGTTCTTAAGATCCGTTAATCAGGTTTTCAGATTCGATATAATAAAAAATCCGAATTACAGAAATTTACTTAAGTTTGTTGAAGATGAAATGGATGACAAATTTGAAACCTATATAAGGCACAATTTTTAGAAACACTTATGAGAAGTTAGAAAAAGACAAGAAGAAACAGGAGCATGCCACTGTTGACCAAGCACTTATGTTCCTTCAAGAGAAAAATAACATTCCGCCACTATAAAAATATTTGTACATAAGGTTCCAAGCGGATTTATTATTAATAAAACCATTAGGAACCAATTAAATAAATATAAATAGAATGAATCGAACGAAAATCAAAAGGGTAGGATGTATTGCAAAATAAAAATGGTATACATTTGACAACGTAATCATTTTGAGAAAACGTATTCTCAAAAACACAAAAACGTTCAATTTCACTTCATAATTATGTTGTGTCTGTTAGTTTTACATCTCTCGAATAATAAATAATAATGTTTATGAAAAACATTTTATATCGCTCACAGCTCAGACCTATATTTGAAAAAAATCACTCGTATCCATTACCTTGTTAATTCAAGAAAACAAGTTATATCAAGTGTTAACGAAGACGTTTACCTTAATTTTAATCTCAGGACTCTACAGGCAGGTCGCCCATGCCGTTAAGGGGTTCCTCTTGAATCACCTATAAAAAAAGAAAAAAAAATATGATTAATTTACAATTCAACTAAAAATATTATTTTTAAGTAAATATAGAAAACCACGCTCTTGATTTAAGACCTATTCGAGCATAATATTACATATTATTCGACACTAAATAGATAGACCGATATTCGCCACTCATATTATATTATTACATTATCACCAAGGACCAAATTGGAGTCATAAAATAATAAGTACTTTTTTATTATAGCATTTTTATATCATATTGATCAAAAGCAAATTTCCTTCTACCTCATTCTATCCTAAAGCACCACACGAGTTTTATTACTTAATCCGTACTAAAAATGAATGTAATATTCATCATCATCTCCCAAAGACTACCGGCCAATCTCCATACTTTCCAACCTTTCCAAACCTCTCGAAAGAATAGTCCAGTCTCAAATTTCAAATTTTCTCGAACAGTCCAAACTCCTTGATCCGCTTCAATCTGGCTTTCGTCCAGGTTTTTCCACTCAATCTGCCCTTTCCAAAATCACGACTGACATACATAAAGCAATGGACAACAAACAACTAACCGTGCTAATCCTTCTGGATTTTTCAAAAGCTTTCGATTCCTTGGACCATTCTACACTTTTTTCCAAACTAATGTCATTGTCCTTTTCCAATAGCTCTATTCTATGGTTCCAATCCTTCCTCTCTGACAGGTCCCAAGCGGTTTCTATGCCCAACCAACCCCTTTCCTCTTTCCTCACTCTATCCTCAGGTGTGGCACAGAGCTCAAGCATCTCTCCTCTCCTTTTCAACTGTTACATCAACGATCTTCCTAAATCTGTTCACCACTGTTCCTACCATCTATATGCCGACGATTTCCAAATCTATTTATCCTTTCCTCCTTCTGAGCTTTCATCTGCGTTCGCCAGTATTCAGGAACACCTAGATAGGATCAGTGCCTGGGCAAAGCTGAACAAACCGGAACTGAACGCAATGAAAGCCCAGGCCATTGTTATAGGTTCCAACTTCCTCCTTACAACTATCCCTACCCTCCCAACATTAATCCTAAACGACCACCCTATCAGTTTCAACTCCTCCGTTAAAAACCATGGGCTTACCATTGACCAAAACCTTTCCTGGAAGCCCCATGTCACCCAAATATCCCGA
The DNA here is from genome assembly GCA_964056705.1 of Troilus luridus. Taxonomy (NCBI): domain Eukaryota; kingdom Metazoa; phylum Arthropoda; class Insecta; order Hemiptera; family Pentatomidae; genus Troilus; species Troilus luridus. Next base: position 109,717,430 of record OZ057413.1, on the reverse strand, counting down.
CGATCAATTAGTTCCCTGAAATTATTTCATCGATCTCGGCATCTCCTTACACATTCAACCCGTAAGCTTCTCGTATCATCCCTCATCTTCTCCCACTTTGACTACTGTAGTGTGGTATACGGGGGCCTTTCGAAAATGCTGGAGGCCCGCTTAAAAAGAATAATGAACTGCGCTTTAAGATTTGTCCTTGGTACTCCGAGGCGATCCCGGGTGTCACATCACTATGACGAGTTAAAGTGGCTCTTCCCTCCCATTCGCAGGCAATATTTCCTTAGTGTTTTTCTATACCAATCCATTAACTCGCAACACCCTTCATATATCTATAGTCTCCTCCAATTCAAATCCTCTGTACAGCACCACAAAACAAGATCCCGCCTTTCCGATCTCTACATTCCATCCCATTCGAGCGTTCCTTCATCGCCCGCTCCACCACTGTGTGGAACTCAATCCCTCCTTTCATCCGCCATTCTTCCTCATTGGCTTCATTTAAATCACTGCTTTTCCTTCATCTCTTGGCATCCCAAAAAGACGCTCTCCAGACTGGTCAATTTTCCGCTTGAATAAATCAGTACTGAATACTCGATCTTGTTACCTGCGTGTTTTGTTTATTTTTCCAACAAAAAAGAAGATACAGACTTTGTAAATACTTTATCGCATGCTATGCCATTTACTTATTTTTTAGCAATTTCGTTGTTAACTGTTGCATTAATGTTATTTTGTTAATATAAATACCTTTATTTATTTGCGACAATTAGTTAAAATCCTGTCAAGGTTTGTACTTTTTATTCATTCATATATATTTTTTTCTATTTCTAATTTTATTATGTTTTGTCAATCTTCATTACTTCATGATTTGTAATATTATGTAGCCTTCTGGCCAGATGAATATTATGTTTATTGTATTTGTTCATTGTTGTTATTCTAAAGGGACCTGGCCCCAGAATAAAGTTTGTTTTCTATTCTATTCTATTCATCATCCGTGACGCCACAACTCCTGTAGAGTCAAGGACTCCTCCAGCTTGGCTCACCAGTCTTCTCTATTGGTTGCCACTGCTCTCCAATTGCGGATTCCCAAGATGGACTTGGCATCCGCCGCCACTCCATCAATCCATCGGAGCCGAGGTCTTTTCACTTTTCTTCCCATAAATCCTCTCGTCTAGGACCATTTTAGGAATCTGATCCTGGGTCATTCTAATTATATGTCTTACCCATCGAAGCCGGCCTACTTTTATTACCCTTAAGATATTTGGGCTCTTGCATGGTCTTGTTAGCTCAGTGTTCGTCCTTATCGTCCAGATATCATTGGTGCAAGCTGGGCAAAAAATTCTCCTCAATATTTCCCTCTCAAACCTTAAGAGAAGGGCTTCCTGTGAAATGGGTAATGTCCAGTAATGCACTGGTTACTTATGCATTCGGTGGCCAGAGTCTTATGCAAATGCACTTTCGTGTTTTGACTTATGTGACTCAAGGATGCCCAACACAAGATAGACCAGAGGTTCTTCCTCGCGGTTTTTAATAATATTTTCATTAAAAAAATATATATATATATTTGAAAAGGTAATAAGAGCAACATGAAGAGAGAATGGCGGGGTGCACGTAGGAAAGGTACATACAATTCTTGCATACGCCGATGATATAGCAGTCCTCGGAAGAAATGAAAGGGATATCGAGAGACTCGCTAAGGCACTTATGAAAGAGGCAGACCAAATGGGCTTACAGGTAAATGAGGAAAAAACAAAATACATGATAGTAAGCCGTTAAGTCCACCCCAGAAACAGCATCTGCGTGGATCGCAAATCGTTCCCGAAAGTAGATTATCTTCAAATACCTCTGCTCCAAAATAACCTCAACTAATGACCTGCTAACTGAGATAGACCAGCGTATAACAAGTGCAAATAGAGCATTCTTCGCTCTTTCAAGAGTATTGAAATCCCGAAGCATCTCAAGAAATTTAAAATTAAGGGTGTATAATGATGTAATAAAGCCGATTCTGTTATACGGCTGTGAAACTTGGGCTCTCACCAGCACCCTGGAAGATTCGAGAGATGGGAAAGAAAAATACTTCGCACGATAACAGAATTGCACACGGAAACTGGCCAGGCAATATCTCGGGATATGAAAGCAAGAAGGCTAAGATGGGCGGGGCATGTAGCTCGAAGTGATCCCTCAGGACGCCTTTACACAACTATGAATGCCACAATAGTTGGAAAGAGACCACGTGGACCAGATGGATGGAGAGGGTCAACAAAGATGCTGCGGAGCCACATGTAGCAGACTGGAAATCAGCGGCCCAGGATAGACAGAGGTGGAGAAGGCTGGTAAAGGCGGCGAAAGATCTACAAGATCCAACCGAAAAAAATATATATATATATATATATATATATATATATATATATATATATATATATATGCAGTTTCATTACTAGGATGAACGTTTTATCACATAAATAAAATTATTAAATGATTTCATAATGTACCAAAGTGGAAAAAGTATTAGAAATAAGAAAAACCAACAATTTACTAGTTTTACAGATATAGTTATTGTTAACGTGACAGGGAAAAGGAAAGGAGAGATACAGAAGTGGCACAGGTTCTGAAAAGTTTGGACACATCTCAAATAAGTGTTTCAGCGATAAGTTTTATCTTGCTTGACTGCTCCGTTTTGTATTTTGAGATACAGTAAAATCATACATATAAAAATAGGGGAATAAAGAAATTAATAAAAAAATATACAGTCATGAGGACTTTGAATTGTAATAACTATGTTCTTTTTTGAATTTCTAAATCAATTTGAATCCGAATTATTTAAATTTCAATTATTACACTTAACTTGGTTTTCACGTATATTGACACAAAAATAGTTATATACATTTGCAAGTAGTTTTGTATTAATCAAAACATATGTATGGGCTGCACAAGCTCAATATAAAATGTTAATATTTTTATTTTGAAGAGAATTGAAGCGAGTGGATTCGTCCGACCGTGGTACAAGACAGGCTAGCTCGGGTGGCAGAGCCCCACGACGGATACGAGGGAGGGAGACCCAGGTTCGAATACCGGCCCTGGACAAGTCTTTTCTCTTCAAAATAAAAATATTTAAAAATTATAACAATTGATTCTTATATCAAGGATCGTGGAGGCCAGGACACATAACTGGGTTGTTGGGCCGAATTAGTTAGTCAATTATTCTTATACCAATATAATTCTAACATTTGAATTAAAGTTGAAAATCTAAGTTTAAAAGAAAAAAAATATTCCAGAAATAAACTCAACTTTTTATTTCAAGTAAAATAGTCAAACTGACTATTTTATATTTAAAAAAGAACAAATCGAATGTAAAAAAAAAATTAGTTTTGTAATAAAAAGTTAATCTTTATTTAACAACAACATTGAATGACGAATAAACTTAAATGAATTAACACAAAATAAGTGAAACGTATCTGGATTCCATTCGGCTAATCGCTATCTAATTGTGATTTATATTAATAAGCAATACTACAAATAGCAATATAAGATATTAAACTATTTATATAACGATCAAAACAGATTTATTATTATTAAATTTATTAGTATATGAAAAAAATGAGCTGAAATAGCAAAAATGTAATAATCACACACAATCTAATCTGACAATTATATCCAAGTAAATTCATACTGGTACGATATAAAAATGCCTACAAACCTAAAGCAAAAGAAAACGTAGAGGAAAAACTCATTGCTACTACGGCACCCACCTGCCTATTCAAACTTCCCTACAATTAGCCATTCAAATCCATTGTAAGGATTTCCAAAAAAGGAAACTAATCCTTATCTTTAGAACAGGTGTGGCAATGTGTAATATCAAGAACAGGGCACTCTCAAACGGAAACGATTCCAAAAGGAGGTAAGTGAGACGCTCCGTCACGGTTGAGGGGGCATAATGATGCAACGACTAGACAAAGAAAACGGACAAAAAAAGTGGAAGTGAAAGGAAGTGGGAGACAAAGAACGAAGCGCAGTGAACAATGATACAAAGGAAGAAGCGAAATACAGTAAATAAAATAAAACTAATGCTTAACCACATCGCAACAAAAAAGTAATAGATACATATTTTTAAATAAATATAACCTTCCTGCCTGAGGGCTTCCCATTTTATTACTGAAAATTAAATCAATAGTGAAAAATCAAACACTGATCAGTCAAGATAAAAGAACTTTAAATGAAATCCTAGCTAGATAACTTTCTTACATAACCGTTAGATATTTATTAATCAGTATTTTATGTCAATTATTGTTTTAAAATCTTAAAACAGTAAACAAATGTTAAAATCGAATCAAAAGACAGTAAGCATTTAAATAAAATATTTTAGTTTTATTATACTTGCCTTTACTTTTTCTCTCGCAACTATCTCAGAATCAAACTACATAAGTTGTGAAATCGATACATATTTAGTGAGACTGAAAAAGAGTTAGCCATCAGAATAAAGAATTGTACAAATAGTAAGAATGTTGAGGCTAAACAATTAGATCAACAGCAATAATTAAAAAACCTGTACTGTTTCTTAGACAACGGTTGTGGAGGAATGTTATTTGTCCCAGATCCCGCTCAAACGTCAGGCTTTCCCCCAATTAGGGGTACCCACTTTATAGGGGAAGGTGAGCCCCAGGAGGGTTTGCAGGTACTACTATGTCCAACCGGGAGCGGAGTGGCTCAGTGGTTGAGCACTGAGTTGCCATGCCGGAAATCCTGGTTCAAATCCCGCTGCGGGCAGTTAGTTTTATTTTTTTAATAAAAGTAATTTATTAATTCTGATAGCAGCCGGAGATGGATCATATAGAATCTAGGACCCTCCTGGGGATCACCCAGCCTCTATAAAATATTGTAAATATAGGGTACCCATAATAAGGGGGAAGCGTGACCTAGGACAAGTCACCTCCTTGCAGAACCGTTGTCCATGAAACAGTACAGTCTCAACCATGTACTGAACCCCCAGACTCGTTTACGGGTCGTAGTAGTACAGGTTTTACAGTGTCCAACCGTTGCTTTTAATAAATTAAACGATCTGCTATATTTGAAAATGGTATAAGTCCATTTGGATCTAAAAAAAATCGTCTATTCTTTTATACGGTTTTAATGATTATTATTTCATAATAAAATTTAAAAGGAGTTTAGGGTTTAAAACGTCAATCTTTGCTAATTACTAAATGATAAAAACATCTGCCCGTTGGCGCATATTTTTTAAGTAATTCAAATATAATCGAATATGAAAAAATGGACTTATACAATTTTCAAAAATATAAAAGCTCAAAAAATGTATCTGACACAATTGGATTTGTTTCGGAGACCTTTAATAAAACAACTGAGCCTCCTACTGACTAAGGTATCCCAATCCCTACCATAGAATTAAGCGAAGAAGTTTGAACCAAAATTTAAATTTAATACAAAAAATTGCAAAAAAATAAATACGAGTCTATTCACATAACTAAAAAGCAGTTTAAAAAACGCAACAGAATATAAATAATTTCATACCGTGAATTTTTTAAATTTTAAACGTGAAAGATATAGGGGCCTGCAATAAAATTAACATTTTTAATTTAAATATATAACCTAAGATAACTTTTTAAAAGTTCAAAGATAATAAATGAAACAGTAAATTGCGCAGAAGGTGAATTATGGAGGGAATCCTACGAAAACGGTTTTATAAAAAGCAATCCATCAAGCTCGGAGGCCTAACCTGCTAATCTTTGCAGTTAATTCAGAACAAAGTGTTTGGCTCGCTGGCCCCTCACAGCCTAATCCGCGGTTGTCAGTTAGGTCCTTAAATTATATAACTATATTATTTATTATACGATTTAAAAGTTAAACTCCAGCAGAAAGTTTTTAGAATTAATTCTTTAAATAATTGTTTTAAGATCCGAGCAGACCGACAAACGTTTTATTTGTAAGAAATTAAATAAATTTGATAATTCAACATTACTAAAAAGATATATATGACAACCCGCTTTAAATCTGAACAGGCAAAACCGCCTGAACCGAAACTGGTAATGATGATGAAAAAGATATTTTAGGATAAGCACCCTTATTGTAAAAACTAATAATAATATTGTAATAAGTAAAAAAAATTATAAAGAAAATCTCAGAAGTTATATTTATTTAAATTAAGATTTTTTTGGGAGAAGTAAAAGATCAAGATCGATTTATTTAATTTTAAGTAGAAGTATATTAGGTTTGATATGAGGTTCTGCAGAGATTAAAAAAATGAGAAGTTTTCTATCTTTTTTTTACATATTCATGCCATACTAGTTAGTAATAATTGATGAAATGATTGTTTATTAGTTTTAAACATGGGAATTTCTTTTTTACATTCCAGTAATTCTGCAGAAGATATACTCGTATAATATAAAAGAAACAAATTTATCTTTTTTATGTGTTAAACACAAATAGTTTATATAACAGTAACAAAATAGACAAAATAATTTGTTTCCTTCTTGAACAAAATACATAGATTTATAAATCATGTTCAAATTCTTCTGGGCGGAGTTCACTTCAAGAAAATTTTGAAAATTATAATAATCTGTTAGCATGTCTGTTAAAAAAAAATTGATGGCCTAATGGTTCAATAAAGGACAAAATAGACTACAATAAATAATCTAAAGTTATGTTCCCGAAAAAAGGTTTGGTATTTCATCACTAAATACCAGAGTGACCTAGTCGCTTATAACATACATTAAATAGAAGAAATTGTTTCCCTTCTTTTTTTGGACAACTGGATGAAATAAATAAATTCGGAACAGCAGAGGCCCGCAACTAATGTCGCGATTTCGCTAAAACGGTGGAGTTTTAACTAAAATGTATTCACACTTTTATCATTATTCCCTCTTTCCGAAGTAGACGCTAGAAAAGACTTAAAGTGAATACATCACAAAAACGACGCAACACCGAAATATATTGAAAAATAAATCTGAAAGGCCCAAAGTACCGAAATCCAATATAAACGATATCCTCACACCTAGTTTTCCGTCAGTAATTTACCTGTGGCTTATCAATTATTAAATTTTTTTAGAGATTCCATGGTTACTAAAACTACAGCTTTTCCACTAAAAGAAGTTGAAGAATATATTGTTTTCTTATTTGCAAATATATTAGTATTTTATTCGAATTTCGTCCTGAGTGAGTTGAGTGTATTGAAGGAAGTTGAATCGTGGCATTCTCATAGTTTTCGGCTTGAAATGGAGTTGTAATATAAGCAATAACTCCATTTCAAGCCAATGCTTGACTTAGCTCTTTATTCACAACGAAAATAGCACGATTCAGCTTCGTGAAGTACAAGAAACTCATTTTGAATAAAATTCGATCTAACCACTTATTCACCTGGGCTGTAGTTACGATCTTGGTGTCTATTAATATTGTTTTCTTGGACATCTTGACTAAACATAACCATTAACCAACTAACTAGAGCGCTAGTTAGGGGATCTGATGAGGCAGAAATGGACAGATCTTGGAGAATGAAGACAGGCTCGGAAATTGGCTCATTTCCTATGATCTACCTGGGATATGCTCACTAGCGGCTCACTCCAATTTTTATTTCCCTCTATTCACCTGATTTTTTTTACCTTCGTAGCATATATATCAGTATCGTTATCATTATATTGTTGCTTTAATAATTTACTATTATAATTAGAACTGTTATTTTAGAAAGTGGTAAAAAAAAATCGTTTATTCTTTTAAAAAAGTGTATTAATTGAATAGTGGCCAGGAAGAAGGGCGCATGTTAAATTTTTCGAAGTTTACGGGAGAGCCAAAATAAGAAAACAGGTCATTTAATTAGGTGACTGTCGTCACAGATTTTGCACTTAAGCCCTTGTTCGATTGTAAAACAAGCAAAAAAATAAAAATAAAATAAAAAAATTGTTACATCCACGGTGCTTTGGTCAAAATGTCTATTTTGACATGACATTGAAAAACCTAAGATTCTATAGAAATTTCGCGTGTAGACGGGTATTTCTTGACGAGAGAGTGGTAGGGGCCATCACATGGACCATGTTCCACAAATAAAAACCAAAACTGAAAAATGTAACATACGCCTTTCTTCCAGGCAACTATTCAATTATTATTTCACAATAACATTTAAAAGGTGTATAGGGTTAAAAACGTCACTTTTTGCTAAGTGCTAAGTGATAAAAAAAATTTGCGAGTTTGCCTATATTTTTAATCAAATTCAAATAAAAAACCTTAAATATCGAAGAAATGAAAAAAAAACTTATACCACTATAAAAACCCCAGCTCATTAGTATCAGTTTGCAAGCCAGTTTTGATATAAATATTATTATAAATATGTATCAAAAATCAAGAAAATTGAAGAATAAACAAATCCGATTATGAATTTCAACATTTCTTTTCTTATTGATTTTGTAATATCAAGAAGTAAATGGTTAGCTCATTGTGAGACCACTTCGTTTTCCTTTTTTAAATTATTTAATTTTCTCTGGTTTTTTAAAAACGAATTCCAGTATTACCAACAACAAAAACAAGAAAAGTAGGATGGCCCTTGCAAAATACATAAACTACCTTAATTATAAAAATATCAGATTATTCAAATTCGGTAAACGAGTTCTTTGAGTTACCTCGTTTCAAAGATGAATTAAAACGTTTCTCCCATTTAAATTTAAATATTATTACTTAAAATATTTAAAAGATAAAGTATGTTATTTAAACTACATCATAACTTCATTAATAAGTAAGCATGGAAATTGTAAAAAATGTATTTCTGTAAGGCGTGCATTTATTTCCCACCTTTAATTATCTTTTTTACGACATTCATCTGTTTTTATCTTAACTCACTATGTTTATATTATATTTTTACTTAACCACAAATCATTGTCTTTTTTACAATTATACTTGTCCAATACAGCCCACCTATTGTAACTTACTTATCGCACTTTTTATACAATTTTACATGTTTATTTTAATATCAACTATGTTATTACTTACAGTATTATTCATTTTCATTACCTCTGAATTTTTATATTTATTTCTTACTACAGTTTTTATTTTTACTTTGTTTTATTGCTTACTATAGTTTTTATTTTTCATTGTTATGGTTATTACTGCCCCACATGATCATATTTGCTCCGTATTGATATATATTTCTTGTTCTCTCCCCTCCCCCATCTTTATTGTCCACCACTCAGATACCTGACACTTATTTCAACTTTAATATTTACCCATTTTATTTTAGTATTTATCTTTATTACCTTATTCTTTAACTTTTAACACCTTCTGTTTTATTCTTATTTTACTCTCAATTATGTATTTTACTACCTTCCTGTCACTTGGTTATCAATTCTGTACACTCATTCATTATAACCTTTATATTGTATTTACCATGCTTAGCAATTTTTCATTTTTTTTTTTTATTTTCAATTTTCTATATTTACCATCCTTTTATTATTTATATTTTACCTTGCTTAGCAATTTTTTACTATTTTTTAATTTTCAATTGTCTGTATTTTCCATACTTAGCCCTGAAGAAGACCTACAAAGTAGGTCGAAACGTTGGCTACTTAATAAACATTTCTCCATATCAAAGAGAAATTTATTGGCCTCTACCCGGGCTATTTTCTTCCACTTATCTTTTTTATGTGTAAAACACAAATAGTTTATACAACACTAACAAAATAGACAAAATAATTTGTTTCCTTCTTGAACAAAATAAATAGACTTATAAATTATGTTCAAATTCTTCTGGAGTTCACTTCAAGAAAATTTAGAAAATTTTAATTATCTGATAGCACCTCTGTTGGTATTTTATATAATTATAATAAAGATAAGAAAATCTTGAATAAGTATTACTTGACCGTATCAATACGGAGAAGAAAATGGTCCGGATGGATGTCCAAAAATAATATCTTGAATAGTGAACCTATTTATTACCCCGTTCAAATCCTGGCCAGGCAAATCTTTAGTCTTCAAAATAAAAATATTTGAAATATTAAAAAATTAGAATCCTTCAAACTTCAAAGAGTTTTCTGAAAACCTCAAAGATTCGTTAGCGTCAAAATGTCTCTTTGGGCAATTCATTATTTTTATTCAGATGGATGCTATCGTTTAATTAAGATTTTTACTGATAAAGCTTAAATGTTCTGAAATTGAATAATTATCCATAGTTAATTAATTGAAATCCATACTATTTCCTTAAAGTGAATTACGTCTACTATAAGTTGAACACTTTTTAAAAATTTTGTTCAAGAAAAAAACTATTTATGCATCTAGTATGTGCATCTACTATCGAGCAGTAAAATTCACCAAAATAACAAAAAATTAACTTAAAAAAGTACATTAGGTTTTAATTTTACTACTTAAAATGTATATAAGCCAAGATTGTAATATATTATTACAACGTAACTAATATCGATTTTCGTTATAAATTTAATTCTCATAAGAATAGGTTTTTTAAATATTATTGTTTCTTTAATATAATAATCCATCTAAAACTTATATTAAACGAAAAAAATTTCTTCCCAAAACCCAAAGCCCGTCGTGTTTTTTTTTTTGTAATAATTCATCTAAAACTTGTAAAAGTAATCAGAAAATATTTTCTAAACAAAACCGAAACTCTCATATCCAAAAGTATTTAATTTTTTTTTAATTTGTTTAACATCATAAAAATACATCATAACTTATTTTTACTAGTTACACAACTTATGTTTTATCAGCCGATATTGTAATATATTACTTCCTTAGTTAACTAAATTCTCAAAAAAAACTATGATTTTTTATGGTCTTTTTTTTTTGTATAATAATATACAATAATATATATAATATATTACTTGAATAATTATAAGGAGCAATATTTGGTCACAAAAAAATATCCCATATAATTTTTAACTATAAAAAATACAATAGAGTTTATTTTATACTATTTATATTGTATACCAGACAATGTTGTAATATTAACGCAAAGCTGCACTAATATGGACGTCCGTAATCAATTAAATTCTCATAGTGACTAAGTTTTTTTTATCACATAAGTACTTTTTGTATTAGTATAATACTTCATGTAAAACATATATAATTAAGAGGAAACAAACAAAGGCTCAATAAGCAAATTAACAGAATGTAGACGTTTCATTCGTGACTCAGAAACTTTTACATTCCTAGGTAGCTGAGGTACTATGTTGGTTCACATGACTCAGAGGACCGTACTACAGGCCGAGTCATTGTGTGGGGGGAAACGCTTCCATGCTAAGAGGATGCGCATTCCTCGGCAAGAATGAATGAAACGACCATGGAAAGGGAAGAAATGGCACTTTTACATTCAACGCGAGAACATCCTGTTTATTTGGCAAAACAATAAGCTGCTCGTTCGACACGATAACAGATTTCTGATAAAATTTCGTAGCTATGAATGAAATGTCTCATCAATTCAAATTAAAATATTAATATTTTATGAAATAAACGATAAAACCAAAATATATAAAACCTGTATCACTACAACTCGTGAACGGATCTGGGGTTTAGTAGAAGGTAGAGACTGTACTGTCATGGACAACGGTTGTGCAGGGCGGTGATTGGTCCTAGGTTACGCTCAACCGCTAGATTCCCCCATTATTTTGAATACCCACTTTAAAGAGGCTGGGGTGCCCCAGGAGGATCCATATGGTCTATCTTCGGCCACTAGCAGATTAAATAAAAGTATTTTCAGCCGCCGCGAGATTTGAACCCAGGGCCTCCGGCATAGCGACTCGGCGCCCTAACACTTAACGACAATTCGCTCCACCAAAAATATATATCGATAATAATAATATAGATTCATCCATAATTATTAAAGGCTTTATCTTTTATTGTTTTTAAGCAGTTATTACATCAATATTACTTGTATTAAATTGTAATGTAAAAGATTTTTTTTTTGAGATATGAAAAAAAATACACGGATTTTCTTATCATATATATGTTTGACTTCCAATTTTCTACTCTATTTTCATCGCAGAAAAATCATTCCTATTTATCCATTGATCCATGTATGATGCAAATGTAGCGTGGAACAACAAAATGCTAGTCAAAATAAACGCCAATTGTAGAACCATAAAATGAATAAAATAAGTAATGTTTAAAAAAACAACGTAATTTCATGAAATTTTAATTAGTTCAAGAAATAAATAGTTGCCTATAAGAAACTATGAATTAATTAAAAATACAAATTTCCTTCCATTGTCAGTACTATATAAAAAAAAAAACTAGACAACAATCATAAAACAAAGAGGAAAGCATGAGAGCAGATGTCCTAAACATAAGATCCCTTTCCCTTTTATCGAGGGTTATCTCAAATGAGATATATAAAGAAATACGTTTACAAATTTATAAAGATGAGAAAAGTAGCGTGGAACAACCTGTGGAACGTTAAGCTTCCAATATCCCTTGTGTCAGGAGAGAGAAGAACCATAACTCATTCTGTTTACCTTAGGCTCTTCCTAAAGGGCATATGGCCCACGTACCCTCCATGATTCAGTCAATAAAATCAATTATAGGGCTAATATAAACCCTTCCGTAGGCTTTATGTCGGTTAATAAATTCTCGAATCCAATTATAAGAGAAAAGCTCAAGAGCATTATAAATTTTATATTTATGAAATGCAACAATTTGATTTATGAAAGTGCACCTTTAAAAATTAGAAATTATTAAGTTATCATCCTTCCTTCTAAATATGTTCTGAGCCAACTGGCGTAGATGGGGGGATTGCCTTACGCTACACCTACATTGGATCCGGTGTGATACGATGAGACGTCGCTAGCAAACCAAATGACTGAAATATATCGAGAGTTATAAAAGTTGGTTCTTTAAATTTATAAAATTAAGATTATTTATTAATTATTTTTAATACATTTATATTTTACTACAATGTATAGTAAAATATGTATAATGTATACACCACAGCATCGAATGTGATAGAATCACGTCGCACCGAATCGGATCCAATGTAGGTGTAGCCTTAGGAGTGACCTCACGGATTCGAGTTTGTGTGGTGGACGGAGGTAGTATCAGCAAGGATACTCTAATCCTAGGCGTACACCAAAAGCGATTTTGTCGTCCGATGTCGGACAGAATTACTGGGACGAGTAAGGCTACACTTACATTGGATCCGATTCGGTGTGACGTGATTCTATCACATACGATGCTGGGGTGTATACATTATATAAAAAATATTATAGTAAAATGTAAATATATTAAAAATAATTAATAAATAATCTTAATTTTATAAATTTAAAGAACCAAATGTTATAACTCTCGATATATTTCATTCATTTGGTTTGCTAACATCGTCTCATCGTATCGCACCGGATCCAATGTAGGTTTAGCCTAACTCGGACGTCCATGCGCTCACACTGTTGCCGGCATTGTACGTTGCCGGTCTTCTGTAGTTGATTGTGGGGCTTAATGTTTTAATTTCTGCAACCGCTACATCCATTTCCGATGTAACTTCAGTCCATAAACGTTTCGCAACATCACGATTATTGTAATTTTTTAAATGTTTATTCCACAGGGTTGGCCTATTATAAACACGATTAATTAATTTTTCAATATCCAAAGTCGTTTAGGTAGATAACAACACACAAACACGACAGAATTATGAAATTAAACTATAAATGCACTCAATTTGCTATTTAAACGCCGGCAGACTTTCGAGAAATCCCAACAAGTTTGGACTTGAACGGGCGTCAACGTTCGATGACGGTTATAGTAGTGTAAGCACTCCCTTTCTTTTACATATGTTTGATTTGATCTGCCGAGATCGGACGATAACGTCCGAGTAAAGTTCTTACGATAAAGGTTTCGGTGTACGCGTGCCTTTAAGCGTTATAAGTATCAAGTTCAAAGTTCATAACTCAAGCCTGGTCTCGAACAAAGGGTGATCGGTTTAGATGGGAATCAGTAATGATATATTATTAGCAAGTAGAAATTGGTTGGAAGTGTAGACAATGAAATTAAACACAGGGTAACTTATAGTAATAGATGTGGTGTAAGTGGTTAGCTTAACTATGGCCAAGGTTTCAGTTTCGCCGTCAGGTAATCTAAAACCTGTAATGTAAAATGATGTAATGATAAAATGGTGTAAAATAATTTATTCCATTCTTCGAAAGAGACGTAAAATGGCAATCCCGAGTCTATACTGTTTCAGGTAACAGATCTCTGTCCTACCTGTACCTGGAGAATCCAAATTTAGGACTCCCACTGTTGTACTGCTGCACTATTAGCACAAAGTGATGTAAAATAAATGCAAAATAAACAACTTATTATAATTTCAGTAGACCCTGATAAATAAAAGCTGATTTAGCCGAGGTGACGTAGAGCAGAAAGGTTACTCCCCCGAAATAGAGTTTGTAGAGGATGGGCCAGTCCCGAGAGGATTCACAAGATCCCACTGGGTATATCCGTATCCGACTAAATAATATTCTGTCACACTCGTTCTCTAACTCGGGACCTTAATATCTGTAGCAGAGTGCCCTTACACACTGAGCTATCCGTTCTAATAATTTATTATATATATGTTATATATTATGTATTATTACAATAATTTATTATATTTTATAATTGTATATTATTCCTCAACTGTAAACTGTTTAAAGTAAGACATAGAGAATAAATAAAACACATTTTCTATACAACTTTATACTTAGCATTTATGTATCGATTTATCAATTTAATGTTATGATTTAAAAAACATTATTCCCTTCTGTTTTAATACTTCTAGCAATATCTGAATTGCATTAATCTTCATCTCATATGTTACAGTCAATTACTGTATATTTTATAACATAGTTCATTTTTTATTGACAATAACACTAGCAGAAAGTTAAAATCTGACTTTTTTTTAAGACAAAAATAAGCATGACAGCATTATAATTGCAGCTATCAAAAAAGTCTTTATATATAAGAAAATGGAAGGGTGAAATCAACATGAAGATTTAACATTTTTATTTGAATTTTAATGAAACTAATGTTTTCTTTTACTAGTAGGTTTAGTAAAATAGATCTTTGATTTGTATTCTTAAAATACAAATCAAAGATCTATTTGATCAGTTGTTGTTGGGCCACGTACATACTTTTCAGGGGAGTGAAAAACTGTTTTGAAGTTCATTAAAAATCTTGGTATCGTCAAATGTATTTTAATTACGTCATTATACGAAGTTCTGTGCCTTATAGATTACTCCACATGAATTTTATATAAATCCTAAAGCAATCACTATACATCGAAAACGAAAAATGTGTATTAATAACACATTCGATACTTTGCCTTTGTATCGACGATATTATGGAATGAATAGACCTTAATAAAACAACAAGTATAATCATTTATTTCCCTAAATACTTGGTTATGGTATTTATTAGGGAATTCTAGAAGGGGATATAAATTAAAACATACGAGAGCTATAGAGGAGTATATATAGGAGAATATACCGGCAGTTCTCGAAGGACGGTAGGAATGGAGGCACTAATGCAGTTAATTTAAGATCATGTTGCGCCGTAAAGTCCCGTTTTATGGGAGGTCACCTGTAATGGTTCGTTTCAAGCCGCTCCAAGTCCCTAAGCCAAGTCCCTCCTCCGTGCCCGAGGTCTTCTTGCAATAACGGACGTTAATTGCGATCCGGGCTTTTTACGTATCAGGATCCGAGGTCTATAGTGGAAGACAGCTATGCAATGGAAGCAAAAACGGCGTGACCGAATCCTTTTGTGTAAAGAGTAAAAAAAAAAAATCTGACAAGCGATCGAATATTATCATATGTACCGTTAGCCATCGAGGCAAATATTAAACACGCACGGCTTATAAAGAACAAAAAAATTTAACACTTTAATAGCCTAAACTAATAGGATTAAAGAAATAATAGAAAGGGTTTATCGAAGTGGAAAGGATTGATATCGTGCATTATTGTAGGTACAATTATGTAGTGTATTGTAGTGACTACTGGATAAAAACTGTTAATGATAATATTGAGACTTAGTGAACCAGAAAACTCGTTGCCAACACCATCAATCTCTGCTAACAAACATCCTTTCATAGTCTCCTACCTAAATCCTAATCCGTCAGATCACTTCTAATGTAATCTTCCCACCAACGCCTCAGTCTACCTCCTCGGGCGTTTAAATATCTGCTCAGGGCTAATAAACTTGGTTTGTTATTAAGCCCAAAACGTTGCTTATCAAACTTTTTGCATGTTTCATCCTTTTTCAAACCGAAAATTCTTTGAAATAAGGCGTCGTTCATACTTCAATGTCAAAGGCCACGTTTCACATCCATAAAGAACAACTGGATGTGTGATAGTCTTATAAATTCTATTTTTTAAATTTCGGTACATAATTTTCGAGCATAATACTTAAGCTTCACGACATGTTTCATAGATAATATTCCCTCCTTCAACCATAAAACTAAATTCTCCGCAGATTCTGGGATTAAAAACTATTACATATAAATATCTTTTTAACAGTCAAGATTCTGGGTACCTCAAGGTAGTATCCTTGGCCCAATCCTTTGTACAGTTTATACAGCTGACATCCCAACTCATTCTAATACTATCCTTACCACGTATGCTGATGATACATGTGTATTATCAGTCAACACCTATCCAGTTATTGTATCCCAAAGCCACCAATCCCATATCACTGCACTGATCTTGAAGAATGGTGTCAAAACTGGAGAATTAAAATAAATTCTCAAAAATCCCATCAAATCACTTTTACCTTACGTCGTAAACCAATGACTTCCTGCCCTTCAGTATCCTTTAATAATATCCCACTTGTGCCTGTAGAACAGATCCGATACTTAAGGTTGCATCTTGACAAACGATTAACCTGGAATCCTCATACAAGACTGAAAAGACAAGAAACCGCTCGACGTTTCAGGTTACTTCAACACTTACTAGACAAACACTCTAAGCTCCCAATTAACTACAAAAGACTCATCTACATGACCATTATACGACCTATTTGGACTTACGGAGTAGAGCTTTGAGGCTCCACTAAGCCATCGAATTCCTCTCGTATCCAACCCCTACAATCCAAAATCCTTCGTAAAATCCTCAACGCTCCTTATTTTGTTAAGAATAAAGTCATCCATAACGACCTTAATGTCCCATTTGTTGCTGATTTGGCCCGAACCCGCTATCTATCCTTTCATAACAAACTCCATTTCCACTCAAATCCTCTAGTTTCAAACCTAGCTTCCTCTTCATTTCCCGATAATCCTCCGAGGCGTCTGAAAAGAAGATGGCCACGTGACCTTCTTAATTGAACATGCGATTTGAGTATAACCAGTGGGTACTTACTTTACTTGTCATTATATCATGTCATTATGTATCACTTAGCCTATTTACTTGTTATATTATTGTAATATAGTTATAAATATCAATAAATAAATAATAAAAAAAAATAAACAGTCAAGAAGTTTTCATTTTGCGTGTTACCATGTTTTATGGCCAGATTACTATCAATTTAATTTTTTATTTTTTATGTAGTCAAAGTTAGTATAGGCATAAAAGACCCCAAGTGCTATAGGCTCATTCCTCATTCATGAGCGACTTAGCAAAATCGCCCGCGACCCTCCCACATTCTCAGTATGGCTCTTGAATATACAATTAGAGGTTCAAGAAACGAAGGTCCGTTCATAACAGGCTGCACAGGCGGTAGGTTATGCAAAAGTTATCGATTAGAAATTCTTATCAGCCTTCGATTCGGAATGGATAATGCCAGTCTGCAAGGATGGTAAGATGTTCAAGGAGCGTTACGCTGACACCAGTATTCCTAACAAGGCCCACCTCAGGAAATCATAAAAATGAAATTTAAAAAAACCTATCATTCCGACTCATGAATGGATTCTGAGATAAAATAAAAAGAAAAGTATAATCGACTTTAACAAATAATATACAAGTGAACTGAGAACATAAGGAAAGGTTTCGTACAAAAAGATTACAACATAGCAAAGCATTTTACCACAGATGAGGCAAGTTTATTTAGTAAGATAAAATATTGTTTCCAAAGAGCTGCACATAATCCCGAATCGAGCTTTATAGCAATAATGATAATAATATTATACCAGGACAACCCATGAAGGTTCTAGGTTTCAGAATTAGTAGAGACTGTACTACTTCTAAGACAAAGGTTTTGCAAGGAGGTGATTTGTATTTCAATTTTTAAACAAGTATAAAATACTAAATGGCTGAACTATCACAGCTTTATTTCAATAAATGAAGACTAGACCATTAACACTCTATTCCCTATACATCACTCTATAATAAAAATAAGCACATATTCATTTTGTTTAAATAAGATTTAGAGTAACTTTAATTAAAGTTTAAGGGATGAAAACCCATAAAGGCATGAAAACGGCAATTAAAGAAGTACTTTAAAAGTCAAGTAATAATAAATAATAATTATGTAATAAAATAAGGAAGATTAATGATATATGAAAATTAAACGTTGTATATCTCGGCGCGTAAGGACATTACTTACAAGTCCAAGATCCAGGGTTCGAGGCAGGCTGTCTGGAGATAATTTATTTATCCTTTTATCGGTCATGGAAGAACCTTATGGGATGTAGTGATCCTCTCGTGACTCACCCAGCCTCTATAAACTGAAGAAGGGGGCTCGGCCAAATCAAGTTTAAGCACAAGCGTAATCCACAAGCACAACAGTCCTTATCAAAATACCAAACCCATGACTTCATGAGTTGTATTATAGTTTTTAAAATGATAATTCACTGATTTATAATGATTATATTTGAAATCTACATTTTTTAGAACATACCTGTAATGTTTCTTTATTGCCTTTAGAAAGCATTGTTTTAATTTGTCCACTTACCATTAATTTATAAAAATATTTTCACAGTTCCATTCAACAAACACTTTCATGTAGGTATCGTCGATAGATTATACCCAATGATTTCAAAATGAATAGTATCTAATTTTCATATTAAAAGGCGGTATCAGTTCCGCAGGTTGTCTCTTTGAGTTAGGTCACAACAAGTTTTATCTTTTAATATTCTCAAAAATATAAATAATCGTCAGTTTTAATATGAAAAAGAGGGTTATCATGGGAAAAGTCTATATTTCGGTATTCATCAAGAAATGAACGTTTAAACTAACATTTCGAAGGGTAGACGATGATAAACCCTAAACAGTATATGGAAAACGGTTCTTTAATCTATATACAGTCAGTAATAAAATATTTTTATTTTCAACACTATCAAAAAGGAAGCCACTGAAAACTTGTTGTGACTTGACTCACAACCTACGGAACTGAGACCAAAAAGGAAATAAAGAAGATAATCAAATAAAAATAAACCAAGAACCTTTCTATCAGATTTTTCCAATTAACAATTAAGACCAGTAAAACAAAATGGCGCCTTGAACCAATTGACTTAAAGTTGAAAAAATACTGCTAACACTATCAGTTAATTCTTCTCACGCCCCTTACCACGCTAACTTTCCGGAGTCGTTAGGGAATGGCATTGGGGATTGGCCTCCAGTCTCTGAGGTCAGGATTACGTCACCCTCCAACTAGGAAGCAGACAGTCAGGTCTATCTCCGCGCCGCATCTTCTCGGAGGGGAATCGGGAGGGGAGCTTAGTGAAGAAGAAGTGCTATTAAGGTGTATAGGAGTAGGTACATTTGAAAACGGTTCGCATGCCTATCTAGTAATCAATCAATCAACAATCCACACTGGCTCTACAACCCAGTACGGGTCTTGGCCGCATCAAGGCGCCGCCTCCACTCTTCTCTGTCCTGTGCCAAGGTCCTCCAAGCTCTGGATCCAACTAGATCCAACTATCTAGTAATAAGTACGTAAAATATAACAGTTTCTGCAAGAAAAGTTGAGACAGAAAATATATCTACATCTCCGGTGAATAAGTGGTTAAGTCCGATTTTGTCCGGAGAGAGAACTACTTTCAGATAATCGGAGTCGTATTATTCTCGTTTTTGGCTTGAAACGGCCCCTTATTCACTACGAAAATAACTCGATTCTGCTTACTTAAGTACAAGAAACTCATTTTGGAGAAAACCAGACTTAACCACTTATTCACCGGGGCTGTAGATATATAACAAATATTTAAGTATATTTTCCACAATCCTAAAAAAATAATAATAAAATTAACTACATATCCGTTGCTGCCTTGTCAATACATTCATTAATCTATAAATTTTAATTATACGCAGTGCGTCGATTATCCGAACTGGTCTCGCTGAATATTACGTAATACTTACTACTAAACTTAAAAGAATTTGAGACCTGGCGGTCATGAATATGACGACAATATTGAATCAAACTAATATTACAACCTTGATAAATCTTGCTAAGGACCTATATATTTTTATTTCACACACGTTTAATTTTTTAACTACCTACAAGTATAGTACAAAAAAAAAGTAGTAATATTTTACTCACGTGGTGGTTTTTTGGAATTTTTCTTCTTCCTTTTTTTTTATTTATGAATTTCGATTATCTACACCAAACCACACAACATTAGTTCGGATAATCGAAGCTCTACAGTAATTGAATTAATGGTTTATATATTATATTAATTTCAAGTAAAAGACGCTTAAAATAACATTTGTCGGATGAACTGTAAATAGAATATCCCTAAAGTAAATAGCTATAATTAAAGATCTCATGAACAAGATTTGGTAGGATTCCACGTAATTTTTTTGTAAAGCAAGCTATATATTATATTATTTTTCAATCACATTATCATAAATAATGTCTATTAAATCTATTACTATCTTATATACAAATATAAAACCCTTTTAGTTTAGAAATATTTATGAATTTTCATCAATAAATAATTTCTTCTCGCGGCTTTTAATCAAATTAGAGCACAATCGAAGTAGAAATTTAATGTCATTAGCTTTAAATGAGGCTAAAAAAAAAAAAAAAATCACAATTAAAAAGAGTTTAGAAAAAAAATCTTATCACCATCGGCTAACTAACCCAAAAGGTCTCTTGGGTAAACTAAATGGATTTAGTTAGATGAAACTATAATTATGAAATAAAATTTTCTCTTTTGTACGATGTCGCAATTGGGACTAAATTATCGTAATTAGTATTTGAGATATTATATATCCAACCAAAACGGGGGTTTTTAGTCTTTCCTAAATAAATGTTTTTAATTTTAATTGCAATCAATAAAATAACAATTTATAATGTACTACATGGAAAATGATCGAGTCATAAAAGTATCAATAAAATATTGTAAAAAAAGAAAAAAATCTTAGAACCACAGACAAAATATAATATTAATTACGAAATATGAAACTCCATCTTCGTAATTGTATATTCTCAGGTATTTTTCTATTTCATATTCCCTTGAACAATTTTATAGTTGCAAGACTACCAATTACTGCTCCTGCAAATTTCTTTCGGCCCTATCAAATTATATTACTTGTATAGACTGAACTTCGAGAACTGAAAAAAAACTTAATATTACTGATTTTTTTTTAAAATAAAGTTCAAATATAAACGTGTGTGAACTGTCCTTCAGTTACCTGAGAAACTATTAAGACCTACAATTCGTGTTCCCAGAGTTTCAACAATGGATTCCCATTCGTTCCAAGGTTTCAAATACCTAGACATTAATTATTAAAAGATATCTTTCAGGTCAAGGGTATTTTTGTATCGTAGGTAAGGCCTGTTTTAATTTATTTATTTTTATTATAAGATGAATTATATAAATTATTATTTTACAATGTTTTAAAATTTGATGTATATCATTGGACTAAATTACTTCAAGTTTACATAAAAGAAGGAAAAAACCAATATCCAGTCAAATAAATTTTTCATTTATTAATTCTTGAGACGTTTCGACTACAGAATCCGTTCTATCACAAATAATTTCTGGTTTTATGCATCAAAAAACCATACTGTGTATAAATACACAAGTTAAAATTCAGAATTTTCTTCATACATTTTTTTTCAATTTTAAATGTCATTTTTAATTATTTTTTTCCTTTGTTTAAAACGTAGGGTATACTTATTACCTATAGTCCACACACCTGTTCAAAATTGAATTGAATTATTTATGAAATTATTTGTGATTGAATGAGTTGTCAAAACGTCTCAAGAATTAATAAATGAAGAATTTATTTGACTGGATAATGTTTTTTTCCTCATTTTATTTTACAATGTCTAAATATAAGTGTATACTGTTGAACATCAGTTACCCGGTTACCATGGTACCTGTATAGTATATTCGGCGAATCGGATCGATGAGGAATATATTATTGATGCAGAAAAGGTCGCTGATCCGCGCTAGTAAAAATTTATCGCTTTCCGCATTACCAAGTTATGAAGGCCTCCCTCAATACTTTCCACCTTCACCCTACGGAAGGAGAGAAGGCGTGGTGGTAAGGAAGACGTGATACTGTGTTCCGAGGGTCTATTTACCAGAGGAACCGATTCGGCAGAGGATTTAGCTAACCCCGGGAGATCGTGAGGTTGTGAAATGTGTACATGTACCAACGACTATGGAGGTGAGTCAGCGGCCGGGCCGAACATCTGTTGGGAAACCGCAAGGACTATCGAGCGCTCTGCCAGGCTCGTCTTGGGGTATAGGTAGAGTAATCTCTGCGGAGAGCCGATCATAATAAATATATATATAATACTATAAAAAAAGTAATAATAATAAATTAAACAACAATAATAATAAATATATTTATTTATAATATATTTATTATAAATATAAAAGAAGACAAAGGATATCTAACGAGGCACAATAATGCTCAATAAACATATCATAATAACATCAGGCTCTGGCTCAAAAATACAAATTAATAACCAGCCATCATCCGTTTTACAGATACCAGCCACAGACAATATTAGAAAAAAACAGACAAAAAACTATATTGTGATCAAACTATGATGATAGACCATAACATCCCCCACGATAGACTAGACATACCGCTCATTAAGAAAAAATAAAGATAGCCACCATCATAGAAGTTGGATTTTCTGCTGATGATAATGTCACAAGAACCTCGAGTGAAAAAATTCGAAAGTACCAAGAGCTGTGCGAGGAATGGACAACCAAGGTGATTTTCAACAATAGTTTCAATGAAATCTATCAACCTTAAATAATGTGCTACCGCTAATTTTAATGTGAAAAATATTTTTTTAAACATGAAATTTTCGACTTCGAAAATTTTCTGTTTGAATTTCGCGCCAAACCGGTTAGTTTTGATAAAACATACTGTGACATCATCAGGCTTGTCAGTTTATCTCGCATCGTTGTCGTCAGTTTTCCTTGTAATTTTTTTTACGTTTTTAGCTTAAATCACTTATCATGTCTTACAAATACTGTTGTGTGGCAATGTGTGAACAAAATTAACCTCAGATAAACTGTTCCTTAAAGTTCCCATGGATCCAATAAGAAGAAAAAAGTGGTTTTCTCCGATGAGAAGAAAAGATAGCCTGGCTCCTTCTGCAAACTGTTATCCCTGTGAAGATCATTTTAATGTAATTTTAGGCTTTGTACTCTTATTATAGATCTTCTACATTGAATATAGTGTAAAGTTAGAATAGCTTCAGCAATAACTAGTCAGTGTATAGTGCATGTAAACTCTCTCACAAACAAACACCATTTTCAGTTGCAGTGATTTTGATCTTGAATGATTTTTTTTTCCTCTTCTGTTCCAGGTAGAAGTAGTAGAAAATATCATTAAAGTTAGATTAGTTGGGGGTCCAATAGTTTTGAAAAAAGAAGCAGTAACAACCAAATTCAAGTGCCAAAGAAAGAGGATCCTAGCACAATCATCCCAACGAAGACCTCATGGTGACAAAAGGATGAGACTATCACTAATCAGTGATGTTATGTAACCATCAATATTGAATAACGAAAACATAGAAAACACACGATTTAATGTCTCAGAACCCATATTGGAAATTCGTACATGTTCTTCAAAAGTAGATGCAGAAACACTTGCATCATGGAAGTATCGTGGACATCAGAAACACACAAAAAAGTTCATATCAGAAGCAAAGCTATTCAAACAAAGGCATGTTTAAAAGATAGGGCATCATCAGTATTTCTACAGTACAAAGTTTTAAGCACACTCAAAAAAATATCATAAAGAAACATGTGTTATGTATAAGTTACGTTGATAAAACTAATAGTTTTTGAATAAAAAGATGCCAATAATAACAAAAATTGACTCTTTACTTGAAAAAAGTTATTTTAATTAATAAGCAATTGTTTTATTTCTGAAGATGAACACAATATTCTATACGAAAATGCAAAAACATCACATGAATTTCTTATCACAAAAATCTACTAATGACGTCATCAAGCCAAAATGGAGCGCTTAAAAGTTTCATATGTCCCGCGTCAATTTTTTCACTATCCGAACCCGATTCTTTCGACGAAAAATGATTATTTATTTTATTTTTAAAGGATCATTTTTCGTCGAAAGAATGATCTTGTGAAAGTTACAGTATGGTGAATCTAAAAATTCATGTATTTTTAATTTTTTAAAAATATCTTGGTTGTCCATTAAGGCATCTTTACCGACTGGTAGAAGTAAAAGTACTGCCGATTATTGTATCCAGCAATGATTTAATTCGTGGGGAAACGATTAGGTCTATGAAGGTAATTGTAAGCGTCATCAGAATTATTTTTAATTAATCATAAAATGAACCATAACCTTGACCCTGGTCCAGGTTGGTGTATTTATCTGGCATAAGCCGGGAAATACAAGATAAAATAACTATAAGTCAAGTAATAATAATAATAAACAGAAAGTTACTAAATACGAGTGGATAAAAGCCACAAAAAATATGAAGTATTTACGAGAGATCAGCAGCAGAAATTGATCAGGGAGGCTTGCAATTTTCAACGTGTCCCTCAAATAAAAAAAAAAACTAAATTTCCTCCCAAAAGAAATTTATAATAAAAAGAATCTGTCCACCAATGCAAAATTAAAACTACAATGCTGCAGGAAGCATTATAGTCAAATTTCTGGAATAGCACCAAATGTTGTTCATGATGTATTTAATTTTTCCTATTTACTTTTGGGATATCCAATTAGAGTTCAGCCGAAAAATTTGTATTACCTTTACTTCAAATTAATAAAAGGTATGTACTATTAATTCAACTACAGTAAAACTTTGATCTTGGTGGATAATGAAAATTTTAGGTAATAGAAATTCAATTATAAAAAAGATAGTAAAAAACAGCCACTACGTTTGTAATAAAAAAAAATATATATATATTTGATTTCGTAGTACACATGTATACATGTATGAGAAAATCTAGAATCATATAAAAGGGCAAACTAAAAATCAAATTCAGAATTTGAGGCGATTTCTAAAGTTTTTTTTTCACCAATGAGAAAAATAAAATAAAATTCCTTAAGTCGCCAGGCTAAATCAGACATTGAACTCATGAAAATTCCCTGAAGGTTGGATATTCATGTCACCTGAGGGAGTTGGTCGATAGGCACCTTCTGAAATAGGTTCATCGATTAAAAGGAAGCACCGTGATGCCAGAATAATATACTATTATAAAATAGCTCCATTAAATTGTAATGATGAATATATATTTCTTAATAGTACCAATAAAATAAAGTAATATTGATATCGTATAAAGAGAATAGAGGGGAAAAAGTTTTAAAAAATATAATTCATTGGGCGCCTATAAAACAAAATAAACCATTATTTATTTAAGTACAAAGAGATTTAAAAACGATTGAAAAAAGAAGTTTTAGAAGTCAATTAATTGAATTTTCGAAACAAATAAAAATGTTCTTTTCGATATGAGGATCCCAGGAGTCAAGAGAACGGAATAAGAATAAAATGTAATTATGTATCGTAAATAAATGAGAGGGAGCGGGGTGGCTCAGTGGTTGAGCACTGAGTTGCCATGCCGGAAATCCTGGTTCAAATCCCGCTGTGGGCAGTTACTTTAATTTAGTCTGTTTGCAGCCGGAGATGGATCATTTAGGAACTAGGACCCTCCTGGGGCTCACCCAGCCTCTATAAAATATTATAAAAATAGGGTACCCATAATAAGGGGGAAAAAACCTGACGGTTGAGCGTGACCAAGGACAAGTCACCTCCTTGCAGAACCGTTTTCCATGAAACAGTACAGTCTCAACCATGTACTGAACCCCCAGACTCGTTCACGGGTTGCAGTGGTACAGGTACAAATAAATGGGAATTTATACTATGCCATCTTCGTTTTATATGTTCACACTAAAAAATATATAATAATCTAAACTTCTTTTTATTTTAGCTAGTTGCGTATATATTTTTACTAACAGTTTAAAAAAACTAATCGAATCACTTTTTTATTTGAATAAAATTACTTTAAATCAAAATATTAATATTTAAATCCCACAACTATGAGCCGCACTTGGAGAACTTGCCTAGCTCTCCGGCAGAAATATTGGGACCTACTTAAGTAAATTAAGTTACTAATTAAGTTAAAAATATTTAGTTTTCCTTTTGTGTTGTATTGACCCTCAGACGCACCGTGTTAATTTTATAATGAGATGTTATTTGATTTGAAAATACACAACCTGTTTAATATAAAATTGTTGAATGAAATTGGAAGAGGGGAAGTAAAATAAAGGGCGAAACAATTGAGATCGTCCTCCAAGGAAAACTGATGCGTTATGGTTGTATGCATATTACAAAAATGAAAAAAGAAATGAGCGAATAAATATGAAGAGGGAATGTATATTGATCGTTGTATTTAAGGAGATTGTCTATACAATAAAATATGATCTGCATACAATAAGGGGGAGGAGTGGCTCAGTGTTAGATCGCTTGAGTTGCCGTGCCGAAGGTTCCGGGTTCAAATCCGGCTTTGGTATATTTTATTTAATTTAGCATCCGGGGATGGGTTGGGAACTAGGACCCTCCTTGGGCTCACCTAGCTTCTGTAAAGTGGGTACCCAAAATAAAGGGGAAATCCGGCTGCTGAGCGTGATCTAGAACAACCCTTGGGCAACCGTAGTCCAAGAAACATTACAGTCTCTACCACGTACTGAACCCGCGAGTTGTAATGGAACAGTTTTTTGTCAAGGGGACGAGGGTGAAAGAATAAGGACTATATAGAATAAGGATCTGTTTACTAAGCACGACGGAAGTGTACAATTTTTATTTTTACTAGCCTCCATTACTATCAGATAATGTTTCGGTTCGAGGCTAACATGAATAAAACATAGGTTATAGTCGTCGTGTGAGAAGAAAAGAGCGAAAGCTGATTGGCTAGCAAGATTAATGATCCTCGGTGATATATGAGAGTTGGAGAATTCTTCTCCGTCTATTTTCGGTTGGCAGCTGTCTTGCCCAAAGAGTGTCCAAGTGTGTTACCTAATTTACAATTTACATAATAACAATTACATAACTAATGGGACAAACGAGTCTGAAGATTTGAACATTAAAAACGTCAACGGAGAGTACTAATAAACTTTACGATGACAACCCATGAGATTTCTACGAGAAGCCATAGAACCCTGAGATTTCAACCTAATGCAACAATAACCATTGCCTAAATAAGGTTTCATAAGAGTTAAATTAACATTAATTACGAAAATGGCTCAGCATATCAAGTTATTAGTAGTTTTAAGGCCCAATACACAGGACGTATAAGGTTATATAAGTATTTTTTTTAAATTAATGAATAGGTTGTACCTCAATTAATATCAATGAACTAGAAGATTTGCGTACAGACATAACTAATGACAGAATTTTTTTTTTTTTATTGTTTCGCATGAACGATTTAACTTTTATTAAACAATTATAAACGGAAAAAATAATTATTCCTTTATGTAAAAATCATATGCATATTTAATATAAATGGACAGTAAAATTAGTGTGAACAATTTTGTTTACACTTTCATGGTTAATCAACATTAATGAAAAGTTAGCAAATTTTATTATTATTTTTATAGCAAATTCATATATTTTACACATATGAATAATATAAGAACGATTAATATATAATTAATGAATTATAACGACAATTAAATTATTAACTCATTTAATATATACCGGTTAAGAATCATCTTGGTGTAGAATGCATTATATAAATGGATCATTTGAGGTGTAAAATCTAAAAAATCTGGAACTATCCTCAGGCATAACAGGCCTGAATATAGCAATAATTATAATAAAACTTAGTTAACCCGAAGGCTCGATGCCGTAACCACCAATCTCTGCTTACACACTTCCGTCCACAGGACACTACCCAAACCCAAATCCGCCAGATCACTATTAACGGGATCCTCCCACTAACGCCTAGGTGTAACCCTCAGACCCAGGATGTAGCAGCAATTTTTCCATAAATGATAGGTATGCAAGGAATTCCAACAATTTTACTAAACTTTTCAAATTAATCATCAATTTATCATTAAGTTATCAATTTCCAACAAGCGATCTAATCTGAAGTTAATACACCGCTGGGATTCAGCTGCGGAAGGCCACAGGAAATTCTAGAACTTCGGATCAGGGGCAGGTTACATTCCAAAATAATTAACCTTAGCGAGGCAACTGGAGAACTGGTAATTGATATGCGATTCTCTCGGAAACTGGAGGAAAAGCTCGAGAGAGAGAGAGAGGAGAGTGAGTGAGAGAGACCTGCGGTTTTTAGCAGATGGCTTCCACCAGAAGCGGTAATTCTGTTAGGCCCTTAATAGCTTCCTTAATATGCCCTCATCTTCTAAGGGAGCCTCCAATTATCCTGACTAGATTTTTCTTCACTATGCAGAATTATTCATTTAGGTTTATTACTACTCATTAAGAAAATATAGACGTAGAAAAGCAAACCTCAAGAAGATTTCTTCATCAGAATATGATCTTGGGGAGTGGGGAAGCTCAGCGATAAAGCGCTCAGTTGTTACGCCGAAGATCCCGGGGGAACTTGGGACCCTCCATAGACGCACCCAGCCTCTATAAAATGGATACCACTGATTGGGGGAAGAGCTCATAATATTTTTTCATTTTTCAGGGAAGACCTTATTTATTTCGAAGCATATTATTTAGGCTTTTTGATGGACAACATATATAAAAATAAATGCACATAACAGTATAGTGCGCAACCTATTTTCCGATAGGTTAGAAATAAACCAGACACCGAACCGGACGATCTGACCTCATTCTTGGATGTTACGAGTATGGATCTTTCGTATTACAACCAAACAGGTCACAACTAAACCTAATAATATATTCAGAGTAGCCTATTTATATTTCAATGTATTTTGAGAACAAAAGCTAATAACAGTAAGGATGTTACTCAATTAACTATAATATAATATAGCAAATGGACGTTTATACATTATAAATATAATTGTAATTGAGGCGTTAACATAGGAAAAGTTGTAAGTCATGAAAGGGTATTGTTACAAGAGAAGCAAAAACTGTTTTGACGCCTAAAAATGAAAGTTTCAAGTGGAAAATAGTAACTACCACCGTCCATAGAAACTAAACTACTCCCAGTTTTGACTAACTACTCTTTCTATCCCATTGGCATATTTAGTAACTACATTTCCGCAGAAAAAAACCTTTTTTAACTAAAATTATTTAAACGCGATTTGATAAATATAGGTAATTCCTACCCCATACATACTTTCTCATCCTTCAATCCTATCTCACAAATAGAATTTTCCAAGTAAACCATAATAATGTCCTTTCATCTCTCTTCTCCCGATCTGCTGGTGTTCCTCAAGGTAGTATCCTTGGCCCAATCCTTTATATAGTTTATACATCTGACATCCCAACCCATCCTAATACTACCCTTACAACGTACGCTGATGATACATGTGTATTATCAGTCAACACCAACCCAGCTATTGCATCCCAAAGCCTCCAATCCCATATCACTGATCTTGAAGAATGGAGTCAAAACTGGAGAATTAAAATAAATACTCAAAAATTGCATCAAATCACTTTTACCTTATGTCGTAAACCAATAACTTCCTGCCCTTCAGTATCCTTTAATAATATCCCACTGGCGCCTGTAGAACAGATCCGATACTTAGGGATGCATCTTGACAAACGATTAACATGGAATCCTCATACTAGACTGAAAAGACACGAAACCGCTCGACGTTTCAGGCTACTTCAACACTTACTAGACAAACGCTCTAACCTCCCAATTAACTACAAAAGACTCATCTACATGACCATCATACGACCTATTTGGACTTACGGAGTAGAGCTTTGGGGCTCCACTAAGCCATCGAATTCCTCTCGTATCCAATCCCTACAATCCAAAATCCTTCGTAAAATCCTCAACGCTCCTTATTTTGTTAAGAATAAAGTCATCCATAACGACCTTAATGTCCCATTTGTTGCTGATTTGGCCCAAACCCGCTATCTATCCTTTCATAACAAGCTTCATTCCCACTCAAACCCTCTAGTTTCAAACTGATTCCCCTTCGATTCCCGATAATCCTTCGAGGCGTCTGAAAAGATGATGGCCACGTGACCTTCTTAGTTGAACTAGTGATTTGAGTACTACCATAGGGTAGTTTCTCTACTTGCCATTAACTCATGTCATTATGTATCACATAGCCTATTTACTTGATGTATTATTGTAATACAGTTGTAAATATCAATAAATAAATTTTTTTTAAATAAATATGCGTAATAGATTTTCAGATAATTAGCTAAAACATAAACATCAGTTTCGAGAGAAAGTAATAGTTAATAATACTAAAGTAAGAAAATACTTTTTGTTTCTGTTTTATTACTCAGATCACGTCCATTGCCTAGAAATAATTATTGAAACTAATATACTTTCTATTGTTCTCTAAACAACAATAGAAGTTCGTAGTGTAATCACTTAAGTTAAAAGAATGGCAACGCTTTAATCCCTATTAAACCGTGAACCGTAAACCGGTGAATAAAAAAATATCACGTTGAACATTTGGCCCGAAGAAGGATGAGTCGAGTAGAAAACTAGAAAGTTACATAACACATAATTGCTAGACCGAAATCCATTAATTGCACAATAATTAAGTACTTGCATACCTGCGACGGAAAAGAGCGTGCGAAGCTGGTCAAGTGTGAAGTCGATGAATGGATCATTAAGGACGTATCCATGCAGAAATGAATTGCGATTTTCAGCATTTGCACCGAAGCGTAGATGGGATAATATCATACCGTCTGATCTCGTCGAATGCGGTTTAGGAAGGAGGTGAAGTTGCTGATATTTCAGCAAAGATCGAAAAACCATTAGACATTTTTAAAGAAAAATAAATTAGGTGTCTGTTTATACATTTCAATTATACATGAGGAAGCAGGTTCTAACAGAACAGATTTAGAATTACCAGGAAATGGTGTTTGAAAGTTTATATTACGGACCACTTTTTTTTTATAGTAACATATTGATTGTATGGCATTTTCTTTTTTTTTTTTAACGAATTTCGAACTTTCCATTGTCCAAATCACACCCGACAACAGGTCAGATAACTGACGCACTACTGTATTAGTCTATACGTGTTTTAACATTATGTAAATATATAAATAAGTAGCAGAATATACCGTCAAAGGGACAAACCGTAACTAATCGTTGTTTTTTTTTATACACCACATAGCCGCTATGTCACTAAGATTATTATAACCGTTAGGTTGGAAAAAAATATCTTCATAAAATCCAGATGTTGAGAGCTTTTACCCACCACACAAATAGCTGCTAAGACTATTAACGTCGTAGCTAATGGGAATGAAATCGATTTACGTCCTGAAAACTAAACCTTAAAAGTTACTAAACATCAGGAGAAACTAAGAATTTTAAGCTAAAAAATAGTGTAAAATAATTTTCAGAAAATATACACATATTAAAGAGGAAAATTAAGAAAGCAAGGGAGAGGAAAAAAAGAGAAACAGGAAACCTAATTTAGGTTGATAAATGGTTGGAGAGATAATTTATATAAGTAAAAAAGTGCACTCAAGAAAAAATTAATAGGACTTTAATATATTAAGTGCAGATAGTTAAAACCTTTAACATTCTAAGTATTAAGAACATCTCCATTCCTCAGGTCATTTTAATTACATAATAAAGATTACTTAATTTTTGGAAACAGTGTAAAATGGTCGCGGGAGGCATTCTAAATATTTTACACGAAATATGTTTAATTACTTTTATATGTGCCAACGTTTCGGCCAAATTTTACATCATCGTCCAGGCAGAGAATAAAACACAACAGAATAACATTATAAACAGTGCAGTACCAAAGAAAATATAACAGGTTATTAAATTAATAAATTAAATAAATTTCTTTCTTGTCATGCCTTCTGTAATAAAAATGTCTAAAAATGTAATAAAAAAAAAAAAAGATGTAATATGGAAAGTCCGCCATTTCCACATTAATATTTAATCATTCCATTAAAATTAACTGAAGTATATACAGACTATTCAGTCAGTATATATACTTTCCTCTGAAACCTGAGCAATTAGGCGATTTATTGAAAATTTCAATTAATTTAAAACAAAGCACCACATTTCTATATGAATCTGTTTTAGAGTTACGATTTTTTTCCTTTTAAGCACCGTTTTCCAAGATTTGTTCGCAGGTTTAAAATACTACAGAAACATTGTTGAAAAAAACGGTACAAAATCAAAAGTAAAAAATCTAATGTGGACAACACAAGACTTAATTAACACTAAAATTTGCGTATGCCACAAGGATTATTATTAAATAGACTTAATAACTTTGATTAAACTTAATATAACAAAACATTAGGTCCGTGTGGCAAAGCGGATTAACGCGCTTGCAAATGTCCACTTACTTACAAATCGAAAGGTTGTGGTTTCAAATTCCGGTCCCAGAATTTTTCAAGTATCAAGTATCTGCTTACTGGAGACAACTTACAAAGACCGGTCATAAGAGTGATGAGCCTATCCCGTGCAGACCTATGGGCAATCAGCGTAGAGATTTTTCAGGATGTTAAATAGCCAAGAGGAAGAAGTCCATGGAAGGTATGCTTCGGGGAAAGAAATATAGGTCTTCGTGCGCCGAGACCGATCAGCCATAAGGTTCTCTTTCCATGAATCCGAGTGTACGTCGGTGGGAAAGACACAGGTAAATCGGCCCCAAAGCAGCAGTGAGTAGTCTGCCATATGTTGACAGCAACGTGAGATTTAGTGACCCCTTCCACAAACAATATATGACTGAAAGATGACATCATTCTACATGGTCTACAGCGCCAACCGATACAAAAAAAACAAAAAAAACGATTAGTCCTAATGATTTTATATGCAGTGTAAAAAGCAGATTTGAGTTTCAAGTAAACGCTTCCGTTTCTTCAAGTATATCCATAGTTCAGTTTTTCCTTTGATTTAACTGAGTTGAAAACTAAATTAAAAACTATTTTTTATTTGTTGAGATAAGGGGGAGGGGCTGGCAGCATTTTTAATTATCCATTAGAGAACCGACACGTTTACATCATATTTGCTTAGTTTAATATAGTCAATAATCAATAAAAACTTTTAATCCATTTAAGATAAATCTAGTAATAATACACACTGAAATATAAAAAAGTAAGCTGAATATACAATTATAGCATATAACATACAATAAAACAATATCTCATAATATATAGTAATATATCTCATTACGATAAAGTAAAAATAACATAACGGGATCTTTTACAGATCAATAACCAATCTTACCACTGAGTCAGTGTGATTCACTTTAACTTAAAACGTTAGCGGATCAATAATCCTTTGATGAACATATAACACTAATTAACGTTACATTGCAATAATTATAATAATAATTAAATATATAAAATAAAATAAAACTGCGTAAGTGTAATGCTTTATTATGAAAATTTACCATCACTGTACATACTTATATACTAGCTGTCACCAATTGTTTCACTCGCATTAAATCTGTCTTTTACGAAAATAAAAATACCTTTTAAGTATTACTTTTTTTATTAATTATAATCATTTAATATCATTAGGTCATTCTCGTTCCAGAGGTTCCACCATATTAGTCAAGAATGAGCAGTATTCCATTGAGTGATGTGAACAACACTTCTTCTACCTGTAGTTTTGAGAATAAAACTACTAGAGCAGTCTTCTACATGGAGCAAGTCTAGGATTGTATAAATTAGGGCATTAATTCCCTTGGACTGCTAACCAGCCTTTAAGACCCTCAACTGATCTTAGATTAATCAAAAAGGACGAAGATAGAAAAAGCTTTCATAACAATGTTTAATGAGTGAGTAAAAACATTTTTTTCTAACGATTTAATTATAGTTACTACTCTGATCAAGTAAGCTGTAGCGCATAATGGCATACCCTTCATTATATCGTCTGATAAACGAAATAGGACTACTAGTTCTTGAAATGAGGGTGTTCATGAATACAAGAAAATATTTATCTTTCACATTATTATAGCTAGATAGAACTCACATTCACTCACTCCTTGGAACTACGGTCCTACAAGAACCTGAGCCTCATCCACCACTGTCTGCCAATCACTCCGGTCCATAGCTAGTCTTCTCCAATGTCTGATTCCCAGCTGGTGAAGATCGGCCTCCTCATCATCTAGCAATCTAGGACTAGATGACCTTCCTTTGGGTCTTCTACCAGCGAGCTTCCAAACAAGTCTTCTGGGCATTCTTGTTTCCGGTATTCTCACCACATAGCCCTACCATCTCAATCGAGCTCTTTTTATGAAAGACTCTAAGTCTGGTACTCCATAAAGTTGTCGGAGTTCTGTGTTATTACGGATCCTCCATGCTCCCTGATCATAGATGGGTCCACAAATTCGCCGCAGTATTTTTCTTTCCCGGACATTCAACATTCTTTCTGCTTTTTTATTCAGGACCCAACTTTCACAACCATATGTCACTATTGGCCTGACAATGGTTTTATATAGAGTGATCTTGGCCCTTTTTGATATTTGCCCAGTATTAAGAGTATTGCATAGTAACAACAATTACATATATATATAATTTGCTAAGGGCAAGACGGTGTGTATATTCTTTCATTCTTCTCTATGAATTGGGTACGTTTAATTGGGGGAAAACGCTGTAATTTCGGACAATTCACCTCCTGGCCCATAGAAAAAGTGCAACGTTTACCTCCTACGGAGCTCAACAGCATTCATGAGTATTGGTACTGATTATTTTTGTTTACGTCATCACGAAGTAAAAACAAGCATAAGTAGATGCAAAATCCACTATAAACTCTACATACACTCTAAAATTGATTGTATAACGACATGAGAAAAACAAATTTCGTAGGCTTGTTCGGAAGACTTGCCTTCTAATATATAATATGAAGGAGGTGTAAACAATTAGCATTCTCTATTAAACTAATCTCCGCAAACACGCACAAGGGATTTTATTTTAAATTAATTTAAACCAGTTCCGTAGCATTCGGAGGGAGGACATAAACGTGATTAGGCTGAGAGGGAGTTCGGCAGGGGGCACAATGGAATGATATCTCCATAGCAACAGGAAGGGGAGAGCACCTGACACCAGCCGGTATTAAGGTAGTGCATCACGTCCCGGGGCGACCTCCCTGTTTAAGGAGGAAGGAGGAGCTAGGGAGGGCTATATTGAATCAGCAACATCTGGCTCTAATCTGTTGTGTCGTGGTGTAAATGTCGTAGAGCCAGCTAGCTAGTATCATCAGTTTGATTTTTTTTTTAATCTATAAAACTACAAGGAAGGGTCTTGGGTTAAGTACATGATGTAGACTACAAAGTTTTCAAGGCTACCTGTTTTGCCGAGGGGTGATTGTCTAAGACCACGTTCGAATGCCAGGTTCCCTTATGTCCCTTTTTTGGGTATCTACTTCATAGTAGCTGTAAGAAAGAGCAGAACCATCAGGATACGTCTCTGGCATTTAACTGGTTCCAACCTGTACTCCTACATCCCCTACAGCCCTACAGTTTCATAGGATCCATCCCCGGCTGCTAACAGATTAAATAAAAGGCTACCAAGCAGCGGGATTTGGACCCAGAACATTCGGCAGGGCAGCTCAGTGCTCTACTACTGAACCATTACCCCCCTTTTAAAAGATTATAAAAGATAATAAAAAAATTGAAATGGTTTAAACGATTATAAGTGATAGGCTGGAAAAATAAGGTTTTCAAAGTAATATGCTGTTTATCTGATATATTGAAACTACTATGGCTTAACTAAGTTACAGCATCGTGATTATAACATAATTTTTTTTAATTAGACATGACATTATAAAACTATTTTATAATGCTAAAATAGTTATAAAAAATAACTATTATAATTTCATCCTTATAACTAGTTCCTTCTTTTTTTTAAATGTCACAATCCAAATATTTGCACATATGTCTAATGTTGAAACTTATTAATTTCAGAAAATACTTAAGTACATGGTATAGACTGAAATGTTGCTATGACAACGGTTTGGCAGGGGTAATTTGTCTGAAGTCAGACTCAACCGCCAGGTTCCTCCCCTACTAAGGGTACATACTTAAAGAGGTTGGGTAAGTTCCAAGAGTTCTGCAGACCCCACATGGTCAATCCGTAACTGTAACCAATTAAATAATCCATTTGCCACAGCTGGATTTGAGCCTGTGACTTTTACTCAGCACAGCAACTCAGCTCTCCCATATAAAATGATGATATGCATAAAAAATTGAAATATTCCCAACCTTGAGGTCACAGAAATATTATTTCAACAGTATAAATAATTGTCCGAATTTATTTCTGATGCTCAAGTAGTTTTCATAAATATATATTTTATTGCTGGAATAATTATTTCAACGTAAAAAAATATTTTAGGAGTTCGGTGGTGTCACGCCTCTCATGCCTGACAAGTCCAGGCGTTCATCATTTATTCAAATTTTAATCATTCAATCACAGTCACGTCCACGGATTAGGAGGATCAGATTAATATAAAAAGTTGAATAATTGAAATAAAATAAATAATTGTAGGCAGAAACAGCAAAGGCGAAGTTTATTTTTTTCAGGCATAAATTCCAATTACCATCATCAGCTACGATCTATGTTTCTTATTGATAAGATATATTCATAAAACCTATAATTAAAAAAAAACCATCGGTTGCGGTTTAGAATAGAAGGTTTTATATCGCACTAATATTTCTAATATGACACTAAAAAATTGGTGTTTATTCGGTGGAGAGTTATGACCATAAAAGAAATGGGTAGCTATTTCAAAAGCTAGGTTGGTACAGTTTTGATGAGAGATAACATCAAAACTGTATCAACCTAGCTTCAGAGCTTATCTGGCAGAAGGTACTTGTGTCACTCTTAGCGTCCTAATGATATTCCATAATCAGTAATAGTTTTTCCCATTTTTCAAAAATATTTTTGATTTTAGGTTTATATCACTTTAGAAATACTTGTGCGGTATGTTGGTTTTAAATCATGCAAAAATTAAAAATGACTCACAGCCCAGCATTGTCTGTCTGTCTTTAACTAACCTGAAAAAAAAAATAATATAAATATATAAAATCACATAGACACGTCAATTACAAAAATCAATCAGCCATAGATAAGATAATACTCCATTAAAAAAAAAAGTTAACACACAAGAAATACAGATTTTTCTTAAAAGATTAAATACAATTATATTATTATTTGCAATTGATGGCAATATTTTAGTTGCCATTTTTTTGAATAGGGACTTTTATTTGTATTCTAGTTATCTCCTCAATGTTAATACCGATAATACCAATAATAATTCTGAATTACGTTATTTTTTGTAAATCTCTTTTTTATGAAGAAAAAAAACACACAAAAATTCTAGTACTAGACGCTGCTATGCATTTCCTAGTTAACGGCAATGAAACCGATAGATACGCCTATTTCCAGCGATTAGAACCTTATGAGGGGTTTAAAAAGGTTATTTTTTTGCACGAGGGACCATATATCTTTCTCGGACAGAAATTCTCTGGTTATCTTCGGCATCACTAAATATTCGTTCCACGTCCTTTATATCTTTGTTTATGACTGATCTCGATATTAATACGTTTTAATTGCATATTCGTAAAAGTAAACAACTGAGGGTAACGTTACTATACAAGTATAGAATCAAATACGTATATTCATGTAGGAAAGAAATTCGTTGACTGTAGGTACTATAATAGGATGTAATTAGTTGGGGGTGCAGTCAAGAAAACACAGCAAAATAAGTGAAACTATTGTATTTTATGTGGTCGAAACGTCGGCACATAAAATACAATAGTTTCACTTATTTTGCTGTGTTTTCTTGACTGCACCCCCAACTAATTACATCCTATCAAATACGTATATATTGAAGAACATTTGAAACGAATGATCAAATATTTTAAAAACTTTTATTTATTAAGAAAAAAATTATTAACTTTCTCCGATTGCATAAAGTTGTACAGTTAGCAACCCCTATAAGGTTGTCATGTACAAAATAAGTGTAATTGGTAACATAGAATTCTATATTCATAAATTTAAAAGGGAACTAGCTTTTGCCCACGGTTTCGGTCGCGTGGAATTTGGTCTGCCACATAAAGTTTCGTGACAGATCATTTTAAATAAATAACTTTTTTTTTAAACTATAAGTTACTCGTACATCCGAAATTTCAGATGTCTAACTTTAAAACTGACGGGTTCCATACAATCTTTGAACCCCTATTATGGGTTGAACCCCTATTTGATCCCCTAACCACCCTTGGGGGTGGAATTTTCCAAATTTCTTTCTTAGTGCTCATTTAAGCCACACAAAGAACCTATCTGTGAACTTCAAGATGCCAAGTTCAGCGGTTTCTGCTGTGTATGTGCACAGCCGTGAAACATACATTGACACTGATTAACAAACGGGACGGACAGACGTTAAATGTTGTTCGTGTCAATAAAGGATTAGTTTCAATGTTATTGAATTTATTGAAAAGGATTACTTAGTATAACGGTTTCACTTGTCGCACGGCAGTAGCGAGAAGTGAACTATGTGACATGTGATATCTATAACTATGATTTGTTTTGTTCAGCGAAAATATGTAGATTTTGCGAATAAGAAACACGTGAGCAAGCATACAAACTTTGCCCCTCTTTTTTACCCCCTTAGGGATAGAATTTCGGAAAATCCTTTCTTATCGGATGCCTACGTCATACAAAGAACAAACCCTCCAAGTTTCACTTTCAGTTTCCAAGTACAATCTATGATCCGTAAGTCATTCAGGACAAAGCATTTAATATGTATAGATTACTACTTAAAATCTTTTTTTTCTTTTAAACCCGCTAAATTTAATATGGAGAATTAGTTTCAATAACTTATTGGAATAGATTTTGAATTTAAGAAAAAAAAAAATGTAAAAAAATTAAATAAAAATAAGACCTTCTAATTGGGGACTGTATAGTTTCACAGCCAATCGTAATTTGCCCATAGTCAACACTCTGGAATTGAACCCTGTTCAGATATTTATTAAATATGTTAACAGCCACAGATGAACCCTGTGGGATCCGCAGATCCTTCAGTGGCACACCAAGCCTCTATAAAGAGAATACATTTAATTATAGGCGATTGAGCGCTATATGGGACTAATAACTTCCCTGCACAATCATTGTCTTGGAAACAGTGTGGAGTACTGAACCCGTGACCCTTCATGGGTTTTAGTAGTACAGTTTTTTTGTTAAATTAAGCGTGGGGAGAGTATATAGTTACAACCCTGAGGACTACTTCCTCTAAGAGAGACAGCTTGTATAAATTTTCAATAAAAATTAAAAGGTATTTTCAGGTTAATAAATACAACTATTTCAGTCTAAAACCAACCAACTCGAGATGACAGAAATAAAACAGATGGAAGATAGGAATGTATCATACATTAACCACCAATAACTAAAATATTTATATAGTGATGTAGGAATTAACTTCTGTAAAAAACGAGAGAACTATGAAAATATATTTGAGTTTCAGCCAAATCCGTGCCGATAAGCTTTAAATCTTGGGAAGTTTGACTAATTCCGGGAAACTCCACGAGGAGAATAATTATCGGAATTAATATTTGGACGGATTGGTAAATGCCGAGGAATGAATTATAACCAACAAACTTCTCCCTCGTTGCTCCCAGTTGTTACTTCTCTCCACCGCCATCTTGATTAGCACCTAGCCAGCTGCCCTCGTACCAGCTGTTGCCAACATTATTCTCCCGACCGTCATTTTTTCCTCTTGGACATGAAAGAGTAAACGTAAATAAGAGTAAACGAGAATAGAACAGGAGGGAACACAATAATTCAAGTATAAATAAAACTAAATGACTTTAAGAATTAGTTTATTTTATTTTTAGAGGCGAATAAACCAAATCTAAGTATCAATAAAGTAAAAATAGCTATCAGTCATGGTGTCAGTCATGGAGGGGCGGAGGCCAAGGTCATTGTGACATATATTACTAAACATAAAATAAATTATTATTATTAGTATTAAAGATGAATTAATTTTATCTAT
This sequence comes from Troilus luridus, assembly GCA_964056705.1. NCBI lineage: Eukaryota > Metazoa > Arthropoda > Insecta > Hemiptera > Pentatomidae > Troilus > Troilus luridus. The sequence continues at coordinate 109,677,028 of OZ057413.1, read as the reverse complement.
ATTTTAGCAAGAATGCATATGTATATTAAATACACACATAGATATAGCCAATATAGGGTCTTCGTTCATTGGTAAGGACTGCAATGATTCTAAGCCAACGTTTGTCCTGGGAGATGGTATAGCAGAGATCACGCTCAAGCGCAATATTGTGGAACGCGCATTGAAGAGGCTATGAGTAAAATACTTATAAAAAAAGGTTTATATTTAGTCATAACTATCTGGTGTTTTTTCTTTGTTAGGTCATAAACTGAGAGCTAACAAATCTCGAAACGTCACTAAAATTAAGTTTTATATTTATCAATAGAATCTATAATAAGGAATTATTAAAATAAAAAAGATATGTCCTTCTTAGGAATATACATATTTTTCAGCACATCTAACATTCACATCCCGAATTACAGTAATGCGTGTTACTGACCTTTCCTTTGAGATTTCTATAAATGAACTGAATTAAGAAGGATGGTACAAGAAAAGAACAGGGAAAGTTTAAACAGGCATTTCTCTAGTACATTAATTTAATACATTATTCAAACAAGCATACAATCGAGTTCAAAATTATGTCCTTCTTAAAATTAACCTCATTAATCAGACGGTTTTCAATTATCCGCCTAAATTAAAATACAGGAAAACTCATTGAAGATCAATTTTTATATGCTGATATGTTGATCTGGGTAAGTTGTAATGAACAAACTAAGAGGGTATTATACATTCGGCAATTTCCATCAGGCTGCAATAAAGGACCAGAGAACAAACAAGGAGACCTCAGGGAGGGATAGAGAGTGAGAGAGAGAGAGAGATTGATAGAGAGAAAGAGAGAGAGAGAGAGAGAGAGAGAGAGAGAGAGAGAGAGAGAGAGAGAGAGAGAGAGAGAGAGAGAGAGAGAGAGAGAGTGAGAGTGAGAGAGAGAGAGAGAGAGAGTGAGAGAGGAAACTACAAACAGAATCGGAAGGACTAATGCAGAACATGCTCCGCCATTAGACTTAATTATTGTAGAGCCATTGGTCCTATCTTCAGGCCCCAGCCCCCAGCCTTCCCCTGTAATCTGTTATTTACTTGCCTGTTCGTTATGTGGCCAGATAATGCCTTGTATTGCTTCCACTTTCCGGTATCAATCTTCACTTGATTCATTCAACAGATATTTTTCAGTTCAGAAAAGCCAAAATTAACAATCATTACCTATTCGTCTCATGTTTAGTAATAACTCGTCTTCTCTGGATTTGGTCCATAATAATATAGAAAATATTGTTTTTTATTTTGTTAATCTCACAATACCGATAATTATAACTTGATACGAGATTAGTGGAAAAATTCTAACTAAGAATTAGACTTAGACTTTGTTAAGTCTCTAAACTTAGTTTCCCTGCACCTCATTTTCCAATGATACAGGGAATAGATCAATAGGAAGTAAATTTGTAATAAATCATATCCCAAGCAAGACACTAACCAAAGGAACTATCTCACCACCTCCAAGGGCCAAATGTAACTACTGATTAATAAGGAAGGTTAATAACATCACAAGATTCCAGCTGTTATCAGATAATCTTCCTGATGATTCAGTTGGATTTGGACCTTGGAGGTGGTGGGATGTTTCCTCTGGTTAGGTATCTTATTTTTCTCCATTTTGAGTTTGCTATATGCTTTATTCGTTCTTTTCTTTTTATTATTCTCTTTCTGCCGTGAAGATGCCTAAATAGCCGAAATATTGAAAGGTATTTTCGTTTCCTGTTTTTAGTTTAGAGACAATAGGCTTCTTGCTTGAAAATTTTGCACTTATGTCTAAACAAGTATTTTTGAATCTTATGAACTTATGCTCTTCTATATTAATTAATTAATATAGCATGTTCTGCACTAACAGCAGATCTACGGCCGATTATGACACAATAATGAAGGGCAGTGTTAGAGCTAATCGAGATCATTGAGGGTTTCGATGTATTTTAGGACTATCAAGCAATGGCAGTAGATATTCAGCATTAATTATTTTTTTTAAATTAATTATGAAAGTAAACTAATTTCACGAAAGAAAGGTAACAATAAATTTTTACAACAAACAAAAATAAACGATTAATAACATTGGCGCGCAATTTTATACAGATAAAAGTCAATGAAACACGACATGTTTTAAAGTAAATAAGCATACATTTTTCAGCAAAATATTACTACTTCCAGAGATTTCATTCCAATAAGCCACTTTACCTGAAAGGGGAAATGATTACGGAAGTTGTTGGTGCCTTTTTAAATTCAATACGAGACAGGGAGTTGCCGCAGCGTCAATATTCCTGCATCTCATTTCGGAAGGGATACAGGGTACGTATGAATAGGTACTAAATTTGTTAGCCGCATCTGGCCTCTATAGGATATGTGATTGGGTCTTTGCACAACTTTATCCACTGAGGCCAAAGGAAAAAACTTTCAAGCTTCCACCTACTCGGCCTGAAATAGGCTTCAATTTTCCTCTACGCTAAGAATGCGTTATAACTTTATGTTAAAATATTCAGGACTCAGAACGGTTGCGAGGTTCGGTATTTTTTTTTTAAATTTACGGTCGTGTTCTAGAATACGCCCAACCACCAGATTTTCTCATTATTTTGGTTACCCTGAGAAAGGCTGGATGAGCTGCAGGAGGGTCCTAGATCGCATATGGTCCATCTCTGGCTGCTAGCAGACTAAATAAAAGTCTTTTATCATTAAAAGTTTACTATCATAATAACTGCTAATTAAAGTAGTGGGGGAAAAAGCAATCATTAAAATCAGCCTATGAGAATGAACAATTACAATTACAACTCAATGAGAATTACAACTCACACTTTAGAGCTTTCTGAGGCCAATAAACGCAATTTCATTCACTTGCCTTCACAATGATTACCGCTTAAACTGATATAAATTTATTAATTTTTTGGTTACCGATGAATGTGTATAAAATCACTGTGTGTTTAATAGTTGGAGAGGGTTAACAGAGAGACCCGTTTCTATAACTTTAAATTAAATTGGCAATATAACTTTTATTGCCAACACGCCTCTTAAAGACTTATATGACACCCACTAAACCTCATCATTACTTTTTCTAATGCAGTATGTTGCTATAACAACGTTACGTAGAAAAGAGTGTATTATTTGCACATTATTCATAAAATTATGAATTTAAATTTTAATGTGAAAGATAATATAGAAAAGATGGTTGAGTCATTCTTCATTCAATACCCTCAAAGTGACTGTTATAAGACCTATATGGGCTTACGGAATTGAACTATGGGGCTCCACCAAACCATCAAATTCCTCTCTTTTTCAATCCTTAATCCAAAATCCTAAACGCTCCTTATTTTGTCACAAATAAAACCATCCATAAAGACCTTAACGTTCCATATGTTACCGACTTAGCCCATTCCAGATACCTATCATTCCATAATAAACTCCAGCCCCATCCAAACCCACTAGTTTCCATCCTTGCATCCAATTCCATCCCAGACAATCCTCCTAGGCGTCTGAAGAGAAGATGGCCTCGGGACCTTATATTATAGAAATGTTATTAGAGTGCTGCCAGTGGGTAGTGCCTCTACAAGTCCTATCATGTATTTATTTATTCATATAGCCTTTGTACTAGATGTATATATTACAGTTGTACAATTCAGTAAAATAATTAAAAAAAAAAAAATATTCTCAAAAAACTAAATCGACATCGGACTAGTATAAAATCATTACAACTATACAATAGCATGTTAGATTTTGAACCCATATTACATTTATATATATATATATTTCCCTAAAGGCTTCCTTCAACCAAAATTTCCTTTAAATCGTTTTTCCATTTTGTTCCATCTTGTATAACTTCCTCTCCCAGACCATGGACATTTCTATATCCTTTAGTTAAAAAGTAATATGAGTATTCCCTCATGGAAATCCAAATTTATAGTTTTTCTAATAATATCCACTTTCAGATGATTATTTTAAATATAATTATTGACTACAACATTTAATACATTGACTACAACCCTATGTATTAAAAAAAAAAGAAAACAATTAATCGATATTAGAAAAGAGATCAAACAATTATATTGTTTAGATTTATCACTTAGAGCGATAAGGAAACCCATTTAATGTTTATATTTTTAATGTAAATAATTTTTGATATATTTTAATATAAAGAACTTCCGACACCTCAACAATAATATTGAGGTATCTAAGGAGATGTAATATATTTATTATAAACATTTCATTTTTTCCAAGGAGATAAATACATAGTTGTTGAGTATCTACACTGTTATCTTGACCCTAGTTTATTCCAGAAACCGCCTGGGTCGAATAAACAATTTATTGCTCCGACCAAATGTTGTAAACTGTCGGATGTAAATAATCCTGACTCGGGGCCAAAACAAAATAAATCAAGGCCCAAACACAAGAGGACCACCATGACACATACGTAAATAACAGAGCACACTTGTAACTAAACACATTTAAGTCCTTATAGAGCGATAAACTGATCGTAACATAAGTGAACATAATATCCTCCAACCAAGTGCTCGAATAACGAACAAATACTTTTAATAAAAAAATGTAAAATTGCTTATACATTTATTTTTGAAATGTTTAATCCCCTCCAATCTGGACCTGCTGATATTACACCATGATAAAGGATGAGCGAATAATCACAGGAACATTATAACTGAACGGAGCGTGCCTAAGATAATAGATATTAAACCACTTCGAGCGTTAAATCGGCCTCTCCGACATTAATATAATAAATTGATAGAATACAATTATTATAACATCGTATAACAAAGGGTCTAGATAATATTAATAAGGCTTATCGAATCAAGGGTGCAAGGCTAATATACTTTCAAAATCATAGCATTCAACGAACCAAATTTAACTTTTCGATATTCGATATATTTTTTAAATAATTATAAAATGTAAAATATTTATGTAAGAGTGTTAAAAGTTAAAACCATAAAATTACATTTTAACTAACAAAATAATGTCATCTCTCCTAATCTTATCTCAAGAAGGAAAAAAAAACCTCACCCCCCAGGAATACTAATAATTAATATTTATTTAGAATTGGTACAAATGTAATTTGGCATATATTCTATATATGCTCTTCTTTTATAAGCCTCCAAAAGGATTACAGGAAACGTGGATGGAGAAACCTTCCAGAGAAGGCACTCCTAGATTGCTCGATTTCCCTGGAGTAGATAGTCTGGGTATCCAGCAAGTAAAACCATATTTTTGTAATGTTTTTAATTGTGTCAGCAAAGCATCTTCAAGGTCTTTGTGTAATTATTAATTAAGTATATTTGAATATAAACCAGAATTGCATTAGAGGCTAATATGTTTAAAACAATCTTAATGTTCCAAAATAGGTTTTTGTTAGATTAAATTAAATTGGTTAGGAAATTTAAAAATAAATAAATAATTTTTTCTTTCATATAGCAATATAGACTCAGCCATACGGATTTGATATAAGATACTAGATTCCTTATCTAACGTAATCCGTGTAGTTTCTTGAAGAGAAGTCTCTGTATATCCTATAAAATTAGTAATTTTTTTTTCATGTTGTGAGTTACCAATGAATAACATGAGTAATTAATTGAATATCCAACTCTAGTGTCTAATCTGTTTTGAGAAAAAAATATGTACCACTACAACCCATGAACCTTGTACTAGTGTTCATTACAAGAAAGAGACTTGGAATGATGGTTGTTAAGTGAGGTGATTTGTGTGAGATCGATCACGCTCAACCGCCAGGTTTTTCCCCCAACGAAGGGTACCCAATTTATAGAGACTGGGTGAGCCCTAGGAAGGTCTGTAGGCTTTTAATATATTAAATAATTTAGATACCAGTGCCGGATTTGAACCCAGAACCTCCAGCAAGACAACTCAGAACACGGAGATACCTCTCTCCCTTTCAGATATTCAGAAAATTCATTCAGAAATTTTTTGATCAGCTTTCTATTTGATTGTTAGAAAAAGCATTGTCTGTCGGTTTCTTGAAGAATTTCACTTCACAAGGATCCAAGATTATAGCCCAACTGCGACAATCCGCTCAGTAACAAACGAAGGAAATGCATTGTTCCGAGATAACAGCGTGGGTATATTCTCATGTTATATAACTTGTTGAGAAATGAGATAAAATGTTACCTAATTAATGAAACTTTTCCAAGTGAGACCAAATGATTTATTTTGATTTAAACTCATGAATTCATTTGTATTAAAAAATCATACATGAATTATTTCCCTTATGGAATACCTTTAATCTATTTATAGAAGAAAATTTATAATCATAAACCATGCGCTAGCAATTTATGAAATAAAGTAGTCATTTATTGGGAATAAATGAGTTAATTAAGAATAATATGTACATTTAAGAGAAAACTATCACTCATAACTCCTACGGTAAATCAAAAGTGACTGGATAAATAAGAAAGTTAAATTTTATTTTTACTGGGATTATTTTGTATAATGTTTGACACATTATAAATATTCTTGCTGATATTATTTTATTTACTACGTAAAATTGTAGTAGTATAAAGTAAGTATTAACAATATAATATTTTTTAATAGAAAAATGGTTATGAATTTAGCTTATGATGGATACTAATAATAGGTATCAAAATGGTACTTAAAGTTTAATACAATCGTGAAATCAAATAATATTTTTGGGAAAATTTCGGTATCATTATATTGAAGATGTGGTTACACTATTGATCCAGGCAGTAACTAAATATTTAAATCCCAGGTATAGGACAATATTATTATAACATGGATAATGTAGTACATATTTAAGCATTATTAATAAAGATACCGGCCGCATTGCAGACATTTTTTTTTTTTTAATTCACACAACTTAATATGAAACACAAACCCTTCTGTCTCCGGAGACAGATAACTCAGTCATTTAATGACGCACGGCCGTATCTCAGCGAAACACTGCCATCTATGAGAACCTAATGAGATAGACAATGGGCTACTTTAAGAGCTATCTTAAGCTATGCCCTATCAGCCAGCCTTGCAATATTTCTCAGATAAAAGACCCCATAAGTGAATGCGGAAGAGAAGGTATAACAGATATCCCATGGAGGTTGTAGCAGAATGGTTAAAAGAAAAATAACAATAATATATACAACTACTAATAACAATTACCAGGTTTAAATTTAAACCAGGCTACCAATTCCTGTATTATATAAATTTATATAATAGATAAAATACAGATTTTTAAACAATTAGCAATGGATCGACGTAAAATGGGGAGTAGATCTATAAATCAGTCTTATTACACTCTTGTCACCAATAAATGACGTCACAATTTATGTATTAAACTCCGCCTGATAATTCAGCAATTATAATCAAAACTAATTTAGTGTTTTTAAAACTAAAAATATTATATACGTTTCATGAATATATCAATAAAATAGAGCCAAAACTCAAAACGAAACATTAAATTTTATTAGAATGCAAATGGAAAAAACCACAAGCAGAGCCTTATGTTTCAAATCTGGAGTAAAATACAAGCAAGTCGACGTTTCGCCTATTCAGGCATTATCAAGACACAAAAAAGAGTAAGATCAATCACATCTCAAAACAGAAGTGCAATACATCCCAACGAATAATCGCTCAAATAGGCTCATAATCTGAGACCGCACCTCCACCCCAAGACGTTCAACCCAAAACTGAAAAGCAGGTGATATGCAAACAGCTGGGAAGGTTATAGAATCAGCTGATCACCAACATACATCAAGTAATGTTAACCCATACAATTTTCTACATATTACCAAAATTAGCAAGATTTAACTTTTAAAATATTCAATGCATCAGAATAAAATTGGTTTAAATTTCTACAATCTGTTTTAAAATTAACTGCAATGTCAATCTTATGCGCAATCTGCATCGCCTCGAACATTTTTCTTCTAGAGCTATCACTCTCCTTATAAATCACTCTAGCATTTCCAAAATCAAATTGATGCTTACAGGCTTTAGTAAGCTGGGCCAATGCTGTGTTAGGTTCCTTGCCACCAATATTCTTACAATCATATTGATGCTGATACATTCTTCTGTGCAGCAATTGTGATGTTTCACCAATGTATATCTTAGGACATTGCAAACAGCTAATCTCATACTCTACATCCGATTGTTGCTGTGTTAGTATCCTATCCTTCAATGGCGTATAAAATTTACTCATCTTGTTAGTAATTCTATTCGCAAGCCTAATATTGCTAACATCGTACTCTTTAAATACATCACTAACCCGTTCTGACAGGCCCTTAATATAAGTGCAGGCAAAAAAGACACCATTCACATTATCCATCCCAGCGGCACCACCCCCCGACGATGCAAGATCTCTATCATCAGAAGCTTGGTTATTATTGTGAATCTTGTTATAGTTCAAATTCCAATATTTTTTGATGAGGAATGCAGGGTACAAATTAATTTCGAACATCGTGCAAATAGTATCTTTCACAGAGCTTATATATTTTAAATCAGTGAGTTTAATGGCTTTAAAGATGCTGTTTTTAAGGTTATTTATTAACATATGTTTAGGGTGATTGGATATAAAATTCAATATACGTTGGCTACTGTTTTCATTCCTCGTCCACATTGTTCTCAAAAAACCATTGTCTTTATTGACATACATATCTAAGAATCTAATCCTATTATTGGTTTCCAGCTCATACGTGAATTTGATATTATTATGAAATCCATTAAGACCCTCATAAAACCTGTCAATCTCATCCTCTTTCAACACAAGCAATAGCAATAGCAACATTAATGAATATAGTGTATATTTATTCTTTATTATGGCTTTTTACCATGTATGCATCAATGTACTCCAATTTTCATATACAAATGGAACGATTCTGTATTTCCTGAAGCCATGAAGAATAAGTAAAAGTAATAATAAATAAAATAGTATAAATAAAAACAATAAGCAGCTTAGAAACGAAAACTTTTCTGATTTTCTATTTTTTTTTTAAATTTGTTAATGTGTAAATATATTAATAAATAAAAACCGAGAAAAAGGAAAAAAAAAGTTAAAAATAACACAATAACGTTTCCATCCCCTAATCTCTTATCCTAGAATGACAAAAAAAAGAGGAAATAAAAATAGAAAAGAAAATGTTTTTTGCCCATCCTCCAATAAATATTTACAATACAAACTACATGTACACCACTTTTTCAAGTGAGTGGGTCCCCTTTGAGGCCTTATACAGAATATCTTATTGATTTTATATTTTATTTTATTTCGATTTGTTGATATATAGGTAAATATATTTGTAAATAAATACAAGAAAAAAAAGTTAAAACATAGTCAGTTTCAACTAAAAAATTAACCTCACGCTCCCCAAATCTCACCTCGGGAATGAAAAAAAATCTCACCCCAGCAATTAAAAACAAAAACACCCCGGGAAAGAAAAAAATTATGACACATAAAACTGTCATCATATATCACTTAGCATGACCTAATTCGAACTTGTAAACTGTTAAGTGGAATATGTTAGGAATGTACATTTTTTTTTTATTACCATTTGTCCATGCCCAATTTTACGAATTATTTAACTTTTTATTCAATTGAGCTTATATTGTACCCAATAGTGTGCCTATTTAAATTAAGAATAGTGTTTAGAAATATCGAGTATTTTGAGTAAAATAAATTAAATGTCCTTATTTATTTGCCTGGATCATCGGGATTGAAATAATTGAATTATTGGAATAAAATTAGATTGTTTGATTTTTGAAATCGATGCATTTTGATTTACCAGTAAAATAAATAAAAAATTACTATATTTTATGCAAGGACTTTAAAGTCGGGAATTGTTGCTTTGTGATTTGCCAATTTTTAAAAATATTGTAATTTAATTAATCGAGTATGGCAAAAGATTAAACAGAATATAGTTCCTTCGTTACTGGGCATATCCAGTAAAATATTACATCACTAAAAATTATTTTAAATAATAGCGAAATATTGTATATTTTATATTTACATATCGCTCCATCAAAAGAATTGGTAAAGCAAATTGTGATGATGGTATTGAAATTATTTTATTAACCATTAAAATAATTTTAAAAGCTTAAAATTTTTTGATTTTAACTTGTGATATTACATCATATTTCCATAAAACTTAAAGTTCAAACATGATGTTTCACTCAAAAATGCCAAATTTTGATCTATGTTGTTCTTGTGAAGAAGCGATATATGAATTTTCGAACAATTCAAAACTACTCTATTGTACAATTTCTTAACTCGTATTACATTATAAAGATTCTTGTAACTAAGAGCTTAGCCTATTCACCAGAATTTCAAGCCCTTTTCCTTTAAATGCCCCTAAACTATTACTGCGGACTCTACACTTCCCAACAAGAGGATTTAATCAATACAAACGAAGTTAGAGGAAGTGGAAGAGAAGCTCAATGGAATGAGATAATAAAACAACAAGTCAATACAAAGTTGGCAACTGTACACGGGACTTATTACTTGATTTATGTTACGATCCAAGTTCCGAAGTTCCGAACGGGCATTAGCCGACAGAACTCGCTATTAAACCGAAAAGTAAGCTCAAGTTGGCTCATTTCGGAAAGTTTTTAAACCGCACTACATGGCTTAGGATTAAGCCCGCATAAGGAGTATGTGAAATGAGTAAATAACATACTCCATTTAAATGGGCCAAGCTGCTTATTTCTCGATAAACATGAAGTTAAGAGAAGAGCAAAATGTATAATTTTTAATATAGTAGTTTCGTTTGATAATTAACAAGACCTCTATGTTAGGTTATATAACAAGATATGTAAATCATCAACAACATATAACAAGTTATTTAACTTGTTATATGATTTCAAGAAAATTTACATGGACCACTGGTATGAATCTTGAAAACTACACAATGGTTATACGGTTCGTTCCCAGTATAACCATTATATACATTCGATATTAATAAAATTTTCTTTCAAATAAGACTATCAAAATATGAAAAGAAGGTAGAATATGAATTTTATGCAAATATACGTACTTTAAAATACTTGTTTTTACTGCTTATGAAATCCTAAATCCTCATAAGTAAATTTAGGCTGGTAGCTACCCTACATGATAGGAACTGATCCATGTTTTGAAAACTTTCGGTTGAATCCTTTCAAAGAAAAACTAAAGATTCGGGGCTCAATTAGAAACTTCTGGCTGCAAAGTGGAATGTTCCTTGCTTAGTAGAAGGTGACCTAGGTCAATTCTGAAGTACTAGGTGAGATCTGCAGATCCAATTAGGTCGATCCACAGTATTTTAAAGACTGGGTGAACCTTAGAAAGTTCTCCAGATCCCACTAAGTTGATCTAAGGTCTGTTAATTGAATAAATAATTTATCTCCAACATCCTATTTTGAAGCCTGCTCAGCCTATCTACACAGTGAGTTACAGCGCTTCCTAAACATGGTCTTAAACCAAATGCTTAATAAAAATCAGGCAGATGTTGGCAATACTAAGGGTATTTTTATGGTAAACTAAGTAGGGACTCGTAGTAAAACCTACAAGTTCTTTATTAGTAGAACCTTTTTTTTAACGATGCATTTTTATTACTCCACCATATATATATATATAGCGGAATCATAAAATATGCATTGTGGCTTAGCATGATCATCGAAGGGATTGCGAACACAAAGATACTAGGGAAAATGATCGATGCTGGTATATGGATATCATTAAGAGTGAGGATAGAGCAAGTGTTAGTGATGATCTTACGTACGGCCTCATTTATCACGCCATCCAATGAAGGTCCCGACACTACTCCTCAAGGTTCCGCGGCACATATGAGATGAATCATTCGGTAGCTGTATTTCTATATCTACAGTATATATACTGGTGCTTGAGTAACCAGTAAGGAAAAATAATAGTTATATAGTATTATAAAAAACATAACGAGCATGACAACAATTTCTCTGTTATGATTGAAAGACGACTTCAAGCCGTTAGATAATAATTAAATATTATTAAAACAAAATTAATTTTTAACATATTCACTTCTATACTATCCTCATTCTGTTACCTGTTTTTCGTACACAGTTTACAGTTAAGGTAAATTAATAAACAGGAAAAACTGCACCACTGCAACACATACAGGGTATCGGGTTCAGTAATGTTTTAAAATTGTACTGCTACAAACGGTTAAGGGTTAAGAATTTCCTAAGCCAACAATCGTTCAGAGAAGTGATTTGACAGAGATCACGTTTAATCGGTAGGTTTTCCACACTTTATACAGGTGAGGTGAGCCCAAAGAGGGTTTTTGCATCTCACAGGATCGACCAAAGGCCGATTGCAAAACTTATCCACCAAAGCCGATAGAATCCGGAACCAGTTATTTCGCCATTACACACTGAGATATCCCAGAAAATAATGACCAAGACATTAATTTTTAATTTGTATTTAAATTTTTCAAAGAACACCAATAAAACGAAAAACCGTAGTGACCGATATTAAAGACATCACCTTCATAATTAATCAAATTATATAAACCTCTCAGGAAATCCTGCTAACAGGACAGGTACATATGCCCTAAATGGGAGAGAGACGTTGAACAGGACAGGCAGGGACATGGCCTGGGGTCGTGAGATAACAACGCTCTGCAAGAGGAGACAAGCCGATTTACTTAAGCCACGTCCGGCCGCAGCCTAGTCCAAACATGTTCTCGCGGCATCTTTATCTAAGTGAGCACAGGTAGAGGTTCCACAGTAGGCTTGGCTGGGCTAGCCAACAGTTAGCTAAATTTAATTAATAATAACAATAATAAGCTTGGGAAACCAGAAGGTTCAATGGCGATTCGTCCATGGATCACAGTCCAAAACGAAATCCGTAAGAAACCATTAACGCAATCCTCCCACCTACCCCTTGTATGAGGTTTACTACCAATCGGCACTTGTTAATTTTTAAGAAATCGTTACTAATCCCTACTACTTTGCAATCACATCTCCACCTTCCCAATGCTATCGCTTTTATTATATTGCAACAAGTCCATTCATTCATTGCATCTCCAGCAACCAATAATTCGAAAGATTAAATTATTTGCATCAATAGTGTTTATTTTCATTTACTTAACTTGCAATTTACCCTTTTTGGTCTTTCTCGACGCTAAGTTATTTCAGCTTTCGACTTGATAAGCGACTGATATTGTAACAAGCTTTAATGGCGAGAACCATACGCTACTCATTCCTACCAGGTCAATATTTACTTCTCCTAGATAGGACTAATTGAAGTCTAGTAATTACTAGACCTCAGTTCTTACTAACCAATTTTCCTTTCCGTTATGTCCAAAACCAAGCTGACCAAGCGTTTCTTATAAAACGTTAAACAAATTAAGATAAATATAAAGAAATTATTTATAGCAAACCAGCTCAAAGGATATGTATACTTTAACCATGCAAACCCACAAGTCCATAATATTCCTTGCCAACTAATTCATAATATCAAATAACACGTCCAGCTAAGAGTTAGGAGAATACCAAATATTACATAATGTGCTGTTAATAGTTAAAGCAGATGGCCCTTTAAGTTTTTATTGGAGTAAAGAGTCGTCTGCTATACCTTCCTTCTAATTTAACCTGGATAGTCAAATTTAGGACTCCCACAGTAGCATCGTCCGATTAGTCATAGAACCATTAAGTGACGTTAAATGATTAAACCAATAACAGTTGAAGACATTTCAGGAAAGACTCGTGAGTGTAAATCATATTAATTTACTCGATAACCCTAGCGTTTTAAACATGTTTGTTTAAGCGTGGTCATTCTTCAAAACCAATTGAACCTGTTTTGAGCATAAAATTAAAGATTTATAATGCCGAATGTGTTTTTAAAAGGTGGTTTTCATTTTGTTGAGTAATCATTGAACAACGTATCCTAAAAAAAAAATTAAAGAATCAATTAAATTGTTTGTTAACATTGAGAAAGTTTTGACCAATGTGTACATCCAAGTAGAGCATTATAGCTGTATAATAACAAAAAACAAAATAAAAATATTGTATTACAGATTATAAGCATATTGTCTAAAAACTTAAATTATAAATGAATATTATGGTTAGAAACTAATAGCTACAAGTTAGTTAGTTACTAATAGCTTCTGCTCCCTAAATATCTGAGCCGAGAGATTCCTAAGCAATCTCGGCAAACCCACAAGTCCATAATATTCCTTGCCAACTAATTCATAATATCAAATAACACGTCCAGCTAAGAGTTAGGAGAATACCAAATATTACATAATGTGCTGTTAATAGTTAAAGCAGATGGCCCTTTAAGTTTTTATTGGAGTAAAGAGTCGTCTGCTATACCTTCCTTCTAATTTAACCTGGATAGTCAAATTTAGGACTCCCACAGTAGCATCGTCCGATTAGTCATAGAACCATTAAGTGACGTTAAATGATTAAACCAATAACAGTTGAAGACATTTCAGGAAAGACTCGTGAGTGTAAATCATATTAATTTACTCGATAACCCTAGCGTTTTAAACATGTTTGTTTAAGCGTGGTCATTCTTCAAAACCAATTGAACCTGTTTTGAGCATAAAATTAAAGATTTATAATGCCGAATGTGTTTTTAAAAGGTGGTTTTCATTTTGTTGAGTAATCATTGAACAACGTATCCTAAAAAAAAAATTAAAGAATCAATTAAATTGTTTGTTAACATTGAGAAAGTTTTGACCAATGTGTACATCCAAGTAGAGCATTATAGCTGTATAATAACAAAAAACAAAATAAAAATATTTTATTACAGATTATAAGCATATTGTCTAAAAACTTAAATTATAAATGAATATTATGGTTAGAAACTAATAGCTACAAGTTAGTTAGTTACTAATAGCTTCTGCTCCCTAAATATCTGAGCCGAGAGATTCCTAAGCAATCTCGGCCACAAACAAGGAAAGGTTTCCATTTCGGACCATGGCAGGTCGCCGCGACCCAATTTCTCCACCAAATCCAGCCTATCTCTTTGATCTCCAGAAATAACATCGTCCTCTCAATCCCAACACAAACCCCCTTCGAAACTAGGACATTGCAACTTGATTAGGTAGAAGCATAGCCTCGGATAACGGGAAACATGTGTTGTTCAACACAACAATTGACGAAGAAGGTGATCGAAATTTTAAATAATTACTATCCTAAAAAAAAAAACTATACAAAAAGTAGATATACAAAATATCGGGTAGTTTCATATGAAATGTCCGTTTTTATTATTTTTAAAATTCAAAGTGGAATTAATGGACTTATGTTGTTTTCTAACTTTCTGTTTAATGAATGAATGAGTAATTAAACCACTCTTTTTTTATAATATTTACTATGACTACAAACGGACGAGCATTCTTTAGTATGCCATCAAATATTACCAGGGGAACACGCCATTTTTGTGTAATTTTGTTTATGGGTTCATAATTGGACACTCGGAACCCCAAACTGGATGAAAGATTATCACCGCGTTCGAATGAGGGTGAAGTAAGGAACGCCGTTGGTTTGAAAAATGTTCACATCATACTGCAGGTATATTTACTTAATTCAACGAAACCTTATAAAAAAACAACTTACATTGGATAATCGGATCGCACGTATACTCTTGCACGACAATACAAGACGTCATGTTTATGGACAGACAGTGAAGAAACTAAACGGACTGGGATACGAAGTCGTCCTACACCCACTTTGTTCGCGGGACTTATCTCCAACAGATTTCCATCTGTTCAGAAATTTGGACAACTGCCTTAAGGGTAAATTTAAAAAAAATTAATCTCAAGTCAAAAACGCATTTTCAGACTGATTTTTTCAGTTCTGGAGTTGAAATTAACAAATTAGGAAAAACTTATGGACAATGAGGTTCTTCTTCTTTGACTTCTTCTTATGCCATTGCTAGCGTCGAGCAATGCAACCCAATGTAACCATGCCTCTCGATCCGACAATTAGGTTCAGTAATTTTAAATAAAAAGGTTTTGACTTCATAAAGTTATTTTGCTCAAAAACCTTGGTTTTGAAAACAGATAATTCATATGAAACGATCAAATATAATAATATTAAAAATAAATAGCGTTTCGAGCTGTAGCATTATGATTTATGTACCAGAAATAAGTTAAAAACTAACATGATTGTTGTTCTGAATCCCTATGTGATTTAATCCGCGGAATGGGACGTAGAAGGGAGATGCAAAGTGCGCAGGAAGGGTACTGGCGAAATGCAGGGGGGGGGGGGTCCATCTGCGCGTTGGGGTCTAAAAGTTTCATCGACTCCCCTTGGGGCTATCAAATTTGAATATTCACTAAATTAACGAGAGGAATTGGCATAAATCCTGAATTCCACAACTGTTTCACTGCACATTCCAACAAAATGGAAAACCGTTTAGGATGAAATTATAATCAGAAAAAAATATCAGCTGAAAAAAGAGTGACGCAGCGGTTAGCATAACAACCTACTATGCCCAAGATCGCGGGTTCGCAGCCCGGCAGTTGGACCATGGCTTTATTAATAGAGAGTAAAAAAAAAATGTGTATGCCGTCCTTTGAAAGTGATGTAATATGGGGGACCAGAATCTGTACGACATCAGATACTCGTTAAAGATCCCTAACCTCATTATACCTGGATAAGAGAGATTTAGGACTCCCACTGTAGCATCGTATGATAATACATATAAGCATAAAGTTAAAAGAAAAAAACAACCCATTTTTGCAGATTCTACTTTAAAATATTTTTATGTCAGTATACAATCTTTACAACATATTTTTTAAATTCGATTTTATTCATGTATATTTTAGAGAGCTTGTTTTCTCCGTACAAAAGGCAAGTTTTTTAAGAAGTTATCAAGATTTAAATTAATACAAATGTTCCTAGCATTATTTTAAGCAAGAAAAAAGATCAAAATAATTAAAGATTTAAAACAACAATTTAAATTTTTTGATTATAGATTGAAAAACCACAAGTATGATGCCCGAGTTTTATCTAATGTAAATCAAAAATCATAACTTGCGACAGGAAACGCACTTAAAGAATTCACCATAACTATAAGAAAATTGATTCGCATTTATTCTAAGTAAAACTTCTTTTACTTATTATATTTAACATTTTTAAATGTTGGACAAGGGCAATTATATATAATTTTACTCAAAAAAAAAGGTTATTTCTTAAATATTATTTGAATAAATAAAACCATGAGATATAACAAGTATCATTAATGTTTTTCATTCCAGAAAATGTCGACCCGAAGGCAGAATACAAAATTGACAAGAAAACAACCTCATTCCCGACTGCGATGATGACACTCGAGACAGAATGAAATTTTAATTCAGAGCCAGAAAATTAAACCCAAGATATAACTTTGACTGAAGAGAGGAAATTAAAGGCAAGAGAAAGAGCAGCTAGGGCCATTAACTTAGAGACCGCGGAGTTATCACGAAATCCCAGGCTTCCAGTTTATGGCCTTCATTCCTCTCAGGATTGTAATGTTGTGTTAGCGCTTTGAACGAAGGAAACTAAGGCACTAGTAGTGAACTCACAAAGTTAGTATAGGAAACTCCCACTGCTTCTCCTAACGATCAATAGGAAACGAAAGTTGGTGAGAAACCCGGTGGAGAGGAAATGAGTACGGTTCAGGCAGGAAATACGTTCCAACTCATTGGTGATATACTTAATTGTTTGTTTATTTAATCAACACCAATTTTATGCTACGACGGATACTAAATTGGTAGCCCTAAAATCTTGCTATTCAGGTATAATTAGGACAAGGGCCATTATCGAGTACCTGAAACCACACTGACTTAAACCGCCATTTTACGTCCCATCTAAAGGACTGCATAACTAAGAAATTCTCACTCCCTTTAAAAACCCCCAAGCCTAAATCCCAGGTATGGATTGGTAATTCACTCTATTTATTGAAATATGCATATATTTTTTATTTACGGCACAAAAGGGGAGGAGGATAATTTTTGGTTTACTATATCTTACAAGAGGAACAAAAATAAAGGTCTTAACCAGAACTATTTCACTATCTGCACTAAACAAAATATTTAAGCCGCTTTCAAGACTGCTTTCTTGCGGACGAATGTCCATTCTGTAGTAATCGATGCGTTCTGTGTCTGGTAAAAGTTAAACATTTAAAAAAAATAAATCTCTAGTCGCTATTCTACAATTAACGATTTATAAGACCATCCTAGTTTTGGAAAGTCTGTCTAAAATTTAATTTAAAAACATTATATAGTGGATGAAGTAAAAAAACAGTCAACTTGATTTCTCCTAAAACAGATATATTAAAACGGAACAAAGGACAAAAAGGCAACAATAAATAAAAAACTGGAAAAGAAAAACGTTCAGCAAACAAAATGAAACCAATAAGGAAAACCGTTCCATCTTCTCTGAAGAGGGTCCTTTATATCAATTGTCCAAATAAAATACCTTTCCTAAATATAAAATGAACTACATACATATTTTTTTTTTTTTTAAATCACTTTATCCCACTCACACCCTCTAGTTTCAAACCTAGCTTCCTCTTCGATTCCCGATAATCCTCCGAGGCGTCTGAAAAGAAGATGGCCACGTGACCTTCTTAGTTGAACTAGTGATTTGAGTACTACCAGTGGGTAGTTTCTCAACTTGCCATTAACTCATGTAATTTTGTATTACATAGCCTATTTACTTGATGTATTTTTTTAATACAGTTGTAAATATCAATAAATAAATTTTTTTTTTAAATCACTTTAAATTAAATAATAGATTGAAAAATTAATCTGATACATTAATACAGTGTTAAATTACGAAAATACCATAAGAAGAAGATTGATACTTTTAGGACATAACCATGGAATGGATTAGAAAATATCAACATACAGACATAGCCGAGTATTTGGAGGAAAAATACGATAAATCATGAAAAATTTGGAAATAAATAAATAACAGAAGATAAAAGTATAGAAAGATTCATTTTTCAAAATAAAGTTTTTAGATACGACTTATTGAATGGAAGGAATCCAAAGAAAAGGGGAAAGAATACTCGGAAACAAAGTAGTCTGAGGAAAGACTGAACTTAGAGAAATGAGAAAAGAAAACTGGAAAGGCGGGAAGGAAAACAACAAAGATGAATTATCTGCCTAGCGGGAATCATTGAAAAATCTCTATGATGAAAAACAGTTTTTGTGGTGTGATATTTTATCTCCGTTGTTTAGCGCCGGACCGAGGAACTAAAAGTTGTTGTCTTTTTTCGTACTCGATCAGCTAAACTATAAATATTTTTAAAAATTGGCAAATCATAAAGCCACTGTTACTGACTTCATTAAACCGTAACACAAAATATATCACTAAATTTAAATGGAAACAATGGAATGCATTGATTTAAATAATAAAACAAGCTACCTATTACTCCTGTATTTCGATTTTATGACAACTATTTCAATTCAGAGACTTAGTATTAAGTAAACTATAGTTGAATCACTCATTTGAGAAACACCTCATGTCCATTTTTGGCCAAAATTAAGTTAGAGATATTAAATTGTTGGGAAAGGCTAGACAAATCCAATACACATGTTTGGAAAATGTGTAGAAATTATTTGAAAAATAAAATACTGATTTTTATTAATAACTTGAATTGTTTTACCTTTTATTTCATACCTCATAACCTATCGTTTAGTCAGTCATTGGAGAAAAAAGACATCTCCAACAACGTTTATAATTTTTTTAAATACCAAAATAAAAATAATAAAATTTTAGTTTGGTAGAATTAGCTTACCAAACCCCAGTAGAAACATATAAAAATTTTCAAAAAATATATGATGTTAAATTATTTATGGACGAGCTGACTATTTTTTGATTTCCCGAAAGTTTACTTTTTTGGATATGAGATGTTTCTGAAATGACCGATTCAATTATTTTTTAATTTATAAAACAAACCTAAAATAAAAAATATTTCATTATTTTATTTAATGCAAAATACTCAATATCTCAAAAGAATAATAAGAGGTTACTCATATTTTAATACCGCAAATAAGAGCTACTCCAAGGATAGTGTTGAGAAGACAGTTAGACGGATGGACGGATTGCATAGCGAATGATGCCAAGAAAGCTGGAGTAAACAGGTGGATAACAGCGATAGAAGAGCATGGCGATTGGTGATAGAGGAGGGCAGGACTCGCTTGCGGGTTCTAGCGCCAATATTATAATTATAATAATAATATCTGATATTTTAATAAGCTCACTAGGATAGAAAAAAATAAGCTCAATTTCAAGAACAGTGTCGGGGTACATCTACAAAAACGTTTGTAATTACTACAGCACGATTAAATGAGCAATAGTATAATTTTTAAAATGGGGAGTACACTCCTTATATATAAATAATTATCTATAATATTCTACAATAATATTTTATTATAGTTCTTAGTACCGTATAATACAATTCTATCTTAAAATATAAACCGATGATATTATAAGACATATTATCGGTTCAGCTCAAAATATAAGAGACTTAAAGGCTTAACCCAGGTTTAAACCTGACCTCTGATCAATATCCGTTACACACTCGAATAGAATTTATTGTTGAGGACATTGTTAGTGGTGACATTCTCATACACTATAAAGTGCGAGATTCAAGTCCGAACTACTGCAATTATTTTAAAAAGATTCCAAGAGTTTAGGAAAATTTAAAAACCATTTTCAGACCTTCAAAAGTAAAATCGAAAAACGATTTTCTATAAGGTGCCAATGGCAAATGGTTCTATTATAGATGTCTCTACTGACCTGACAGTTTCCCTATAACTCTGGTGTGACAAATTACTAAGCGCAATTTCATGCAACGGAATTGAAATTAAATTTCTTGATCGAAACACTAATTTTTTCATTGTTTCTATCATATTTAACTACATAACTCCATGTAGCAGAGCATAGTATATACACGCAGAAAACATTTTAGTCACATTATGCTGCTACAGCTAATAGGACGAGTCCTAAATTTTTCCATACAAACAAAATTAGGATAGGGGACATTAAAGAGTTTACCCTACTCCGCAAAGGCTCGGACCCGCCATTTTACGACCCCTCCTAATAACGCAATAACCAAGTATTTTTTACTCCCTGAAAAAATCTTAAGATGACCGGCTGGGCTGTGAAAACACTACCTTGAGCGTAGAAGGTAAATTATCTATCTTAACCAGTAAGTTCCTAAAGCACAAGCCCTATTTTTAATAAAAAAACAAAACCAAATTTATTCATTTAGCAAAAGCAAATTCGTTGCCGATACCACCATTCTTCGTCTGCATACCTGTTGGTTTATGTATGATCGACTAAGCCTGAATAAAGAAATCAAATATTCCACACAAAAAAATTTTTTGAACACTTTAATTTCTACTACTAATTATATGAAATAAAACGAGAGTTTTATTTTTCCTATGACAAGTGATTGCCTTAAATATTATTTTTAAAAAGTAATAAAAACAATAGCCTAAAAATTAGAACATATAACAATTATAAAATTATAATAGTAAGATAATCATAACTTAACTCGGAATTAAAACTAAAATAGCACCTCCAAATGTCCTTTGGAAGCTCATAAATACAAATAAAAGAAACCGCTTACACACTGAAATAAAACTATAAAGAGCTAGGCGACACCAAGCCACATTATTTAAATAAATGAGCCCGAAATGAATAAAATAATAATGGTCACAGCGAAGTAGCGCCCCTCAACGACTGCCTCAACTGGTTTATTCAACGTAATGTGGTCGTCTCGCCACTGGCGTTACTGAAGTCAACGAAAAAGAAATGAAGCAACATCATTTAAAAGAAAATTGTGAATTACAGTCGGGTTCCAGAAATAACTCGCTATATAGTAATAACTAGTAGTATGAATAAATTAAATATAAAAGATAATGGTACTTTTTATCCCAGCGAGAACTTCCCATTAACGTACCAATAATCATCTGTTCAGATTTCATACCAGGCATTTCATTCTGTGCGATATTATTACATTGAAAGTATTTAGATATAGTGAAACAAACGGCCGCCAAAGCCTAATATTAACATAATAATTATAATCGTTATTCCCTAACGAAAATAATATATGTAATGTAAATTTTAAGATGAACATGTGTTAATGAATGTGTGTGTTTGAAGACAATCCCACTCCGTACTAATCACCTAGGTAAATAGTGGCAGGTAGATAGGTAATTAGACTAAAAAAAAAAACCATTGGAACCGATAGTCTGACAATTTAGAAAACAACCTTTTTCACAATCGGCGGCGGGGCTGGGAGGTGTGGTGGGGGAAGGGTTCAAGGCCAGGACCCTATCTGTCAAATATATTTTGAGATAGCTCATTGATTTTAAAGTAGCATTCGTTGAGGTTATTATCTCATTTCCACATTTCAAGTCCAAGAGTGGTCGGGTTAAACGCATAACAACAATCATTACATCAAAATAACGCAAAGATATAAAAGTAAGAGCGAAGTAGGTCACGATGAAGTGCAAGTGAAGCAAGCTAGGTAGTGGGGGGAAAGGACATGTTTTCATCTCTGCGCGGACAGCCCGGAGGTGACTTTAGCGCAGGTAGCTTTCTAAGTTGTTAGACTATTCTAAGAAAAATACTAGGTTTTCTTTCTTTTAACGAACAAAGAAATCCACTAGAAAGCAGTATTTTTTCTAAATGTTTTAAATGCCTAATAATGTTAGGCAGAATTTAAAAACAAAAAGATAGAGTTATTTACTTATCTAAAATAAATAATATATAAATATTAATCAACACTGTTACCATGTCGTACAAACTAACTAAGACTTGCAGGTCAAAGACATTCAAGAGAAAGAGAACATTAAGAGTAAAAGAAAAAGAAAATAATCTTCTAGATGGGATAATCCACGACTGGGAGACCCTGAGTAATAGGATTTAGCTGATACCTGTCGCTGGAGAGCCCCTTCCATTCTCTCTTATCTTACTCTCCTTCCACCAATAGGAGGCCAAATTAATTCAATATTTTATGAATAATATTTCCACTGAGTTTTAAGTTGAGGGTGACTAGCAAAGTTGAATTTTAACAGCAATAATCAATCTAGCCAAGACCTTGAGCATAGTTTGACTTGGATTCCAGGGGTTCAGGAAACGATTAGGCCAAAATGAGCAACAGCTTTTGTTGTCAACATCATCTCATACCGAACTATGAGAATCAAAGTTAAGAACCAGTTTATACGCTGATTCATAGAATTCAGGGATTCGATGGTTGTCTAATAAAAGAACATATATCAAAGTCCATAAGTCACAAGTTTACCAAAAGTAAAAATGAGACTGGAACAAGAGAAATTAAGCCCAGACCAAAATAATGAAAGAAGTGTGGTCACAAACAAAGGCAAATACAAACCGTCAAGTACTTTGCGTAGTCTTTTTGCGCTCATTCGAAAATAATAATCTATCAAAGACAATTATCATTCAATGAACCAAGAGTTGTAATAAATAGGGGCGAATGTATTTTAACAGATTCTAGAGTTCAAACTCTTTTAAGTTACAAGGTCAATAAATAAGACTCTGAGAGTGTAGAAGATGCCTAAGAAGCAAAACGCAAATAAAAAAAACTGGTACATTAAGACAATTTAAAAATTAAAAAAACATTATTGTCATTTCAACAAAAACAATAAGTCTAAGCTGTTTGTTTTCGGAACAATATACCACCAACAATCACCCTGAATTCATAATGTGGATCCATTTTTTTTCTCGCTTGAAACTTTACAAATCCGGTCAAATTACATACAAAATGAATGGGAGCGGGATATTCTAGTGTGTAGGGGTTCAAATCCAGCTGTGACATATTAATTATTCAATCTGTTAACAGCCGTTCTTGATCCCTTCTCGAGACTCCCCTTGGACTTCACCAAGCCTCGTAACCTTAGCGTGTAGAGCGCTCAGTTGTTGTTGGGTTCTGGCTATGGCAGATATATTGTATAATCGATTAAAAGCCATGAATGGATCCTGTGGGATCCGCAGGCCGTCCTTGGGGGGGGGGAGCTGGCGGTTGAGCATTCGAAATCATCCGGGCCCTTTTAAACCATAATTGTGTCGAGGGGAAAACCAGTCGTTTGAGAGTAATCTTAGATAAATTACCTTCCTAGACAATCATTGTCTAGGAAACGGAACGTGCAAAATTCAAAACCGTTCATGGGTTGTAGGGGTAGTTTTTTTTTTTATTGAAATATATATGGAAAAAGTAGTCTATCGGAGAAAATTTAAATGACATGGATATGAGTATCATAACATACCTGGGTGATAATTTTGAATGGAAGCATTTGTTAAATGGCAAACTAACAAGTTTACGTAAATTCCAGTTTTTCATATAAATTGTCAAGAACCATTAAGTCATTAATATAAAAAAAAGAGATGAACGATAGTAAGTAATAACACTTCATCTAAATATAAATTTGAACAGGATATAATATAATTTTAAAATACGACAACCCTCGAGATTAAACCTATCTGAAAGGAAACAAGATGGCGATTATCATGAAAATGGTTATTGTAAAATTATCACGATCCTATTATACAGTTCTTTACTACGGCAACGGAGAACCCGGCCTTTTCTGCGCCAGAGATAAAACCGCCTGGAGGAAACCGGTCAATGTCGGAGGAACCAAAATGGAGGAGATAAGGAGAGAAAGTGGGATTACGAAATGGTTTCCATAAAGTCCCGAAGAGTGTTGTGTCATCTCCGGGGTCTACCTCGACCCTGGATAAATTATCCACAGAGATAATCTGCCTATTCAGACATCGTAGAGAGTTTACCATAAGTACAGTATAGAATTGATTATCCGAATGTTCAATTATCCGAAATGGATTCGCGGAAAAGATACAAGTAAAGATAGAATTATCATACCTAGAAAATAAGTTTGAAGATTGAGTAGTTAATTAACTACATAAAGTTGGTATGAGAAGAATACAAATATCGAGCAAACTAATATCATCAAGACTTTCTTTGTGTCTCAACCTTAATAAATGTACGAAAATAATTATATTTGCGTTAATTTTTTGGGTATCAGTTCTGCAAGTTGTCGCTTCGAGTTGAGTCGCTACAAATTTTAACTTTTTATTCGTTTCCTTTTTAACATCCTCAAAAATAAGAATTATTTTCTCATTCACTGTATGTAATTTAAACAACCGATTTACACACATTGTTAAGGTTATACCATCTTCTATAATGCGAAATGTATGTTGAAACATTAATTTCTTGATAAACCGTTATTTTTTATATTAAGGCTTACGGTTATTTTTATATTCGATAATATCAAAGAATGAAAAGTTAAAACTCGTACTGCGGAACTGATGCCATTAAACTACGTACATGGATTTTTTCAACTTGCGTATTAAACAATAAAATGAAGATTTTTTTTTTTACACAAACGTGGTGATTGTTATGTGCTTAAAAAGTGAATATCCACTATACGAACCACATCCCACAACATATAAGTAAAAATTAAATATTTTTTAAAGAATTGTTAGTTCGAATGTAATAAGAAATTTATTTAATTAAATTTGTATTCAATCATTGCAATCTATAATTAATAAGTGTTAAAACTGAAGATAGAATACTCGTAAAATGACAAATGCAAGACTCATAAAACACATTAGCAAATAATAATAACAGTAAATTATTCATTTTTATTTAAGAAATTATCATTTTGACTATTTTAGTAGTGACTACACAATATAATAAAGATAAAATAAATCGATATATTAATAACTTATTAAAACACGTCATGATATAATAAAAATATTAATATATTGTCCACAAAAGCGAGAAATACTACAATTACAAGCAGCGACCCTAACACTTTGGGTTTCCATGCTAATGTTACGAAATGGTTTTCCATAAACCTCGAAGGTTGAGCCATCTTCAGAGTTTACCTCGACCCTGAATAAATTATCCACTGCGATAATCTGTCTATGCAGATATCCTAGAGTAGAGTTACCATAACTGATTCAATCTCAGAGTAGTAAGTTCGGAAAAGTAATAAAAAAAAAGGGTGAAATTAATTAAAGTTATATTTGTTTGTACCAATAATTATTATTTTGACTGTTTTAGTAGTACAATCTATCATTAATAGGGGCTAATGTATCTATTTTAAAACAAAATATAGAATAAATATTTTATTATATAAATAGAATATTCATGACACATAAAACACATTACAAAATAAAATATGAACGTATAATTCAATTAATTTTGTTAAATAATCATTATTTCAACGGTTTTATCATTTATTACAATGTATCATGAGTGTATCTATCCAAAACAAAATTTAGAATAAATTGACAAATATACATAAATCATAAAATTCATTATTGCAAAATAAAAATATTAATACATTATCCAGTAGATAGAGAGAAACGATTTTTTTATTTATAGGCATATGGACTTTATTAGCTGAAAGTAATTTGTTTTTAGAGAAAAACATACAAAAATAAATTTAACTGAACATATAATATATATTAGAAACAATAAATAAAAATAAAGTGAAGATATTTCTATAATAATTATAAATATTTGAGCCTAGAATATTTATAACCATACAGTGGACCCGTTCGAACCTTTTCAACGAACTCGATATTCAAACGAGAAATAGATTTATTTCAAATGACTCAATTAAACAGATTTTCTATAGTCTCTCAATTTTACGCAGCGAATACAGATGATACCTATCATCCAATTTTTTCGCAGTGCAATAAAATAAATAAATAAAACTGATAGACGATTATGTAACTAATCGTCAATTACAAAACAACTAATAACAAAAATATAAATGAGTACTAGAATGGAATAAAATTGTATTTATTATGTTTTGACTAGATAGTGACTCGCAAAATACATATACAAAAAGTCGGAAAAGCACTGGGTTACTACTAATAACTTCGAAAAAGAAGTCTCAACCTTATTCTGCGACTCGGAATTCACGAATCACTTATAACTACAAAACATTAAATTGTTTCTCTGTTGATAGATTATGTTGTATAAAGAGATATCGAGTGTTGCCAAAAATAAAGTGCTTCATGAAATATTCAAACTAAGGGGGGAGTGAATCGATAGGGAAATTAAAACACTTCTAGGAACCACAACTTTTGTTTTGGTGTGATCGAAAAAGACAGGTAAATTTAGCAGTGAAAGGATCGAACGTATTAACAAATACTGTTCGGATCTTCAGGTACTTAGATTCGATCGAAGTTGGAAAGATAACAACACAGTATGTGCTATCTTAACTCAAAGAGTTTAATTAATTTCAGAGTTTAGTTCAAAGAGTTTAGCATGTTCCAATCTGTCGACATCAATAATTAGAAAACGGAAATTGCACGGAGTAAATATTAATGGAGGGGATCGGAGTAGCTCAGTGGTAGAGCGCTGAGTTGCCCAGTCGAAGGTACTCGGTTCAAATCCCGTTGATTGGCAGAATTTTATTTAATCTGTTAGCAGCCGGGGATCTATAGAATCTATGAACCTCCTGGGGCTCGCCCAACCTCTTTAAAGTGGGTACCCAAAATAGGGAGGGGAAATATGGCGGTTGAGCCTGATCTACTACAAATCACCTCCATGCACAACAGTTGTCCAACGAACAGTACAGATTCTACCACGTCTTAAATCCAAGACCCTTCATGGGTTGCAGTGGAACAGGATTTATTCATTTATATTTTTATGGTTGATAATATCGATTATTCGTTTTTAAAAAAAGTTTAAACATTGTTAAATTTTTCTTCTTGCGGTGGAGAGGAACTTGAGTTGAATGAGAGGGAGCTGAGAATATGTGAGCGAGAGAGCTGTCATGACAGTGACGAATAAGTGACGGTCCAACGAGCGTCTTGTTGCCAGGGCGGAAGGGCTCACAAAGGGTGCTTCTGTTCACAGCGAGTCTTTCCTCTCGTCTTCAACCAACGGCTATTTTTCCATTATTTTACAGGCAACTGCGATGCAATTTTATAATAATAAAAAAAAGGTCAAATACAAAAAAAAAATCTGATTAAACAAATAATAGAATACAGCAAGGTAGTCATTAACAAACAAGTCGTTCAACCAAGAATAAAAAAAAACCAACAATATATAATTGGGTTGTTTCATATGAAATGACGGTTTTTAAAAGAAAGTTTGTTTAGTAAAACAACTACATGAAATCATAATATCCACCCTCATTGTTTATACATTTTCCCAACGTCAAAATTTAAATACGAAAACCGGAAAATTCAGGTCTTTGTGGTGAATTTTTTTTATTTTTTTTTAAATTTATTTATTGATATTTACAGCTGTATTACAATAATACATCAAGTAAATAGGCTATGTGATACACAATGACATGAGTTAATGGCAAGTAGAGAAACTACACACTGGTAGTACTCAAATCACAAGTTCAACTAAGAAGGTCACGTGGCCATCTTCTTTTCAGACGCCTCGGAGGATTATCTGGAATTGAAGAGGAAGCTAGGTTTGAAACTAGAGGGTTTGAGTGGGAATGAAGCTTGTTATGAAAGGATAGATACCGGGTTCGGGCCAAACCAGCAACAAATGGGACATTAAGGTCTTTATGGATGACTTTATTCTTAACAAAATAAGGAGCGTTGAGGATTTTACGAAGGATTTTGGATTGTAGGGATTGGATACAAGAGAAATTCGATGGCTTAGTGGAGCCCCAAAGCTCTACTACGTAAGTCCAAATAGATCGTATGATGGTCATGTAGATGAGTCTTTTGTAGTTAATTGAGAGGTTAGAGCGTTTGTCTAGTAAGTGTTGAAATAGCCTGAAACGTCGAGCTGTTTCTTGTCTTTTCAGTCTAGTATGAGGATTCCAGGTTAATCGTTTGTCGAGATGCAACCCTAAATATCGGATCTGTTCTACAGGCACAAGGGGGATATTATTAAAGGATACTGAAGAGCAGGAAGTCATAGGTTTACGACGTAAGATAAAAGTGATTTAATGCGATTTTTGAGAATATATTTTAATTCTCCAGTTTTGACACCTTTCTTCAAGATCAGTGATATGGGATTGGAGGTTTTGGGATGCAATAACTGGATTGGTGTTAACTGATAATACACATGTATCATCAGCAAACGTGATAAGGATGGTATTAGGATGAGTTGGGATGTCAGCTGTATAAACTGTGTAAGGATTGGGCCAAGGATATTTGCGGAATACCAGCAGATTGGGAAAAGAGTGATGAATGGACATTATTATGGTTTACTTGGAAAGTTCTATTTGTGAGATAGGATTGAAGGATGAGAAAGTATGTATGCGGTAGGAATTTACGGAGTTTGTAGAGCAAGCCCGGATGCCAGACTCGGTCAAAAGCCTGTTCCACGTCAAGAAAGACGCCCGAACAATATGATCCACGTTCTAATGCAGAGGAGGGTACATCCACCACACGATGACATTGCTGAATAGTGGAATGGGTTGCTCAGAATCCAAACTGGTGATCTGGTATTATGAGATTTGCATCAAGGATGGAGTACAATCGTCTGAGGATGGGTTTTTATAGTATTCTACCCATGCAAGGTAGAAGAGAGATAGGACGGTAAGAGGAAGGGTATTCTGTTGTTTTTTTTAAGGTTTTGGTATCATTTTTACAATAGATAATTTCCAGAGGTCAGGAAAATATGTGGAGCGGAGTACAGCATTATATATATAGGTAAGGAATAGAATGGCTTTTCTAGGAAGGTGTTTTAAGATATGAATTGTGATGAGGTCGTGCCCAGGAGCTTTGCGGGAAGGTAATCAGTGTATAATATTGGATATGTAGGATGGAAGGGACATTTGGAGGGGAACATCTAACGCTTTTTTTATATATTCAATGTGAGTTGGGTTAATGATATCAGGATGTGGATGAAAGTTGTGATGAAATAGAGACACAAAATGCGTTTTTGACTTGAGAATCACTTTCGACAAATTTAACCCTTAAGAAAGTTGTCCAAAGTTATAAAGAGAAGGAAATCAGTTGGGGATAGGTCTGGTGAATAAGATGGGTGTGGGAGGACTTCGTAACCCACCTCGTTTAGTTTATTTACAATCTGTCGACAGAATTATAGATCACTTCCAATGCAGGTTGGTTTTTTAAATAAGTCTTTGTTGCATTATATCAATATTCCTCGGTAAGATTTGGATGTGATGGTCTCACCTTTGAATAGAAAGAAGAATGCCGATAATCCCGTGTTTCCATTGTATTATTTGGTGTCCATATTACACAATGTTCGTTCAATCGTAGTGATGGATAAGATTATCAAACAAAGAGAGGATTAATAGCAAGATCATCATAATATGTACACATTGTAAACAACACCATTCCACTAGTTCCACTTTGATTTGAAAAAAAAGACATTTGATATGAAATGACTCAATAAGAGACTATAATTTTTTGGTGTAATTGAAAATTAAGAAAGCATACGAGCATCATACTAATAAATTTTTTGATATGACATTCAGAAATAAGTTAATAAACCACTGTGCACTGCAAGCTTTATCTATACATATTCCTAATTTCACTTCTTGAAGTATATAAGATAAATAGAAATAGGTTAACAGATCTCTGACTACTTAAAATACATTGAAGCTTACCTCGCCTCCAAAAAATTAAATCAAGTAATAATATAAACAAGTGCTCCTTAAAAAAAAATGAAACAGTTCTCCAGAAAAAAAAGAATATAATGGTACAGTTTCCTTGATTTATAAATTTCAATCGTTTCCTTTTAAGAAAATTCCTAAACATTAAAAATATAAATATTCACTCTTTTCTAAATATATAGAAAAATAATCCATACAGGATGATTTTTAACCAAACGATATGCTTTCCCAAATAGGTTTTTTTGTATTTCTGTCAAATGCATTTAGCATTGTACATAAGAGCCCAGCTATAATATATTATTTTATTTTTATGGAAATAATAATATTCTCTGAGCTCTAAATGTTTTAATAATTTTTAAAAAAGGTTAAAAAAAGTTTAGCCTATAACAAGAGGCGTCCACGTCAGGCCCACCCACACATCGCCCAGTCGTGCAGAACGGTTTCGAACATTGCTGAGGTGAAAAAGTCAAAGCCGTCAAAATGGAAGTAGGTAGAAGCCTTGACAGCTGTGACTAGTTAGTGTATACGCTACTAATAAAAGAAATAGAAAAAAAAACGAGGCAAATCATTACGATGCAGTTTATTGTTCCCAAATACACAACAAAATAAATTTTTAAAAAAACCTTAATTAATGTAATTACTTTTTAGATATTGCATTAAAATTCCGAAAGACTTTATATCTTAAAAAACGGCAGAGATGTGGAGGTATAAAATTCTCGAGGTTCATCCTGGGGTGAATTATCTTTTGAGGAGCTATAAAAAAACACAACACAAATCTAGAGAAAATAAACCAAGGAAGGCCGTACAAGTCCAAAGCAAAACTAACAAGGTAGGAAAACATATGTAAATTGGTTTAATAGCTATAATAAATAGTAATTTAATAAAATTTAAAGCTAATATTTAAAAAGACAAAATAAAACAATAATATATGTTAAACCTAGATAATATTTACAAAGTTGGATGATACATAGATGTATACGATTTTAATTCCTTTAAAAAAAATACTTCAGAATCGATAGGAGATTCCTTAACTAATTTTTTTCACTCAAAACAATCATCACGTAAGCCGTCCTTAAACTTTTTTTATGGCATGTAAAAGTCGAATTTTCCCCAGAGAGAGTTTAATATATTGAGAGAAGATGAATCAAGCCATTCTCGTAGTTTTTGGCTTGAAATGGATTTGTAATAAAAGCAATAACTCCTTTTCAAGCCAATGCCTGACTTTGCAACTTATTCGCTACAAAATAACACGATTCCGCTTCTCTAAGTACAAGAAACTAATTTTAGAAAAAAAAATTAAACACTTATTCACCCAGGCTGTAGATCTAGGTGTGTGTATATATATATATATATATATATATATATATATATATATATATATATATATATATATATATGTGTGTGTGCATATTCACAAATATTATATATCATTTATCGATGATATCTTATACCTCTCAGACGTTTGATTTATTCAAGTAGATAATAAACATTTCTTGTTGCCATTCAATATAACCTTAACACTCCCTTCAGGCTTTTTGAAGTCCTAAATCAGGCCTGCTCTGATCTTTGATATGAAATAACTAGTAAGCCAAAGTTATCCTCGGTGGCTATTATGATAAACCGACTTCAATTTAAAAGGCTTCGGTAACTACGTAATATAATTTCTACCCTGCCCCTAAACGACCCGAGTCACGAACAAAAACTGAATTGAGCCTAGCAAGAACTTGGAGCTAAGTAGTTGTTTCGGAATTAAGAAATCATTATCCCGAAGCCTAGCGCCCTCAGGCCAGCTAGCCAAGAGGGGCTCAACAGGTAGGGCAAAACAACTTCCAATAATATGCTTTTAGCAGAAATTCTGGAAATAAGTATTCACTAGTAACAAATAAAATATATTGTTTAACCTTATCTCTTTGTGGCCATTTAACTTTTACAACTAAGTGGCATATTCAGTTTGAGGAGGGAGGTGAGAAAGAGAATAAATTGCATGAAACCGTCGATATATTTACTAAAACTATACTCATATAGCTGGCACATGATAAAATTTAATAATTTTTTTTTGCTAGAGTAACAGTAAAAATTATATGTAGCTGGTATATAGTGACATAATTATTATAAATTGTCATATTTAATAAATAGTCACTCCTCAGTCAACTTTGTTTACTTCCTATTATATTTTATAAAAGTTAATACTTCAAATCAACTTTTCAAAATCAACGCTAATAATTAATTAATTAATTCGCCGAAATTTATTATATAGTTCGTGTACACACACTGATCAATTTCTTGGCAATCATAAACTACGTACTTAAATGTCTGTTACTTTTCAGGCTACTTCAACACTTACTAGACAAACACTCTAATCTCCTAATTAATTACAAAAGACTCTTATACATGACTATTATAAGACCTATTTGGACTTACAGAGTAGAGCTTCAGGGCTCCATTAAGCCGTTGTATTTTTCTCGTTTCCAATCATTACAATCCATAATCCTTATTTGTTACGAATTAAGTTATCCTATCCATAATGACCTCAATGTCACATTTGATATTGATTTGGCCCGAACTCGATACCAGCCCTTTCATGACAAACTCCATTCCCACTCAAACCAACCTAGTTTCAAACCTAGCTACTTCTTCAATTCCCGATAATCCTCTGAAAATAAAATGTCCTCGTGACCTGCGCTGAATTTGTTATTAGAGTACTATTTGCCTTTATCCATGAAATTATCATTCCTGTCATTATATTTACTTGTTTTATTTTTTATAATACAATTGTAAATTTGAATAAATAAATTTTTAAAAAAGAAGCAATGCTTGTTCTTGTTTGTCCAGTGAACAGTATTATCATCGGTTATGTGAAATCTCTTTCTCTCGTCGACCTATTGAATTGGACCGAGACGTAAATTCGCTATTTAAATAAAAATTCATTTATCACTTGAACCTAGGTGCCTGAATTTGAAAACTCTCTAATATTAGAGAGGTAAACAAATTTTGAAGTATCAGTTCCGGAGGTAGTCTCTTGGAATTGAGTCACAACCAATTTAACTTTTCATTAGTTTCGTTTTTAAAATTCTCGAAAACAAAGATAATTTAATTACTGATTGTATATGATAACTATTACCGACTGTACATAGATTAAAGAACCGACTTACACAAACTGTTTAGGTTATATCATCTTCTGTACTTGGAAGTATTTGTTGAAACGTTCTATTATTGATGAAATGATTACCGAAAAATTCGCTTTCAATAATTGCCCGCTTTTTCCATACTAAAGCACACGATTATTTTTATTTTCGAGAATATTAAAAAGGATACGAATAAACAGTTAAAACTTGTTGTGACTTAACTCGAAGTGTAAACCTGCGGAACTGACACCGTATTTATTAAGAGGATCTTTTTCTCGCGAAGGTAGAATAATTGAGTCCTAATTATTACTTAATGTCAGTGTATTTTCTCGAATATATTTTCCTTCGGAAAATATTGCTTATGGGATTATAATAATTTTCCATACAAAATACCTAAAATAACAACTTACAGAGGTCAACATTTATGGAAGAGAAAGTGAACGCATGGATAAGCTAGCAGATGCGGCCGAGCGCGGTTTCCCACAGGCCTCTATCGCTCGGGGTCGTCGAACCTCAGGCGAAGGGATTGTACTCACAAAGGGCCTATAGTCCAATCTGCTTCTTTGAGGGACCCACTTTAGCCTCACAAGGGGTCACGGGCTTTTATATATCAATTGTACCCAGGAAGGGAGTCATATCGACCAGGGTCGGGAGGACGTTTGACGATAGCTAACATAAATAGCGCAAAGAAAAAAAAGGAAAAAATATATATAAAAAAAAGAAATAGGAAGAACAGAACGAAAACTAAAAGCTTATTTCTTGAAATTTACAACTGTAGTGTAGCAATACAACAAGTAAATGACAGGAATGATACAAATACAAGTAAAGAAACTACCCATAGGTAGTACACAATGATATAATTCAACTAAGAATTATAAGGTCGCGAGGCCAACTTCTTTTCACACACCACGGAAGATTATCGGGAATAGAAAAGGTATATAGGTTTGAAACTAGTGGGTTTGAGAGGAAATAACATTTTTCATGAAATGATTAATATCGGGTTCGTGCCAAATCAGCAATAAATAATGACGTTGATGTCATTATGGATGACTTCATTCGTAAAAAAGTAAGGATTTTGAATTTTAAGGATTGGACAAGAGAGGAATTTGATGGCTCTACTGTATAAGTCCAAATGGGTCTTATAATAGTGATGTATGAGTCTTTTGTAATTAACTGGGAGCTTAGACCCTTCTTCTAGTAAGTGTTTAAGTAGCTTGAAACGACGAACTTACTATATTAGATTTTATTTTTGACTTCCATTCGGACAACTTACTCCTTCGTGATATTTATATGGCCTGATTTCTGTAGCAATCAGCATCAGGTCATATATAGTTGCTTAGTTAATTTTGGGTTGTATTGTTCAATTTAAATGTTTAATAATTCTCCCAATTCTTATTCGCTGAGTTTCTAACAGGAAAACGCAGACCATTCGAAGTGGATTGAACTGGATATAAGTATTTTAATTATAGCCAGTATTATTCACTTATGAGTGAGCCCCAGGAGGGCCAGCAAATCCTACTGGGTTCATCTATAGCTAATAACATAAAATTCCCAGAGATGCCTTACCAGTGACTTCTAGCGGCAATTAGCAGTATGTATACTCGCATTAAATCTAAAAACGCGACCCGTCTCGCTTGAATTCGTATATCTATATGTATTTCTTGTTATACATTTTTATCATTATTATAAATTTTTGCTGGATAAAGGTAGGATAGAGACTTCTTCTTTAAAGAATAAGGTTTAATCCTTGGAGTTATAAAACACACTTATAACTTTGACATCAAAATATTTTTCTTCTGGGAAAGTTTTACTTTTTATGTATGTACTCTTTATAATGTATAAACGGCTCTTCTTTTATGTATATATATATATATATATATATATATATATATATATATATACATATATACAAATTTTTGTCCACTTTGATGTAAGCCTTAAGAGGAATTTGAGCTATTAAGATACGTCGCTTCTCCCTGAAATTATCTGTATACATATACTTCTTTTTGGAAAATAAAATACTGAAAAAAAATTATGTGTTAACATTAATCACCATTAATATAAATTAATAAAATAAATTAAGTGAGGATTCTTCTATTAGAGACAAAGCTAAGTACCCGGCTCTGCTACTTAACTAGAATCTATTCAAGCAGGCAAGAACCCTATTCAACTCGATAATTCTGTTCTCACAGCTCAATAACAATGAGATAAGACCGAAAAAACTCCATCAGAGCCAATCTAAATGAAGAAGTTCAATTAAAAAATCCATCCATCATTTAGTGAATTAATTAATCAGGGCTGAGACACAAGGGAGTATAGTCCTGGCCCGAGACAATAGCTCAGAGGCTCCCGACGTTGATCAAATAAGAAGAATTGCAGCCGTGGAACTTGATTCATTCTCTAGTCTCAGCTGCAGTATCGTTCATTATTTTAAATTTATGTAGCATTTAAGCTATAACCTTTATAAATTGGGAATCCTTGCATAAGAAAAAACATGGCGGTAGAGAGTGATATCGAACAATTAACCTTACCGTACAACCATTGGCTTAGAAACAGTACAGTCTCTATCATGTAATATACTGAACAAGAGAAAACGATTCTTACACTGAATTTAACGGAACAAATTCCTGAAGGATTTCCTATTAGTAGAGTGTTACGTTGCTTGCAAGTAAATCGCTAAGTGTTTTCCGATTAAGAATTCAGTGAGGGCAGAGCAATTCGGACAATGATTAATGCTATCGTTTTTTAAATTTGAAAACCTAAGTAGAGTTTATTGACCGTTCTCTAGCCATTCTATACAAGTATTTACTTGAAAAATAAATACTTATAAAGAAAAGATATGAATAGTGAATTTCATTAATACTAAAAGTGAAAGACGATAATGTAATTATTGTATGAACAATAATAATCATAAAGCCTACCGAACTCTAAGGCTCAAATCCAAACCCATAGGATCAACTAAATACAATCCTCCCAACTACGCCTCGGTCGACATCTCACGTTCATCAGTTATCTCAACGCTTATTATATATCTCATAAATAGGGGAATAAATTCATTTTTACTCTCTGTAAGAGATAGGAATTTTCATAAAATGAGGAGAAAAAAAATCGTTGTAGAATGTCCAGTTCAGCTTGAGTGCGTATAGCCACTTATATACAGTTAAAATCAGCTGCCCGGACAATGATTCCCATTGGGACGGAAAACGTTTTTGTTAGCTGACTCGTTTCAAAGTGTCCATTCGTTTCACAATTGAAAAAATGGAGGAATGGAAAAAAACAAAAACAAAAAAAGTTAAAAAGTATAAATTGTATTTCTTATGAGCTGAAGTTTCAAACTAGACAAAATAACATTAACAGTGTAGATCAAAGACAGTAAGAAAAATTACTGAAATGATTTAATAACGCAATATTAAGGAACAAAAACGCAATATTAAGGAACAAAAAGTCAATATACATAAAATAATTAAAGGAAAATTAAAAAATAAAAATTGTGAAAGAATGAAATGGATTCTATGAAGATAATAAATAAATAGACAATCGAAAATGTTGATAGATAAAATATGGGGAAAATATAACAATATATTCAATTAGAAGTTATATAAACGATATTTATATGATTTTGTTTTTCTAAGCTTTGATGACGGATTCTATGAATTAAAAAAGTTGGGGAGAAAACACGGCTGACAATAAAGTTATACATATTAATGTGTTAAATTGCAACGATCAATATATGCGCACCAATAAATTTCCTTTTAAAAATTCAGTGGAAAAGCAATGAGGAAAAACAAACATTTTTATCATGATATTTTACAAACCCTTGCTACACCTTTGCGATGAACAAATGAATTGAACTGTAAACATGTATTGAACTGTAAACATGTAATTTTTACAGTTTTACTATAAATTAATTTTGATTTGTAGTAATTACAAAAGTCGAATAAACAATCTGCTAATTTGTTTTTTTACCAACGGTTGAGTGGATTGATTTAACTATGTTCTGTAATTTTATATAATAAAGTTATAAATATGAATATAAATATATGATAAATAATATATGAAATACATCACAATCAACAGTAAAAACAAGTCTAAATTGATGTAGGAAACTGAAGAAGACTTCAAGCAGCTAAAAATCACAGTACGTAACATAAATGATCGATGATGGATATAGTTAATAAATAAATTATAAAGAGAGATGCTAGAAAAAAAAT
Source organism: Troilus luridus (assembly GCA_964056705.1). NCBI lineage: Eukaryota > Metazoa > Arthropoda > Insecta > Hemiptera > Pentatomidae > Troilus > Troilus luridus. Next base: position 109,639,153 of record OZ057413.1, on the reverse strand, counting down.
AAATGAACCAAATAAGGAAAGAACTTAGTGAACGAATTAAGAGAATTAGTGAAGAAACACTGCAACCAGTGAAGGGTCTTGTGTTCAGTACATGGGAGAAACAGTACTGTTTCAAGGACAATTGTTGTGCAGGGAGATGATTTGTCCGAGATCACGCTAAACTGCCAGGTTTTTCTCAAATTAGGAGTACCTACTTTATAGAGGCTGTGTGAGCCCCAGGAGGTTCTCCAGATCTCATAGGATCTGCCACAGCCAGTTTTGAAGCAAGGACCTTCGGGGAGCAACTCGGCGTTCTACAAGCACTATGACAAAAATAATTAATACAAATTCTTCAGGATCGAATAGAGGTCCCATAATTAGTCCGTGGTCAAGTTCAACCGCCAGGTGTTGCCCCTATTAAGGGTACCCACTTTATAAGAGTAACCCCAGGAATGTCTTCAGATCCCACAGGATCCACCCCAGGCTGTTAACAGATTGAATAAATTATCTGCCACAACCAGATTGCTACTCCGCTATGTGCACTCTTAATTAGGGAATGTACGATAATACTAATAGAATTTCGGTGAGGCTCATACAACTGTAGACTGATTGCACCGAAAAAAATAAAATAATACATGCTTCTTTAAGTTACGAAAAAAAAAAAAACAAAGATTAAAAACGTTGTATATCCTCTGGAGAAACATCCAAGTAATTTAAGTTAGTTTTGATAACATTTTGTCATTCTCCCCTACCCTCCGGGACAGAATGCAATAAAGCCATGGCGTCGTTGTTTTTTCGCTCCAAACTTTATTTGCTGCCAGAAAGATTTATCCGGCTTGATAAACGATTGGCGGAAGACGGAGAGGCGTCAGCTGGTTTAGGGGCGGCCAATGAAAAAGCCACCCACACCAGGCTGCCTAAGCAGGGCGCCGGGAGAAAACAGAAAATGGGCTGGGACTATAAAATACAGCTCTTTCAGCCAAGGCAGTCCTAAGGAAACGACATTAAAGTGAAATATCACCAGGTGCAAAAGGGCCAATTAGTGCTTTCATTGTATGCTAAGGCAACGCATTTCAAAAGGGACTATATGTCGGTCCTTGCGTTACCCCTTACCAATACCCCACCACTCCATGGCATATTTATTATCATAAGGAAAATCCAAAGACAATATTACAAATATACTACAACCTGTAAAGGTTACTTGATTTAGTGCATGGCAGATCTTGTATTTAACTAAGTTACTACTACATATTGCAGCAACATGAATACAATCATCAACGAGTCAAAATCAAAATCAGTTAGAATAATCTTTAAAAAAATTGTTTTATATCCAGTCCAGTTACAAGCTAAAATGTATACAAAGTTCCTAAAGATTATTTTTAAAAACCTATACCGCTACACCCTATGAAGGTGTTGTTCCTAAATTGTGTGATTTGTCCAATTCGTTCTTAACTGCCAGATTTCCTCTAATAAAGATATCCACTTACAGTACCTAGGTGAGTCCCAGGAGAGTCTGCAGATCCCACAGCGTTTATCTATGGCTATTAAATTGTGTGGTTCAGAAAAACTTAGACAAACAACAAAACAAAATGGCTGGATAGGATCGGGAATATCTTGGATTAGAAGTATAACAAAAGAAATGGGGAGGGGAGAACGGTGAACCTCGGTCCAGGTACCAAATTCCTTGACCTAATACGGAGAGCGTGTTCCTGGAAGGGTTCGAACAATCGGCGGCAGAAACCCTTAAGATGGTCCCATGCATGTCTGTTCTGGAGGTTAGCGTATCGATTGCTATGGAACGTCTGAATCATAGCGCACTAATAGCTGTGTTAGTAATCAACAACATGCGATTCATGAAATACGATGAATAACTCGACACTAAAACCCCAACCAAAGCCTTATCGAGACCCAGATTCTATTATCGGATGACCCTTTAAGGATCAGACGGCGTCACATGAAGGACAGATTGAAGGGTCCCCCTCAAATGTATTTTTTTTTTCCTGAAGTGCTCTAGGGTATTTTGGAAGAAAAGGGCGTAATGATCCAGAAGGTTTTATTTTGTAGGAACAAAAAAATTGCCACATCTCGTACCCTCAGGGCACGGTTCGAAAAGGGTGCAGTAAATTAGGTACTTTTAGGGGGACTCACTTCAACGACCTGGCAACCCCAGACTGGGGCCCGATAAAGGGAGTAAATACTTCCAGAAGATATTTAACCAAAAGTAAATCATAATCTATCGAGCACTAAATAGTTAAAACAATGTGAACAAATTGCAATAAAATACAAATTAATAAGGATATACGTAGGATTTAATTCACATATGATAAAACCTGAAAGATATAAATATATACAAAGGAAAAAAAGAATAAATTAGTGTATAAAATAATGGTAAATAATTAATCTAATTATTGTAAATGACTGTAAGTTGAAAGATTATGTATTGTAATTAATTGGGTGTTAGAAAACATGCTAACAGAGTAAAACTATTTATTTTGTTAGCTGTCGAGTTTAAAAAAAGCGAAAAATACATGATAACGGAAATGCAAATATTTTAAAAACGTTTTAGAATATAATTATATACAGTATAATTAGTTATACGTATCGCGGAAGCTCCTAGAGGAAGCCAAGACTCACCCATGGGTTGTAGCGCCAAATAGATAGATAAATGGATATTTATTATCAGTATTATAACTAAATCATTAGCTGGCATAAGAAAAGTATACATTTTATTAACTACTTTGCGATAGAATGATCCCAATTATTTTGCAGTAAAGCATAAATTGCACTTTGCTTCAGTCGAAATAAGTTTCTCTACATTACTCCATATGACTGTACTGTATTACATTAATATATAAAGCTTTTTTTATTTTTTGTTTTACTGTTAAAGCATGCATATGAGAACAATAACAAATCAAACGCTACCAAAAAGATAGTTATAATTTAAGACTGAACCTCAAGAGCCAGAACAAACTACATACATAATATGTATATTACTAAGCTAAGCTACTCAGGACTTATTTAAATATTTTTCAAACGATAGACGATATGAAAATTAATTAAATATTTATTTTTAAAGCTAGGATCCTCACTTTAAAATATCGGGATATGATCAAGATTTAAGTAATTCTATCATATACATGTTATAATTACATCAAATTATCAATCAATTAGTTCTTCGATATATATAAGTTTTACTTTCAGTTCTTGAGATTTTCTTGTTTAATCGTTAAACTATCGACTAAATCGCAGAAAGTAAATCTTTTATAGCCAAGAAAAGTAGACACAAACATATAAATTATAATTATGAAGTATGATTTAAGGAAGCTATTGTAATCTCAAAGCAACAGTATTCAAGATGTTGAAAGCCCAAGGAGTGAAAAACAGAACAAATGTACTCTCCAAGCCGCAAACCTTAAAATTAGAATTTACAGACCATTATGCTTCCCGCTGTTCTTTATGGATGAGAAACATGGTCTCACGCTAAGAAAAGAACAACGACTTCAATTATTCGAAAATAATGTCCTCCTCGGTGGAATATTATTTGGCTTAAAAGAAGGCTATAGAGGAAAAAAAATGGAGGAGCTTCAACAATAGGATGCCCCGAGGCCTGAATTCCATTAGAAATATCTCTCCGACTTGAGCAAGAAGGAAAACGTGTTAGGGGCCATGAAAATAAACTAAATTACATAAAACTTTATTTGATAATACCAGAGAAGTTATTAGAGATAGTGCAAACAAAGTTTGAGAAATTGAATCATCTCCATGGATTATACAGAATGTTGTTTAATTTATGAACAATAAAAATCACAGTGCACGTTCGGGCTCGATGCCGATTCCATTAAAAATAGGAGCGAAAGAGGCAGTTTCCCAAAATTTCAATCCTACTTTGACATATTCAAGACCATGCAATGTGTCGGGTTCTGTCAGCTTGATAAATAGTTTCTAGATCTTACTCAAACTTAATTGTTGATAACTCCAGCTATAGAAGAAATAAGGCAGGTGTAGAGTTCATTAAAATATCTTTTTTTAAATGCCCAGACTTCAAGGATCAAAAAACTTTAATATTAAAAAACCCATTAAACAACAAACTTTTCAGTCCCGACTTTACTTGCCCCAAAGCTTGAAAAATAAGAATATATCAACTAATAATCAACTAGTAACCTTTCAAATATTTCACGTGGGTGTGAAAAGTATCCGCTAACTTTCAAAGAGGAACAGTGTTTTACGGTACTCGAAAATAAGAAACAGCGAATAATGTTCGGTACGAAAAAGGACGAGTCCACAGGAGAATTTAATAGTTTACCCAAAACAGAATCGCAGAGCATATCATAACAGCACACCCTGATCATATAATTGAAGTACCATCGCTAAATTAAGATGTACTTGTATGGAACAATTCCCTTTAAAAAAATAATAAGCGCTTAGCTGAATGGTAAACCTAGACTTCGTTTCTGTCAGTTCATGACAGACTTCGTTTCTGTCAGTAGCTGAGGTTCGCAACGACTGTCAGTACCGTCATCGGGAATTTAAAATTTATGGAGCTATAAAAATAAAAATATAAACATCTAAATCAACGATTACACATTACAAACAAAAAACTATAAGGAAAAATAATGCAACATTAATAACTTTCCTGGAAACTTCCAGCATTATAACTTGCTGAAGTTTATGTACAGGCTCAGGTGAAACTGGTGCAACTAACTTGCATCATGAATACTGATACTTCCCCAGTTGCAGATAAAGAAGCTAGAGTCGAGATAAAAACATGATCAAGAGGAAACTCGGGGCGAAGACTCTCCCTAACCACGAGTTTCCGTTGAAGGAATCGATAGTTCCCTACTGAATATATAAGTAGTGATTTCCCATGAGCACTTCTATGCGTTTATTCAAGAAATACTTGACCTCAAGCTAATATATAATCAGAACTCAGAAATAGATTTTTCAAAAAATACGCAAATATTTTAGGTAAATCTTTATGAGGAAGCGGGGTAGCCCAATCTGTAAAGCGTTGAGTTGCTCTGCTGAAGGCTCACATCTTGTCGGATATGGGTGATATATTACTTAGCCTGGTAACAGCCATAGACGGGTCCTAAGAGATCTGCAGACTCTCCTGGGGCTCAGCAAGCATCTATAATATCGGAACCTTTAATTAGTGGAAAAACTTAATAGGTTGAGCGTGATATCGACCAAATATTAATATTTTTGATTTGGCATATTTGTGGCTTTAGGCGTTTTTTAATTTTTATTTTAAATCTAAGTTAAATAAATACAAGTTTAAACTACGATTCATCTAAAATATGTAATTTAATTACATGGCGACAGGATATTTATAGGACTTGTTCATTAAACTCCGTTCATATAGAGGACCGTAATTAAAAATGTCTATTGTATCTCAATCGTATTATTATTATTTTTTATTAAAGATTATCAAATAATAAAAGCTATTTTCGTTCCTTAATTAGTTAAAAAATCTCGAAAATAAACCCATATATCGATGCCTTAGTTCACAAATGTGTTAAGTGCAAATTTTTAAAAAAATGGGTTTTGTTATATAAATAATATTGTAGAGTTGTGATCAGGAAGTCATAGATCATATGTTGATATAAAATTAATAGAAAAGGTATTAAGGTTGCAAAAATATATTGTGTGCTTAAACTTGAACTGTATTTCTTGTGTTAAATTATTATCAAAATTCTTAATGCTCCTTATTTTGTTAAGAATAAAATCATCCATAACGAACTTAATGTCCCATTTGTTGCTGATTTGGCCCGAACCCGCTATCTATCCTTTCATAACAAACTTCATTTCCATTCAAACCCTCTAGTTTCAAACCTAGCTTCCTCTTCAATTCCCGATAATCCTCCGAGGCGTCTGAAAAGAAGATGGCCCCGTGACTTCTTAGTTGAACTTGTGATTTGAGTACTACCAGTGGGTAGTTTCTCTACTTGTCATTTTCACATGTCATTATGTATCGCTTAGCCCATTTACTTGATGTATTTTTTTTTTATACAGTTGTAAATATCAATAAATAAATTTAAAAAAAAAAAAATTATTATCAAAGTTGACTCTTGTAAAATCTTGTTTTCGGCACTTGTGAATTAAGCCATCGATATTACCAAATGCATATTTTAAATTTTTATGATATACACTTATACCTTGTTAAACTTTACAGCTTTGGTCAATCCAAATAAAAAATTTTAAATGGATTTAAAAAAAATACTTTCCTACATCTCTAACTTGAACTTGCAAACACACAAACACAACTACATACTCAAACTTTTTAATTGCTACAATAAAACGTTTTCTGAAGGATATACATAGCAGTTAAGTATAGGAACACAAACAAATATCAATTCCTGCAACAAAAACCCGGCGGAATTCCATTTCAAATTAGATCTCCTAACAAATGGGTCGACAAACATCAGAGTATCAGGAAAGAAGTCGACTAATATTTCTTTTTTTTTTTCTTTTAAAGCAAGCTAAAACGATAAATCCCCTGAATTTATTGCCCAGTATACCAATCAATTCGAAAATGAAAATAGCCTCTCAAGGGAGAACGGACTTCCCATAAATCAGAATGCTCGTAGAAAATATTTCCAACTTTTGCCCTGTGTATGATAGACCACAACCTCCGAGGTCACAATGGAGTTCCTAAAGCCATATGGCCACCGCCAGGTGCAAGGTACTGTGGTCACGACATCCTTGGATACCGATTCAAAGTGGGCGTGTACAACAGTTGTCAAAGGAAAGGAAAGTGACTAAACAAAAGGGATTTATAAACAATAAATATAATTAGTAGTTAAAAGGCATCTGTTAAAGCAAACGATATCATTTGTAATGAACACTATTTATTCATTTAACGCCACTGTATTCTGCTCTGGCTAATAGGTCGATGCTACAGTGGGAGTCCTAAATTTTGCCTATCCAGGGATTCTTCGGATAGGGAACTTTAACCTGACACAATGCAGGCTCTTAATCCCATATTACATCCATTCCGGAGGACTTCATAACTAAGAATTTCTTTACTTCCTTAAAAAATCCAGACCATCTGCTCGACTGCGAACCCGGGATCTTGGGCATAGTACGTTGAACCACTAGACCACAGACTCTCTATAGAACACTGGAAGTTAAGTTAGCAAACTGTTACAATCGTTACATTTGCTTAAGTATTACAATAAAAACGCGACAGGAGAGTAACTTATAATATAAATGAAAGCCCTACCTACTCGATTTATCCTTCGAAAAATATTATAATAATAAATAAAGTTATTATTAGAGAGGAACTGGAGCAGCTATATAAACTTGACATAGCTAAGGTTTTCCCGTTAGTAATCTCGACAAATACTTTAAGACATCCTTTCAATATTTTCGAAAAAATGCAGAAAGCTGTGCTATTCGGAACTGCGAAATAATGTTAAATAGTTTTTAAATGTTAAAAACTTTTATTTATACTAAATACATAATGTTTTATTTTATACTAAATACATTAAGACTTAGTTCATCTTTCTATACCTGCAGGCACGTTTAACAGTTTAGCGGGCAGGTTGAAAGGATAGAATAGTGCTGCAAATCGTTATTTCTATGTATTTTCTGTCTTTAACCACCTCATTATTTTCTCGTATTTCGTTTTATCATGTATCCTATGTACAATTTCATCCTATATCTATTTCAACAAAACCACCACTGTTTTAGCAATGCACCATATATTTTGTTTTATCTGATTCATAGATCTAGTACTATAAAAAATATAATAGCAGAGAGCTTAGGTAGCCGAGCGTTCGATGCCTGCGTGGCTCCCACAATCCCTCCCCAGCGAGATCAGCTTTAAAACAATTAATCGAACTACCAACGCTTATTTGTTCACCAATCAACGCCAATTACGGCATTTGAAATTCGTGCCCTTTTAAGCCCATTTCACTTAACATGCACTAATCAACAGTCGCGTAGCTATTGATACAATTATATTAATCGTGTTAGCTACGTGATTAAGTCATCTCCCAAAATTCCCAATGGACTCATCCTTGTCCGGGTTAAATATTTTACATTTTAGAAATAATTTTTATTTTAAAGTTAATCTTTCCTTCAGTGGAACTGTTCACGTGTAGCATCCATAAAAAATAAATTCGTAAATTCTAAATTTAAGGTTCCTACAGAGAATGCTCAAAATTGGCTATCGATAGATATTTAAAAAAGAAAATTATTATATATCCAATATATAAAATATGCAAAATGTGCTACTATACCTTGAAGAAAGGAAAAAATAACTTATAAACATTTTTCCATTTGAATAAAATATAATTAAAAATTAAATATATACTTTTAAAATGATTCAACTAGAATGATATACGATTTTTTATGTGTCTACTACTTAAGATTAATTATTCAAACTCTTAATAGCCACAAATAGACCTTGTGGGACCTCCAGACCATCCTGGTACTCACTCAGCCCCATTGATTGAAATAATACTGACAGTTGAGCGTGGTTACGGGTTAAATCACATCCCTGTACAATGGTTGTCTTAGAAATATTATAGTATCGGGTTTATCAACGAATTAAGAGTGAGTGCCGTGGTTCTCTGATTTGGACCTTACAAAGAATATAATAAAAAATTGTGTCAGACTTAGAGCTAATCATGGTCTTTACAATGCTTATCTGCAGCGCATAGGGATCAAAAATTCTTCAGAATGTGATAGATGTGGGCAAAGAGAAACCCTCCAGCATATTATTATAGAATGCCCGGCATACAGGGGTAAAAGAAAAAAATATTTAAGTTTCTTAAAACCATTATACAACAATGAAACCCATTATAAGCAATTGCTATCATCAAACAAGCCAGAGGAAATCATCAGTATCACAGAATACTTACGTCCAATAAATAAATATATATAGTATACAAAACAATAGTGATCATACTTGATACATTCATAATTGGCTGTATGGGAAATTCCAATGCCAAAAAAGAGTGAGTGCGTAGACTACAATTATATAATTCAAACTGATATTCGCCTTAGTTGGGTCATATGGGATCTGCACACTCCCCTGTAGATCATCCAGACTCTATTTATTAGATACTCTTCTTTAAGAGAAAAATCTAATGATTGAATGGAATATGTCTGCCGAATCATCATATTCCACAACCAATCCTTAGTACGGAACATACGAAGTACTGGACCCAAGCCCTTGATAGATTGTAGTAATTAGTAATAACAAATAAAATCTGTTAACGAAGACAAATCTACACTTAATTAAAAACCATTCAAAGTGTCGATTCCTATATATTGCACTCTAGCATAACTACTGAAGGACGAACCGTATTACAAAGATATTGAGCAGTGCAAAAAAGACAAGTAGCCAACAATCTTACACTTTCTACTGGCGAGACAGCGATATCGAAACCGGGATCGGTGTCATTTCTTGGAGCAGGTGGTCAATGTGGGCAGTGAGTGGGTTCCACGCCTGTCTGTCGAAGGCACTAAGGGCTCAGTTCCGCTTTCTCTCGACCACAAAACATCATTGGCATTGGATAGATGGGAAAACACCTGTTCAGAACAAAAAAAATGTTCGGGGTACTTATAAATACTACATTGTTTGCAATAAACCATGTTCCGAACATAACTGTGAATTAAAACCCAGTTTTCCAGTAATACAATTGACCTATGTGATATCAACCAGGAGATCAGGAACAGTATGAAATAATTTATTTAACGTCTGGGTTTCGACCTTTATAAACAGAGGTTGACTGGCCGATTACAATAAAATAAAACAGAAAATATTATAAGAAATTTTAAGAACATATTACTAGACTTCCCCCAACAATAATCACAGATTCTTAACTTAATACAAAACTCAAGTGAAGTACACCATGAATTAGCCAAGTAAAAAATTCATTTCAAAAAGTGAAAATAGAACAAGGGGTTTTATCGACAAAAAAAGGTTTCGAAACAAGGTAGTAAAGTGGAAAGTAATGTCAGAGAGCATTGAAGAAACCAGGGGAAAAATGAACAAAGAAGAAAAAAATATATAGAGAAAGGATGAAGGAAGTATGGGGGAAAAATACGTTGAAGTGCTTTGTGTGATCCTCCTGAGTCTCTTAGCAATAAATATTAATTTATATTAATTAATAATATAATAATGAAAGTGTTACCAATAAATAGTAGTTACTACAAATTGACGAACCCCAGAGGAAACAAAAGATTCATTGTAGATCCTCGAACTTAACAAGCAGTTCAAGTACTGCAAAATGTATGCATTAATTAGAAACCGCAAGTTTAGTGAATAAATATATAAATATTGGAATAACTAACGAAGAGCTTAACCTTCACCACGATCTGGAAAGGCATAAAATATACAGATAAGAAAACAGATAATAATAATAAATACATGCAAGTTTATCATTTTAATAGCCACTCGAAGTTTATAACAATATGGTAAAATAAATGTTCCTAGGAGAAAAAAATGGCAAATTCCAACTAACCAATGATTAGTTACGCTAAACTAAGAAGCCAAAATAAACTTTTAAGTCATCATTTAAAAAAGTACAGTATTGATATCTTCAACAAAAAAAACATGCTTTGCCTATTTCGCGTTAAAGAATATTGCTTTCAATGCAAAATAAAAATTTATACGCTTTCGGTGAGAAATCACGCTTTCAGGGAAGATCAAGGTTTAATCTAAATTAATTTTGCTATATCCCAATTTGAGTAATACATTGAGCCATCAAAAATGTTATCTACAAAATATTCTAGCTTATCAAAAGTGTACTCTACAAAATATTCAAACCGAACTTAAGTTCAGCAAGAGATATGAATGAATGAAATATGCACAACAGACATTCACCAGACATATTCTAATTGATATTCCAGACCTTGACATATGCATCGACAAGATAGAAAGCTAATGCGGAATCTTAAAGAGAGATCTATAAAACAATACATGTATGGAACGACCGCCAAATAATTATAATAAAAAAATAATCTATTGTACTGGGCGGATGGCATCGACGAAACAAATCGATGAATCAGCGTCATACTTGGGAAATGTGCAACACGAATAATAATAGACTCGCTGATAGCATATTCAAATTATCATTGCATGAATATTGAATCGGAAATCGTGAATAATTTGAATTAAATTCATGTAACAATTAAAGAAAACGTTTTCATGGCCTCAATTAATCAACACGTAGATATCTACAAATGCTTAGTGAGTTAAAAATAAAATTAAGTCCCACAACTTTGAATAAACTCGCGATATACTCAATATCAGCTCGACTATCTATATTTATTCATTTACTTGCCAGGCTTGAAAACTAATCAAGCAGTGCTTATGGAAGACTGGAAACCGTGATATAAAGAATAAATCACTATCGATAGAAAGAGAATAAATGAAAACCTTAACTACCGTATTGTATTTTAATATTCATCATTATCGATAAAACTAAAATTATTTTTACTACATGGATACATAGGGATGGGAAATATTCAGAAAAATTTCAAATCCCAAGTATCAGAGAAAAACCCGTTCACTGAGTATATATGGCAAAAAATTGTTTATATAGTCCAGGATCCATGGTCCATTTTTTCACTTGATTAGTATCAAGCTGAATCTTCGTGAATAGCTTCATTTCGATGAGTCACCCAACAATTACCTGTGGAGGATAAAATATGTCGATTTGATGATTCTCAAAAATGTATTACTAACTGGGTTTTTTTTTTTTGTTAAATATCAAGATAATTAGCTAAATTATTTGAAAAAATATTTGTCTTACAAAATGTATGGTTTCAACAAAGAGTCCCCTCCTTCCAATATGTATCGATAACGAAGTCAAAAAAGAAGAAGTAAAAAAAAACAGCTGGTTAAAAATCATTTTTGATGACCTCGTTATCGATACACGTTGGAAGGAGGGGACTCTTTGATCAAACCATACATTTTGTAGGACAAATATTATTTTAAATAATTTAGATAATTATCTTGAAATTAAACAAAAAAAAAACCAGTTAGTATCATAAAATTGACATATTTTATCCTTGCAGAGTATTATACAATCGAGAATTTTCGCACAGGAAATTGTTGGGCGTCTTATCGAAACGAAGCTATTCACGAAGATTCAGCTTGATACTAATCAAGTGGAAAAATGGGCCATGGATCCTGGACTAATATGTGTCTAGCTCATAAACGAAAATATGTACGAAAAATTGGAATAACGTATCTGAAATATAAAAGATTTTCAATTTAAAGAATAATATAGAAAACACGTAACACGTTAAATAGTACTTGAGGGAAAAACCAATACGCATAAATTGATGTTATTATTTATTATAATTTATATAATTATAATATTTAATATACATACATAAATATAAAATCTATTTAAAATATAAAATACAACAGTGGGGTTATAATGAACCGTACAAAAATAATAATAACTATTAATTTATACTGAATCTATAGCTATATCATTTTCATGATTTAAAAATTATTAATTTATGATGAAAAAATATATATTTTTCGATTCAAAACAATGTCGGCAAGATTGCACATCATTCATGTATTGTCATTTTTTGTTAATTAGTTTGTACCAATGTTGTCCAGCGAGTAAATGTGAGTGCACCTTGTATCCATGTAAAAATTTGTCAGGGCATTCTATCATATCTCCCCCTTCGACATTTGTCCCGATAAATGGTTTCCAATAGCAACCATTTCGCTTCAGGCTGTTGCGCCAAAGAAAATATTATTTAGGTGAAATAAAATTTAAATAATGGAACAATTCAATTCATTACGAAATAAAAACATCCATATTTTTTTTCCTTTTTTCAAGATATACTTCATTATAAATTATTTAAAGTATTTATTTACACGGAAAAAGTTTTTTTCTGCTCAATAAGTAATTATAGAACCATCCTTACACTTATTTATTATTTCACATATATATTTAACCATCGACTTCTAAATGTCTATTGCACATGCAATCTAAAATATCATTATAAATATATATTTTATTTTATTTATTTTTATTTGATGGTGATTATTTAAATATTTCTATTAATTGTTATTTTTATGGTAATTATTTTTATTTTGAAGAGAAAAGATTTTCCCTGGCCACCAGTATTTTCTCTGGACGTCTGGGGTATGCATAGAGCATTGCTGCGGAAAAGCAGACGACCCGGGTTCGAATCGCGGCCAAGGCAAATGTTTTCTCTTAAAAAAAAAAATCATTATAAATAGTTTGTAATAATTTACTGAAACGCAAAACAATAGTAGTTTTCTTTTAATGAAGTAGTAACTTAGTATTATTTTTTCCTGAAAAACAGTTATAATATAGACTGAGGTCTGAAGTTAGAGGTTACTTCACAGCTTTCCATGGTCCTTTATAAGTTTTTCTATTTAAGCCGAGTATTTATAACAATTAATATTTTAATGGTATTAAATTTATAATACTTTAATATTATAAAATAGATTTTTTAATTCTTATAAGAAATACGATTAATTCTAAAATATATCAAGATTTAATCTCTATAAAGTTTTGCGAAATTCATTTTTAGAAGAAAAACAGACCAAGGCGATTTGTGATACAGCACCTTTGGAATTGAAAAAAAATGAAGAAATCAATAATATAATGATTGTAGCTAGATAGATCCTTTGATCAGAATTGGATCAAACTATTCGTGCAAGAGATCATGGGAAAAATTACTTATTTCATACTACGATTTAGGCATATAAAATGATTCTACATCCTGTACGTGAAAATCAAGGTATGAAAAGTTAACTTTGATAATGGCAATCACCACTCGATATCTTTCAACTGTCATTATCCGAGAACAACGACTTTCAAAACGGGGTCTGCGAGATTTTAAACGAAGGTGAATATAAATATGAACAAGAAAGAAGTTTAGCGATGATTTAAATAGACAAGTATTGAGTTGTGAGCAGCTCTGTAAATTATTGCGGTAATTTCAGGAGAACAATTCAATCAGGCCATAGATCTGCGAGGAGGTGTCCTACAAGGGTCTTTGTTATCCCCAATACAGTTCTCAGTATACAAGTCTGAAACATCTGGATTGATGTAGGAGACAACCACTGACGAAACATCTACTGATATACTACATATACATCTCAAATATTAATTAGATTAATTTATACAACAGTTGTAAGACAGGTATTTCTTTCCCGGGTCAATTAAAGTAGTCAGTATATCGACCATTTATTTTAATAAAAGTATAAACAAATAAAATAAGCATATATCATAAATAAATAATATATTACAATAGTAAAAGACTTTGTCAAACGGATATTTTGAAATATTTAAATACCTGAAATACACGACAAACTATTCAGGACTCTGACCCGAATAGGTTAGCCACAAAGGGGGCAACACAAGTAAAAACCTCAGACTAGACCAGAGACCAGAGTCTACTAACTAGGCCTGACCTAAAACAACTGCTCCACCACGAGGAACAGATGTCTTTTCACTAACTACCAAAACGTCTCTACTCATATTATCGTTCTTAAAATAATAATATTACTCAGTAGAATAATATATAATAAGGAGAAACCCACCCGACCCTAATCCACTAACAATCAACCCAAAATTTCAAGGAGCTAAATAATATATTATATAATTATTATTTAATGAAATAAAATTAACTGTCAATTTATAGAAATATCACCAATCTGACAATAATGAGGACTGATTCGAAATGCAGAGGTGAATTTTAGGGACATAATAAAAAAGCATCCTACCCAAAATCCCTTATTCATTAGAGATTTGAATGGATTCAGACAATAATCCTCTCAAGTTAAAAATTACGAGTCCAATATTTTTATTTGTGCCTTCTCAACCTCTTCCCAGTAAATCCTATAAGACCTCTGAAAGAAAGATGACCTCGATATTTTTTTCACATAGAGCTACCATGGAATGCTAACAATTAAATAGTAAAACAACAAATTTTATCTTATACTAATCAAAATATACATTTTTTTTTTAAATTTAATTTATTGATATTTACAACTATAATATGATTATAACTAGTAAATCTGCAGATATGTACATTATGACATGAAAAACACATGTGGAGTAACTACCCATCGGCAGCACTCCAATAAAGTTCTATAGTAGATGGTCTCGAGGGCATCTTCTTTTCAGACGCCTCGGAAATATACATTTAAAAATTGTATTATAAATACAGTAGCAAAAACCGTCTCATATGTTGTAATATATCTCAATACCTTCACTAAATTAAAAAACTTACATGATATTAAATATTAGAAATAGACAAAGCATTAGGTATTAAAAAAAAAATTACAACTAAGTTTTCCAATAATATTTCTAATATATATTATACTATTATATACAAGTTGCTTGATATAATACCAATTAGTATCGAGTCCCTACAAAACGAAACATAATCAGAAAACATTTTATATGAAAGCAAAGAGTATACGTTCCGAAGCTTGTAGCATCGAGTTAAGTCACAACAAGTTTTAACTTTTCATTTGTTTCCTATTCAATATTCTCAAAATTAAAAAAAAGAGTTTTAGTATGAAAAAAGAGTGTAATTATGGGGAAATGTGTATATTTCGGTAATCATTTTATCAAGAAATGAATTCAACAAACATTTAGTGGTATTGGTGATGATATAGCCTAAACAGTTAGTGTAAGTCGGTTCTTTAATCAATATTCAGCCGGTAATAAAATTATTTATTAAATGGCGATTTTAATTGTAGAACTAATGTGTGGTCATAATGAGTAGTTATAAATAAATCAACAAGTTTTCGGATTATATTCATAATACATGTTATACGAAGTTAAAAGTTACTTGGCATAATATAAATTCGTATCGATCCGAGCAAAACTAAATAAACTATTCATAAGGCGATATCACCGACATCGAACTGTGAAGTAGTAAATTATTCGAGTCATACTTCAATAGCAGGCGAGTGTTCCGAGGTCGAAGCTCCAATCTCGATTAATAACACGAATTATAGCGAGATCTTAAACGCAATCAATCCTTCTCCTGTAAGAGATAAGTACTTGATCCATTAATCATTGTCCGCTACGCGATTTGCGTATTAATACAACATGCATTAGATTTAAAAAGCGTTATCAACGATATCAGATGAAGATTGATTCTGTCCACTTCCCTTTTCCATCTAATACATTTCAAATCATTATGGAATATATTCGTAGAAATCGCACCCACTATAAAAATACAAAACAAAAAAATCACAAATACTTATACTTCACTTCGTCCATCTTGTTTATTCCCTGTCCGTTAGAAACGTTGACTATCATCATAGCGATTTTAATCCTGTTTGTCACATTTTTAAATAACTAAACTGATGTCAGCCCACACCACTGGCGTAAGCTGAGGAGCCACAAATATTTTCTTTTCCCGGATCCACGTTTGCTCTCAATCTTCCCCTGGACTGTTAGTTGTAGTAACTGTCATTACATTGCCTAGATATTCAATTTTCCTCTTTCTTTTTTTTAAATTGTGAATGATATTTCCTCTCCTTTCCTACCCGCCTTAGTATTTCCACATCCTCCTCCCATATATATTATAAATCCCTGGTGAAATACTGCAAAACGTTGGTTTCTCATAGATACTCATTTGAGACCATAGTTTGACCTTGACTATTTTCTACAAATTATAATTATTTAAGATTTTTACCTTTTCTTACGGAAGAATCAAGAATTACATTTGGAATTAAGATTCGAAAGTAATTAAAGATACTTGTGTATTAGACGGTCTGCATGAAACCTATCTCCTTATCTCGTGTAATCTCTTCTTATCACTCATAACATTTGGGTTATTTTTCGTCCCATTGCGTTATTAAATTGCTTTCTGTATTGTTGTTTAGGGTTTTTGTCTTATTCCTTTTGTTATTATTATGAAAATATTCATACAAGAAGAGGAAATTGCCTAAAAGGGTCTAGAATTAGCATTTTATTATTACATTTTGTATATTTCAATTTTCATTTATATGAATAAGAAGTTAGGTGTTATTAGAATCAGAATTATCAGTGTTCAGGTTATAAACAATGGTAGATAACAGTCACTGCTACCGGCTAATGCACAAGTACCCAATAAAGTGATGTATTTGAAATCCGAAAACATAGTATTGAGGGATTATAATTGCAGGTCATATTTGCGAATAATTAAACCATTCAGCGTGTTCTGCGGCGTATATCCTGCCAAAACCATTATTCGTGTATCGAATTGCGTAGGTCCCGCATCTCTGAGCTTATGTTATGAGCCTGATGGATCTCCACCGACCACTAGCCAGAATATGAATATAGGTGAATTTTAAGTTCAAGTTCGTGGAAGGGGCAAGGTTCCAACGAAAAAACCAGTTCTTCCGACCCCCTCCAGAAGGACTCCCCTCCCCAAGAACGGGAATATTCAAGAAGTAACGTGACTGTAACCAATTCAGCTGGGCTTTGAATGGTCGAGGCTTCCTGGTGCGAATCTCCACATTCAAGTAGCTTTTAAAAAAATCTTACGAACCAAAAAATCAAAATTACCATAATAAAATGATAATTTACAGAAAAAATATTGATAGTAACCCATAAAGACTAGATGGGGGTATGAACTCAGGATTAATAGCAAATACATGGATACCCCTATAGATGCAGTTATTGATTTAAATTGCATTACAAAATATTTATGAACGTAGATTCCATAATTTCATGATTACTACTTACTAACGTTCTCAGTATATCATAACAAATTTTTATTTAAAAAAAAGTGATATCAAATCGCTAAATTTCAAACAATATTGAAACAGCAGACTGATTTATATTTAAAAACTAATACAAATCTATAAATATAAAATGCTTTATAGTGAACTATGATACTTGATTTGTTTTTTTCAGCGAAAATATGTAGATTTTGCAAAACCGAAAGGTAATAAAAGGCTTTTAGTTTATATAGCAGCATTGCATCTATTTACTCTATTTGTATTTATATATATTGTAAATAAATCTTGGAGGAATAAAAAAAAAGAATAAAACAAAAAAGTTCACTTCTCACTGCTGCCGTACGACAAGTGAAACCGTTATACTAAGTGATCCTTTTCAATAAATTCAATAACATTACATACTTTACTGACACGAACAACAGTAAACTTCTGTCCGTCCCGTTTGTTAATCAGTGTCAATGTATGTTTCACGGCTGTGCTGATCCGTCTGTGATGAAAATTGATATGGATAATCTCAAGCCTGGGGAAGGTACTGTAACCTGATTGACTAACACACTCAGCGGTCAACCCACAGCAGAAACCACTGAACTTAGCATCTTGAAATTCGCAGATAGGTTCTTTCTATAGCTTAAATGAGGACTAAGAAAGGAATTTGGACAATTCCATCCCCAAGGGTTTCCCCCATAATATAATAGGGGTTCAAAGATTGTATGGAAACCGTCAGTTTTGAAGTTAGACACCTGAAATTTCGGATGTACCAGTAACTTATAGTTAAATTTTTTTTTTTAAATATATTTATTGAAATTTACAACTGCATACAGAATACATCAAGCAATTATAATGAATGAATACATTGACATGAAAAGACCCAGTGATAGTACTAAAAAAAAAATTAAATTATTTATTTAAAATGGTCTGTCACGAAACTTTATGTGGCAGACCAAATTCCACGCGAGCGAAGCCGTGGGTAAAAGCTAGTTGATGTATAAAATAATTCAAACGTTTCGTAGAAGCCATTAAAACAATAGGTACCATATGCATTACGCCCATCAGAAATATAATCATTAATGAAAATAATAATAACAAGTAACAGAAGTAAAAAAATAACAAATAGATCATCATAAAAAACCTCAATTAATAACTTTTCAATTATCATACGATACTAATTCTAATTAATTTATGAAATATTTCAATAAACGTTTCCCGATTTTTCTAATCAATAGCGATAAGCAATTGTTCTATTCTAACATTATTGAGAATATTGTATCAAATAAAACCTGTAACTATATAGTTATTTAAATGAAAAAATAAATAACGATACTGTCATAAATGATACAAAAATTGTTTCTTAATCTTAATTCTCTATGTAGAAACAGTAGCTATCGAGACGTACATGTGGAAAATAATCTGTACTATCTTATACATACAAGAAAACAATTATATAAAATAATAAACAAATACCCAAAACAAGCAAAGTACATAAGAATATTGAAAAATTGTCGATTATTCTTTTAAGACTTGAGGGGATATGCAGTCAGGATTAATAATAGATAAATGCATACGTCTATCAATGCAATTAAAAGTTTAAACAATGAATCAAGCATTAATATAATTTAAATATTCTTTATTAATATATCTACAATGATGTTCATAAAATTTATAACATAAAGGAGAAATATATATTACTTAACAGATGCACCAAACATTCCATCGAAAACGTAGGCGACATGAGAAAGTAAACGACTTTTGGGACCGGTTTTTATCTGCTCGCATGTGCATGCTTTGTAACCATTTACAACGAATTATTAAGACTAAGATACAACTGATAATCAAGCGTGTAAACTTAAAATGGACAAATGTGCTAATGTGGAAGTAGATATAAACAATCGATGTTTCCTAGGGAAAAAAATTGTTTCTTATAAATTATTAGTTTTTAAATGTCAAAAAGTAGTATAATGATAGATGATACAATAAAAAATAGTGATTTATACCAAAATCAGGTACCAGAAATACCTTGTATCGGTAATCCCTAGGATAACTCACCATCAAATTGAAATTGGAGTCCAATAATTAGTAATCCAGAGGTAACACTGTCACTATAACCTATAAAAATCACAATAACACTATACGTAATCACACAACAAACCAAAACAATGTCCGTAACAAACTAAATATGACCACCCGAATAGCCATAACCCTCACCACTGTTGGGACGCCTGAGGACCGCGCAGGCGCAGAACGGGCCCCCTCCAGCAACCCCTACCGTCCTGATAACATCCGCTCTTCGCTACTACCCTTGCTGTCAGCATCCGGCCCTTGCAATTAGCCATATCGGTTCCATATTGGTCACAAGGATTTGCTAATAGATTATCATTGTAATGTGTAAGCTCAATATTACCTTTACGCCGTCATCGTCTAAATGATAGCCAGGGATGGCCTTAGGCAATATTAGTCAGGCGCCTTTATCAGAGGTCCAAGAAGGAAAACACAGACTGAAGGCACAACGTATATATCTCAAGTCTTTCAGAGGAACATAAAACTCTAATAACAGTAAAAAAACATACCAATTAAGATATTCTTTTATTAATTTTCATAATTGCTCTTATGTACTCGAAAATGAGAAGCGATACCTAAAGTTATCGTTTGTTTAATCATATATCGTCACTTCACGATACCATTGCTAATCGGATGATGCTACAGTAGAAGTCCCTAATTTTGCATATCCAAGTTTAATTAGGATAGGGATCTTTAAATGATACATGACACCGCACAAGCTCGGGATCCTCAATTCAAGTCATTTATGAAGGACGACATAACGAAAGATTTTTTACTCCCTTTAAAAAATCATAGGGCCAACTGCCGGGCTACCTCGATACCGTAACCCCCTTCAAATAATAAAAGTCTACGAACTTTTCAGAAATACTCCAGAATAAACTTTCTTTAAAAATATAACACATGTCAATAATTAAACAAAAAACAAGTGAGATGGTCATGGTCAATTTCGGGAATTCGGAGTGCCCACTCCACTTGCGTTCAAAGACGCTAAGAATTAACGAATGTAAATATTGCAGGAAAATACAGATATTTTAGATTTCGGTAAAAAAATTGAGATTAGTTATTAATCAAGACAGTCAAATTTATTGTTTAGTTATTTAACGTCCATTTAAGTTATGGCTAATCAGATGCTACCATGGGGGTCCTAATTTTTGCCTATCCACGTGTAATTAGGATAGCAATCTTTAACGAGTACCTAACAGTGCTAAGGTTCGTGCACTCATCTTACGTCCCTTCCGAAGGGCGGTGTTACCAATGATTTTTACTCTCCTTAAAAAATCCTAGGGCCACATCCGGGCTACGAACCCGGGACCTTTTGGCATAGAAGGTTTCTATACTAACCACTAAATCACAGGTGACCCCGGAAAAAGAATGTCGAAGATGGGGTCAGGTCTAATTTGACTGCTTTACCATAGGATTTAAACTTACATTTATGTATAGGGTGTTTTTTTAAGCTAGATAGAACTTTAAATTGTAAAAAGTAACACAAAAAATTAAATTGTAATCAAAATTTTTTTTTTATTCGAAAGATCAATACGTGACATTAACATTTGAAAATGATTTCGGGCATATGGGCACCGCGGCTGTTCTTGACGAAGCGCATTCTGGACGTCCAATTTTGGGCCACTTTTTCGAGCACTGCTGGCCGTATGTCACGAATAACACGAACAATGCTGGCTTCCAAGGCGTCAATTGTTGCTGGTTTATCAGCATAAACCAGTGACTTCACGTAGCCCCACAGCACGACCTTGGAGGCCAATTGACAGGTCCATTTCTCGAAATCAACCAAAAATGCGCCTCATCGCTGAACACAATTTTGCGATAAAACAACGGGTCAGTTGCCAACTGCTCTAGAGCCCAATCGGCGAAAGAAGTATACGAAATGTCAGAGTATACTGAAACAAATAAAAAAAAATTTTTGATTACAATTTAATTTTTTGTGTTACTTTTTACAATTTAAAGTTCTATCTAGCTTAAAAAAACACCCTATATAATCAGTTGTGCATCAAAATATTTTTAAAGATTTTTTCAGTTGTAATTATATTTCGACTAATCCTGGTCAAAATACACATAGGATCACGAATCATTATGTTACTTCTTCAAATCACCTCCGAAGAAGAATCCTGTATACGCAACTCAAAGCATACCATGAGATTCTTCCTAGGAACACCAATTTGAAATGTATTAAGTAAGCAATTATATTTTTAAATTGTAATTTGTAAGTAACTAGACGCCTTTTAGTCCTGTATAATCTAAGAAAATATTATTTGCAAGATATAATTCAAATATTAGCTAAAAATTAAAAAAAAAATAAACAAAATAATTTCCCTCCACTTTGTGAAATATTTACGAAACGAATTCTATTTACTTTACAAACAGTTCAATAAATTCCCTATGATATTTCTTTGTGATAGAAAATTGAGGAAAGTCTGGGTTTTAAAATATCAAAGGAGAGACTTGCTTTGAACAAATAATTCCAGAAAATTTAACAAGTCTGAGGAATTCTAGAAAGATCTCCAGGCAGAAGTTAGTTTAGTTAGTTTTAATAATTATAGTAACTAGGGGATACCTGTAAAGTTTTACAAATTTATAAACTTAAAAAAAAAAAAAAACATAATTTCAAATGTACTGTGGATATTATCAGTTTCATTATTCCATTTGGTAATATTAGATCTAATGTCAGACTAATTATTTTTTTATTTTCTGCGGAATGTATAAAATATGCTTGAAAATTATACAGACATGGGGGGCACCCCTGTACACGCGGACCAACCCTCGCTTTACAAATTACACAACTGTTCATTTAATTGTGTTAGCCATGAAATTGAAATTAAGTTTAGTACTTACTTTGTAACCCCTAGTGACTCTATTGAAATGTGATTATGCACTACTAGTTTTGTCTTGAGATATTGAGTATTTTACAATAAATAAAATGATGTTTTTTAATTTTAGTTAGTTTTATACATTAAAAAAAATAGTAATTTAAAAGAAAAATCTTACTTCACTGCGTTCTCTGTGCTGAAATGTCCGTGCTAAAATCGAGATATTGGAATAAGATGTAGCTTGTTTTAATTTGAAATCGATTCATTATATTTTTTCCATTTAAGTTAAAAAACATTGCTATAGTTTGTGTAACGGATTAAAGAAATCAGGAATTGTGGTTTGCCATTTTTTAAAAATATTAATAGTTTAATTGATGGAGCACAACCAAAGGCAAAAAAAAAGTAGTTCCTCTACCTGTTGCTAGGTAACGACGATAAAACATTACAAAAAAAGTAGTTCCTCTACCTGTTGCTAGGTAACGACGATAAAACATTACAAAAAAAGTAGTTCATCTACCTGTTGCTAGGTAACGACGATAAAACATTACAAAAAAAGTAGTTCCTCTACCTGTTGCTAGGTAACGACGATAAAACATTACAAAAAAAGTAGTTTATCTACCTGTTGCTAGGTAACGACGATAAAACATTACAAAAAAAGTAGTTCCTCTACCTGTTGCTAGGTAACGACGATAAAACATTACAAAAAAAGTAGTTCCTCTACCTGTTGCTAGGTAACGACGATAAAACATTACAAAAAAAGTAGTTCCTCTACCTGTTGCTAGGTAACGAAGATAAAACATTACAAAACTTTTTAATGATGGATTGGTGCATTCAATGATAACACAAAACAAGCAAAACTTACTTTGGGGTATTTGAAACCAAAAGTCGAACAAAATAGGAAAACATTTTTTTGACAATTCCGGGAACCTACCTCTACTTACGTTAAGCCAAATGTTAATAGAACATAATATTATAATTTTTTCTGGGAAAACAACTGTACCTGCCGCTGTATTAGTTCTATTATGAAGGTATTACATGTCGCACGTGCTGTTACCAAGTGAATGAATCTGTGTGCTTCATATTGGTTTTATGTGTGCTATCAAGTGAATATTGGTGATTTTTAAAATGGATATTATACAGCCAGGTATGTAGAATCAGAAAATAACAACATAAATCTAGTGATGCCTTTTAATGTTATTTTAATAATTTTTGGTCGAATGATTGATTTTGTCCATATTGTTTTCATAAGAGATGTATAAATTCGTAATTTTGATATACTTCCGGCCTTTTCCCGTGTTTTGATTTTTGACTTTTCTTTGATGTTAGAGTGTTGTTTCCCAGTTTTATCAAAAACTAGGTGCCAAAACATACATTAAATGAACAAAATTTCAGTTGTTGCAGAACCAAACGAGGTTATTTATTATTTTCACTCTTTTACTTTTTTAAAATTTCACTTGTTGTAGGCTACTCTGGATTAATGATCATGACCCGACAATCTGTTTATAAGATGGCTAAAAACTGTATAGGAATGGATTTTGCACAGAAGTTGGAATTAGCCGAGGAAAATATTGTAAAACAACCTACATTCTCAGAGGAACAAAAGCAACATTTTCAGAAAAAGTTTTCAAGACTCAAATCGAATATGAAATCAAAATGGCAGGTTGCTTAGAGAGCAGAAAGTGTATTTTTTAAGAAATACCATGATTGGTTGCAAGGGACCATTGAAATTCCTATAAAACCATGTTTATCTTATTTGGGTGGTCCTAAAAAATAATTCCAAGATTTGACTTGGGCTCATAGTGGATGTGGCTGAAGCTAATTTTGGCAACTATAATGATGGAAACACTATCAGGAGGTTCTTTGCTAACATCGAGGTATCTGCAAACATAACAGGTATTGACACAAACCTTAGCGGACGAGATTCGCGACTATTTTAGAAGTGATATCTAGTGGCCACAAATTATATACTAAAAAATTCGCTGCCTATTGTCATGAAACGGCTGAGAGTATCCAATGGTATCCAATCTCATGGTATCCAATGCCGCATACACTACATAAAATATACTTGGCCCAACTATTATTGATCATGCTCTTCTACCAATTGGTAATTTGTCAGAGGAGGCAGCAGAAGCAAGGAACAAACATTTATGGCGAAACCGGGAAAGATATTCCAGAAAATTTTGTCGCATTCAATGCAATTCGGATGTTGTGAATAGGCTGTTATTGACATCTGATCCATATTTGAGCTACATAAAGTCCAGACCCCCAAAAATGTCAAAGTCTTTCAAGCGAAACACCATTGAAATGTTGCTGCCATGGGGCCCATGTACACAATTTGATGACAACAACACAGAAGATGAAATGACTTCTGATGAAGAAGGATGGGATGATTTCTCAGATTAACATTATTGTACTGTCATACCATTATTATGTATCTATTTTAAAGTGTTTTTTAAAAATATATTATAAAAAGTTTGTGTTTAATGTTTTTCTTAGTTTCTTTTATTATTCCTTTTTTATAGTTCTAACCTCTATTATACTAAAGTTATGAAATAACATCAAAACATATATAAAAATGGTTTTGATTGACTTTTGGTGTCAAATACCCCTGTGTGCGACGTTTCGGCCTAAGATGTAGGCATCTTCAGGGTACTCGGGGTGGGTGCCAAGTCTGAGGTGACGCACCAATGGCCAACAGTCAATCCACATTCTTCTCCCGGTTGCCCTAAAGATGGCCTACATCTTATGCCGAAACGTCGGCACAATAAAGTAAGTTTGGCATATTTTGTGTTATCATTGACTGCACCCTCTGACTAATTCAATCCATCATTAGAATTGTCGAGTCAAACATAAACACTTTTTTATAGAACAGATACGGCGATAATCCCATATATATGATGCTACACACTGCCCTAAAAGTGGAAGATGTGGGAGACTTCGGAAGCTGTGAATAAAAGAAGCCAGAGAAGAAATGACAGAAAGGGGTTTGACAGAAGAAGATTGTATGGAAAGAAGATATTGGACGGAAAGTTTTTTGGGATGTGAAAAATAAATTGCAGAACCCGATCATTTAAAAAATATAATAGATATATATATTGCTAGTAAAAAAATATTGATACATGCTGACCAGTTTTCTTTATATAAATTGTTATTACTATTAAGGATTCATCTTTAATAAGCCTAACAACTCAGAAGACCGTCTCAATCTTCGCGATGCTATCACCCTAACTAGGCTCCGAAATTCCGCCATGCGTAACCGCCTAAATCCGCTCCAGTGAACTCGTCCGTTTCGAACCTAATATCTACCTACTCAATAACTTTTTTTAGAAGACCTTGAAGAGTTTATCTCCCTTCTAAATTTGCAGCAGCATGTCATACCAATAAATTCGCCATTTTTTGGACTTATAATACTAATTTCGAAAAAAAGTATGATTCAGGACAAAAAGAGCCAGCAAAGTAATGTCGAAACCTGTATTTAACGAAAAATTCCCGTCTTTAATGTGTATCCCCCCCCTTGAATTTCGGCTTTTCTAGTAATCATTTATTCCAAATATTTAAATTTTTCAACATATTTATCTCTATATCATTAAAACAACTAATCATATATTTCTAAAACCTACTCATCTACAATCCTAAATCATCTACTAGTCCAAGCACGGATATTTTACCAACCATATCCAAACATGTTTCTTGATTCTCATAAGGATGAACATACTCACTTCGATCTTTTATGAAGCTAAGGGGAAATATGAAATGTTTTGGAATAAACAAAGTTCAAAAACTTCAACAATAAAAATAAAAATACTACCATATATCTATATATAAAGGTGGGGAAGGCTGGTCAAAGATTAAAGTTAGTGAAGGCGGGGAAAGATCTACAAGGTCTGTAGAGCCAACCGAAAAAAAAATATATCTATATATATATATAAATAGATCCCTGAGTAACATTTTATAAAACATTTAATTAATTTTAGTTTACATTAATATAAAATAATATTGTATACATATATACTAATGTATGATATTTAATTACCACTACATGCTAACTGGGTTGATTTTACAAGGAGCATCGGAGATAACAAAAGCGAATTCTAAGTTAATTCAAGTCTAGACCAGGTGTTTCACAGTATTACGTGGGACAGGTACAATAAATAATACTTTTTAAAATCAATTATATAATGTACCTACATTGAAGATGTAGATGTAGATAAAATTAAAGAGCATAATGTTTTTTTTTAATCCTCAAAACGAAAGCTGCTTCAAAGTGGAAGAATTTTCGATGTGTAAGAATAACTTGTATGGAGAACTTCTGGCCACTTTTGATAATTAACACATTAATAATTAATTAATTCCCAGAAACACGAGGTTATTATGTGGCAGGAGGCGCTACTTTGCGACAACCACAATTTTAAGTTGATTTAAAGTTCATGCTACTCCTACGAGAATGTTAACAAAAGTAGGGACTTTGCTTCTATATATCTTAGTGTTACTGTAGAACAGTGTATACATATATAGCAAAGAAGTTCACCATGGTTAAGTGTTATGAGCAAGTAATAATACATAAACTTTTATTTGTTGATAAATAAGAACAGTTCCCGATGTCTATATCACTCAGAGTTTTATAATATTTCGAAGTAGAGATTCATTTACATAAGATATATTCTGAAAACTTAAAGGTTAGAGGAGTAACTTTGGTAGGGTCCTAAAGTTGTCAGTCGCGGGTCCGCAGGTCGGCCGGCAGGTGGCTTTTTTTAAGGGAGTAAAAAACGCTTGGTTATACCGAATGGTGGTCCCGAGCCTGAGCGATGTCAGGTACTCGTTAAAGATCCCTATCACAATTATAAATGGGTAGGAAAAATTTAGAACTCCCACATCGTTTAATTAGACACAGCATTAAGTGACGATAAATAAATAAAAAAAAACATAAAATGTTATAAACAAATAGTACAAGTATTTACAGTAAAAACAAATAGTAGGTATATGAAATGTACCCAATCTAATATAAACAAAATTCATCAGTTCTTCCTCATACATGTAATTGACAGCAAACTATCAACAATCTGAATCAATCGGTTACTACTTCGATAAGGTTCTAATCAGGTTGAGATAAAGGTCTCATTAATAACGACTTATCAATTGGAGTGGAATTATCAAATATGTGAGGGGACTCCAAACCGAGCGGTAGCTGAACCAATATTTGGACGTCATTAGTAGACCCACACTCCAGCCCATTATCACCCAATATCATTTCTTGTTTGTTTTTTGTCGTTCTTCAAGGTGTGTGCAAACATTGTTCGGTCGAAAATAAGTAGGTTGGAAAAATTTCGAGATTTTTTTAAATATAGCGATAATTTATCCAACAGTTTCAACCCAATGTATCTTAATATCGATATTAAAAATTATTTATCGATTCAATTAATTATTTTTATTTATAACGATTCGAGTTCTATACAGGTGTAAAACTAAAAATTCCTCAGTCTATTCTTAGGCCCTGACTTAATGTAACATCTTTTTTTTAGAAAATATGAATAGGATTTAATGATCTATGGCTGAAGTTCCCAACCTCATTTGTAGCAAACTCCGCCTGTTCAAATGGAAACCTCCTTGTATGAGCATATGAAAAAAAACAAGTATTAAATTAAAAACTAAACCTTTAGTTTAATCGTCACAAGATACAACATGCTAAGTTTCAATACAAGATAAAGAAGTAGTGGTAAGATAAAAATAATTAAAATTAATTGAGAATTTTTTATTTTCAATTGATCTCGCCCCCCCCCCCCTCTGACTTGAACTCACGCCCCCTCAAGTTGGGAAACACTGATCTATGGTGTTAATATTGTTTTGTTTTTTATCTTTATATATTTGTATCCACCCCTGTCAAGTACAAACAACGTGTTAATGTTAAATATGAAATTTATGAAGTTAATGTAAAATTATAAGAGGAAGAAAATGGCCCGGATGGAGGTAAAAAGATTATCTCATATAGGGAGAAAGGTTTATTTAGAAGCCGACGTTTCGACCAACCCTGCAGGTCTTCTTCAGGGCTGGTGAGATCAGGAGTTAACACTAGACTAGAGTCTAGTATCAACTCCTTGTAAAATTATAATTTTCTGGTCATGCGAAAATAAATGACTTAGTTGGAAGGTCATGAATTCATTCCAAGGGTCAGCCGCAAAGTAAATTTCAATCTACCCAGACCGAATTCGAACCGACGAAGTGTTAGACTGTGGGTCAGACCCCCCCCCCCCACATCAAAAATTTTAGATCAAACAATTTGACATAAGTTACTTCTTTTGTTACAATCGCCCATCGCTTGGCTTAGTTTTTCCATAATTGGTTTGTTTCAAAGTTGGATAGTCAAAGAATCATAAGGTAAAATAATAAAAAAAATATAAATTGCTTAAAGACTAAAAAAATACCAGTTGAATCAATCTGTTCACGAGAGAGTTGAGATTTGAAAGACGATAGTGATTTTAATGATGGATTGAATTAGTCAAGGGGTCCAGTAAAAGATAACACATAATAACACTTGTGATGTTTCGGCCTAAGACATAGGCCATCTTCAGGGGCTAGGAAATAAATAGCGATTATAATGAAGGAAAATAACGGAAAAAAACATTTATTCATATTTAAAAAGCTATGGCCACTTAATATCCCTAATAGATTTTTGAGAAAATTCATAGAGAAGAAATAGGGATATAAACACTTTCTCTCTGTTTCACATCAATAAACCTACATTATTGTTGCAGTTTGATGGCATCATTTAGTTTAATTACATTAACAACCTTTTATTAGTAATAATTTAAGACAATGCAGTGATTTATATTGATAACTATGGAAATTGATTTCTCACAAGATTTCCCTTCTATTATAATATAGATATAGTTATAATTTTTCAAATCTGTAAATCAAATTAGTTTTAATGTACTATTTGAAAATAAAACCAGTTTTTTTTCAGAGAAATTGGTTTGTGTTTTTAACAACCCTATACAAAGTGTCACCCGTTTCTATTAAAAGACTCTTTGCGATTGGGTCAATCACCCACCTAAAGTGTAATGGATTGAAAAATATCAAACATCCTCAGAATCAGACTATCTATTGGTAATATATCCTATATAGCAAAGATAAAGACATTTGATTAGCTAAATGGAATATTAAGTTGCTGTTTGTAAAGAAATTGAATAGGGGTGAGAAAATCAAAAAGATTTTATAAAAAGTATGAAGTGTAATTTATAGTTGGCTTTTTATGATAAAAAACAGTAAAACTAAAAGCTCAGATTCTTCGTGATAAGCTCAGGAGTAAATATGGAGATATGACTAAATATGGCCAGGTTATTTAGTTATTCCAGGAGTCTGTATCACCTCATATAATATTAGATACTTTAGGAAAATATTAAGTATAGGAGAAAACATCCATCATTCAGCTTTGTGTTCCTCCAGAGGACTCATCTGTCACTGAAAAGGAGCCGAAGGCATACAGAGTTCTGTTCATGAGGCGATCATATTGAGGATATAATGATTGTTGCATATGGAGATTTGAATGCCAGGACAGGCAAATACCACTCTCATTCTCAAGGAGGAATGTGGGGTGTAGAGGATATTGAGCAATTAATAGAATTCTGCATTGAAAAAGACATGGTAATTGGAAACTCCCAATTTAATCATAAATTGATAAATAAAATTATTTTTAAAGACGAAAAGGATAATACATTACATCATCAAAAACAGGGGAATGTACTATTATTTTATAGGTTTAAAAGCTTTTACGGAAGTGCAGTTAGGTACAGACTTCTGCTTGATTTTGGCTGATATCAAAATTAACAAGTCATGGAAGAAACAATGAGAATGATTAGAATAAAACCTGAAGCAATAAGCGGAAAAAAAGAAGTGTTTTTGACTAAAATACAAGGGATAAATTTTAACTTGGTTCTCAATGAACTTTGGCTCTTTATCATAATTAGTAAGAATAGTTCAAACTAGTAAACTACATGCAAAAGAGACGTTATATAAAGAAAATGGGGTTTCACAAAAATACTAAATGATGAAATGATGAAGTACAAAATACAGAAAAACATTATTTGAAAAAAGTTTGGAGAGTGTAGAGATGGAATAAAATTCAGGTTAGCTCAGATAAATATGAAAGAGAAACATTGCCAAACCAGTAGTCGGAGAAGCTCAGGTATGCCTAGTCTTAAAAGGAATTCAGAATGGAGAGAAGAGATTTTGAAGCAAATCAGGGCAAATTCAGGAATGTTGTTTCTCTAAGAAGTAACAAGTCCATAGTATTCAAGATAGTAGTAGTTATTTGGTGACTTAAAATGACAAAATTCTTAAAGCATAGTATTACCACTGTCAAGAGACATTTTTCCTCTTTGGATAAAGACTACACCCAAGATATGATGAGCCCAGAATATGTAATGTCTATGAGAAGCTATTGATTGATAATTAAGAATATTGATGATATTATGTGATAATCGATAATATAAGAACACAAAGTTATATTGGATAAAGATTTTTTTTTTAAATTTAATTTATTTATATTTACAACTATAATATGATTATAACTAGTAAATCTGCTGATATGTACATTATGACATGAAAAACACATGTGGAGTAACTACCCATCGGCAGCAC
This sequence comes from Troilus luridus, assembly GCA_964056705.1. NCBI lineage: Eukaryota > Metazoa > Arthropoda > Insecta > Hemiptera > Pentatomidae > Troilus > Troilus luridus. The sequence continues at coordinate 109,607,962 of OZ057413.1, read as the reverse complement.
TCCAATAAAGTTCTATAGTAGATGGTCTCGAGGCCATCTTCTTTTCAGACGCCTCGGAGGGTTATCAGGAATAATATGGGAAGCAAGTTGAGAGACTAGAGGATTCGAGTGTGTATGGAGCTTGTCATTGGAAGGATAGGTATCTAGTTTGGGCCAAATCAGTAACATATGGGATATTAAGATCATGATGGATGAGTTTGTTTGTGACATAATAAGGAGCATTGAGGATTTTACGAAGGATTTTGGATTGTAAGGATTCGATACGAGATGAATTGGATGGTTTAGTAGAGCCCCAAAGCTCAACTCCGTATGTCCAAATAGGTCTGATAACTGTCATGTAAATGAGTCTTTTGTAATTAATTGGTAGCTTAGAGCATTTGTCCAGTAAGTGTTGAAGTAGGCGAAAACGTCGAGCAGTTTCTTGTCTTTTCAGTCTTGTATGAAGATTCCAAGTGAGACGTTTGTCCAGATGGAGTCTTAGGTAACGTATCTGTTCGACAGGGTTCAGTGGAATATTATTAAAGGATACAGCAGGGCAGGAATTTGTAGGTTTACGATGAAGGGTGAAGGTAATTTGATGGGATTTGTTAGGATTTATTTTAATTCTACAATTTTGACACCATTCTTGAAGGTTCGAGATATGGGATTGAAGAGATTGGGATGCAACAAATGGATCCTTATTTACTGATAACACACATGTGTCATCAGCCTACGTAGTGAGGACAGTGCATGGATGGGTTGGGATGTCAGCTGTATATATCGTGTATAGGATGGGACCCAGGATACTACCTTGAGGAACACCGGCAGACTGGGTGAAGAGGGAAGAGTAGGAAAAATTATGGTTTACTTTAAAGGTTCTATTACTGAGGTAGGAACTGATAATAAGGAAGTAAGTAGAAGGTAAGAATTTACGGAGTTTGTACAGCAGACCCGGATGCCAGACTCGATCAAAAGCTTGGATAAAGATAAAATAAAATTTGACTAAACGGCAAGCAGAAATAATATAGCAATTCATTCATTGATTCATAAAATATTTGATGAAAAATAAATGGTCGATGATCTTCAGAAGCTCTTTCAAGTGATCTCGTCATTATAGAAAATACCCTAGTACTGGAAAAATAATATTATAATCTACATTTTTACGAAATGTAACCAGACAAGTGTGAGAGTTATATATCAATTGGCCTATCCTCAATAGCCTATAAATTATACACTAGAATATTGTAGTAGGGGCTTAGTAGATAGGTAGAGAATAATCTGTAAGGAGCAGGCTAGATTTAGACCTGGGAGGCAACCTAGGATTAGATTTTCTTATTGAAATTGTAGTTGAGAACGCATAAAATAGAAGAAGAAAACTATTTTTGGCATTCCTAGATTTGAAAACTGCATTAATTTAAATCTCTAGGCAAGAGATTTGTTATGCTTTACAGGAGAAATAGGTGCCACCCAATCTGATCAGTGCACCATCACCCTAAAAGGGTTACACAGCTATACAAATATGGATCAAAGCCATTTAACTTTTCATAATATGTATAGATAAAATATGAAAAGTTTGTAAGCAAAAGTCACGTATGACAACTGCGATGGTTGGAATTTAATTCCTCTGCAGGCATAAGATCTTTTATAGGTGGATGAAATGGTCTTGACTTGTGATACAAAAAAAAGATTACAGGTGGCAGTCAATTAATGATTCTATCAAAAGAAATGTGATACTAATTCGTCGAGATGTGGTAGATGCGATTTACAAAGCATGCAATAATCAGTCCCTAGAGAATGCTACCAAGTACTATAGATAACTATAGAAGTTAATAACTATACTAGGTATGAACAGCAAAGGAAGAATTAGCCAAGAAATTTTAAATAGAATCACGAAAGTCAATGGTGTCGTTCATCAACACGGCAACATAAAGAAAAAGAAGATAAATAACAATCCAATATAGCTTTATTCAAAACGGTATTCCTCCCTGTTCATCTTTCCCGTGTAGAGAGTTGGATTGTTCTTGACAAGTAAGCATATTATAGATCAAAGAAAGAATGATAGTGAGAAAAATTCTTGGCTCAATTACAGATCAAGGTGAATAGAGGCAACGGTATAATCATGAGCTGTCTACTACTGGTTAAAAAAAATTGATGTTACTAGGAAAAGAAGAATTCTATTTTATGCCAAAGTGCTACAAATGAAATGCATGGATTTTTACCTACTTTAAATAAAAGAAGATCAAACCATCCTGGTCAGAAGGGCGACTCTACAAGGTATGGAGGAGCACTGGGCAAAGATCATGGTTAAGAGGGAACAGTAGAAATAACGTTGTCCTTAGTAGAATTATTCGAAAACAATAACAAAAATAAAAGTCATTTCAAATTCTATTGATACAATAAATAGATACAACTATAAAAAATATATAAACATTTTAACTATAAACAGGATTAAAAAAAATTAAAAATACAACAATCTTTAAGACATTGATAATATTGCGAGGAACAATACATTCTCATGCAATCCTGTAAATTATACTTTTTACTTTCAACAATTTAATATGTCTCTTTAAAATCTTGTAAAATGCCTTTATGCCACAGAAACAATGTTTATATAAAAGGGTTGAATAAACCTACATGTAACTTAACTTTTTAGGTGATAAAGCCTTCCTCAAAATAACAGTATCAATCTTAAGGAGAAATTAGTCAATGAGCAAAACTTATTAAATTACATCCATCCTCAACTTACTCGAGTACAAGTACTAATCGTAAATTAATAATACTTTACTTTGGAGGAAAACAAGGAAATTTGTTAAATACTTAAAAATTAGCTGTAAGATACTTATAACCATTTCTCAAACCAAAAGTGTGCGATTACAATTCTAAACAGTACTTGAGATCATAATGTGTAACCTCATTATATGACGATTATTATAGATTCCTTCAAACATTTGCAATACATGAGAGTAATCATTAGTAACTATTAAATATATAGTTTATAATGTACTTCTTATTGGTTAATTTGTACATTTTTTATCATATTGTATTCTTCTGCATTACAATGATGGTGTATGTTGTTCCAATGAAATATGAAAAAATGAAAAACTATAACTGTTTAAAATTCTGTATAAATTACTCAGGTTTACTCATGGATACATACAAAAAAACATACAAAAAAACCCAGCAAGTACATACAACACAGAATTAAAAAATTAAATAAATTATAACTGCAATAATTTCTTAATAGTAATATATGATATGGGGGAGCGGGGTGGCTCAGTGGTAGAGCATGGAGTTCCAATGCCAAAAATCCTGGTTCAAATCTCGCTGCAGGCAAGTCTTTTATTTAATCTTTTAGCAGCTGGAGATGGATCATATTGGATCTAGGACCCTCCTGGGGCTTACCCAGCCTCTAAAAGTGGGTACTCAAAATATGGGGGAAAAACCTGGCGGTTCTAGGACAAATCACCGCCCTGCACAACCATTGTCCATGAAACAGTACTGTCTCTACCATGTACTGAACCCTAAATCCTTCACGGGTTGTAGTGGTACAGGAGGAGAATATAAGCTTATGTTTATAACAAAAAAAGGTAAATAATAAAACTAAAGCCCATAATGTTTAAAAGTTATTTTTTCAGCCTTTTTTTCTAGAAGTAAAAGTTAGATTTTATCTATCTGATTATCTATATCATATATAAAACGGTTGTGAGACCAAAGGTGACTTATGGATGTGAGACCTGACGAAAATAGAAAAAGGAACCTACTCATAAATATAAAAAAGAAAAGTTCTACATAAAATTGTTGGACCTATCAGAAAGGATAAGTAGAGAATTAGGACCTACACGACGAGCATGATATAGTGAGAATCATCAAGTTTAAGAGACTACGATGGTTGGGGCTTGTGGAGAGGATGATTCCAACGAGAATCCAAGAAGGATGATGTACGGAATACTGAATGATGGTATAAGATTGAGAAGGAGGCCCCGTCTCAGGGGGCTCAATAATATGGAGGGTGGCCTGAGGCCAATGAGTATAAACCGCTGGAGGCACTTTGTGGCGGGCAGAGGCTAATCGAAGAAGGAAATAGCAGAGGCCAAGGTTCTTCAAGGACTGTAGAGCCCAATAATGAATGAATGAACTATTTATATGATACCGTTGCCCCATCTATCATTGAGGCTTTCTTTGCCGAACCTTAGCAAATTTTTTCATTTTCTAGCAAAACTACAATTGAGAAAGGCCAAATTCAGAAAAAAAAATGATTGAAGAAAAACAGAAAAATCAGTGTTAGAAATGAATGAATTAGGAAAGACTGAGGAACTTCTACACTAAACAATACTCTACCCAAATGTCAACTGACATGGGCTTAGATATGTTTGCAGAATGAACCTGGACTGGAAAATAGTTAAAACTATAAAAATTTTAAAAAAACTACATAAAATAACTATTATTCTATAATGTATAACGAGTATTTATCAAAAAACTAGTTCATGATCCCAAAAAAAATTATTTGGTTTGAGCATGTCCATAAAACCAAGCATGCTAATTTTAGTTCCAATTTTTATATTAATATACTCAATGCATTATACTAGCATATTATAATGATTATGATGTATATTATATTATGGAAGTTTGGAAATAAACAACATATACCTACATATAGTGTTTCTTGGTTCTTCTTCTTCTTCTAAGCAATATTGTTTAACTCGAAACTTTGCTGCCTTATTTTCATTGATTTTGTTCAGTTCTTAACCTGAAGTTTGGGAAGCATAAAATATTGGATGACTGAACTAATGAAAAAGTCAATTTTTTAAATTTAGAGTTATCCACTTTTGATCCTGAACGTCTCATATGATATGTATGTGTATCTCTGTACATATAACTTAAGTACTTGCTTTTACTTGTTGCTTGTTTTTTAGTACTTATTTAATCATAACATATAGTTATTTATTCAACTACTTGTTGGTACAAGTAGTAGTATAAATAACTACTAGTATTTTCATTTAGAAATATATATAAAATACTAATTGATAAGTTAATTCTCGACCGTACATATCTAGAGTAATGTAGAAAATGGTGTTTTCAATGGTTTTTATACAAATAAACCAACCTTATCTACTAAGTGCAAACAGTTGCCTAATTTTTAGGCCATAATCGGTTCAGATGGTTGTAGAGTATAGGTCACATAGCTTTTATGAACCAATTCATTGACCACACAGGGAGCGGAGTGGCTCAGTGGTTGAGCACTGAATTGCCATGCCGGAAATCCTGGTTCAAATCCCGCTGCGGGCAGTTACTTTTATTTAGTCTGTTTACAGCCGGAGATGGATCATATAGGATCTAGGACCCTCCTGGGGCTCACCCAGCCTCTATAAAATATTATAAAAATAGGGTACCCATAATGAGGGGGAAAAAACCTGGTGGTTGAGCATGACTTAGGACAAGTCACCTCCTTGCAGAACCATTATCCATGAAACAGTACAGTCTCAACCATGAACTGAACCCCCAGACTCGTTCATGGGTCGTAGTGGTACAGGTTTTTTATTTCATGAGAATTTTCCACATTACTCATAAAATACTAATGCTATTTAATAATAAAAACATAATTACTTCAATTAATGAATCAATGGTTAAATATAAAATCCACATTATAAAAATAGTAATTTACATTGAAAAAGGGAACGGTCAACAGAGACATCAAATAAATGTTAATACATTAGTGGAAAAATTCCAACTAAAAATCTTAAGTCTCTAAACTAAAACAGAAAATTAAAAATAGTAATTTACAATATCTCAAACCAAAAAAAAGGCTCACTTTGAAATCTGCTCTAAGAAACTGGTCTCCAGACAGCAACACATTTTCAACTCATTAATTACCACCTAAAACATAAATGGAATCAATAACAAATATGAAACATCTCAAAGGAAGGCTCAAGCTTAAAAATTACTTACATGACACTATTTAAATATCAATTATTATTCACATATCTATTGCACTAAAATTCACAGAAAAAACTTATTAACTGAAAAAATGGCGGAAACACTGAATTGAATTAGTGAAGATGGAATGCAAGCTTCTAACTATATTAACTTTGAAAAATATATTTTTATTTTTTAAATAATTATAATTATATTAAGTAGTGTTTAGTAATTAATAGGTTTTTTTTTAAATATTCTTCATTTTGTTAAAATGAGTCGCTGATTTAACTTAATATATACATTTTATGTTTGAGATCTAAATATAAATTTTTATTATTTCGATATATGATAAGTAGTATGCTTTTAGAAAAAAAATATCAATCATTTAATTAATTATATTAATAAACTTGTAAACTTAAGAGGTAACAAGTGTACATAAAAAGAGTGCGAGGGAGGGGGGGGGGGGTTGAAATAGGAAAGTCCAGTATTAATAGATTTCTTTACTTCCTTAGAATGGAAGTATTCCATTTGAGATCTTTTTAATGACATGCTTTTATAGTATTGTAAACAAAAAGAGGGATATATCTTCCCACATTCGAAATATATGTAAACATATTTTCATATACGCCGATGTTCATGCCAGTTTGCAATTTGAGGAAGTAATATTTTATTTTTATTTTCAAGTATAATTCTGAACATATTAGCCCAAACGCGAAACGAGACCCCTTACAAAACAACAGAAAGAATCTGCGACAAAATGAGGAAAAGAAAGGTTAATTTTTACGGGCATATTCTGCGAATGAATACAAGTAGGCTACCGAAAAGAATATTTGAATTCATTGGAAATAAAAACTAAACTGAATTGGAAGGAAAGGGAGAAGAGAAGGATATGAGAGGATGATAGGGATGTCAACGAAGAGAACTATAAAAATCTTATATGAAGAAAGGAGATCAGAGAGGATGAAAAAATACTAGACGGAGATAAAATCAAGCGTTAATGATAGATCCAGAGTACTCCAAAGTTGGGTGAAACTAAAAAAAAATTCTAAACCTAATTTTTGTGGTTACCTTTAAAACATTCGTTCAATTTTACGATTATAGATACTCTAATGATTTTTTGTCATTTCTGATTTTTCAAGACCTTTCTGGGTTGTAATGGTACCGATTTCTTTTATGAATTAATTAATAGAGTACAGTTACTAGTCATTGTACTAGTACCAACCCAGCAAATTGCCTTTGCGGTTCTCTATACCAATTTCTGTGATGACTATGCTCTTCTCGCTGCCACGTACTAACCAGAGTGGGAGTGTCAAAATAATTTTCTTGGGAACATCGCGAAATAAATATCAATTGATCCAGATGAGAATCGAACCCAGAATATTCTGAACCGGAGAGTTTGAGACCTCCAACTCGGGCCGGTTTTCTCGTTTATGGGGTGGGTTGTAAACGTATGCGTGTCTTTAACTAAATGTAATCTAATTTACTCTAAGACATTTTGGTTATGCATTATTCCTGTAATGTTATTCTAAAGGGACTTGTCCCAGAATAAATAAAGTCTTTATTATTATTTTTATAATTATAACAACCTTAAAACGTTTTAATGTGTTATTTTTTATATTATTTATTTACATTATTTAAAATTCAAACTTTATGTGGGATGGGAAGTTCAAATTTATTTCAGAAGGTATTACAAAAATGTAGAAGAACTGATGCCCAATCCAGTTACTGTAAAAAGGACGCGGTTAAGAAGGTTAAAAACAGCCAGGTTTTAGTCAAACTATAGTTCGGTTACGATCCTAAAGTTTATAATTTTTATTCCTATTGTTAATCAATACAACGTTTAGAAGAAAAATAAAGAATGTCGGCTTCTGTAGTTACTAACCCATCAACTATTCTACCTTTAGGTAAGCTTCTTTGTATTAATTTTGATAAAGCCGTTTATGGGAATTGGCTTGTTATAACTGAATTAATTTGTATTATTTACTATTTCAGAACTTGTAGATAAGTGCATTGGGTCAAGAATACACATAATTATGAAAAATGACAAAGAAATTGTTGGGACACTCCTAGGATTTGACGATTTTGTCAATATGCTCCTAGAGGATGTTACTGAGTATGAAACTACACCTGAAGGAAAGCGTATTACAAAACTAGACCAAATCCTTCTAAATGGAAACAATATAACCATGGTAAAACACTTTTAGCTATAACTAATCTTTTTAAACATAAAAGTGTCCATTTGTCTGTTAACTGTAAACCAGAAAGGTTTTAAGGTGTAGGCAACAGTAATTCATTGTATAATCAAATTCTAATCCATTTATAGAATTGGGTATCTGTTCCACAGGTTGTCACTTCGAGTTGAGTTACATCAAGTGTTATTTATTCAATTCACTATTAATATTTTCCAAAAATACAAGTTATCATGAGCTTTAGTAAGGAAAAAATAATATAATTATGGGTATTGAGGAGATTTCAGTAATCATTCCATAAGAAAATAAGTTTCAACTAACATTTCGAAGTATAGGTGATAAATGTTGAAATGTTCATTTCTTTTTTAGACTCAAATCGAAGCGACAATGCGCGGAATAATTACTTTAGTACTCATTTTTAAGAATCGGCAATCTGTTAAGACAATGTTTTTTGAGCAAAACCTCTGGAAGTGTTTAATTGACTGTGAAAATAAACCAATTGATTTGATGAGAAGCAAGGATATGGTTGACTGGAAGATAGAGTAAGGAAGAAAATAGTTGGGGGTCCAGTCAAATAAAAACACTAAATAAGTGGTTACTTATTTAATTTTATTTGACTGCACCCCCAACTATTTTCTTCCTTACTCAATTGATTTGATGATTCAGTCTCCTTATTCATCTGTTTTCATTAGGCACACTGTTATAATCATACAGATACTATAATCTTAATTATGGTTTTAAAATATAATTACTGGTTATGAAGTACTTTTTGAAACTGGACATTCTTCATTATTATTACTATTTCATTCTTGCCTGGGTGAAATAAAAGTAATAAATACCCTTATATTGTTTATGTATGAAGCATAAATGTCCCCCTGAAATAAATATTCATTTGATATTTTTAACCTATAATTTGTTAATTATCGGAGACTGTAACTAAGTTTATATTTTATTTAATAAAATAAGCCTGTTTTACTGTTAAGTTTTGATTAAAAAAACAAACTATTAATTATTAATTTTTGTTTTAGCTTGTTCCTGGTGGTGACATGCCTGGTGAAACATAATTTAATTCAAAAGAAAACTTCTATATGTAAATATACTTAAGGTTGTAAAATAAAACAGTTTTTAATTTTTTTTTTTTCAAACAACATAATTTTCTAAATTCATAATATTCACATCCCTGATTCAATTAAATAATAAAATTGATAAACATAGTTATAGATACATAAATCACAGATTTATTTTATAAATCTCTTCAGGGTAATAAAAAGAACTTTTTAGTTCTGAATTAATTTCAAATCATCATTTGTAAAACGTTTGTAACATAGGACATAGAAGGTCGTTGTGATGGTTCTTCATTCCAGCACTTTTCATAAAGCTTTACGTAACCTTTTGTTTCACATTTGTACAGTGTTTTTGGTCTTTCCTTATTTGCCACGACCTATAAAATAAAATAATTAATAATTACTTCAATATGAAAGATTTTAATTGTATTTTGCTATTGAACCTTATTATTATGGTACAATGAATTTCTAGGTTGAGCTTTTAGGTTACAAGATTTATTTATTATCTTGTAAACATTTTATGTAAAATAAACAGAGAAGGAAACAATAAAATCAAAAGAACGAGAACTAAAGCTTTTCTTTGGATAACCTAATTATAAAAGTTTTATAACAGTCTGACACAATCAGCGAACAATTATGTAAAAAATAAATCTTTGTACTTAAGAAGTACAGAGCGAAATCAAGAAGATATCTCTATATTGATAAGTGTGTTGGACTAAAATACGATTTTCTCAGTTTATATACCATTAACACTTAAGAACCTCCAATGGTATAGTACAACCAACGAAGACAATGACCCATGGGTATAATATGGCACAATTGATGTATATATAATTACATTTTGTGGATAACTCAATAATTAAAAAATATAATGTGTACACATGTTGTTTTTCTTGTAAGAAAAATTTATTTTAATCTACTATTTATTTATTCGGGTTTTTTATTATTAATGTATCCCGATACCCAAAATCTTTTCCCCCCAATCCTTCCTATCGGCCCATTCTTCTTCTTCCTCTCGCACCCCTCTAGCTGCCATTCCTTCTCTTACATCCTCCATCCATGTCTTCCTCTCTTTCTTCTATAATTTGGTTTATATAGGAAGATTTTCTTTGGCCATCTATTGTCATTCATTCTCATCAGTTGGCGAAACCATTGAACCCTCCTGGTCTCTATTTCGTATAATATATTTTTCTCCTACCCTATAGTTTTTCCTTTAACACAATTGGCTATGTGCTGGTGCTTTGAGATGCCACAGCTACGACTTAAAAAGTCCAACTCAAGAGCAAGCAATTAACGGGCATCTTGTCTTTTTACTGTCCATGTTTCAGCCTGATATAGGGTTGTGCCCAGAAGAAAATAATGATATATTTTCTTTTTCATTTCCAACAAGACTGCTTAATTCCAAAGGACTGAGTTGAGGATCCTAATGATTTTCCTTCCTCGGGATATCTTCATTTCTATATCCTTGTCGAGTGTCTCATCTTCAATCGACAATGGCGTGCACGGAGAATTAAAGGACATGTACTCCGATTACCTCTGATTTATGACCAGACCCCATTTAGAGTACTCCTCTAGGAGTTTCCTAAGCATATATTCCAGGTCCCATTCTTCTGATAACTACCTGTCATCTGCAAATTGCAAGGTGATTAATATATTAATCCCCGATACTCACTCCCATGTACCTGCATTCTTCCTTCTACCTGAGTGCTGCTTATATTGGACTTCTTTACCATTTTATTACTTTGTGATAGATTTTTTCTTCTTCTTATGTCGGTTAATTAAACTATTCACTATTTTAGTTTTTCCTGCTTTGTTGATGATTTGCTTAGTTCTAATTACTCATAGCTATGATCCTCAGCATTACAGTTAATCCAATTGCTAATGTTTTTGTCAACATGTTTTCCTTTGGGGTTTTATAAAGTTTAATGTCACAAATATTAATCAAGATCATAAAATAGATTTAAAAAAAATATTGTTTATCTTGTAGACCTTTTTTCTTATTCTTAGCATGCTTAACCTATAAATCGTAGTTGACATGAAGTAACATCTTAATCTTCTCTAGATTTGTTCTCCATTTTCTTATAAACAATAGGATTGTATTATGTTGCTACAATGAATCCCAATTAGTTAGTTTTAACATTCTCTACAAATAATTTAAAGGGAGTGGGGTACGTTAGTGTTAGAGCACTGAGTAACCATGCTGCAGGGTCTAGGTTCAAATTTACCTATGGCAGATGATTTATTTAATCTGGAGATGATCCTAGGGCTCACCCAGGCTCTGTAAAGTGGGGTACTCTAAATACGGGAAAAATCTGGTGGTCGAACGTGATCCTGAACAAATCACCTCCCTGCACGAACGTTGTCCTAGAAACAGTTCAGTCTCTACCACTTACAGAACCCTTCATGGGTTGTGGTGGTACAGGTAATTTTTTTCAAAGGTACTGCAATATCTTAATTTATTCTTTCAAGTCAGTACAGATTGCAATAGAACTGATTTTTATTAATTATTCTATTCATGAATTATTTTTTCTCAAAATAAAAATATATATATAATTTGTGACCTACTTGATAAATGATTATATGTTTTTCCATTCCATTGTATGGGTTTTCTCTATGTAAAAGTTGCCATAACGTGATTCCAAAAGAATAAACATCACATTTGTCAGTTACTTTTTTGCCTTGAAATATCTCTGGTGCTAGATAAGCTACTGTCCCCTAAAACAGGAGCAATTATTAATAATTTCATCATATTGATTCCATTTAATTATTATGATTATTTTGGATAAATCTTACCTGTACATTTTTCAAAGGAATAGGGTTTTTCAAGTTGTATGAATTACCAAAATCACAGAGTTTACTCTGCATCGCTTTCAAATCGAGTAATATATTTTTTGGCTTCACATCGAGGTGTACTATATCGACCTCATGGCAATACTCCAAAGCTTTGCTGATGCCAATCATGATCCTGAAATGATTAAATAAAAAAATTAATGTTTTTGTTTTCAATTTTTTAACACAATTAATTTTAAACTACATATTTTATCATAATGTCAATAATTCATTATTGTTTATTAGTTTTGGTTTAAAAAATAGTTATTTTAATAATAAAACAAAACTTTATTATTTTCTATTTAAATTTATAAATGGTCAAGATTTTGAGAGTAATAAATAGTGGATGTAATATCTTGTTTCCTGCTGTGACTCGTGACAGTTCCATGTCTCAAAAAAGATTGCACAATATTCTCCGAGAAAAGTGAGAAACTTAAAAGTCACTTAAAATTTAAGAACTTATAATTACTAATTTTTATTTCCTAGTATTTTGCACTTCTATATATGGAATTAGTTACTGCCATAAGGTTGAAATTTTAATTTAATCACAAATAAGAGGACTCAGAATCTTTTCATGTTATGGGTTATTTTTTATTACCTAAATAATTTGTTATTGACATTTTTTGGAGAAGCCAGATGAGGACAAGACGATAATCAGGTTAATAATTTAAATTTAAAAATGTCAAATCTCACTCCCTACCCCTGGGGCAGAAGGTAAGTAAATGGCTACTTTTATAAATTAATGTTGCATAACAACTTTTAAAATTACTTATATGGTTGTTGAAGAGTATCTATCAGGAATAATCGAGAAACAGAGGCTACTAATTTTTTACCTCAAACAATTAAGTATCAGGTGTTGTCAGATGAACACGAAACTAGGTTTATGGCAACATTACAGAGCAATGTTGCATCAGATTCTTCAAGACGTGTTCCTAGTTTAGAAGATACATTTCAGAAGCTTTTTGAGGAGAATTAAAAGGCTGAGCAACAAACATTAAAACCTATCTCATGCTTAGAAAAAAGGTTTTATTTCTTACTCAGCTATAATTGCAAGGGAAGGGAACTCAAAGTAAAATGTAAACAAATAATTTTGACACTTATGAAAACATCATACATTGTATATTTTGTAGGAATCTTCAGTCTACTGAGAGTTTAATACTCCACGCCAGCGATCCCTACTGACGGCCTCTTCATTCACTCCATGGCCTGCCCTACTTTCTCTCCCTTTATCTATCCACCTTCTCTGTGGACTTTCTCTTTTCCTACTACCACATACCTCACATTCCATCGATAATCAGTTTGCTGTGAAAACTGATACACACTGCCCGTGAGAGTTCAATTCTCACCTGAATGAATCCTCTTACAAAAAATAAATTAAAAAACTCCTAATTTCTCTTAGGCATAATCAGTATGATTTTATAAATCATATATAAAAAAATTATATTACCTTATGCTATCTTCAATACTAATTTGAATTGCCTCTTCGTTAACGGCCTGCAATGTCAAAGGTGACCAAGCCTCCATTACAACGATTCCATACTTCTTATTCGGATTAAAAATAACTTGTCTTACATCAATAACATTTTTATGGGATAATATTAGAGCGTTACGTTCTCGGTTGATTGTGGATTGGTCGATAGTCATCCTAACGACTTTAACAGCTGCTTTTTCTCCTAAACATTATTAGAAATAAATTAATAATTATTTTATTGTTAAAAAACATGAATATATTTTTTTAATGTTGAATTAAATTGCATTATTAAAACAGAAAGACCAGATTAACTTATACATACATTCACTTAGGTAATGGGAAATACATCGTAATAATGTAAATATTTGTTTCCATTAGTTAGTATTAATGCTTGAGTTGAGTTATTAGAAAGTTGAAATATTTATCAATATCAGATTATAATATTTACATTTTAAACACAACTATTTTTTGTTAATTCAAACAAATTTTATTATTTCTTCTCTTCATTAACAATTGATATGGTCTGATAATTAGTTTGTTTATTGCATTTTTAAAATTCTTGAGAAAAGTATATTTATTGAGACATTTAACTGTTGTGTACAGATGGAATTAAATATTTATTGAGACATCTAACTGTTGTGTACAGATAGAATTAAATATTTAATGCATTAAGGTCAAAATAGTATGAAGAAAAATTAGCCCATGTCTATTTGTTAGTGAACTCAACAAATCTTACTTTAATAGGAATTAAATTAAACCAGAAATATATTTAGACTTGTAATATAAACCTTTAATGGCAGCAAAAAGTTCTCAAGTTAATTAATTTGCGATAAACCAAAACAAATTTCATGAATATCGATATGATTTTGAAATATACACTGAAGAAAAACTATCTATAAAGTATACTCAATACGGAAAATTCCAACATCTAAAGAATAAAAACATCAAGATTAATTTATTCATACATATGACATTTAAATAAAAACCTATTTTAAAATTTAGTACCTCTTAAAGAGCTCAGAATCACAGTTCCAAATGTACCCTTTCCAAGAACATAATACTTTTTCTCATCAATGCCACTGTCAAGAATATCTTTGATACACGGTTCAAAGGACAGAGGATTGCGCATTTTAGGAACTTTTGAATTCTTGAATGAAGCGCCATCCTTGAACAACTGCCTCCTGCAGGGAGAAACCCCTTGGAAATGAACATGAAGGTTGATGTACTCAGCATCCTGTACAGGCACTGACAGTTTGCCATCCACTTGCTTAACTTTAAAAGGAGACTTGAACCTCATAATTGGTGATCTAGGGCTCAGAGATTTTTTCAATTGTTGAATTATGGGACTAGCCATAGAACCAAACTGGGTGTATTAAACAATATTCCTGACAGGCTGAACTGAGCATAGTTTGAACTTTGAACTGCCTGATAGTATACAATACCAAAGCTTTATACTAAGTTAACAGTGTTGTATATTTTTAAAAAAAATTATAGATGTTTACAATTGTTGCATCATACAAGCAAAATAAACTTGATTCTTTTTTATTTTTTCATATCACATCAAGATGACTGAAATTAAAAAATAATTCATATTTAAGCCCTCTCTTCTAAAGTTAAGTTTACTGGTAACTAGGCCAGCTGATAAATATTTAACATTTTTCTTGACCATACATGAAGGGGGAAGGAAATGGTCCAGGTTTAGTTCAAAGAATTAATTCCTATAATAGTGATGAACACTATTTAAGGAATTAATTCTTTGACCTCCACCCATACCATTTTCTCGCCCCTATACATTTAATAAATACATATGATTATCCATTTTAAAAAAATACACCCAACTTAACATTTACTCACATTCATTTATGCATGGGTTAATTTTTTGTTCACAGAATCTTACTTATTTCATAGAAAACAAGTATGTCATAGTTCCAAATCCATCAGGTCAATTTAAATATATGTGAGGGGAGGATGGAAATGGAGTAATCTCTTTTGTCGCAGACAGTTCTAATTATAATGACAAATTTTTTTGGTCATGCTAAATTATTGGCAAGTAAAAACTCAGAGAGCAAAATGGTAATACCAACCATAAATAGTAGAAAACATGGAAGTTTTCAAGTCTAAATTATTTCTTATTCTACATTTCATAATCTGGATTTTATAAAAATAAAAAAAAAAAATCCATAAAAATATTTTATTTTTAACTGCAGAAAAATAACATAAAACTCTTTTTACATTCAAAGATGCAAATACATATTTATAAAAATATACATGGTAACATGACATTCAATGTTCACAGTTGTCCATTACATATTCAAGAAAACTGAAGAAAGTAGTGCTTAATTTATATACATTAGAAAAGAACTAATATTAATAATAGTAATATAAACAACTTAGAAAAACAATTTTGTACAATAAAATAACCTCTAAAATACATTAACATTGCAAAGTTAAAATTAATTTAACCATTTTAGTAAAGATGGTCGCCATAGAAGCCAAAGAAAATAATGAAAAATAAAATTGAAACTTGATTCTCAATATTTTTATTTCAGATTTCAGATTTTTTAAAAATTGTTACGGGGCCATCTCTTGTAACTTTTTTTAATTCATAAAATTCAACTGATTTTTTCGCTCTTATAATTTAACAAATAGTAAAATACAAAACCACTCATCATTCAGACACCTGCTATCAATGTGTCTAATGATAAAACCTAAACCATACTGAAAAAATACTTGAAAACTGCTCAATTTCTTCTTCCACTCAAAAGATATCCTCTTTACATAATTTTTTTCAAATTAACACTTGAGCAGTTTACAATAACTTTATTTTTAACACAAAAAAAAAATCGAACATCACAATGGGTGCTTCATTATTAATTCAGAAGTATCCATAAGACAACATTCTTCAAAACTTCTGTAAGAAAAAAAAATGAGCAATTTATAATTTTATGTTTAATAATAACACAATAACATGCTCAAATATGAGTATCCATGCACTACTTTCATCAAAACTTCTGGATGAAAAAAATAAAATTAGATAACGATCATTAAACGCAATTAAACAGAATAATTCTTGTTAAAATAGTTAACTGAAAAGTTGACATATAGAAAACACAAGCAACTAGTTCTAATGAGCTGGCACAATGATAATTTCATTCTCTTTAAATATACCCTTTACCTTCCCATCTTAAATATCTTAGAACTCGAGATTTAAATGTTGTATAAGTGAGGATCATGCAAATATTGCTTATTTTAAATAACATTTTCTATAATTTTTTCTTTGGAAAGCCCACTCTCAATCATCATAAATCAATTTTAAAAATTATCTTTGTAAACTGTTTAATTGACATAGTTTGAGAAAAGTTGAAGAGCTAGAACTGAAAAAAACAGTTTTAAAACTGCCATTTAGGGCTAATAGTTAATACCTATGACAAATTTTAAGTCAAATTAATTTTCATCAATCTGCTTGGTCAAGAAAATAAGGAAAAATCAAAGGCAGAAAATTGTTTAGAGCTATGAATCAACCCTCTGAGACTTGAAGATACTACTGGAGCTCGCATGGGTTATAAAATAGAGTAAAAAAATCACTAATTTTGGCCAAACTACCTACCTAAAAAAATATTTTTGAATAAATGAATTATATTTTTAGAAAATAAGTAAATTCAAAATGAAAAAATTGTAACAAACCTTAAGATGAGACTCCAACCTTTACATCTTTCCCACTTTTCTCTTTCTTCTTAAGAGTTTCTTCTATTTCTGATTTTCCTTCTTCTTTATCATTACTTTTTTCTCTTTCCTCATTTGCTTTCTGATGATATTTAGCCCTGTCTTCATCTGCAAGTTCGTTCCAAAGACGGCCAAGTTCTTTGGAAATCTAAAACAGGTAACAATAAAAAAGTATTAAACTGCTATTATTGTGATGTCACAAGCAAAAAGTTGTAAGTAATTGCTTACCTGAGTCATGGAGAATTCTGGATTTTCTTTTTTAATTTTTGCTCTCATATCTGAGCAGAACATAATATATGGGCCAGGTGTTCGTTTCTTCTTAGGCTCACTCTACAAAATTTATAATTATAATAAGTAAATTGAAACATGAACCTTTTAAATTATATTGAACATTCAATATTTCTTAAAAAAATATGTGTAATTTTTATTATTATCGTAATTATTGTCAACTAGAGATAATAATGAATATAACTCACTTTCTTTGCCTCAGGTTTTTCTTTTTCTCCATTCCATTTTTCTTTTAATGCAGATGCTTCATCTTTAAACTTTTTCTTTTCATCATCCGTCATTTTGAACCACAAAGCCGCGCATACTTTTGTGAATGCAGAATACGAGCCCTTATTCTCCTCCTTTTCCCAAGACGATTTCAAAAATAAGGAGTAAGCGTTTGGAGGGCGCTTATTTTTTTTCCCACCATCATTATCATTTGTTGGAGACTTCCTCTTTCCCATTGTCAAAATAATAGCTAAAAAAAAAATACATTAAGGACTTAAATAAAGATATAAATATTGAAACAATGATTATAAAGTTTGTTTGTTTATTTAACCTCACTTTTATGCTACTATGGCAAATCGGACAATGCTACAGTGGGAGCTCTAAATTTTGCTTATATATACATATATAATTCTATATTCTATATCTTAGTCTATTAAATAAGAAATAATCTCAATTTAATTATTCCAATGTTTAAACATTTATTAAACAAAACAAAAAAAAATAAGTCAGTAACAAATAACAAAAATTAATAATTTTAGAAAAAAATACCAGAATAAACTGAATTAATGATGTTTCTTTAGAATCTTGAAATGTAAAGAATGATGTGAGAATTGAAAAAATAAACAAATTACTATAAATAAAACATATGCTACAGAAAGCTTGTAATCCACTAGTAGCTGTAGGTTACATTATTACTCCTACATAACCTGCCTATTCATAAACTATTTTACATCACAGCTTTGAAGCATTTATTTTGGTAAAAAATAAAATATTCAATCAAAGACAACAACAGAATTAATTACAAATTGTTACTACAAAACATATATCTAAATTTCACTTACCAATAACTAACTAATTTTTAAGAAAAACATTTGATAATTCAGTTTTTCTATTGGAATCTAATTTAAACATTAATGAAAAAAATTGCCTACAAATTTAAATGGTCTACTCCTAAGTTTATCTTATTTAATTTATTACCAACATCTACAAAAACTGTAGCTCCAATATTCAAATCTTTTGGCTAATTATTTTGACCAGTCCGAAGTTTAGCCCATCTAACTGTATCATAATTTCTTTGTTCATCGATTCTTTTTATTAAACTATTATATTTTGTAGTCTTTGCATAATGTTCAAATTTTCATCTTGGATTAGCTTAATACTGTTACTTTCTTTACTCCTTTTTCATCCACTGTGTGCAATTTTACCTTTATCATTGTGCACAAATATTCAGCTTATGTAATTCTAAAATTGGTTACTAGATCGGAGTGGTCTCTTTAAATATTTAGGAGTGTACATAAATAGCAAGAGAACACTTGAGACCGATATAAAAGTATTGGGTCGGCGTATGACCCAAGGATGTAAAAGCCCCACCCCCCCAAAAAATGTATTTCTATATTTTATTCGAGTAAATAAGAAATAATCTCAGTTTGAACATACCACTGTCTGAAAATTTATCAAACAAAACAAAGTCAGTTAAATAACTAATAACTAATTATAACAAAAATACCGTTAGAAAAAAAAAATCTGAATAAATTGAATTAATAATGCTTCTTTGGAATATTGGAATGTAATGATGTGAGAATCATAAAAATAAAACAAAAGTTACAGAAGGCTTGTAATTCACAAGTGGGTGTAGTTTATATTATTACTCCTACATAACCTACATTAACTATTTTATATACATACACACATATATATATATATATCCTACCTTCCATGGGAAACAAAAAAACATTAAAGAGATGCAACGGTATTATACACACAATTAGTTAAGTAAGGTGCCAAGACCTTGAGCCGGGCTGAAATGATCAATAATAATTCACAATATTAACTGATCTTTCTTGTCGCAATATCCTCAGAAGAAACTGAAACTAACACAGATGAAGCGTACATCCAACAGAGTAATAGAATGAAAGTTATAGAATAAAATAATGAAAGCTGAAGACTTTTTGGTACAATTTCTCTATCTAGATTATAAGTTCTCATTCTACCTCGGAATGATACTCACTACCAAATAGCAAGAGGTATTCTCAAGAATAATATATCTAATAAACAGAAGCAATTTTTAGTGATATAGTTACTCCAGTATTTTGCACAACATGGAAGTTGAAAACAGCTAACAATCAGAAGATGGTATTCACAATATGAACATAATACTAATAAGTTTCTTTTAAAAAAATCTTTGAGGGTTTAAAAAAGAGAGTGAATCATTAAAAATCATAAATGTGTCTTACCAGATCAGATATTGACACAATTCACAATTTCCAAAAAATTTGTTGCAGGTTGGCTTGGTATTAGGGCATTTAATTCGTTTTAAGAGTGTATACAACATCCTATATTAGAGCGAACGGACCACAGTACTTAGTACCACAGTTTTATACTCCCCATGAAAATTGTTTAAAGATAACATAATGTATTACACACATTTTTAAAATTAATATTAAACCTCATCATCATAATCATAATCCATCCTATCTACTGCTCATTCAGTGTGAGGTTTCCTTCTGTACAGCCCAGACCACACCGTAGGATCCTCTGCCATTTTTCTGCTACTGTTCTACTGCAGGCTTTTTTTTGCAAAGCTTTCCTTAACATCATCTTCCTTATATCTGGGTCTTCCTCTGGACCTTCATCCTTCAACCTTAGCCTCGTATGTCATCTTGGCCAGCCTGTTGTTTTCCATTCTTCCAAAACATGCCCAAACCATTTTAGACTGTTTTATTCAATGACTTTTTCTGCAGGCTCCACTCCGAGGCTTGATCTACGATCGAGTTGCAAATTCGGTCTCGTCTTGTTTTCCCCTCTATCTTCCTAGGTATCTCATTTCTGAAGCCTGGATCCTACTTTTATAATTGGTGGTTAATACCCAACATTCTGAAGAGTATGTTAATACGGGGAGAAAAGTAGATTTGTATACTCTCAAATTTGTGTCCTTGGCTACTCCTCTTTTATTCAGGAACATTTTATTTAACAATTTACCAGCTGAGTTAACCCTCTCTAGGATTTCATTGTCCATGACTCCATTCTCATCAAGGTGTCCTCCCAGATATTTAAAGTTTTTCACCTGTTTGATGGGCTTGTCCTTGATTCTTATCACTCTCATTTTTCGCCGAGGACTCCTGCCAAATCTCATAACCTTTGTTTTGTCAGGGTTTATTTACATATTGATCTTCTCTAGTTCATCTTGAAGAACCCTGATATTGTGTATTAGGTCTCTATCATTGTTGGCAAGAACTACCATATCATCAGCGAAGCCATCAAGGAGTAGGTAGCTTTATTCAAGTATCTATATCCCAGATGGAAACTTCTCATCCAGGCTTTGGCCCGAGATATAGCAGAATCAGGAACCAGAACATATTAAAACAAAAACAAAATATTAAACCTGAAAATCCAATTATTTTGAATTCACTGGACTTACATCAGACTGATTAATATTTAGAATTGCAATTTTAAGTCAGGTATACATCACTTCGTATATATTTAAATGAATTTTATTTTTCAGTTCATACTTATACAGCAAACTAGTATTTCAATTAAAGAATATGGATGATGAAATATCGATTCAAGATAAATATAAAACCATTATGTTGGGATCTAATAACATTAGGCTGGGTAGATGATTTAAAATATTTATCAACCACTCCAAAGGATAAAAATAAAAACTTTCATTTACTCAGTAAGGGATAAAACTAGTTACTCAAACGCTATTCCTAAAGGAAGAAAATGGCGACAAAATCCAATCATAGTTTTAGTCTATCTCATCTCGACTGTACACTAGACGAAATAAACGATTTCAATACCAACCAAAACTTAATTAAATTAAAATGACTACAATAAAATAAACAATTACATCATTCCAATAATATTCAAGTAATCATAAAATAAAAAAGCAGAGACTAATGTAAATACTCACGTTCAGTTCTCAACGTAGAAGAGTTGAAAGAGAGGGAAAGAGAAGTACGGAAAGCACAGCCACTTAACAAGTTCAGTTTTTACAACAATATAAAAACATATTTTACTTTAGTTTAAACTTAATGAATCACATTGAAGCTATTTTCAACAATAAAATAATATTTTAATTAATAGAAAATAAAACCTAATATATTTTATTCTATTTAAACTGTTCACTGCTCTATATGAAATATCCTATCAGTAGATTAGAGTGCTCAAAATAATTTCAGTTGTTATCATTATCAATGTTGTTTTTTCATTTATCTTATTTTTTCATTTTATTTATTTAATGATAATTTTCAAACGATGTCGATTTCAAGAAACGTTAAAATTATCGATATAATCAATTTACATCGATGTTATAATACAATCGATTTCATTTTGGTGTTACATTGTAAAGTGGAAACTAAATTATACTTCTAGTTGTATTTGTCCAAATTTTGTCCAGGGATGGAATCTCGGATTTTTTCCTAGGGGATACAAACGATAATTATATATAATGAATTCCATCAATATATTGAACGACTAAGGGTTAGATTCTCAGTGAGAATTTCTCACTTATGTTTCATGGTTCTGTAAATATCATTCTTTATTTCCATATATGTTTAATTAAAATTTCTTCAGATTGAAGAACTTAGTGAACTCATTTGTTTAATGTCACTACCATCAAAAATCAAACTCCACCTCAACACATTGAGACTGACAGAATTAAAATCCCTTATTTCAGTCCTAAAAAAATCTTTCTCTTCAGTTTCCCCAACCAATCATATATTTTATGCCTCAATGTATTAAATGCAAGACAAATTTCTTCAATAGCAATTTAAATATTTGAAACATCAATCAACAACACTATCACAGTTAATTTAAACAAATGTTGATCTATAATCGTCCAAAGTTTATCCTTTTCACAAAAGAATCATAATCATCATCATCATCATTCGTGGCGCTACAACTCCTGTAGAGTCAAGGCCTCCTGCAGCTTGGTTCGCCAGTCTTCTCTATTGGTTGCCACTGCTCTCCAATTGCGGATTCCCAAGATGGACCTGGCATCCGCTGCCACTCCATCGATCCATCGGAGCCGAGGTCTTCCTTCTTGTCCCATAAATCCTTTCGTCTAGGACCATTTTAGGAATCTCATCCTGGGCCATTCTAATTATATGACCTGCCCATTGAAGCCGGACTTTTATTACCCTTAAAACATCTGGGCTCTTGTAGAGTCTTGCCAGCTCAGCGTTCGTCCTTATCCTCCATATCCCATTGGTGCAAACTGGGTCATAAATTCTCCTCAAAATTTTCCTCGAACGAAAGAATCAGTGAGTATTAATAGATATATTCTTAGCATTAACTACCTTCATAATAGTAACTCATTATTTCAACTAAATTATAGCCTGAGCAATCAAAAAGCATAAACAATTATTTTTACCAACTTATGAATAATTACCCTCGAAATCTGTCCTCTGTACACACAGTAGTGGCCATTTGCCTATTTTCATTTCATATTCCCTTTGCCTATTTTCATCTCATAAGTTCTTGCAATAATAGCGATATGATGATAGTAATACCCCACACTGCGCAGTGGTAAACAGGGATAAAATGATTATGATGATGATGATAGTAAACATAGCGATTGTATTGATAACATTATTAATGCCAAAAATTAAATTAAAACTAGATCACCTCTCACATGAGACGTTCAGGGTCATAAGCAGATAACTACGAAATTTCAAAAATGGACTTATTCAAACTTTTTGCTAGTTTGGTTTAGAAATTTTGTGTATGTCAACACTTTACTGCATTGTTTCTCATTGTTTTAGTCCGGTTTTGAACCTGAATAGTGCATAAAGCATTGGTTGACTAAAATAACAAAAAATGTGAAATAGTCGATTTTTTAAGTATGAAGTTATCAACCTCACATATCAATATTACTGATTAAGGATCAAATTATTTCAATCTATTGACCATCTGATGGGTATATTGTTAAATATTTTTCAATTACATAAACTGATAATATTGGCTCAACATAGAGGAAGACCTTTTTATTAAATTTAATGCACTATACCATCAGTATTCTACTATTTAGTATTATTTTAAAACAGAATGGATAATAATAATTAATTATGTAAGTTAATATAATTTAAAGATTCCATTTTTATTCAAGAACATACAAAATAAATTGTGGGAAAACAGATAATTGGTTGCTCATCACAAAAATCTGATGTTTTCTTGATTAACATCAGGCCTTTTCGTACCAGTATTTTTTAAATAAATAAGATTGTTTCAAGGTATATTTTTCTGTAATAATTTTTTTAAATTCAATTCAGTTGGATTTTTATCATTCTGCTTAGGTATGAACTGATCAATTTTACTTGTTCATGGTTTGGAACGAAACTTTACAAAATCCCGTTAAAACAAAATAGGTTACAATTAATTGTTAGGAGAAATTAATTTTATTTCTATGGCGATTTAACACTTAAATATTAGCACAAGGTTGAAAGTCATGTGTTTGTTCATACTTATTGATTATATTATTCCAATAATTTTAGGTAAATTTTAATTAAATATTTTCTTTCACAATACTTTGCTTTTTCATTATTTTATTATAGTTTTTATATTAAAAATCAACTGTTTGCATGAAAATGTTTTTACTAAAATTGATTAATTTATTAACATAAAAGTTCAAAAAGTCTATATTAGTGAACATGTACGTATCAATAAAACATGTAGTTATTTGAACTTACAGTATAAAGTTGTTGTTTTTTTAAATAATTGTAATCTTAAAATAATGCTTTTTTGTTTTGTTTTTTACAGGCAACTTGCTAAGAACTACTTTACTCTGTTAAGTGTGATCTGTTTTACAAATATTTTGCAAGCTAATGAATCAAAACAGGAATGTTTACGTAGTTGTTTTAACCTCTTGAAACAGATCAAACAATTGAAACAACTTAATCAGTTGGGTATTTTAGAAGAGCATCCAGACATAATTGTGAATGAATCTAAATACATATTGGCAAAGCTAGATGAATTTTATAAAGAAGCACACAATGTACAAGAGCCTGATTCGTCAGTGGAATTTTCAGTAGATTTTGACGATCCAGAGGATGAGGTTAATGATAGGAGGGTCTTGAATAATAATGATATAAATGCGAATCTACTTCATGAAGTAGAGTCTATCACATTGAAGACAAAGGAATTAATGCAAAGAATGAATGAAATCAAATTTCCTAAACATTCTCGTCATAGCAGAACAATAACTGGATCAGAATAGAACACAGCATTAAAAAGTGTATCGTCAACAATACAATATGCACAATGGACCAGTTTTTACAATCTGTATCATTTATAGCTGAAAATGTATGTTACTTTTTAATTTAATAGAATAGATCTATTTATTCATTAGTAAATTTTATTAATATATTTATTAACATTCAGTGCTTTGATTTGTCCGAGATCATGCTCAACTATCAGTTTTTCCTCCCATTAAGAAATAAGCTGGGGTCTGTAGATTTTGCTGGGCCCATCTGTGGCTTTTAATGGATTAAATAAGTTATCTGACACAGCCACATTTGGACCCAGGACCTTCAGCATAGCAACTCAGTGCTCTACGCATTGAACTATATTTTCCTTTCATGTCTAAAAATCTGAAATTTGAATAGACTGTATTTTGATTAAAAACTATTATCAATGGTTATGGTGGCATGCAGTGTTTACTCACTTTGTTGTTTGAGCCACTAGTCCATTTTTGTGGCCATATTTATATTTAGAATTCATCTTTGCCGCATAAAGTCTTCACCTACATTTTTCTCTGTCCTGCACCAAGATCTGCCAGGCTCTAGTGTTAACTAGTTTCTGGGCAGTGACTTCAACTTCATCTGCCTATCTTATTCTTGGCCTTCCTCTCTTTCTTTCCAACCACATGCCTAAATTAATAGTTTTTTGTAATTTAATTTATTTTTTTATTAATTGTTATAATTTTTAAATATTTTATTTTTGAAGAGAAAAGATTTGTCCAGGGCCGGGATTCGAACCTCATCCACGTCTCTGTCGTGGTGCTCTAACCAACTGAGCTAACCTGGCTCATAACACGGCCTGACTAATCCATTCTCTTCACCGATCCTATATCCCCGTGTTCTCGCAATTTTGCTATGTAAGGGTTCGAATCCCGGCCCTGGACAAATCTTTTCTCTTCAAAAATATAATAGTTTTTTGGTTTGCTACCCATCATCCGTTCTAGCAATATGGCTGAAGTATTAAGATTCTTATAAATTGTGCTGTCTCCTGATAAATTTGATTGAGTTCTTGGTTGTGTTAAGGCATATATTGGTCCCCATCCTTCACCGGGCCAAATATTCTTTTAAAAAACTGCAGGCTACTGGCGTCGGATAGTGATTAGGGCTTGTCTTGGAAGCATATGTTAGGATCGGAGCGGATTAATGATTTGTGCCAACATATTTTGGTCCTCCTATTCAAAATAACACCTGCTTGCTGTGGTTATTCGCCTCTGTTCCTCTAGGCCGGGCCATTATCTGCAGACACTAATGATCCTAGGTACACAAAATTATTTACAAATTCAAATCTGTACCCTCCTAAAGTTACAGTGAATAACAGTGGGTTTAGGGAATTGGCAAGCAATTATTTGGTCTTTGCCTGATTGATTTGCAGACTCATTTTCTGTCCTGCCCCCTCTCTACCCGGGACGGTGCATTTTAATTCCTTGTGATCAAGTAATAATATTAAGATCATCTGCATAGACCAAAATCTGTGTGGATTTATTGAGTATAGTTCAGTATTGACAACTTAACCAGTAATTATTAGAAGCTATTGGGTTACCTTTTGGAAACCTTAATTTATCACATACAGAAGTACTGGGATTTTGGCCAGTTAATATGAGGTGCAAGTGTTTCAAAGGTATTTATTAACATTGAAATGGTTTACCATATGTGTAACAAATGTAGTCTAACAGAAAAAGGAAAAGTATTTTAAAATAAAACAACATTAAATAGACAAACAAGTTTATTTCTAAGAAGATTAAAACTATACATAACTAATATATAGTGAAAAACATTTGATTCCACTTTTATCACACTTCCTTTTTGAGTTTCCCTAATTATAACCAGCCTCCTTTTCGATTTAATTTAAAAATAAATATTTAATTTCTATAAACTGTATCTACAGACATGAATAAAAATATAATATACTGTAATCTATAATTTAAAAACTTCTCAAGGTACATAAGTACACATTATACATAATGAAATCTAGGACAAGAGAATCTATACAAGACAGGGATGATTCCATTAATTTAGGAGAGCATCGAATGCTATTAATAAAAAATTATTGATTTACATTAAAGTTAAGTACAATGAAAAATCACAGGCTTTTTTCCTACATTTCATTAAATATATGATTACATTTGAACTACTACCAACAATGATAAACTTATTAAGTTATTAATCAACAAATTGGCACATAATTTAAAAAAACAGTTTAAATTAGTAAAATAAACATTTGCTTACAAACTGTACTAATATATTCATTATTATGTGCCGGCACTGTCAACCCCATAATTGATTGATAAAGAAATTTAAAGAAAATTGAATTCTAAAAAGGAAACATTTCTATTTGTTAATAAAACAAAATAATACTGACATATTTATAGAGTTATTTGAAAAAATATATAAGAAGTGAATTTCAACAGTTTTCTAATTGGTCCTCAACAAATATACAACATAAAAATTCATATATACTATATTTATACTAAATATACATAATTTATAAAACAAAATGTACTATAAATACATTAAAACAGTATTTACTCTTCTAAGGACCAACCAGAATTAACCAGCTGACAGATAATAATAAAAGAAAATACTAACGGCTTGAAACTAAATAAAAAACATGATTAGGAATGAAAAGACACGTTTTCACAGATTAGTAGTATGCCGTAGCACCATATAATAATTGTTTCATAATAGAAACATGTTCTTTAGACACCACCTCTCATTTATATTAATATAAATAAGAAAGTTTTAATATAAAACACATTATCGGGGTGTGGGATGGTAGAACATTAGTTAGTAGGCTAACAGCACTAAGTATACGATAAGATAGAGAAAAATCCATTGAGGCGTTTATCCAGGTAGAAGAGCCTCAGCATAGAAATCCGGTTCTTCTTCACCTCCATCGTCTGGCTCATCGCTATCCAACTAAAAAAATATTTACATTAATCAATGCTTTAACCAGTTCAAGAACAAAAGGAAGGAGTTTCTTATCGCAAAAGGAGTTATTTAGTTTAAAATGATAATTTGCCAAAATAATCATTAGAAGCTACACAAATAAAGATAAGAAAGAAGAAAAGAGAAATCATAAAAAGGAAATCGTTGATGCAATAGAGAATAAAAAATCAGGAATTGTAGTTGCATTATAAATGATCATCACTAAATCATTGGTTAAGTTAAAATTAATGTACTGATTAAATACATGAGTTGAGAGATACAAAATCACTAGGTTTGTGTCAATTTTTGTCAGATAACTAAACCATATACCAGGGTAACAGTATTAAAAATAATTAACAATATTTTCAATTTGATTACTACGTACCTCACTAACTTTAAGGTTTTTTTATTTTTATCAAGGATTTTTTGACATAAATTCAAAATAATTTTGTGATGAAAAAAATAAATAACACTACATTGAAATACTGTTTTTTTAAAAACCATTAGTCAACTATTGTATGAATTTGTTTCTTTTCAATACCAAAGTATTGAAGTTCCTCTTTGCAAAATAGGTTATTTTCCTTTTAGACTCATTAAGCTATTTTAGTTGAAGTCAATGAGTAAAAATATATATTTACAGCTCTAAGCTCCAAAGGTGAGAATATGTACCGCATCTGGGCTCTTAAAGGTACCATAAGTATCAGGAAAAAAGGAAATGCGAGACTAATTTGAGAAGATTTAACAATCCATAGCACTACTAAACACATCAGCTGAATCAATGTGAAGAGATGCATTTTAAGGGTTTGCACCTATAAGAAAAAAACAAATACATTAAACTAAATAAATATTTTTAAAATTGGGTTAATTTTGTTAATAATAAGAATACTCCTTACCTTCCTGACATATGGTACACGTGGGTGGTGTTTAACAGGCATAAAAAACAGGCGACACCTCTCAAAAAATTGGATTCCATTAATAGAAGATATACCCATGTAGAGAAAGACTCCGAAGAGAACAGCCATCGGTACAAGTCTTAACAGAGGTGACATCAGCACGGAGAGTCCGATTAATGTACTTACCAGGAGTGCACTCAATCTTTGTTCTGTAATATTATATTTATTATTTATAACCTATAATTGCTAATAAATACACAGATATATAAGATTTCAAATTATTTTAAGTCTCACGAACCCTTCACTTCAATGATATGCGGTTTTTCACCAGGAGCATGGGTACGGGACATAACTGTTACAGCAGCAACATGTGTAACAGATCTAACAGTAGCAGCACACATCCAAGGTGCTCCTATAAAGCCACATCCAACGTTCAACAAGCATATCAGGACTATATCCACGTGAAATCCAGAACCTTTTTTCAATTTTCTTTCTTTCTTATCAATAATCAATCTAGAAAATATTAATAAACTACATTGGAAGAGCAATCTGTACACATATCTAATAACATATATATTTTTTATTCAGTTAAAAGTTATCTTTGTAACTACATTTACAAAATCTAGACTTCAATATTTCCAAAGGGTGCTCTAATTTTTGTTGCAAACTGGCATTTTAGGGGGAAAAAAGACGTTTTTTTATCAAGATAGTCTTATTTTCCAAAACAAAATTAGATAATTAATCAAATGATAATGAAACTGCTTACTCTGAAATGTGGGTTTCCATAAAAATAAGAATATAAACAAGAAGTGCAGGGACTACAGCAGCAAAAGCTCCCCATATCGGAATCCCAACTGAAGGTGGAATCACCCACCCTCTTACTTCAGGGTTTGAAGGACTCAGCCCTTCGGGGACTTTTAGTTTATCGGTGTAGGTTCCTGGCGTGATATAGTCGAGGAACACCATAACTATTATAGCTATTGGCACACCAAAGTCACCAAGAGCCCGTCTAGCCTGAAAAAGAAAATTTTAAAATAAAAAGAAACTGAAACTAATTAGAAACGTATGAAAATAATTAACTGACTTTTTCTTGATAAAATTTCTGTAAACAATAATTATATTAAGTTTGAGTGGAAAATAGTTGACTGGATAATTCTAATGATGGATTGAATTGGTTAGGGGTGCTGTTAAAGATATCTTTGACTGTACCCCTGACCAATTCAACCCATCAATAATTATTTTAATTTGTTTTTTTTATTCAAGCAATCTTAAATGTTATTATAATATAATTTTATTTGTTTAGACCTAATGTTTTTGGAAAATAAAATACTGGGCAAAATATTTGGACTCAAAGAGAAATGATTGGCTAAAAAATTATGTTAATACACATAACGTAAGTAATGGAAGAAATAATGTAACGGAATTACATAAGGAGCTTATAAGTTAAGATGAAATATAAACATCAATCAATGGAATAAAACATTATCTGTAGTGTACTTGTGGCCATTGAGCCTTGATAGAGACCTGCAATGTTAGTTGGAACAGTTTCTAATAAATAATCGCTCACTATTTAATAACTTATTTTTTATCTCTACCTGGACCATTTTCTTTGCCATACAAATATTATTTTCATTGATTTACATTTAAATATGTTGTGTTAAATTTTTTTTTGTTTGATTACACCTGGAATCTTTTCAGTTTTTGTTGCAAGTTTTACGGTTAATATTACAGGAAAATTATGTTATTTTAGCAATTTCTAAAACAATACTTACACTTCTTCCAAGAAATTTGCTATTCCTAAAATGCCTTAAGTAGTAAGCTATGAAAAATGTTCCCAAAGCCAATATTGTACAAAACAGAGCAGTATTGGGCTCATTAGCTGGTGCAGAATGTGAAACAATAAGTTCAGTTGTATTTGTTGGAACAGAATTATTAATCGATGATTCTTTTAATACAACCATTGTTTCATTTACAATGCTTCGGCTAAAAAATAAATAAAAAGTATAAAAAATTAATAAAAATATTTCACTTATTTAGTTAATACTTATTATTTACATATTAATGGAGTTAATATAAAATAAAAGAAACCATCACATAGTGGATACCATACACTGTCCCTAAGCTTTGGTTAGGCATAGTTTGGAGAAGTCTACTTTTTAAATATATTTTAATTTAAATATGCATCTACTTGCATTGTAAACTGAAAAATACTTAAAAAGCAATTATAATTGATTGACTGACTAATGATCATAGTCAGTCATTAAAAACATTTCTAAGGTTAGAAAATCGAACCTTGATATAAACTGGATCTGGATGGATGGTAATGAATTTCATAATGAGATAGGTGGAGCAATTTAAGAGATAACTACACTTTCATTTTCTAATTCATTCCAAGTTAAATATTTTTTTCTTTTGAAAATTGTTTTCTAATTTTATGGAGTATATCATTATGTTGAGATCAGTCCATATGTTGAGTGGCACAGGAAATCTTTCTAAAGACAAACAAATAATAGTTAATAAGGTACTTACAGCTCTCGGACAAGTGTTGAATTAGTTTGGGTGCCATTTTCTGGAAGTCTATCAATTCCTGGCTGAGTCTGTACTGAATATCGGCTTTCATTTGCAATGGCACAATATTCCTCAAGAGTCATCAGAGGATGCCGATGGAATACCTGCAGGATAAAAGTCATATAATGAAAACTTATAATATTAAACAACAAAAACAGATAATTTGTAAAAGATAAATTGATATTTAAAAATTTATACTAAAAATATAAACAATAAATTGATTTACCATAAACATTTTGGAGACACTCTCAACGATATACAGTAACGAGATGAGACTGGCAAATATTTCTTCAGTAAACCTTGTAAACAGCTTTACAAAGACACTTCCTTCGAAGAAACTGATGAAAAGGGCGATGATTAACAACCAGATGCCGATGAATACCCTCATAGTCAGGTAATTTATCTCATTTTGAACGCAAAACTAGAACAAACATATCCCCCGCCTTTGGTGTTAATAAAATACCTCTGTTCTAGCTTAGAAGAAGAAAAATGAAATATAATAAATAACTAGCTAGATTAATGAACTTTAGTGAAATTAATTTGTAATGAAAAAAAAGTGAATGAATGAATGCAATGTAAAAATAAACTAGATAGATAGAACATTAAACAGCCATGAAAAAAAATCTGTTAATCAACAAGATCTCTAAATCTACAAAAATTATGATATGGAGTACTTTGATAAGTAAAGATTGACTAATCTAACGTAAAGTAAAGAAAAAACTAAAATAAATATCTCAGATTAATTACACAAATATTTATTGCTACAAGCAATTTTCAAAGTATCATGTACCCATAAAAACATAAATTTAGAAATACAGTACAGCCTCGATGATTATAATCTGGGCCTGTATCATGTCGGTAGTGCCAGAATACCAAAATTGACAGATTAGCAGAAGATATAAAAAAAAAAAAGAAGTGAAAATGATTTTTTTAAAACGAAGGGTAGTTAGGAGAATGTTCTAAATAAATTATGTTAAAAAAATTACATTGAAGTTCAGAGCTGCTGTATTCGAAAACACAGATTCTCATTCCTAAAAATGCATACTGATTATTAATCATATTAATATTAATAACTGAAACTTCTGATCTACTACTAACTGTAGGCATTAATTATTCCCAATTGTTTAAAATATTAAATTTATTTTTATTAATTGTTATTTTGATGGTAATTATTTTTAAATACTTGACTACATCATATATTATATATTACTTAAATGCTCTATAAATTTTATTTTTGCAATATTCTATGCACCTAGATAATGAAAAATGAGCAATTCAATTAAACAAGTATTGAATTTGCATTCAACTACTCATTTAACTTACAGAAAACGTATTGAAATGAATGAATGCTCATTAAAAACTTGAATTGATTGAAAAACCTAATAGCTTTACCAATTTAACACATGATTTAAAAAAAATAAATAATACAAATAAACAAGAAGGCATAGGACATGTAGGAGAATCTTTAAAATCACAAAGAATTTTACAATTAAAATTTTACTCTGTACTATAAAATATTAAGAACTTTAATAAATTCCCACTTTTACCAAATAAATCCTTAAAAAAAGGAAAAAAATAATAGTTTAATATTTATGGACTGTGGATCTTTACCGTATACAAGCTCTCATCGAAGAGAAGAAGAGGACCAGTAGCTCCGATGATGACCAGCGGCTGCCCGGACAGAAGTGAAAAACATATTCCAGCCAATGCGGTTGCAACAAGTGTCTCAGATATTCCAACAAGATTATTCGTCTTATCAGCTAAAAACATTACTATTATATTGTATGTATAATAAAAGTGTGTTATAGACAAGTCTATTGAATTTGAAAATATTTTCAGCTTGATCAGCTGAGTTCGCTATGAGTAAAACATAATCCGCTTAAACGAGAGCTTGGTTGAGTATTTCTCTTATATTCCATTTGTCAATGATTGCTGTGTTTCAGGTCTATTTAAACTTTATTACAGCAATAATAACCGTGAAATCGCTTTACTGATTCTATTATGTCATAATAATTTAAACAGTACACATTAAATCATTTTATAATTTGTCCGAGTTGTACTTCAAATTGAATAATAAAGTGTTTCTGCTGAGAATTCATTTATTTTTTATATTACTTACCCATGAGACCACCAAACGTGATAGCGCCAGATAATGCCGCAAAATACATAAAAATAGCAGCAGCTACACATTGGCCATTCAAACCTTCTATCAGATCGGACCAATAGTGCGGGTATCGCCTCTTCAGATCTTTTATCAAACCTCCCCAAGGCCTTCCTGTTCTTTGCAATGGATCATCTCTCTTATCTCTACCATCTCCGCTGTCTCCTAGGAGGGCTGAAAACAAATTTTATTGCTAAAAATTCCTAACATTATCATTAAGAAAAACGTAAATATACTTTTAATTAATTAGGACATGAAAATAATAGTGCAAGTTATATAATAAACATTTCAAAACAGTTAATTAGCTCATAAAATTTTTATTTATTTATTTTTTTTTTAAATAAATTAACAAATACAACAATAAACTTTCCGTTAATTTTGACTGAACCTAAAATCTAATTTTTCTGTAATTTCTTCAACAGTGAATTATAACACTACCCCATGTTATTAGAATTATTATGCTACATCTTTTTGATAAAAACTTCAAACAATGTCTATCACCTTGAAACTGTTGGAGCAGAGAGGAAATTAATACAATTCATGCATATTCATTTCAGTAGCTCATTTAAATCTATTATTTACTTAAATATTTGATATCTATGATGTAAATTATTTGCAAGCCCAATTTCAAGATTTATTTTTCATATAAATAATTGAAAAAGTATTTTATAAAATTGTAATTGAATAATTACATGCGTAACTACCACTTTTTTAAAAAAAAAGTTATACTTTATTTTAAAATATTTGCCGTCTTTCTCCTTTGTAAGATATAGAAAAATACATTGGATTATCTATTAAATAATAAAATATTAGCTTCCTGACAAACTTTATTGCTATAGACAATTTTAATTATATTATTGAAGATTTACATTTAATCATGGTATTTGTATCTTAATCTGTAATATTAAAAGTAAAAATATTATAATTTCCACTTAAATTAAAAATATTATGACTTATCACTAAATTAAATATGAGTGTGAATTACAAAACTTGTTACTTATTTATTTTTTTAATATTTAAAAAGCAATATTTTATGCATAGTAAAACTTAAATTGGTCATAACTGAACTGTTACTTTATCCTGTTATGTTTAAATATCAATAGATGTTGCAATTAAAAAATATTTTTTCAGCTATTGGGGTATTGCAAAACTACTTCAATCACAATATTAAAAAATGAAAGTAAGTAGTCTTGTAGTTCACACTCTCTAAGTAATATTTGTAAGTATCAAGGATAGGTATGATGGAAGAATCAGTTAAATTCAATTAATAATTACTTTATCACAATTAATAAAATGTGCTTTCAGTCAAAAATTTACAAAATTAAACAAAATATAAATATATAAGTAAAAACTAAATAATATAAAAAACAATAATAATAGAAAATACTGCACACAATATTGTTTAATAGTTTTTCTATTCTTTATAAAGTGCCCATGCACAAATGCATAAGGTATTGACTGAAATTAGTAAAGCATAAAAATAATGATTAAAGCTTTTAAATTTTTAGGAAAAGCTATTTTACATTTATTAAAAATTAAAATAAGTTTAATACAGTTGAAACCTATATCTACCTAGCTCAAAATTCTCTCTGAAAAAATTCAAGATAGAAAAACTGTTAATTTTCACTTTTAAAACGCTTAAGTGGGACATGTTAAAACATCTATGAGTTCAGTATATAGGATTTCAACTGCATATTATTAAAAAATAACGATAATAATTTTATAAATAAATAAAAAGATAAATCAATATTTGTTTCTATATTACTAGAGATTGAATAATACTTATAATAAAATAAAGTTATAACTCATAACTAAATTAATACTACTATCCAATTTGACATTGTGCATTAATAATCTGTTAAAGATGTTTCAAAAGTTTCACTATGTTTTCTGAAATTACTCGTGTTTTTTTTTCTTTTTCTAATTGATAGTATAAATTATTTAAATATATTGATGTACATTTAGGTAAAAGACTAATGGAAGAACCTTTTCATGTTAAGAGGCTAACTTCTACCATTTTTATTAAATTAATTATCAACTAATGAAACAAAATCAAGGTGGTTATTTAACGAAGTAGCTGTCTTAGGGTCAATAACAATTTGTCATAGATGTTTTTATAAGATAAGTGAGTTAAGTTCTGCGTTGTGCTGAGAGTACCCGGTTCAAATCCCGCTGTGGCAGATAAATTATTTAACCTGTTAACAGCCACAGATGGAGCCTGTGGATTTCGAAGACCCTTCTATAAAGTTGTTAATCGGGACATAAAGTCCCTTAATTGGGAGAAAACCTGGCAGTTGAGGCGTGATTTAGGACAAATCACCTCCCTGCACAACCGTTGTCTTAGAAACAGTACTGCCTCAATCATGTACTGAATCCAAAACTCTTCATGGGTTGTGGTTTAGGTAAAATTAAAAAACATTAACTAATATGTGTTATATAAATATTTATTTATAATCATAAGTTAGAATTATGATAAATATTTATACACAATCACAAATTAGTATCATAATAATTTTAGTTAATTACATAAATTGTATATAATGCATACTTATGTCAATGTTTACTTTGACTAATCCTTTAATTTCCAGTGACTTTATGGGAAAATTTACATTTTTGAAATGCACGAGGAATGTTAGAAGAAATAAATCTTGATTTGTTATTTTTTCAGGCATAATAGGACAAAAGGTAGCTATACTTA
This sequence comes from Troilus luridus, assembly GCA_964056705.1. NCBI lineage: Eukaryota > Metazoa > Arthropoda > Insecta > Hemiptera > Pentatomidae > Troilus > Troilus luridus. The sequence continues at coordinate 109,571,816 of OZ057413.1, read as the reverse complement.
TGCACAAGGACTTTTGTAACAAGCTAGTAATTTAAAAATCTATTCAGCCCAAAATATATTATTTGTTAATATTAGTAAATTTCCTTATTAGTATTCACATTCTAAAATTGAAAAGTTTTGCATGACAATATCATTTTATATACTCCAGACCTAGAAAGTTTCAGTATGCTTTGTTACTGGTTGAAATAGTTAAACATTAGTTAATTTTGGTTAAATGTGTTATCAAAAACAAAATTTTGATTAAAGTGATGGACACTATACAAACTACTTTTATTGGTCTTCCATTAGTTTTATTGCTACCAACAAATTGTGGGCGAACTGTACTTCTATCACTACTAAGGCTGTAGAGTGTTTCCTTTACTAAAAAGGTAGACATTCCTTTACGCCCCCCCTGACTTGTCTTCATGTCCAGGTTGGTAACTATTGATCTAAGGAGTAACTCAAGAGAATAATTTTAGAAGCATCTACTATATTCACATTACTCGTGACAATAGGACTTACTCTTATTTTTATAGCAACTACTCTGGAGTGATTATTCCAATTTATTCACTTCACTTAATGATTTTGACTATTTTTTTTTTATTCTGAAACTTATTTCTTCCTAATATATTGATATGCTTTGGATAATAATGAAATATGTAACATGCAGGAAAATATTCTACACTAGTAAAAAACTAAAATATTAAAAAACTAAAATATTAAAAAATATAGGTATGAGATATGCATGTTTAGCTGATCGCTCAGGATCAGGTACACATACCTTTTTTCTTAGCCGCTTGATAAAATAATAAAATGTCATTAACATGTAAAAAGTCATATGCAATAATAACTTAAAATTAAACCTCTAAAATTATTATTTGGAATATATTATTCACTATTGGAACTAAAAAATAATGACTGAATGATTAAACTTTAAAGGACAGCAAGATGCTATAAATATGATAAACATTATTAAATAATTAAGGAAAATTTATTTAATTAAAATCTAGTGATTTGAAATTTCAACCAAGATTTAAAATTGTTAATAATGTTGAATGCGAAACGCCTGTATTTAATCTTCCTATAATATTCTCTATAAACTTATGTTAAGTTAAACTATAAGCTAAGTTAAGGCAAAGTTATTATAGAATTAGCAGACTTATTTATTTTAGTTTATGGAATGGCTAGTTTTTACCACAAAAAAAAAATTAATAAATTAAAAAAAATTGTAGAATCATTCTCATTTATATTAAAAATTTAAATCATAAAAATTAATTTTGTCCTAACTAGCATTATTTGTGATTTCTACATTCAAAATACAATACAATAAAAGTTTTCGATATCTTAGCTAATGTTAGTATGATTGGAGTGAAAAGTACTTTAATTAATAACAGATTAATTAAAGACTAGAATTATAGATATAATTAGAGTAAAACAACCATACCTTCCATACACAAAAAACATAAAAATTTCAAATTCTTATAATTATCATAATTATATTAAATATTGTTCAGAACTAAGATTTGACATAAATAGGATAGCAGATTGTTGATTAATTGAGTTCACTTAAATTGATTTACTTTATTTTTGTAATTTTAATAATGCATTGCTTAAGGCCCTTAAATTATAATATGTAATGGATAGGAAGATAAAGGAGTTTATAGATAATAAATGCTCAATATTAAATGCAGACGTTTACATTTTTTATTAAAGTATAAATTATAAAAGTAAAATATATTCTCTTTGAATTTTTTACTACTTCCCCAATTATGAGTACTAGGGCTGGCTAACTTTTTTTTTTCAGAATCTCATTCAATTTTTATCACTGTTGTTATATAAACCATTGTCGTAAATGAATTTTTAGTATGAAGACGGATGGTTTAATTTAAAGTGATTTTTTGTTTATTTCTTGCATATTTATCTCCAAAAACCATGTTTTTTCAGATCTAAGTAGTTTATTCTTCCAACAACACTTAATACAAATTTTATCTCACGGAAAAACTTAACAGATTCAAATTGGAAAAACCGTTAAATTTCAATGTGTTACTTAATGTACATCTTTCAATAATGAACCATTACATATGATCAAGAAAAGAAGAAAATGTACAATTCTTAAAATTTATTGTTTAATGTTTTAAGGTACTTAAAATCGAAAAACTGAAAAAAAGGCACAACTTTAGAATGGAGTCACATTATTATTTGGTGATGTCACACCTGTGAGCTATCTAGCAAAATTTATAAGAAATAACTGCTTTTCATTTAATAATAAGGCTTAAACAACCGAAGGCTTGATGCTGATACTACTAGTCTTTGTTTACAAACTTCCATTCATGGACTAAATTCCAAACCCAAACCCATTAGATCACTCTTACAGAGTGAAAATTTCTATGTAGGACTCAAAAGGAAGAGGTCAGTACTTTTTAAGAATTCGTTCATTACTATCCCTAACAACTTTACAACCCCTTTTCAACCTTCACCACACAATCACTTCAATTATGTTCACAGGGTGCATGATTTGCAATTCCTCACTGTGTAATCTCCTAAATTTTGGTTCCTTATTTAAGACATTGCTCATCCTTCAACGTTAACGACCACGTTTCACATTTGTTGAGAACAGTTGGAGGGATGATAGTTTTATAAATTTGGATTTTTAAATTTCAAGGATGGAATGCACAAGCTTTGTATTGTTGAGACTGAAAAAGTACAAAAATTTCCTGCCTTTAATAACAGCTTTATTACCTCTATTCAAATTCAAACCTTATTCATCATGTATCACCTTTCTAATAGCAAACTCAAGAGTTAAAGTAAATAGTACAGGGGAAAGTGAATCACTCTTTCTTCAGCCGAGGTCTGGCCATATGACCTTAATTATAACATATTGATGAACTATTTTATACCGACAGAATAATTTTAAATTAAAGCAATTAGTTCCATGAATCGCGATAGCATAAATGTAATATCCCCAAATGATAAGGCAACTATATTCTGTAGTTGTACCAAAAGAAAAAAAATCCATCCATCCACCATCTGTGGTTTTGTATTAGACAGTCAATTTTTTAAAAATTTAGTAAATCATAGGCCGCATAAGGTGCCTAAATATTATCATAAAATGTGTCCTAACATGGAAGATTAGAAGTTTTATACACCCTTATTTCAGCCATTTGTGAAGAACGGGAAAAACCTAGGAGGAAGGTGTTTTAGGAGATGTTTAAGGCAAGGAACCTGGACTGGAAGGAGACGAGAGATGGAACAGAACTGAGCACAATGGATCAGTCTCTACAGAAGGAATCCTCACACTTCATTAGCTGGTAGGCGAGGAGCGGATTAAGAGGAATGAAGACAGAAGATAAAATATAAACTGTTTAGAATGATTATTTGAAAATAATAATCTATAGTAAAATGATTGGCAGTGTCAACTTAAAACATTTGTATAATTTTCAACATTTTTTTTTTAAGTCATCCTAAAACTTTTTTTTATTTATTAAAAACCTATTCTTAAAGGTAATGAACCGAGTTATATCAAAACTTTTAGAGTACTTTTTAATAAATCAGGAATACCAGAATCATAAAAATATTGTTGAAATAATAGTCAATTTTTAAAACAAATGTTCTTAAATTCTGTAATTAAAAAAAAAGAACTTATAAAATACCTTTAAAAGAGATCAATGAAATACAGACAATTATTTCGGAAACTAACATTTTAACCATAAATTCCACAAAAATGGATAGATGGTTATGCACCACAATAATCTCCAAAAATAAAAAAGTAAAATATTAAGTAATAAAAAAGGAACCTTTTTTTTGAATAGATAATAAATAAATTCTGAATTAGTTCAAAAAATTTAAAATAATCCAGGGTAGGATTTCCAAGGGAAGAATACTAGTAAAAAAAAGACTGAATAAGAAAAACAAGGAATAAATAAATTAAAGGGTAGATGAAAGAACATAATTTAGGAGAATGATTTTATAAAAAAAACCCAAATATTTTATGACATCCTGCCTATTTTTTTTTTTTATAAAATCATTCTCCTAAATTATGTAAAATAAAAAAATATGGAGGATGTCATAAAATATTTAGGTAATGATAATAGAAAAAATACATTAAAATAATTAAATAATGCAAATCCATTAATCTAATATCTGCTCCATTATACAATTTATAACTGAGAATGTTGCGAATTAAAGCTTAAGACTAACATGTAATGTTATATTGGCACAATTTTGAAGAAAATATCTTATTATACTTAGCATAGAAACTAAAATAAATCAAGAATAGCAACTGATATATGTTTTTTATTTCTTATGATTTTTATCCTTGGATCCCCCCATTACTTTGCCAATTCTTCTCATACTTTTGATGACCTTTGTAACTTTGCAAAACTTTCCAACTTTTTTGATGATGTCATTCATTTGGTCGGCAAATTCATTTAGCAATTCTGAAATATAACACACTCTTCATAAATTTCACAGCTAATTACAAATTTATTCCAATGAATACTTTAATAAGGTCAACCTTCTGTAAAAAGATTGAATCAGTACATTTTTTAATTTTAGTAAAACCACCAATATAGTTTTTAAGCATAAAATGTTAATTAAAACCAATTAATGTAAGGAAATACATTGATAGAAGGAGAAAATCATAGTTACTGGCCACACTTTCTTAATACCTAAACACTTGGGTCTGGAGGCCTCTTTAAGTTTTCCGAGAGTTACATTACTCCTTACTTTACTTTTAAAATATCTTTTTAAATTATTTTTTCAACTGAAATACAGTGTTTGCATATTATGGGTTATTTAAATTTTATTCAAACAATTTTTATCACCTTTAACATCCTAATGTTGTAACAGATTAAAATATATCTATGTAATAAGAAACAATACCAAAAATGGAGTAAAAGTTGTAGAAGCACTGGTCATATTTCTTTGAGTGGTCAATAGTAAACAAATTAAAGTGAGGGAACCAATGGAATCTTATACACGAACCGATTACACATAATGATGATTCACCTTTATTTGAAGCAGACAAATTTCATTTAAAAACAATAATGATAAATTTAGTAAACCTGGAATGACATAAAAACTATTTCAAGTAGCGTACCTTCCTTCTGTGTGACTTGATCAACTGTACTTTGAGCCCTACTCTGCCTCCTCTTGATGGCTTCGGTTTTGGCTTTGAGCTCTTGGAACGGCAGAAGAGCCTGCCTCTCCCAATCCCCTGGTGGGAGCACAATACTAGCGTTAAGGAATTCATTTATGGCAGAAAGAAGTTCCTTCCGTACTGTCGCTTTATAAGCTATGCAGTGGAATTCCTTAAAAATAAAAAAAATCACAAGATAAAATTTTGACTGATGAACATTTTTGCGAATATTTCTTATTTAAACTACAATATTAAAGTTTTAGATAACTAAAACTAAAGAATGGTAAAAGAAATTGTACTTGATGTATTGAAAATTTTTTTTTTGTTTAAGAACGAATATTAACTTATTAAATATTTTTATTTTGAAGAGAAAAGATATGCCCCGGCCGGGAGTTGAACCCGGGTCCTCTGTCTTACCGTGACAGGACTACCAACTAAGCTACCGGAGTTGATACCAGCCGGGGACAAATCCTTTCTCTTATCTGATCCCATGTCCCCGTGTTCTCGCAAGTTTTGCGATGTATACACGAGAACGAATGTTCTTCGAACATTACTTTAATTTTAGGAACTTGTTGACATACGTCATATTACTATTTATAATTTTTTATAATTTATTAGTTAGTTGTTTTAATTTTAAATATTTTTATTTTGAAGAGAAATATGGCTGGTACGACTCTGGTACCATAGTTGGTAGAGTCCTGTCACGGTAAGACAGAGCACCCGGGTTCGAATCCCGGCTAGGGCATATCTTTTCTCTTCAAAATAAAAATATTTAAAATTAAAACAACTAGCTAATAAATTATAAAAAATTAACTTATTAACTACTTCAGCTTTAATTTTTGTGTAATGCATTTCTCATTGTTTATAGGACATAATTATTTGTATTTTTTTTATTTAATGGATTATTAAATAAATAATAAGTTGGTTATAAGTCCAATCGAATGTTTACTATAGTTTTGTTGTTATTTATATCACAGCTAAAGTAATATGATTATTTTTTTTTTCAAAGCCAAATGATGTGTAATGGAATATATTTTATCTCACTAAAGAAATAAAAAACTAGGATTTCTTTTAGCTGATATTCAGTGTTTCTATTTCATAATTAAAAAACTAAACTTGTAATAAAAAATAAATATTAAGTGTTTAAGTAGATATGATGTAAGTTGGTAAAAAGATAGAATAACGTAGATGCAAGGAGACACTCATTCTGATTATTTTTCATAAAATGAAAAAAAAAATTTATAATCTAACCTTTGCAATCCCCTTTTTTAATATGTGTAAGACTATGGAACCAAGCCGTGATTACAATACCTTATATCAGAGAGTTTACCATATGTAAATAAAATGAATGAATTACTTTATAAACATGTAAACAAGTCATTGAGAAAAATACATATGAAATTTATAAAATAATATACTTTTAACCAATTAGAAATATCACTTACAGGATTAGACATTAATGTTGATATAGATCGTCCGATTTCATGGTAATCAAGATCAGCTTCAACGGGACCGAGAAGAATAAACATAAACCTTACAGGTATGGGAACCTAAAAAAAATAATAAAAAGATCCTCAGTGGACTATATAAAACAATAAAAAATATAAAAATAAACAACTTGTACTTACTTCTGTAATACTTGGAATAAGAATGCCTTCAGCTAAACGTACAAAGGCAATAGTTGGCTGCTCAAGAAAGTCAACCGCACCAACGAGGACAGTAGTAGCTTCCGCACCGATTGGAATTCTTTTCAAAATACTTTCTTTTGTAGATCTCCTTGTCAAATCTTCCGATGAAGAAAGGTATGTTTCTTCTTTCATGTCAATCTGGATCAAACGTAATACAAAATCATACTAAATATTTTTCAAGGCTTTTAAATTAACCATATAATTAAAAGAAATTAAATAATGATATAATTTTTAATAAAAATGTTGAAATCAAATATTATAGATCCGTTCCGAATCGGTAGATATCAACCTATATTTATTAGAATTGGTCATTTGTAACAATGAAACATAACATACCATAGGCTAGATATCTTATTAATTACTTACAGAAGTATGGTGGTTCAAGAGGGGTGGTTGCAGCAGGTTACCGGACACTTTATCCAGAGCTGAAGCCGATGGGACCAATTTCACTTTTCTTTGGTCTTCGTGGAGGTTCTATTTAGTAAATAAGAAATATTTAATATTTATAACTTATTATTGATGACATCCAGTGACTAAGATATGAATATGAATATATTCCAAAGAAAGCAAAAGTTGATAAGTTTTAAAGTGATTGATTAATGTTGAACTTAGTAGACTTCTTTTATTATTATAAATCTCAAAAGGTAGTAAGTACACAATATTGTTCATTTTTATCAGTATTATATCTTTATTTATTATCAAATTGCAACTAATATCAAGTTAATAAAGTAAAAATTGGGATATTCCAACAGGACAAGATCATTAAATTACATAATATAAAAATTTAGCTATTATCATATTACGACAGCAAAGCCTCACATTTACAAAAATTATAAAAGTATTCAGTAATGAATTATATTATCCTTGAAAGGTTGGCTCAATCAAAACTGAGGCTAGATCAATAACATATTTTATTATTGTTTTTTAAAGAAGGTTTATTAGCTTATGCTGATTTGGGTTCATTAAGAATTTTGAACTAATGTCAATTAATTCACAATAGTTAAAAATGAGCAAATTGACACATTGAACAATAAATTATAGAAAATTTAATAATTAACAATGTGAAACGTTTTTTATGAAACGTTTTTTGTGAAACATTTCCTTTATAAGATTATATGCAAGGAACATGTTAAAAGCAATGAAGTAAAGGAAGCGTTAAATAAAGTGCATGGTTTTAATAATAATTATTTAATCCTAATAAGCCTTCCAATGTATAAAATTTTTTTAATATAAAATATATTAAATTAATTAAAAATAACAAAAGGTTTCATGTGAGCTCTACAAAAAAAAATAACAAACCAAACATAACTTAAAAACTACCATAAAATTATAGTTTAATAATTTAAAAAAAATAAAGAAAGAAATAATTGCCAAGGAAAGAAATTAATATAAATAACAGCAGTAAGAAGGTATTTTTACATTATTGTCTGCTCGTAGTTCATACTGAGACCCATGTTCCTCGTAAGCCAGCGACTGTTAGCGAAACAGTGACATCATCTATTATTAGTCATTATGAGGAGGCATTTTAAATTTTTTTTTTTTACTTCCTTATTTAATGTACTAACATTACAGATAAAGATTCAAAAATATTTTTACAAATTTTCTTATTATTAACAACTAAAGCAAATACTGTTATATATCAGCCTCAGAATATAAAAAGAAATGTTTGAACAAGGGCTTCAAATCAGATTTTTTAATTTGTAATTCTCATTTAAATTTTGACAATAAATCATTTCATGTCGTTGACAAAGTAATAATTATAATTTTTAAAAAAGTATCACATTTATCTTTATTTATTTTATAATTAAATTTACTATTAAATACATACAAAATATGAATACATATTTTAATGCCAATCGATTAAGATTTCGATAGATAAATTAGTAAAGAATAAATAACTCTTAGAACAGTTAATATATTTTTTTATGAAAATGTAGAACTTAGTCAGGTGTACAGTCACTGAAATTAAACATATTCATGTTTATAACTTATTATTTATTGTGTGCTGATGCTTTGGCCAAACGTTTTGTGACTATAATTAGGGTTGAGAAAAAATAAAATAACAGTGCAGAACCAAAAACAGTCATAAAACAAATACTTAACTGCACATTTGTTATTACTAATTTTTTTCTTCAGCCCTGATGACCTAAAAGTTACAAGATAGCATCAGTACATAATAAATAATTAGTATTAATGAGTTGAAATTCATTGACAACACTCCCAACCAATTTTATTTACTTTTTATGGTATAGTATTATATATTAATTGAAAATATTTAAGTTTAATGACAGATTAACACAAAAAAACTGTGCGTTACCTGAAGGCTGGTGTAAGACGCAGTGTTGCGACGGACACTAAACCTAAACCTGTTATCGTTGTCTGAGACGTGCCTATGCCTGAGCAACAGAGCCCTCATAACAGTAGCCTTGTCCACTTCGGTGATCAATTCGTCGGTAGCCATAGTCTCTACTACCCTGTACACTACTCCAGGCAATTCTTTTTCTTCCAAATCGAGTAATATAACACCTGAAACAGAATGAATTATGTACAAAACTATTCTCAATTCTATTAGTGTACTCACAAAGCTGCTGTCAATTTTCCGTTACAAACCATCAATAATAAATTAAACAACTTTTTCATATTTTAATTCGCCAGAACTACAGAAGTGGATGGTTTTAAAAAATATAGAATGATTCTAGTTATTTTTTCAATTCATTAATGTATTGAAATGAATTCATCTTTTTTTTTACCAAAAACATCTTTAGCCTTAACGGTGATCTTATAAGCTCGGGGTTAGGGTAACAATCCGAGGACAGAAGTTTGTAAACAGCGATTGATGATTAATGAGCCTTCTGATCCATTTGTTGTTATTAGCTTAATATGTTTTGTCTTAATTGTTTTGGGGTGGCTCAGTGGTAGAGCACTGAGTTAAAGTGGCTAAGTTTCTGGGTTCATATTCACCTGCTGGCAGATTTTATTTAATTTTTTAGCAGCCAGGATGGATCCTTTGGGATCTAGGACCCTCCTGGGGCCCATCCAGCCTCTCTCCAATTCAGGGAGAAAATTAGGCAGTTAAGCGTGTTATAGGAAAAATCACTTCCCTCCACAACCATTGTCCAAGAAAGAGTGCAATCTACCACGTACTGAACCCTAGACCCTTCATTGAGTTGTAGTGGTATAGTTTTTTTTTTTTAAATAGGTTTTTTAAACATCAGAGTAAATACCCATCTATAATCAAAAACAATCACTGGCTGCACTGGAGCAGTTGAAACTTTGAAAGGGAAACGAACTTTCGGGTTCTAAGTTATAAAGAATCAGATTAGGCCATTGGCTTAAAATACATTTAATATAATAAATAATAATTAGTCATATTAAATCTGTGGGTGTACCTGTTTCTAAACATCTACGTAGATTGAGAAGAGAGTGGAAAGAGAGAGGTGCGACATGAGGGCGACCCCACCTCTCTGCTCCTTCTTCCACATCTTCTTCATATTTGATCCACCTCGCTGTTTCTTTCCACTCCCTTTCAATTCCATTAGTGAACAGTTCGTCCAATTGGACAAACACCTGGAACATTAAAAATTAAATTAATTAATAAAAGAGAAAATTTTGCATCACCTTCTAAAGAGAAGATAAATACAATATATAAAATTAGAAAAGAGAGTTAACATTCTATCCATGAACACCTATTGTTGGTTTCATCGATTTCTTCAAACTGATTAAACAACTAAAACCTTTCAAATTAATCAAATTTACAGCAGAAATAAAAACTGCTTCAAGTTTACCCCATCGTTTGAAGTTAATTTTTTTCTACAATATTGTTGATACAAATGCAAAGTAGTGAAAGTGAAAAATACATCTTTACAGGAGAAAAAAAATTGTCTCAACTTTCATTCAAAATCAGTGCTTATCATTGAATGTATTTATCTCTGTCATAATACATTATTTTAGTGCCTAATAAATAGATGGCTCTATATGGATTTTTTAAAATCAATTATCAATCCTAAAACAAACATTGCAGATTGAAAATGAAAAATGTGTTTTTTTTTCACATTTGATGCTTTGTATTTGTATTGATGATATGTAGAATGTAACAGTAAGCACAAACCCATTCATAAGCAATTAATTTTTTCATATTTTCTAGTTTTGTTACTAATTGAAAAACACTGTCCTAACTACTTCAGTATTCATGGTGATGGTGGCATTTAAATATTAAAGCACAAAATAATGAAAACAATAATTAAAATAATACTTTACATTAAAAGTTTTTAGGTTTTTATCTGAACCATTCCCATTTCATCCTCCAGATTTGGATCTGTTTATTATTTAATAGATATTAAGAAAATACTTATCAATCACCTCATGAGGACTGTGATCGAACAGTTTTTTCTGTCCAACCAAAGGTGCAGCAGAGTCTTTTCTGGAAGAATCTTTTGGCTTTACGCTGTATCTTCTCTTCCCTTTTGATATATCAAAACGATGACCTTAAATAAAAAGTTATTATTAGAGGACTAATTTAGATAGATAATAAATCTCAAAACATTAAATAAGGAAAGAAGAATTTACAAGGCAATGGATTGATATATATATACAAGACTATTTCCTCCAAACAAAAATCACGAGATCAAACTTCAAAGTATTTTTATACATATTACAATAAGAAATTCAAAAAGGTACTCACTAACAAGCTGATCTTGATCTAATTCATGCAAACTCGCTGTTTCTTCAAGAACTGCCTCACTCATCCTCCTAGGAAGTGCTTCAGCACCAGATCTTTTCCTCCAGCCTGGATCTTCCAGGAGACTGGTTTTTCGGTAATGATAATGATGATGCCGCCTTTAATTGACCAAAATAAAATAAATTTAATAAAATAAATAATACATACATATGTATATACAGTCACATATAAAAAATATTGTAAACAAATTAAAGATATTTCACTCGTTGAAACTAAATTTAAAAAAGAAACACTTAATTTTTTGGTTTATTTATTTAAATACTTATTTAAAAAATAAAACAAAATAATGTACTGCAAGAAAAATAAGCAATAGACCTGAAATTTGGAAATAAAATAAATGTCAATATCAAAACTTGCAAGGAATATAAGTTAAACATATATTTGTAAAATAAACTTTTGTAACATGTCTTGATAAATTACAGTAAAATGAAAAAAATGGTATAAATAATGTAAATTGAATGATACAGAGATATATTTTTAAATGTAATAAAAATTATAGAAGCTAATAAAAATATAGATTTATTTTCATTGGAATAAAGTGACTGTTACTAATTATTTTTTACTAGTGATAGAATAGGAAATCAAAGAAAGTTTGGCAATCTGATGAAGAAATATATATTATTGTTTATTAACTCAGGTATTGGACTTAGATAGACAAATAAAAATCGCTCTATCCAAATCTTAATCCGGACATTCCACTGATGCTGTGCAATGCGTAAAGTAAACTTTATTATTTTTTTTTTTTTTAATGCACTCATACATAATTATAACTGATAACCATTGTTCAATTTTAACCATTCTCCCATCCATAAACAAATAACTTATACCCATTACATGAATTTTATAACCTTTTTATGATTTGTGGAAAAAAATGAGTTCACTTGGAGACTAAAAAACATTTTTTCACACCATGAGTAATAGTTTTCAAAATTATAAAAGGAGACTTTGTACCTACAATTAGAAATTATCAATTACCTTCTTTTCTTTTTGTCCTCCCTATCTTCATCCCTCGCTGTTTTTCTCTCTTCCTGCTCTTCAGCAGTTTGTTCTGGGCTTTTACCATCCTCGGTATCTGGAGAACCTATTCAAGCAGATAGGTATCTAATAACTATAAAGAAAATTTTAATAAACTTAAATGTCCTATGAAAAGTTCACAGAAGAAAGGAGAGCCACATTTTTCCCAAAATGTAATTCTACGAATCAATATGTTCTTGACACTTAGTTGAATAGAATATTAAATTTAGTATAATATAAAGAATGAGTAAGCAATATGAAAGGTCAATTAATTGGAGGTATTTGTAAGAAAGGAAGAGGTTAAAACTTGATTTTCTTGGGAAGTAATGTGGGTGACACTACTCCTTTGTTCTGTGGACTCTTCAAATATAAATCATCAGAAGTCAATCTCAAACAATGACTGCTACCATATATTGAAACATGGAAGTTCGATTGGCTTAAACTATAACATTAATACAGCATACTTTAATTTAATTAAATTAGAAAGAAGATTGAAAACTGAAGATTTTCAAAAATTTTATTTTTGAGTCTGAAGAGTGACTAAAAGAATGTGATAAATAAAAAAATAAAAAAATGCCAAAACTACTTTGTTTCTAAAGTACCAGGGGCTTTCTCTAGCTAGAATAAATTGAATTGAAAGAAACAAAATTTGAGAAATAGTGGTGATTATTCTGTCCAATAATGCAATAACTAAAAACAAATCATCCCCCAATCTCCATTCTTACTTAACTATAAGAAATTTAAAAGAATAGTTTACTGTGTTGGTTAATATATAAAACCTCCCAAGAAGAAGATGTGAGGAAAGAATGATTAAGCCATGCTAATCTGTTCTATTGGTAATGAAACTATTAATCATGAAAAAAAAAGGGTAAAACAATTAGATAAAGTTCATGCACTATACAGAAGAAACCTCTATTTATTACGTAAATAATAAAAGAAGAAAAATAGCAATCCCCTGCATGGAAGATAATTTTTCTTATGATTTCAGATAATTTTTACTAAGCACTTAGGGTTTGAATGACAGAAGATAAAAAACCTGTTGTTAAAGTCAGATAGCTACATTAATGTTGGAAATTTTTAAACCCAGTTCCGAAAACCAGTTAATAACTACCAATTATTTTCTAATTTAGGTATCGTCAAAATTGAAAACCATAAAATTACATTACTGTATAACAGAAACAGCACACCACATTTTAATAACTAAATCCAATAGAGATAGTAAATCACTCGTAAACGGTAGAACTCTGCAAATTTCAAACTATAATTCATGGACATTCATTTTCGGGAAGAGAAATTTACATCTTTATTAGTCACAAAGCAAGCAAAACTATTTGTAAGAACTAACTAACAATGTTGACTCTAATTTATCTGTATACAACCAGATAAAAGCTATGAAAAAAATTGCACTTTATTTTAGAAAAAGTAAAATAGATTTATTAATAAATTCATTCAGCCATTAACAAATTTGTTCTCATTTATCAGATGGAGGTATGTAAAAAGTGATTGGTGGTATTGGATATGTAAACTTCATCGAAACTAGAATATCTATTTCTACTGTTGCTACTGTTATTGCAAAAATAAATGAATAAATAAATCATGCATTCTTTTTTCTAGAATAAAATTCTAAGTAAAACTCTGCATTACATAATAGCAGTTATACTCACTGATTGATATATGTAATCATGATTAATAAGATAAATAAATAAAAAACAATATATATCAAAACAAACATAATTAAAAAAAAAAGATACAAAAGCATTGTATCATGCTAACCTTTTGCCGCCTGTTTACCTATGTCAAATTGTACCCTTCGGTCTGGAGAAATAATAGAATTATCAAATGCTGAAGCTCTTTCTGAAACAATAGGCTCTGTAGTTTCGCTTAAAGGTAGTTCTTCAGCAGTCGAACCATCATCAGGACTGGAGATTGGCATGCTACTAAAAAAAAATTAATAAAACTATTAACAATACCTAATTATACTTGAATTCATAAATATAATTGACTACCTAGTAATAAGTTCTAACAGTTTAATAATCACACATAAATTTATAAACAGGAAACATGTTTCAAATTTATATAATTAAAAAAGTTCTTAATAACTAATGTCATTTCGATTATAAATCAACACAATTAATTTCTTCCTTTAATTGCTTAATGTGGTGAATGATATGATGAAGGCTATGAAGAAAGGTTTAACTAAAAGATCTTTTATATTATCAAAGTGATATTAATGGAAAAGATGAGTTATTTGTTGGAAGGTGCAATTTGCTGATTTTTTTTTTTTAATACTTTATTTGAGACAGCAGCCAAAAATATATCACAGATAAATCATTCAATATCACTGTTAGTAGCATCAAAATTTCTTTGTTTTTATTTGTTGACAAAATTTATGTTCTACCTGTCATTCAATGGGGTTTCCATTTTTCGCATTTAACTTAAAGGGATCCTTTGTATCTTACATTCATCCGGTTTCAAAATTTTCATAAACAGGCAATATTTAAAAGCAATTCAAACTAATAATTCTAAAGTGACCTTTTGGCTGATGGCTTTTCAGGATTTTACACGGAGTTATAAACAAGAAAATATCGAACAATGCTAAATGCGCTCTGGATATGTTTCCATTCTTCAAAGGAAATTAATTTTCATACTATATAATTTTATGAATGGCATTTCTAGCCTCTTGACATTATACCTTTTTATTCGTCATAATACAAAAATATGTTTAAATAAGGATCAGTCTCTCAATGCTTAAAATCTCAAGAATAATGTACTTAATTTATGAAATACAGCAAATAACGACTCATTTGCCAAAACATATGATAAACTATTAAAACTCATATAATATAAATATAATAAAAATAGTAAAATTACCTTCCGCCAGCAACGGGGACACTGACACTGACACTGGGCCCAGTATCAGAGTCTGTACCTCCCTGCGAATTTTTCCTTAACATAGCAGTAGCCTAAATCAAACAAATAATATTAAGTTGAATTATTAGTGTTAAATAAATTTTAAAATTTAAATTATCATAGAATAGGAAAGTAACTTTATTCTGGGACTAAGTCCCTTTAGAATAACAAACATGAACAGAAAAAGAAACATAATATATCTGGCCAGAAGGCTACAATACAAAACAAAGAATGTTTAAAAAGTGCAAAAAAAAAGTAAAATAAACATGAAGAAAAAAAAAATTAAAAGAACGAATTATTACAAGATATTAACCAATTTAAGAGAATAAAAAGATTAATAACAACAGTTTGCATAAAAATGCATGAGCTAGGATGCAATATTTTTTTACATAATGATATACATTATATCTTTGCAAAAAACAAAAAAGACTTAACAACAAAAATAATAATTCAATACTGATTTATTTAAGCAAATGATTAACCTGCTTAGAGAGCATCTTTTTGGAAAGTCAGGAGATGTTGGAGAAGCAAGGATTTAAATGAGGATAGTGAAGAAGCATTTTCGACTAGCCTTTTGGAACGTTTTAACTTTGCACAGACCCGGAAGACTTCGCATCCTCCTGAATGAACTGAACAGGTATAGATATGACATAGCTGCCATCCAAGAAATTCGATGGAGTGGAAGCAGGACTATTGAAAAAATGCTTCATACAATCTACTACAGCTACCACCCGAGAAACCATGGTTTCGGAACCGGCTTCATTGTGAAAGGGGGAATGTGGCAGAATGTCATCGAATTCAATTCTATAAATAAACGCATATGCACAATAAGGATCAAGGGAACCTTCTACAACTACTCTATAATCAGTTGTCATGCCCCAACGGAAACTGCAAGTGAAGAGGACAAGGAGTTTTATGATGCTTTGGAAGGGGCACATGACGCTTGTCCAAAAAGGGACATCAAAATACTGGCAGGGGACTTCAACACAAAGCTTGCCCGAGAAAACATTTACTACCTAATGATTGGGCCACATAGCATCCATGAAGAATGTAACGAAAATGGTCAGAGAACCGTGAATTTTGCGGCTTCTTGGAATTTGGTGGTTGGAACCACACTCTATCGTGGCCGGAGGGTACACAAAGCAACATGGAGATCTCCAGACCTCAACACCTTCAACCAAATAGACCATCTCCTAATAAGTGCACGCCATAGATCCAATTTATTGAGCGTAAGAACCTTTAGAGGAGCCAATATGGATTCTGAGCACTACTTAGTGATAGCAAGAATCACTAATGCGAGATATAAGAAACAAGAAAGGACTAAGAAGTGGAATATCCAGAAGCTGCCGGACCCTAATATATGGAACTCTTTCCAAGCTTATATAAGTAGAACACTGCATGAGACACTGGAACAATGGTAGAGCCCCTTTTAAACCTAAAATTCAGGCTTGCAAAAAAGAAGACAGGACTCTCTTGAACAGTAAAGACGAGATACTTCAGCGGTGGGTAAGGCACTTTAGTGGCCTGCTGAATGAACAGGTTGCTGAGCCCGGAGTGGGTGAAGGAAATGAAGAAGAGGATGAAGAAGATGTGGAGCCACCAGATTTGGAGGAGGTTGTAGATGCAATCCAGAAAATGAGGAACCATAAGGCACCAGGTGAGGATGGATTGCTGGCGGAACTGTTTAAATATGTTGGAGAGGAACTGCTAAGATCGCTTCAACACCAGATCCTCGCATATGGGTTCATGAGAAGATGCCTCATATAGTGTAACACAGTAATTATTGAAATAAATTTAAGTTCCAGGTAATGGTTAATTACATAAAATAATTAGTAGATCTTAATACTACGAAAACAGTAGAAACTACCACTGAAAATAAAAAATATCTACATTTTTTTCATACATAGATTTTTTTTTTTCGGTTGTTCCTAAATAACATTTTGAAGTTGGTTGTTATCTAATTTATATTTACTTTCAATTATATCTAATTCAACTTATATCTACTTTAATATTAATGATATTAGATTTTTTAAATTACTTATACATACCTCAATATCACCTTCTGAAGGAGGCCTACAAGAGATTGCTCTTTTTCTCTTAGGATGAATTGCTTTTAAGGGTGCATGCATGTGAGGGTAGGTTTTTTCACGATGAACTGAAAATTAATGATTTATTAAAAATTGTTATTAAAGAGATTCTCTTAAAATTGCTAGAGTTGAAAAATGATCATTAATTTTTTTAAACTTAATAAAACGGTACATTAACAGATTTCAAATTAGACCTTGATTATAATAAATTATGAATTATTCAAATAAAATGAAAAATTCTGTGCCCCGGAACTAAAGGACACCATGTCCAAAAAATATGTAATATTTTAGGTAAATTGTAATAGGTAATACTATATTTATATACTATATTTCCGATTACTTATCAATGCTAATAACAATGTGAACAATTTTCTTTAACCCTTTTCTCTATGCAACAAAGAAACAAATTGAAATAGTTCAAAGTTATAGAAAAATGGCTCTCCTGAACAAATAAAAAATTATAGGAATATGACATGATGTCTTATACCTCTGGGGTACAGAATTCATAACTGTGAGTTCTTTAAATTTTATTTTAAAGATTCTAAAATTTTATTTTAAATAATTCATTGAAATTAAACATTGACATGATATAGAAATATTTAATACATCACAGTAAATAAGACTGAGTTATACGTATTTATAAAGAAATCATATAATTAAATAATGAATACATAAATAATAGAGAAATGATCACTTACAGCTGTAGTCATTTTCAGAAAACCTTCTGGCATGTGGAGATAGGTCCTCATGAGTAACGGTGGCCAAGTCAAATTTCCCTTCCAAGGATGTCTCCGAGAAGACTTTTTCCATCTCCTCATCCAGGGTCGCTTCTTCTTCCCCTCCATCACGCTCCACCTATAATAGAAACATGTATATTAACATTTATAAAGTAATAATAATTTTATTAATAAAATCTTTAATAAATTTACAATTATTCAGTGTAAATATTTTTCATAGTTTTGGGTTATAATTGATATGCGAAAATTAAGTTGGATAATAAACTTTTTACAACAAAAAAAATAAAAGAATGTTTGTGCATTCTAATAAACTCTGGTAATAATAGTTTCAATCCATTAAATATTAAACACCCATATCGAACATGCACACTACTAATAATTTAATAAGAAGTTTTGAAACCTAAACACATGCAAATTAATATAACACATTAGGAAAAACATCTACACCCCTGGTCAATAAGTGATTAAGTTTAATTTTCTTTCTTAGTTTCTTGTAATTAAGTAAGCGGAATCGAGTTATTTTCGTAGTGAATAAGGGACTAAGTAAGGCATTGGTGTGAAAAGAAGTTATTGCTTACATTACAACTCTATTTCAAGCCAAAAACTATGAGAATGATTCGATTCCAGTTATCTAAAAGCAGTTAACTCTCTCTGGGCAAAATCCGACTTAATCACTTATTCACTGGGGCTGTAGATATTATCATCATTTAGGAAGTATGAAAATATGAATATGTTCAAACAGTTCATAAATGTTGTCAAATTTCTATTCAGTATATATTTTATATATGAGTTTAAAAGTATGTTATGTACATACCACCTTCATCCACCCATAAACATTGTATATTGATTTATTACTTTCAATAATTTATAATCGATTAAGGAAAAAAAAAATTATTCTCCCCTCAAAATTTGAGTTTTTACGTTTCAAGATATTGTAAAATCCCAAAATCAATTTTTAAAAAGCATGCGGCCAAAGCATTTCTTTGAAAAACTGGACAGATTCTTAACCAAGATACAAGTCAATCCTGGAGTATTCTCTGAACCTGTTATCAATATCTGGCATTTCTTTTCAAAATAGTGGTTAATTAGAAATTTCATATGACCATAACTTAACCATTCATGAGGATAGAAGAAAATTTAAAGTATTTTAGAATCGTAATACACAAACACTCATTGAGTACACAGACAGAACAAGGACAATTATGTAAGAGGGACTAAATTTCGATGAAGTTTTTAACAATGAAGGAGGTATAAAGCATCGTTTATTTAATTAGCTGGAGCACAGTTTCTCCATTACTACAAACAACTAAACACAAAGTATCTAATTCTTCTATCATATTTTACTATACACATTTCTTCAATTCAAAAGAGATATTGTTGGTAGAATTAAATTCCTAGAGGGAGGTTGTATGCAGTCATTTATATTACATAAATTCATTAGGTTATAAATATTCTTTATAATTTCTGCATACTTCTTTCATTCGAACAGGCTGATGTAAACAGTCTTCATCCTTGATATTAACTCAATTTGTACAAAATGTCAACATCTCTGTCATCCACTCATCTCTTCAGATATAAACTTCCACATATCTTGATATATTAATGCACTGATAATTTGAATTTGATATAATAGACATTAAGCAAGTTAAAAATAATGCATTGTTATTTTTTAATGCTTTATCAGAAATTTAAAAAAAGTATAAGTCTTGATTAAATTATTAGTTTTATTGAGTAATAATATTACTTTTTTGGTCAAGTTGTATAGAATACAAAAACTTTGTAACAAATAGCAAATTAATGAGATAGACACATGTCAACTATTTATTACTTCATGAAGTTAGCAATGAAATATATATTATTTTTTCCCAACATAGATAATTTCTCATGTACAAGAGATTAAAAGAATGGTATTTAGGCGGCAAGACAAAAAAAAGAAACCCATGAAATCTTAAGATATATATTTTTATATTATGGGTAAGCTTTCACTATAATTAAAAATGACAACCCAACCCAACTTTGAAGGTTGTTATTCAAAGAATAACAGGGTAGTTCATTACATTACATCAAATTTAATGCTAAGTCAAAAACCTGTTTTAAAGTTTTTTTTATAACAAGGCCTATTCCAACATGTTATATAAAACGTTCATAATGAAAAACATTATTACATTCATGGGGCTTCACAGAAAAATCAGCTCCAAGAGCTTTATCATAAATTTTAAAAACAATACATAGTAAAATTTGAATAAATAAACAATGTATAACCTTCGAATTTTCATAAACAAAACATCACAGAAAATAAACCGCCAACAAACAAAGAGAACGTAACAAAAGAGGGGTCATGCTAGAGTTAAAATAAATCGAATTGTATAAGTTTAAGAAAATGTTTATACTTGTAAGTACGTATAATTTCAATGATTTTTAACGAATTATCCATGATTTTAATGTCTTTAGACAGAACTTCATAATCTAATTATTAAGACCTCACTGGATACAAAAAATAAATCCGAATTTCCTCTGATTTCAAGATGTTTGTTGAATGTTTTTTATCGAACGAATGAATATTACTAAAAACTGTATCAATCATAAGCAGAATAATATATTTATTACCATCTGGACCGACTTGAATGTTACTATCACAAACTGGTGAAGAGACGAACAAGAAATAAAGAAAGTAAGTTAACGACGATTCGGCTGTTATCGACCCAATATTATGTAAACGGTAATTTGTAGCTACATAAATTGTTTCTGAAAGCACGAAGATTTGACACGTGTGTCGTTTCGTGTAAAATTAAAAATAGGCCTGAACAGATATTAACTGAATGTACGTTTTTTACAAATACATTACGAATTTTTAACACGCATTTTAATCTTGCGTAAAGTGGCCAAGTCAGAAGAGACATCCAGTGAGACCAGAATCCCCCCCCCCCCCCCCAAATTCAACAAAATAGTTTTACTTATTCTTATCTGTAAACAAAAATTACAAATATAAGGAATAATATATGATAAATTACATAAACCGGTATATACCGGATATACCAGCTTGGGTTGGGCAGATCTGCTTAAATGATAAAACTCCCCTCCAACCTTAAAATTCTTAAATTTAATAATCTTAACTAATAAATAAATAATTTTGAGAGACAAATTTAGATAAATAAATTTAAAACTCCAATTTAAAACCCTAGCTGTCCTATTGAATGCATGCTTACGAAACTATTTTTATGTGGAAGAAAATGGTCCGGGTAGAGGTCAATAAATTTCTCTGAATATCTAGAAATATTTATTTAGTAGCCAACGTTTCGACGTTTACTTTGTAGGTCTTCTTCAGGGCCGAATATGCAACAATTAATGCAACTGAATTACAGACAACTGAGAATTAAAAAATTAGTCTGTATTTTGCATATACAGCCCTGAAGAAGACCTACAAAGTAACGTTGGCTACTGAATAAATATTTCTAGATATTCAGAGAAATTTATTTACCTCTATCCGGACCATTTTCGTCCACATATTTCATCAAGGTCAACTATGTTCATTCGAAACTATTTTTAGCTCCTGTAGTTTAATATGGGTAATTGAAACTATACTTACGTGAGTGCAATACATATTTGAGTTGTATAATTGACAAGTAAACACAAACATAGCAAAGTGCCCTATTCCGACTTATTTGAAAAAATAAACAAAAAAACTACACACTTAATTTCCAATGTATTAACAACGTTAATATTTATAATGTATCTAAGCGTTAATGCTGATATATTTACACACATCGATATCCTCTCTGGAGTTTTAAAAACAAGATGGTATAAATGATTATATTTTATCATAGAGTATTTTATTCGATTTACAAGTTTTTGTTAACATAGATAATAACTATCCATATGAATATTTATATTATTATTTATTGCGAATGAACCCAGAAGTATCACGTAAAACACTCTCATGTTGTTTTATCCATACTACATTCATCATTTCTCCATGTATTTTTTTGTCTATGACACCACTTGTTTCTATTTTTGTTGTTTGTAAATATATTTTTGATGGCGTGGTTGATTAAACGTTTCGTCTGTAAGCAAGAATTCTATTGGCGAGTCTTGTTGGGGGGAGTCAACTAATATATCCATAAAATTTAAACCGCCATTTTCTTATGTATAATGCCTAGTTTGTTATATTTTCTATCGTTATATTCTCCAAAATATACAAACAATCGTTAGTGTGGAAAAGAGTATATTTATGGGAAATGTGTAGATTTCGGTAATCATTTTATAGAGAAATGAACTTTTCAACAAACGTATATTATCTACTAGCTGTCCCGGCAGACGTTGTTCTGCCCTATTACCCTAAAACAAAGGGCTTCCAAATTTTCTCCAACCATTTGAATGTTGGTAACTTCATCGATTATTGGTCCATTGAAACATCTCGGATGTTTTCCTACAGGAGTTTTATCATCTCTGATTACAATTTTATGATTTCCAGATGGCATAAGATCCAGCGTAGTTTTAAAAAATGAAATCAATTGATTTTATTGATGAAACAAAGTTTGTAATTGTTCTATAATAGAACTCCTCACTGGACTGTTCTTTGCACAACGCTGATCAATTTCTTCTGGTGTATTGCCCATTTATTCCATTAGCAGGAATTTATAGTCGCCACCTGTCACCGGCAACAGCGAACCTGGTTTATGATATATTTGGCCTTGTATCAGCAAATTAAACAGAAAAGTTTTATTATAACACAAAAACTTATATGATTTTATTATATGATAGGGGCTGAAACCTAATTAACTTTTACTAACAACTAACGCGCCATCGTTCTGCTTTGATTGACGTCAAATGTTTGACAGCTGTGAACAGAGTGGTGTGTATGGGGAAAGAAAATTGTTGTTTTTATTATTTCCCTCGTAATTTTTACGGTTTTTCTCTCCATAAGAACTTTGTTTGCTCCTTAAAAAAAATTAGCGGAATTGGTCGAGGCGTTCTCGAGTTTAGCGGTTAGCAAGGAAATAGCAATTCATTTTTATTATATAGATACTATATATGATTTATCATAATGATACTATATTTTATGATATGGTTAGATACTTGGAAATGTCAGTTGAAGCGTTTAATTATTGATGAAGTGATTGCCAAAATTTACACATTACGTTCTTTTTTTCATTATAAAACTCACGATTATTTACATATTCGAGAATATAAAAAATGAAAAGTTAAAACTTGTGACCGAAGGGACAACCTGCAAAAGCATACCTCCTTTTTTTTTCCCAGTCATGACTGAGGGAGTTCTCCATACAAAAAAAAAAAACTTATTTGACAAGATTAAAACTAGTTATTTCGCAGAGGAGGGCACGGGTCCAGGACGCTGTATAACTAGTTTGGAGAAGATAAAGACCCGGAGAAAGGTCAAGGAAACCTGGTACAGACTGAAACCGGTTGCCATTGCCAACGGTTGTGGGCAGGAGTTTTGTGGTCGTGTATTTTGAATGATCGTGAGCCATCTTGAAGTCAGCTCTGAGTAATGAGGCATCAACAGTAACTATTCTGACTTGCCAAACCGTTTGAGGTTTAATTTTGACATCAGCATTTTCCCTAAGCAGGGGTGTCAAACTTGCCCCCTCTGAAATATGTTTTAGCCCAAAAATTCAGTTAATTACATATGGTTTAATCTCCTGTCAATATTCTTGATTCAGCACTTTAAAGTAGCATTTAAAGAAAATTTGTGAATGTAATGCAGGATGCGGCTTTGATCGAGTTGACACGGCTTACAAGAGGCTTTTGAAAATAAAGCAGTTCTTCACCCAACCTCACTTTGTAGCGAACGTTAGTTTCCACGGATCAGCTGCAGACTGTCCATAGCTCCATAACCAATCCCTTTAGGGCCGATTCACTAGTTTTCTTCCCTTCGAAGTACCAGAGGTTCAAGGACAGTAACAAATTGTTCTAGATACAGGTTTATGGATGATTGGGGCCAGCAGGCGCATGAAGACCTATAAAGGTTATCCCGAAGCTGACCATTTCTGGTTTAAATCTCCAGGAAAACCTATTAATTATATCTATTCCCGATAGATATGTACGGGGTAGAGCTATTACTCCTACGCCCCTGTCTCAGTGCGTTGCCTCCAGTAATCTAGCGGATCTCAAATACTAAAGGGATGCTTTACGAATCTCGATACCGAGATTCGAACTCACAACCTATGGATTTTTATAAGTAATATTATATATATATATATATATACGCGTTTTTACATATTTATATTGGTGTAAACAGGTAACCATTCAATGGCCCGTTCCTTCCTGGTATTAACTTATTAAAAAAACAAACAACGGAATCGTCAGACCTTAAACATTTCCGTCCCTAAAGAAAAACAACCAGCCGTGTTCCCGTATATCATGCATAATTCATGGCTTTCGGTAAGTAGCTGTTATATTTTTTCGCTATATCATCGCCAACGTGTTGACAAATATTGCGTCATTTTCCCGAAGTTATATCACACCAGGTATCGTTAATAACTGTTAATGGACGGGGTGGAAAGAGAACCACTTCAGATAATAGGTTTAGCCAAATTATACGTTTGAGGGAGATTATGGTTGTGAACGGTGCCGTTGATGTGGTGCTTTGGGCCGAAATAAATTGACCGTTTTATCGAACACTATAATGGACTGCTAACTTGATAAACATTAGTATTTGCCGTTTACGATTATACTTAATACCGCTATCGTTTTCAAAAAAACATATCTATTTAATGTAAATGAGGAAGAAAAATGGGTGGAGGCCAGATAGGCTTAGTATGAAGAACTGTTTATTTTCAAAGCCAAAGTTTCGACCCACATTGGAGGTTTCTCCAGTGCTAGTAGCCAGTTAGACAATAGACTGTTCTTACGAAGAGAATTTTTCTGACCTCCACTCGGAACATTTTCTTCCTCATATACATAGGGTTAACTAATACTATTCAACATATTTAATGTAAAACTTTGTAATTTACAAGAATCTTATTTAAAGTAATAACCAAAAGGAATTGGAGAAATGAAAGAAATTGGAGATTTGAAGCGAAGCTCCCGAAGTACAGCCTAATGAGAAAACATCTAAACTAATATAAAAGCCGGCCCAAAAGACTAGCTTGATGTCACACGACAAAGCGTAAATAATAAAAAATGACTTATTAATAATAAGGGTCCGAAAGGATCGATACCGAAGTTACCATCCTGCTTAAAATATTTCGTAAACGGATAATCACCCAAACCCAAACCTTGGTCTACCCTTCAGAAGTTGATTTATTTATGTAGACATATATATGTGTAAGAGTAACTACCGGTGAATACATGGGGATTTGGTACTACAGGAGGCGTAGGACCTATAATAGTAGCTTTTGTAATTATATGAAGAAGATAGATGAGACACTGTGAATACGTGCAAACCGATCCATCTGCAAGGTGGTGCCTCTTAGTACCAGTTGAGGACTGTGAAGCAGTCTAAGGAGATCAATGTCCGTAACTAAACATCTAATGTAGACTACCCCAGAATAGAATCATCTAGACAGAGTAATTATAAAATAAGGTTATTAATCCCCTTGTAATGCTTCAAAGTCCTCGACTGGTCCTAAGAGAACCTTGACGTTGGTGGATCGGATTCCTCGTACTAAGTGTCTCATCTACCTTCGTATAATTACTTTTGTAAGCGTGGCGTATTGCTTCACTGTTATGTATATGTGTATATATTTTATAGTAAAGAATAAGTACTGAAATATATGTACATATTCGTGTTATCCCAAAATAAATAGCCTAATAGCCAGTGGTGAAGAGTAACAGTCACAGTTGATATTTTCAATTTAAAATTTTAGTGTAAGAATTTAGTTGTTTAGAATAATTTTATAATTCTTTAGTTCTATATTAGGTTTTGTCATTTATAAATATGGTAGAGTACCTCGTGAATAAAATTACAGTTAGTCCTAACTTCAGGAAAAAACTATAGAGATCTGTATTATGATTCCCTCTACTTATTTGTTCCATTTCTCTGTCAAAACACGTAAAACCCTAAAAATAATTTCGGAAGAGACCACAATACTATACCGACAAGTATCGGTGGGGAGAGCTTGTCGGTATCTGGGTTAATTGGAGTTTTTTGCTAACCCCGTCCGAGTACAGGTTGCCGCACTAACTCGAGTGGGTGTGCCGGGGAAGCGAAATAAATATTTACTGACACAGTTGGGAATCAAACCCAATCTGCCCAGAACCGCGTGAAAATGGAGTATACCGTCAATTTGGTTTAGAAGAAAGTACAAATTAAAATGAATAGGACATTCATTTGATTATATATCAACCGTTTTACTTGACAAACTGAGGGATCGCAGATTATTTTTTAAAAATATACCCTGTCTTTATTGAATTCAGTTTAAGTTAAGCCGCATTAACGGAAATAATTTGTCCAGTTGTCATCTTTAATACCTTAAAAGGTACCAGAAGTGAACGGTTATTAATTAAAGATACCTTACATATTATTCATTGAAAATATTGTTTAATATATTCCTTGAAACGTGAGCGGTGAGAATGAGCGATACATGCAAAAATTGTCCGAGATAACTCTCAACTGCTAGGATTGTCCCTCAAATTTAGGATATCCACTTAATAGCGGCTGGACAGGTCCGAGGAGGGTCTGTAGATTCCAAAGGCTCCATCCGTGACTGTTAGTTTAAATAATTTATATTGCCCTGCCACAGTTGAATTTGAATCCGGAACCTTTAGCATAGCAAACCTAAAAAAAAAAACATGTACCATTACAACCCGTGAACGGGTCTGGGCTTCAGTACATGGTAAAAACTGTACTGTTTTATAGACAATGGTTCTGCAAGGAGGTGACTTGTACTAGGTCACGCTCAACCAGCAGATTTTTTCACTTTATTTTGGGTGCCCTATTTTTATAATATTTTATAGAGGCTGGGTGAGCCCCAGAAAGGTCCTAGATCCCATATGATTCATCTCTCGCCGCAAACAGACTAGATAAAACTCTTGCCCGCAGCGGGATTTGAACCAGGATTTCCGGCAAGCCAACTCAGTGCTCTACCACTGAGCTACTCAGCTGAGCATAGCGACTAAGCACTATATACACTGAGCAAGCCCATTCCTATGAACTGTTTTTTAAATCTTCCTACATGGGAATCGTTCAGAAAATTATCTATCCGAATTTTTTTTTACTTAATCATCAAACCTATAGTTGTGTAGATATTTCACACTATTATATAAGAAATAGAAGAAAAATATGATTTTGTAATACTTGATTCAGACCACGCAGGATCAATTTTTGAGCCACTTATTTATAGTTCAATGGGTGTACTTGGTAGTCACGAGTTGACAACCACTGACATATTTGCAATTATAGGTAGACTAACAATAAACGCAATGGAAACATAAACGTACTCCATAGAAGTGTGCCAGATGTGTTTGCGAAATTTATAATTTTACAACTCTTCTGGATCAAGAAGAAAAACAGAACTGTATGAACACTAGTATCGAAAATACGACAATATTTGCAAAGCAAACACAGAAGCTTACAATCTTAAATACAAAAATAAATAAACGAAAATACAAAGTAAATTCTAAAAATAATAAAAATGAGATTACGCAATCTCAACTCGTACTATTTACAGCAACCGTAAATTATACAGATGAAGCGTTAGCTTCGTACGAAAGTGTTTGTTTTCTGTCTGTACACATCTCTGTCATTTTCAATGCCTAGACCTGGAAATATACTGCGTTCGTAGTAAGAACTGTTGAAGGCAAACAATGAGTTGACATATGGAATTCTCCACGCTACGTTAAGTGATAAGATCTACCATTAAAAGCATAGTTTAGGAACAAGTACACAAGATATATTAAAGGTATTTACTACGAGTTATAAAACAAGTACACAAGTAATAATAGTAACGTAACAACGGGCTTGAGTGTGATTCTTTTTGATATATTTCGTAACTTTTTCACAACCCTTTCACAAGAATTGTGAAAAGAAAAGGGAAAGCATAAAACTAGAGCTCTGAAAGGAAATGAAAAAAGATATGAAGAGCAAGAGTATAAACTTCGTAAGTCATTCTTTCTGAATTCCTTCCTTAAGTATCAAGAATGTAGAAAAAAAAACGGAAAAAAAGAAGGATCTTGGGTTTAGAACATGTTTAGAGACTGTACTACTATAAGAAAAACTGTTGAGGGGAGGTGATTTGTCAGAGTTCACGCCGAGAACCACCCCTAATTAATGATACCCGCTCTAAAGAGGCTTGATGAGCCCCAGGAGGGTGTTCAGACCTCATAGGGTTCGTGGGTGGTTGTATACAGATTAAATAATTTATCTACCAAAGCCGGATTTAAACCCGAGACCTTTTGCACGGCAACACAGCGCTCTATCACTCAGCTACTGACTGGTAAGGTAGAAATCCCCCCGAGTAATATACTTTTGGGCCCGCTAAAAATATATCCTTGTCCAGTCCGGATTCGAACAGATGCCGGAGCAGTGTGCTTCATATATAAACGCAGAAGTGCCTAGTGGTTAAGTAATGAGTTACAATTTTACTGGGGAGTGAAGAATATTCCATCAATAATAAAGCTGCAATCTTCGGTTTTGGTTTTGAATTAGATTTGGACTCCTTGTATACCAATGGGCCATATTGTTAATTTTTGAGTTTTCATAAGGCTCAAAAAACAATAAAAACAAATGTAGATAAATAAACAATAATATGACTAAAGGGACCCAAAGACCCAATGCCGATGGCACCGATCTCTGCTTACAAACTTCCGTCCACGGATCGCCTCCCAAACCCAAATCTGGTAGATCAACCTTAACGGAATCCTCCCTCCTCGGTCTACTCCTCAGATGTTCTCTAATCTAGTTGGCACAGCTGATTTACTTTTTGGGAATTCGTTCCTTACCCAGATCAATAATTTACTAAGCCCATATCAATCTTTGCAACGCTATCCCTTAAATTATATTAACCAAGTCCAAAATCTAATGTTACAGGTGAATATAAATTAATACATATTTATAATAAATGAATACTATATCATATAATAATCGAAATAGCTATGTTTTATATGTTCTTGTGCCAAAATATTTAATAATCTTACAAAATTTACCATTAGAATTATAGTATCTTTAGATGCTAAACTTTATAATTTTATTTATAACTGCTGTATAATTTTATTTTTACAGTTACCACAGAACTGTGACAGAGTGTCGGAAATTTTAATGTGACAATGTAACTCTTCTGTCAAGGACCATAATTATAACAGTCCAAAAAAAAACATAAATTATACCAAACGTTTTTGAGATAAGCTCGGAGATAACATTAAAAACCTGAAATAATAGCCAAAGTTCTATTTATTTTTAAATAGCTTTTACTTGTTTATAGGCAAGTCAAACCGTGACTAACTTTAGCACTTTAGCACACTTTAGTATGTGTGGTACAAATATAGTGGTGACGTGAATACACAGCACGTTTTTATCGGTTCATTGCTGAATATTAAGTTGTCGAGTCATTGTTGTCGCTTTATTTATTTTATTATTGTTATATTAAATATTAATATTTTTAATTTTGGATATGAGGGGGGAGCGAATATAGATTTTTGTTTCACAAATCTTTTTAATAATTTTTTGAAATATACAACTGTATCATAATAAGGCAGCAAGTTAACAGAATAAATGAAATGTAATGGCATGAGATAAAGACAAGAAGAGAAAATTCTCATTAGTAATACTGAAATAATAAAGTCAACTTCACGAAGCCATCTTCTTTTCAGACCCTCGGAGGATTATCAGGAATTGAAGAGGTTTGAAACTAGTGGGTATGAGTGGTAATAATATGGCCATGGATGGCTCGAGCCAGATAAGTAATAAATGGGACATTGTGGTCTTTATGGATGACTCTATTCCTTACAAAGTAAGGAGCATTCAGGGTATTGGATTATGAAGATTGTACATGAGAGAAATCCGACGGCTTTGTGAAGCCCCAAAGCTCTACTCCGTAAGTCCTAATAGGTCTAGTCATGCATGTGAGTCTTTTGTAATTAAATGGTCTAGAGCGTCTGTCTAGTAATCGTTGAAGGAGACTGAATCAGCGGACAGTTTCTTGTCGTTTCTGCCTAGCTATGAGGATTCCAAATTAACCGTTTTTCAACATGTAGCCTCAAGTATCGGATCTGTCCTACAGGAATCAGTGGGACGTCGATGACTTGTTTAATAGCTAAATATTTCTAACCACCAAACTAAGTAGCCTTCAAACTAGAACTAGCTCATTTGAAGAAAAGTTTGGGATTGATCGTAAAAGTTTTCGAGAAGCCTTAATAGGGAACATATTGTTCTCTTCAACGATCGATATTCAATCATTGTCAACGAACGGAGCGATCGTTTGATAGTTCAATTTAGTTAACTTGTGGCAATTGGGGTTAGTTAGTGCAATACAGGACGTCTAAAATATAACACATTTAATATAAGCTATAAAAAAAATAGGTTAACGAATCCAATCAGAACAATCCTAAAATCAATGAATTAATTACCGGCATAATTAACAACTTAAATTTTTTTTTAGATAGATCAGTTTTTAAAGGCATATATTATAATATTTTAGAAGAAGAAGAACAAAACGTTCAGATCTACATTCACACTTTGTTGGAGATTCGGGTTAGTAATCAGTAGAGAATTTTTAAAAAGCGATAGGCGATATTGGAATTCCATTCCTTCCAGTTCCCTAAACCTTTTATTATTTTTATAATTGGCCATAAACATAGGATAAGTGAATGATTGAACAGGAGCAAAACAAAACCCGTATCACTATAACACATCTAGATTAGGCCGTTTTCAGTTCCTACATGTATAGTTTCTACCATGTACTAAGGCTTTGGGCTCAGTACATGTTAGGAACTGTACCTACTTCTCCTAAGCCAATGATTGTACTTGGAAGAGTTTGGCCAAGATCACTCAAACGCGAGCTTTCCCTAAAAAAAAAAGATAACAACTTTATATAGAATGAGTGAACCCCGGATGGGCCTGCAGATTTCAAAAGGCCCATCTATGTCTCTTAACAGTAGGATTTTCTTTCAGCACAAACTGATCAACCCCGTTCTCATCCAACAAGAACAACGGTATAATTAAGATGATAGATTAAAATAATTCAATTATTCGATTAATTTTATCCACCATAAAGTAACCAGAATAAGGTATTACTTTGTCAGTTATGCCTCAATTGGAAGTAGCAACATCTATGGCTTACTGAAAGGCACAAATACTTAAGCACTGCGGTCAAGTTTTGAATAACTCACTTTCAGTGGTGAATACATCTTTGGAGGTAAAACTAATTGGGCTCAACTTCAATTCGAAGAGTGTATTCTTGTAATGTACGTATTAATGCGATTTCACCTCATTCATTTGGTGCACTAATTAAACCTGTATAATTAAAGGCTCAAAGATTAACACTGAAGTGGTTAACTAATCCAATGGTTGTTGCAACAGTCTCTTAACTGACGACATAATACCTGATGATTACTTTATGATGGACAAAAATAAGCAATGTAGTAGCGAATTTTCGATGAAGAGTAAGTCGACTTAAGTATTCTCGACGAGGAAGTAAGCAAAGCTTTCAATGTTATTCTCTCAGAACTTCAAAGAGGACAATTTCCAATAACTATTTAGGAAAATATTATTTCGAAGATTCTGTTTAAGGATGGAAAGCTGGATTTATGACGGAGAAAAATCCGAACATCAAAAGGATCACCGGAAAATAGATGTTTATAGAATTATTTATTGACGAAATTTATTGGCAACTAACCTATGAAATGATCAACGAATATGCAAATGGAAGAAATGGTGTAATAAAGAAATGTGATTCTTCCAAGGTTTCGTAAGGAAACAACAAGCGGAAACATCCTACGTCAAAATATGAATCAGCTCTAGAGGAAATTTCTGAGGATTTAATAAATCAGAGACAGAGATGTTTTGATCATGACTCAGCTGATCGGCGGGGAATGACAGAATCGATTCCTTCCATTTAGCATCAATTTAGCACCACCCCCATCACATCACACTTCTTCATCAGCTCCGTCAGTGAATGGCGTAGTTCTGCAACTGGCTGTCGCTAAACGATTCAATATCAGTTCACATCACTAGATCAATTTAAATAGTTCGAAGGCTGTAGATAATAAATCGATTATAGTTATTATTTTTAAGTACCTTTCAGCACGGAATGGAAGAATTGTTATTACCAACAGCTTCGGGAGAAGCCAAATACCTTAACCCATTCGAGACGACGATTTTTTTCGAACACGGTCCCCAGGAGCGATTTTTTTCCCCTGTATATTGTTCATTTTTAATTAAAAAACATGTTTACTATAGAAATCACCAAATTCGTAAGTGAATTCGCATATATAAGATCATTGGACACCGGTTGTGCAGCTCGCAGATAGTTTTTAGATTTTTTGGTACACGGTAAAACCAATGCCAAATTTTGTAATCCTGTGCTTTACAGATTTCATTAGTTCAAGAAAAATCTTATTTCGACGACTAGTTTATTCAGAATAACTGATAATTGCACATTACTGTTATTGGACACACGGTGTGCAGGCCGTCTTATAGCCTCGGAAATCCTCGAATGGGTTAATTACGATATCTAAAGAAATTTGGAGCACCACACTAAAGTATTGGATGCCTAAAATTCAGTAATTTTTGTCCCTTATTACATAGTTATTTGTCTTCTAGTGTGTTTAACACTTGGGTCTGATTCGGAAAACGGATGGATATTATTTTTATTATAACATATTTCTACTCGTTCCACATTCTTTTTTGTTTCTTCGTTTGACTGAAGCCCAAAGTGATTCCACCCTCTGGGTATGAGCACCTGTGGTTAAGTCAACGAAATTTTTTGATTTGTTAACAATGTAATGTTTATATCTCATGCCTTCAATTTGGTTTATTCCCTTATAGGCCTTCCAGCAATCAGAGTATATTGTTGTCCTAGGTCGTATTGCAGTTTTAATGCAAGAAGTCAGCCTTTCAGCTGTTCCACATGGAACAGAATATAGGAAACACTCCCTAGTTTCCCTGCATACGCCTCTGAACACCCATTGCTGCGGGCATATCCTCCCCACAATATATTTCCTTTTGGAGAAGCAGGACTCATCAATTTCAACTATTTGCTTTATTCCCTTATATGCCTTCCAGCAATCAGAGTAAATTGTTGTCCCAGGCCGTATGAGGATTTATAATTATCAAGATTACATGTTAAATTAATCAAACATATGGAGTTTTTTCACGTAAGTAATCATAATTACCCAATAAGTAATCTGCATGCGTTTTACGAAACAGACCCTAAGATTTTTTTTTTGCTACATATAAAAAGGCTCGACAATCAATGTCTCAATCCAACAAAACTGAATTGTTGATTATAGTTGCTTTTTTGCATATTTCGATTTAGACTTATCGGATTTGATTAATTTTATTATTGTTTTTTTTTTTAATTGTTTTTATGGGAGAGGGGTAACTCGGTTCGTAGAATGCAGAGTTCCAATGCTGAAGCCAGCTGAGCTGAAATTGAAAAAAATCTACAAATCTTCTAAAGATTTGTAGATTTAAACTATTAACAATAAAATAGTTTCTTCAATAGCCTTTATTTTTTTCTAACTGGTCTTTTTTCTTTACCTAAATTGTTTACCATCAACTTAGAAAAAAGAAAAAAAAAGTTAAGAAGAGACAAAACAAAAGAGAAGATAAAGTTATCGTAAAGTTTACAAAGAACAAAAGTCATGACTAATGCATTGCAACCAAATGAGGGACAAATTTAAAAATAATTATTTCCAAAGATATATTTAATGCGAAATTATTTCATGTGGGGTGATTAAAAAAATAATAAAATCGATTTTATGATAAGAAAACCTTGTTTACGATAATTTCGTAAAGTTTACTATAGAAAAAATTGAAATGGAATTCGCAAAATATTTATAATTTAATGAGAGAAGGTTAATTCGGTGGTAAAAGGATGAGTTGCTTTGCCTAAGGCCCAGGGTTCAAATCCGATTATAGCAAATAAATTATTTATTCTGTTTAATCTCCTGGGGCCCACCAAGCCTCTATAAAGTGGATACTCTAAATTGGGAGAAAAAGGACGCTGTTGAGCGTGATCTTGAGCAAATCACCTCTTTGTAAACGCTTAACCTATGACCATTAGAGTCTGTACTGAAGGATCTTTTAACTGGCTGAAGTGGTACAGGTTCTTTTTTTTTTTTTTAATTTAATTAATAAGTAGCAGTACGTATCGCCATAATTTTATTTACTAATCATTTTAAATGCTTAATTCATTACGAAGAAATAAAAAAATGATTGCTCCCAAACCACCACGCTATAAAAGAGGTGGTCATGTCAAGCACCAATGACAGAAAAAAAATATTTTATTTTTAAATTTATTTTTTAACAAATTAAATCACTATTTTTTTAATCGACTTTTAAAAAATATAATCGTGGTTAGTTCATTCATACAGATTAAAACAGAACTGTTGTTTTTTTATTTTATTAACATTTTATTTATGCCCTCGAATTCATTCTCTTAAGTTAGGAACCCCGTTTAAAAAAACACAGAATAGTTTTATTGAATTTCAGTTTTTGAATTTCATGACAAAAGGAAGACAAGGGCTTAGAAATGTCATAATATTTATTTATTTATAATTTTAATAAAATTAAGAAAACAATTTAATTAGGATTACAAAAAAGAAAATAACTTTAAAAGATAAAAAAACAAATATGTATAGATTTAATAAAAATCTGGATTAATGGTATTCAAAAAAGGACCGACCGATCTTTGCCTTGGACTTTGAATTTCTTCTCTTTTCTTTGTTTGCAAAACCAGTTCTCAAATGTCATTTCCCATCGTGGAAGAGCATTTACGTTTTAAAATTATTTTTTAATAGATAATAAAAATGATAAATTTAAATATTACAAACACGGAAAGGATTAAATAAGAATTAAAGCTTTAGAAAAGATGGTAATATTAATACACGCTCTAGGAAATATATTAAGTACAAACAATTAGTCAAAAGTAATCTAATAAAAATTAATTGTATCCTTAACAAATTTGTGAAAATTTTGAAATTCGTAATTCAATTTTCATTAAAATTCATAAAACTGATTCAAGTAAAATCAAAGAGGTAATATATAAAGCATTTAACACTTTTACTGAATAAAAAATTTATGTATGTGTTATACATATAAATTATATAAGAATAGCCACACTGCATATTAAAAATTTGTCAGGGTTCCTTCAATACGACTATTAACGTAAACCCTTCGTTTTTAACAGTAGCTCGTAACTGAATATTTTGACTGATAAAAAATTCTTTGGGGAATTGCCGTTTAGATAATAAAATACGTTTGGTGTAGTTAGCATATATTTTCTAATCTTATGACGAAACATTAATGCTTTATTTGAAGATTAAAAAAAAAAAAAAAAAAAAAAGAACCACTAAAACCTAATGAGGCCATGGTTTCAGAACTTGGAAAGGACCAGTTCCAAGTCCAACGATGTGCAAAATCATTGCCAACTCTGATAACCCTGTATATAATTTACTTTATTATACCATAGTAGGTAGTTCAGGATGTAAAGCAGATCAATTACTGAGTAGCTGTTCTGGGGATACGAATCTGACCGCGGCAGACAAATTATTTAATCTGTTAAAGCCGTAGATCGCAAACCCTTCTGTAGCTCGCCCGGCCTCTATATAGTGGGAACGATTAATTGAGAGGCACCTGGGGGCAAGTGTGATCTCGGCCAAATCACCTCCGTGCACGACAGATGGTTTAGAAACCGTACAATCTCGACCTTGTGTTGAACCCGAAAACCCTTTCTGAGTTGTAGCGGCACAGGTTTTGTTATTATGAACTAATGTAATTGGCTAAGAAAAATAAAACAAAATTAACGTAAACTAATTTCTCTGTGTACCACTGGGTAGTTTCTCTGCTTGCCATCATAAATCATTTCTGCCATTCTATTTGATTACTGTATTGTTATTATACAGTTGTAAATTTCAATATGTCCATGTGTGGAATTTCCCCAAGACAAGTGTACCAATATATTTCCAGTTTTAGCAAAAATGAAGCAAGCCATTATAAAATGATCCTCGGAACTCAACACGACCCATACAATACTCCATTTTGTTTCATAATGAGGCATGGCGAGAGCTTTTATGCACCCGAAGAATTAAAAGAAAAATAATCAAACTACATATTTATTTGAATATTTTTTGATACATAATTATTTGGAAATAAGAAGTTGCGAAGTTTTTTTTATGTTAAAGAATTTTAACAACTGAGAACTTTAATTTTGTAATAACTGACGGAAATTATTAACGATAAAGATTGCTCAATAGTAATTATAATAATTTACAATCAGCTGAGTCAATTTTCATCCTGTTTTAAATAAACAAACAGGATTCGCGGTGTTTATAGTTCCAGGTTGGGTCAATGTCCTTTCATTGTTACTTATTTTTTCACAGCATCAAAAACCATTTGATTCAAGTAATAACATATATTGTAATAATCGAAGTGCGTACATATTTAATCACCAAATCAATAAAATTCAATTCTATTCTATTCTATCAATAGGTGATAAATATCTAATTTCGTTAAAAAAAAATATCATATCGAAATACAATACCTTAAGTATCAAAAGATTCTTTCATTACAACAAAACATGCTTTCATTACAATCGTATAAAAGATAAGATGACCAATATAATTCCTTATAATTAAGATGGCGTTGATTCGTTGATGTTGAGACAGTCAACAATACAACCCACTGTTAGAATTTATGACTTTATTGGTGAGCAATTGTATAAAGCTTGTTGAGAACATATACGCCTTGATTAATCATAAATTAACAAATCGAGGAAGATAAAAATTAAAACTTGCTATATTTGTAACTATAAAGAAGATTATAACATTAGTTGGCCGAAGATGAACTAAAATTAGTTTGTCACAATTTTGAGGAAGCCGCTCACGCTTTTAAATTAAAAATCTAACATCAACAATTACAAATTTATAAAAATTTAAATGAAGATATTTTCAGAAGGGTATTCACTTACGCAAGAAAAGTAATGTATATTCACGTTGGTAAAATTAGTAGGACGTTGTGCTATTTATTAATAATATTTTCTATTAATGTTTCAGCTAATTTCGAAAAATCATTCATCTAATCGAGGCAGCATATTATTTAAAATTATTAATTTTTTAAATATAGCCGGAATATTTACAAATTAACGGTGACCTGTGGTCTAGTGACTAGCATAACAGTCTTCTGTGTTCAAGATCGCGGGTTCGCAACTGGGCTGGTGGCCTAGGGATTTTTTAATGGAATAAAAAAATCCTTTGTTATACCGCCCTTCGGAAGGGACGTAAAATGACGGCCCCGAGCCTGTACTGTGCCAAGTCCCATGTGTCAGGCACTCCCAAGAAAACCCTATCCTAATTATACTTAGATATGCAAAATTTAGGACCACCATTGTAGCATCGTCTGATAAGCCATAGCAACATATAGTGACGTTGAATAAATTAACATCAATGTAACGTTCAGAAAAAATGTTCCAATGTTACTTGTTTACATTCAGTAAATAATTAAACCTAATAAATTTGTATTAATTATTTAATATTTGTTTTTTTACGAATTTTATATACAATTCTTATTCTTAATTATTGCAACACAACTAATTTTCTAAAACACAAAATCCTTTCCTAATCAGTCGCACTCTAAATTCACAACCTTTTTGTAAATCTCCAATCCGATCCTTCATCGTGTTATTGCCACATTTATTAAACTGAATTTAATAATATTAAAATTTAGTTAAATGCAAACTTGTATTAATGTTTTAAATATAAAATACCAATCTAAAACGATTATCCATATTCTACTGATACTTCTGCCGCCTTGGCACCTAGTTAACTTGGTTTCAGTTATGTTACATCGCTTTAACTACATATACTTGTAATTCAAAAACAGCTTACCGCTATTCTCCCAACAATCCTTCATTAACAACTAAAACACAAGAAAAAAACAAACACGTATTCCACCCCCAGAAAATACTCCTTATCTTCCTCGGGTATAGCCCGAAAGATCTGTGCCAAATGCGCCCCACTTAAGAACGAATAAAGAATGTTTGCAGAAGTAATGAGCTAGATAAGGCACGTAGCCCAGACTCGGCTCTAACAACTAATAGGAAGGATATGCTATGGTACTCCATAGGACTCACCAAGGTCGGGAGCAAGGGGAGTCTCCAAGAAGGGACCGGGAGGGACATGGACCTCTGGTACATGTGGAGTCGGCGCTCCTCCATGTCGCGGGCTGCAGGATCGGATCACTACTGAAGGAGGGGAGGTCTCTCCGATATTGTTTACATCCGTATCTAGATCTTTTCGAGGAGAGGGAACTGGGCGTGAACCGCTTCAAGATCCTGCCTTAGATAAGTCACTGTTATCTATAATTATCGGCGGCGTTAACTAACCTTTTCAATTAATAATTAATTCATGATTAAAAGCGTAGGTTCGGTTTATTAAAATATCAACTATATTAACATATATAAGCTTCAAATATAGCAAAATCCAAACGCTGATAAAAATGCCAGGATAGGGTAATAAACATTTCTCCCTACTTGGGTCAGCTATTATCATTCAAGAAGAAAAACATTTATATTTTCCCTCTCTATGTAATCCCATATAAGAATTAGTGAATGCTATTACCTAACATTTCACCCTAGGGTTGTAAACAAGAATCATTTTAGAGGTATATTTTAAACGTGTGAAATGTTTTTTTTTAACTTATAATTTATATAGAGGGGAATTAACTACAACTTATTAATTTATCTAACTAAATTAAATTTCATCTAGCACACTTTTCTCTATTTCCAAAAAAAATGTATACCTGAGCGTGAAAAATAAATAAATAAACGAAGTATTACGGTTTATAAGGCGGGGATACAACATTCTCTTAATAATATTAAAATGTTTATACTAATTTTTTTTTTACTAATTTTAACAATTAGCAAAGGTACTACCAACTTAAAACATCTTGAACAGCAATTCAGTGTAACTTATTTAACATCATTACATTTAATCAAGCAATTTTTTTTTTACTTACCTCCAAGAAGATATAAACAACTTGAAATATTTTAACCAACATTTACTTCTTCAATTTTTTTTTAATTGGTCCGGGGTGGAGTCAAAGATAACCCAAAATAAGTGAAACTTATTTTTTAATTGTGCCAACGTTTCGGCCTACGATGAGGCCATCTTCAGGGCGAATGTGAGTCCCTGTTCCTCAAGCGAGTCGTCAAACTCACAACTGTCAACTGAAGTGCCACTTTCAAGTGTATTCAACTTATATGTTTATTTATTATGATCGGTTGATTGGTAAGAAGCTTTTCAAAAAAGGTATTCTATGCATAAAATTCTTTAATCATAAAATAAGGAATCGCTTAAATGTGTAAACTTGTTCAAACACTAAAGCTCTTAATGTTTAAAACTTGTTTAAACATTGAAGTTATAAATATTAGTCAATGAATTCAACTCATTTTTATACTTGTTAATTCTCTCGCTGAATTAATGAGACAGCTAAACAGTAGCTCATGTTTAAATAGAACAAACTAAATGACGAAAGAAAACCGTACAGTGATACTGAAATATATTCACACAAACTATATACACCAATACAAAATAATTTTGGATGAAAAATTATGATTTTTATTTTATCATGAGAATTGTTATTTGTTAATGTATTGTAAGTCCATTTTTTAATATTCAAGATATCTAAGGGTTTTCGTTTGAATTAGTTTAAAAATATGGGCAAACGGCAAATGTTATTATCACTTAGCATGTACCAAAGTGTGATTTTTTGACCCTACAAACCTTTTAATATTTATTATGAAATAATAATCATTATAATCATTTAAAAGTTTTTAGATCCAAATTGACTTATACCACTTTCAAACATAATAGCTCATGTTATTCCAAAATCAGATCACTCTAAACGGTGTGGAACTGTGGACTGTATAGTTTTTAACACCATTGGGCCTGTACAATATCAATATGACTGTACGGTATAACACAGATTTTTTTTTTTTTTGTACTACTTCTTAACAACCCTTTTGAATTACGCCATATTATATTCATAGCTAAACTGATTTAATTCCTAATATTGTAATATGACACCTAGCGATATTTATTAGATATGATCTCATAAAATTCGTCAGTAATTAGCTTTTGAATATCTTAGCTAAGTGATGCATGATAAGGAATCTTATCTTAGGTTATGATGCGTAATTTGAGACAGTAATGCAAAGGAGTTTCATAATTTAATGCGACCCATAATGGAAATATAAATTAAAGAAAAAAAATTAAGAATAAAGAAGATTAATACAGGTAAGGTTTAAGAGTCTTATTAATTATTAGACTTAATAATATAAATAAAATATATTTATAAAAAAAAAATAAACAAAATATGACCAAAGAAGCCATATAATTTAATATAACTCATACTGAATAATAAAAGTAATATTGGTCCTAAAGGCGGACCAACCATATTCTTCAAATCAATGAAGAGGTTTTTTTTATTTTAAATTTGTTTTACTGATAAAGATATATATTTATTCTATGAATTTAAACAACAGTCTTAAAATAAAAATGTTGGAACAAGATGTATCGTGTTTTATTTTTTTAATCGGTGCATTAAATTAAATTCCATTTAAATTATAAAAATAGTGCTATATATTGTATAATGGCTAAAAGAAGTGCGGAACAGTGGATGAAAGTATTTATTATTGAACTGATCGAGTACGATAGATCAAAATAAAAATAGTTCCTCGATCCGTTCCTAGGTAACGGTTAATTACTATATCACTAAAAAGATTTTTAAATTAGAGTGGAAAAACATTTGAATATATGCATAGCAAATTTTCGCAAATTGATTCACAGAAAACGACTACAGACTTTCCAATTAAAACTAATCAGACTTTTGTCGGTCACAACACTGCATACTAATTTTAAAATATTGACGTTTGACGAGCTCATACGAACTTACTACAAACGTTTAAAAAAAAAACTTTTTTTATTTTACTGTATTTTAACCACTTTTCTGATTGCCAATTGTTTGTACTAGGATACAAATATAAGTAGATATAGATAAATTCTAGAGAAATAATAATTCATAATTTCATGGCATGTTTATTAACAAACATTCAGCAATACTGATGAGAGCTAATGTTCACATGTTCCAACAACCAAGCTGAGACTTACACAGTCGTAAAAGCGACAGAATTCCTTCTTGACCTTCCAACCAACATACATATAGACAACCACATAGACACAGATAACAAGATCTTGATACAATCAGTTCTCAACGCAACATACATGACGAGCTTACAGACAATATCAGAATGAACTAATCCACACTTAGGCTACTAAATTTTTCAGTAAAAATATAATGGGTAAAATGCCACTCTGGTATTGAGGACAATGAGATCGCTGATAAATCAGCAAAAGAGGCAGCGCAAAGTGATTAATCTTCATCTTTTCACAAAACGCCTATATCGTTCATCAAATTCAATATTAGGGAAGAATCAATTATGAGATGGAACGAACGGTGGGCAGTTTCAAATAAATCTCAAGTTTTCATAGGTTTAATCCTGAACTAACAACCGATAACTACAAATTAATAAAATCCACACATTACAAACTAACACATGTTTTAACTTAACATGGACATACCAAGCCCTACTTACACAGATTTCACATAATCAATGACAATACTTGTTCAATAGACAACGAAGAACAGACATTTAAATATATAATTTATGACTGCCGAATGTATGAAAGGAAAAGGTCAAAATTAATTATTTCTATAACTTTAAGAGGGAAACATTGGCCAGTACCCGAACATGAACTATATAATACATTTCGGCCCGAATTCACTTAATTCATTAACAATATAGATTTTGAAAAGTTGACCTCATGCTAATAATATTACACATTGTAAAACATAGATACTCATTTTTATAATTTTAATTTTGTTAATTGTAATATGATATAATAATTAATGTTTTTGTATATGTTTTAATTATCAATTATGTTGTTAATCCTTATTGTAAACATGTATTTAAAGGCACATAGTTTAATATAATAGTATGGAATGTGCCAATAAATAAATGGTCCTTTCAAAGGATTACTATAAAAAATAAATGAGAGCTAATAAAGGCCTTAAAAACGTACTAATTTGAAGCAAACTAATAAACACTTTATTTAATGGCGTTTCCATTGTTGTGTCATACCAAACATTTAAAAAACGATTTTCATGTTAATAGACAACTTTTAAAAGAGATAAGACATTTAACAACAATGGATGAGTTAAAGATTTGCATAACACTCGGTTAAAACGATTTTCTATATGTCCTTGCTTAAAAAATTAAAAGGAGAAACGGCGTAAGTTGTTAATTAAATATCTTCATTGAATATAAATGTTATTGTTTAAAATAAAAAACCGTATGAAAGAATAATGAACAACTTGTATCGCTGCCAGATTTTATAATACTTCAAAACATATTATTTATATAAAATAGTTTAATATTATATCTATGCAAGGGTTTTGCTGAGTGTGTTTGGCTTTTTAGAGACCTACAGAACCTCCTGAGGCTCACCTAACTTAAATAAGGAGGTATCCTAAATCGGAAAAAACTTGGCATGAGGTGATCTGATACATCAACTCCCTGCACAACCATTGTAATAAAAACAGTATAGTCTACACTGTATATGCTATATATACATATATACTTGTATGTACTAAATCCAAGATCCTTCATAGGTTTTAGTAGTTCAGTTTATTAAAAATCAAAAATTGTTTATTTAAAAAATAAAATAAAAAACACCAGAGAAATCCTGAATAGAAATAAAAATATTGATCTATAAACAAATCGTTTCTTTGATAAAACCGCGTTGTAAGGATCATCTACCCTATTTCAAGAATGCTGATAATTTCGCAGCCAGCTGACTATAGTTACTCATAGAGTAAGGCGATAGTAATGGCAATGTGTAGCTGCTTTCAATTGACTTTTATGTACTTATTTTACATTTAACAACAAATCGACATGTCTAAGAGAAATACATCATAAATCTTTACTCTTAGTATCCTGTAGCCAGATGAAAGAAGTGAGACCCAGACAGTTCATCCTCCACAGCCGGCATGGGAATTGGTGTCTAGTAAAAAGTATCCCAGTGGATACATACTGACCTGGATTGGGTAGGGTAATATTTTTAAAATAAACATGGAGCCCAAATCCCTAAAATCCCGAACCCTTTACTTTCTTTCCTTCCATACATATCTGTACCACTACAAGGTTCTTGAGCCCAGTACGTGATTTTTTTTTTCCTCTCCCTGCCAGATTTATTTACAATTTACTACAATTTATAATTATCTAATAACTATAAGCTTATATATTCACTAAAAGTATCCTATTACCTTTCGGTATTTTAAGGCTGAACAAATGTGCTGAGTCCGCTGAAGGCGGTTTTTACTCAAACCGGCACGTGGCCGTTGGCTCGATACAATACAAAACGGGGAGAGACGGTAGCGGGATTAAAAGATAGTAGTAAAAAGAAGAAAGGGGTAGAAGGAAGAAGGAAAAGGAAGGAAGGACAAGGGAGTACTTACCCCATCCCCAGATCGAAAGTGAGGACATCGATCAAGGGAACACTGCCCTGCCATCTCCCAGGTCTGGGGGGTGGTTTCAAGGGGATTCACACAGGTCTTCAGCCCATCAAAGAATTTGATGTGCCTCCGACCTATGTACTCGGGCACCGAGGGGAGCCGAAGCTCCTCCCGGATGGTGGTGTTAAGTGCCCTTTCGAGCGGTGTGCCACTTACGATCTTTCTAAGGATGGAGTTCTGGTACTGCTGCAGGCGCTTCAGCGTTGTTTAGTAGAGGTGTCTCAAAAGC
Organism: Troilus luridus; assembly: GCA_964056705.1. Taxonomy (NCBI): domain Eukaryota; kingdom Metazoa; phylum Arthropoda; class Insecta; order Hemiptera; family Pentatomidae; genus Troilus; species Troilus luridus. Next base: position 109,527,547 of record OZ057413.1, on the reverse strand, counting down.
GGTGCACCATAGAGCAACGTAGGTCTTATGATGGACTTGTAGATCTGTAACTTCAACCTCAGTGAGAGCTGCGGCGACAAGAGCAGATGGTGTAGCCTGTGGGATTTCTGCCGTGCTAACTTCAATCTTGCCTGAACGTGTTTGAGAAGGTTAGATGCCTATCAAAGTTGACGCCAAGGTAGGGGATTGAAGTGGATAATTGTCTGTCCTCGCAGTACGAAGTACGTGATAGGCACTGTACTCCTTTTTAAGCGACAGTTACAGGGAGGTGACTTGTCCATGATCACGCTCAATCGACAGATATTACCTACTATTTTGGGTACCCACTTATAGAGGTTGGGTGAGCAACAGGGGACTACTAGATCCCATCTCCGGCCACTAACAGATCAAATAAAACTCTGCCAACTACCGGGGTTTGAACCGAGGACCTTCGCTACTACAACTCAACACCACTTAAGCACTCCGCTCCCTATATTTACTTCTCATATTTCTCTATATTACTTCTCTCTGATAAACCTGTCAAATCATTAATTAAATTAATGTAATTCACTCAACGAAACTTAAACCTACTATTATTTCCCGTATTGTGTTTTCTTTTCTAAACTAGGTAACACTTTTGATCAATTGTTAATCCTAAAGCTTAAGATAAGTTTCAACACTACATGTTCAAGGAAAAGATATCAGAAATCATAAAAATCTATAAATAAATATTCCCGATTCCTAACAACTGATTGCGATGTCCCCTCGAGACGCAATACAGCTCCTCATGCAACACCGGCACGTAGCGACTGTAAAGGTCGCTCGACGGAAGTGGAAGCGATAAAAAATTATCCGAGGTATGAATAGCGTGACTAAGGGAAGCTCCTCTGTCACAGCACGGCGGATTATTTATATTCCCAATAATTATATACGGCCCAAAAATAATAGCCTGTTAGTAATCGCGGTTTAAGAGGGAAAGAAAATTGAAAGAATAATAATTACTTACCATGGTTAAGAAAAAATATCTCCGAGGTATAAAAGAGATTAGTTAGCCAAAAGGAAAAAAAAATATGCTCCGCTACAATCCATAAAGGTTCTTGGGTTGTTGTTCAGGTTTCCGACCCATAGATCAGGACAGGACGAACGATGGTCTTGTATAGATGCAACTTTGCCGAGAGAGTGCAGCTTGTATGCGGGCACCAAGCTGTTTCCTCAAACCAAAGTAGCACAGGTTAGCAGAGACAATTCTTCTTCTTCTTTCAGTATCTACTTGGTTACTCTGGGTCACAGTGGAGCCTAAATATACAAAATCGGAGACCTGTTCAAACACGTATTTCCCAAAGGCCATCTTACCCCGCGTGGGTGTCTCTTCTGTCACCAAGTACTTGGTCTTTGCCTGATTCACGTCGAGCCCAAGTCTGTTCGCAGGACCCACCAGCACCAAGAATGCCTCCCTGGCAGCCAGTAGAGAGTGACCAATGATATCTATATCATCCGGGTAGGGTAAAATTTGTACATTCCTGTTAAAGATGGTCCATCCAACCTGCACGCCAGAATCCCTCACAGCCTTCTCCAGGGTAATATTGAAAATTAAGGACACCCATTTAAAAAACTGCTGACTGAGCCTCAGAAAGGTCGGCATATACTCTCCACAAATACCCGTCGAAGGAAAACTTAAAAGAATTATCCCGCTGATTAATTTTTGAAAAAAAAAATGCAGAAAGCTTATCAAGAATGATACTAATAGTCTGTTGTTTTAAAATAAGTTAATCTGAAATGATAACATTCCACTTCTAATTATAGGAATAATGATACCGAAAATCTCCTCGAAAGAGAGAATCATACCAAGCTAAGCGAACTCAGAGCCCGATAGCTTCAATCGTTGTGTACAAACTTTCACCGATATTTAAACTCATAAGGCTAATAACGCAATCTCACTCACCTTCTCCTTAGTCTAACCCTAATCAAAGTAGGTTTAACGTTACCCTAAGTTAACAACTTACTCTTCGGTTCAGCGCTTTTTAACTTAATGCGTTCAAATGGCGTAAGCCAAATAATAATAAGGCTTGGGGAACCGGAAGGCTCGATGCCGATACCAAACTATCTCTGCTTAAAAACTCCTATCCATGGATTACTACTACTACTACTACCCAATTACGTCACATCACCATTGGCGCTATCTTCCCACTTTCGCAGTAATGTTCCTTTTGAACGTATACCAGTTGGTTCAGGTTACTTACTTTTCAAAACTCGTTCGTTACCAATCCCAAAAATCTTACAAACCCATCTCAATAACGCTATAAAAAAAACGGGTGGATGGTCTGCAAATCACGTTTTGCAACCTCCCTAATTCTTCAGTGGTCTCGTCTTCTTTCGGAACAACTATTCTTTGGAAAGCCTCACATCACAATACATGCTTTATAAACTCTAAGTTCATGTACAACCTATACATCCTAAATATTTAAAAATTATATCCAATTGACTCGCTCTTTTTCGAACCGAATATTTTACGCAATTCTATATATTCGAAGACTATACGACGCCATTCATCTTTTAAAATTGGCTGCGACGTTTCGCAAAATACATTGCTCGTATTTCATTCAGTATAGAATTATGAGTTTCATACAATAAAACGGGCAATTGAGATATCACAATGCCCTGAACAAGACAAATAAAAAATAATAATAAAATATGGAAAACGAAGATTAATAAATCAATAAAGATAGTTTAAAATGATAGAGAGGAAGTACATAATTTTATTCTGAAAACTTGCCTGATATACCCGATAATGATTTTATTACGGATACATGTTAGACGCATATCCATTTCGGCCTTCCAATTTCCTCCAGATCGTGTCAACCCTTATCTTGCCTTGCCTTTTTTTGTTCAAATAAACTTTGCTCTCTTCTTGGCTTCGTTGTAAAAATATTTCGGTGGAAGCGCCATCTCTCCAGTAAGATAAACTTTGAAAGAGACACACAACTTACGAAACATTAGATTTCAACTATATCGATCATTAGAATGAAAATCAAGCTTCAAATGGATTAAAACAATAAATGTTTATGATTTAAAAGTTAATAAATAATCAGAGTTAAGCCGATATAAATTTATTATTATGAAGACCAACGTTTCGGCCCAAACATGTGAGCCAACTGGTCACTTCGGGCTGAAATTAAATCAGAGATAAGAAAATTAGTGGTATTATATATTTTTTCCACCTGTTAATCTTTATTAAGTATTTCTGGTTTAATTTTACTGCATCGTGACTATTCGTCAATCGGTCCACAGTCGACAACCAATCATCAATATTTTTTTCAATCCAGTTAATAATTATTTTTCCATCGTTCTTCATTGTGGAAGTATGCTTACATTAAGAACTACTCAATGTATCAACCCCGTACAGGTATTTGATACAAACAAATTGACAGGTAAGCTATTATCATTGTTTGATTATCTATAAGGGTTTAATCTAGTCTTATTTGACCTATTCTTGAACTGCAGGCAAGTTAAAGTCCCAAAGCTCTCAAATTAAAATTCTAAATTCTCAAATTGAATTCTAAATTACTACAATCAAATTTAAAGTATGAAAATTTCTTTATCTAGACCATTTTCAGCCAAAACCAGTGCCAATTCTGGTCGGTTCTCACTCCTCAGATTATATTTTCAATTTAAAAACATAGACTATTTTGTTTTCTCATAATTTAATTATATAGATATACAACGCGAAAACAAAAATCATTATTATGAATCCGAATTAAATAGTATAAAATATGGCTTAACTTTTTTACATCATATCTCCTTACGTGGCCTCGATTGCTCCAGGCATTAAAACAATTTTGTTTTCCTTCTTTCTACAAATAATTATTTCTACAAATAATTCTACTACTATAATTGTTTGGGGGAGCGGAGTGGCTCAGTGGTAGAGCACTGAGTTGCCATGCCGGAAATCCTGGTTCAAATCCCGCTGCGGCAAGACTTGTATTTAGTCTGTTTCCAGCCGGAGATGGATCATATAAGATGTAGGACCCTCCTGGGGCTCACCCAGCCTCTAAAATATTATTAAAATAAGGTACCCAAAATAAGGGGGGAAATCTGGCGGTTGAGCGTGATCTAGGACAACTCGCCTCCCTGCAGAACCGTTGTCCATGAAACAGTACAGCCTCAACCATGTACTGAACCCCAGACCCGTTCACGGGTTGTAGTGTTACAGATTTTTTTTTCTACACTTATTTCTTGGTTATATTAAAACAGCATTTAAGAAACCGCAATTAGTTCAGTTTTCCCATTGCCGTGTTCATTTGTTACAACGTATATCGTTGTCGTGAAATTTTCGTTACCCTATTACTCAGTTTAACTGTCTTTCAAATTAAAATTTCGTGGTTAGAACTGACATCATGTTTTGTTCCGCTTTTAAAATAAACTTGATTTTTTTTTGTTTAACTTAAGTCAAGATAATTTTTGGGAGGGGGGTATCTCGACCTGAAACTTTCTCTTGTGCAATGATAATTTTAAAAACATTTAAGACAATATCCTAGACGATATCGCACATTTATTCTTATAATATTAGTACTAACGGTCAATAGTAATAAGAAATTGCGAGTATCAATTTCGGAAGTTATACTTTCGAGTTAAGCCACAATAAGTTTTAACATTTCATTCGTTACCTTTTTAATATCCTCGGAAATAAAAATAATCGTGAGCTTTGGTATGGACAAAAAGAGTGTAATTATGGAAATCGTGTATATTTCGGTAATCATTTCATCAAGAAATGAACGTTTCAACGAACATGTTTCATTATCTGTACTTCGAAATGATAGTTAAAACGCTTATTCCTTGATTAAATGATTAATTTCATATCAAAAGTCAGAATTATTTTTATTTTCGAGAATATTAAAAAGGATGTGAAAAGTTAAACTTTTGACTATAATTGAAGCGACAACCTGTGGAACTGATATCAAATTGTGTTTCTCCCTAGACCGAATTGAAGATGAAGTAGCTGAGACAGAAGATGATGGTAAAACTAATGGGGGATGAACGCGAAGAAGAGTCTTCGTAACTTGCTGGTCCTCATTTCCTCTGGGAGGGGTTCATCGAGGAGATCCCTTAAGACCGAACCACTCTTCTGGGATTACCGGGTTCTTCATTGGGAAAAATCTGCTCTAAGCTCATTACGACGAATCGGTGTATCTGTGTAGCCCACAATTGCTTCAAGATTATATTTGGAGCGAAACGTTTATTTTCCATCAACAGTGAAACGTAGGATACTCTTTACTTTTAGTTAAATACTTTTACTGTTCTAAATGTAATTGTGTATAATTTACAAATATATATGTATATATACATAATTAAATAGAAATACAATAGGAGAATTCATATTTTGTTTGCTTATGATATGTGCCCAATTAATGATGAAGTACGACCAACAGCTAACAAGTAACAAAAAATGACTGATCGGTCAACGTTTTGTCATTTAAAATGCAGATGGCATTAGAATTATTTTAAAGGGAGTAAACAATTCTTAGTTATGCCGTACTTCAGAAGAGACGTAAAATATGTTGTTAGTTAATAGATGAAGATCTACATGAATTGAAAAAAATTAGGACTTGCCATTGTAGTATCGTCCGATTATCCATAGGAGCATAAGTGGGGTTAAATTAAAAAATTCTAACAAAGCAACACTTTTTCTTTTGAAAGGCTGTAATAATTCAATATATTCTTATTATGTACACAAAACGTGACGTGCGAATTTTGAGCGATTATTATTTAGCGGACTGAAGCAAGGAATTGAAAGGCTTCTGTAGTTGCATGGGCTCTCTTTCCTTTTCCACTTGAATCGGCAAATTGTAAAGCCGCTTTTTACACCTCTGTTACCTCGAAATAGCTTTTGAAAGAATAAAATAAAGATAATTCAATGTCAAGGTCAATTACTATACTGGCAAAAAATAACAACAATAGTATTTTCGCTAACTCATACTAAGAGTATAAACGTTTATTGGTTTTTGTTATGATTATTGGTTAGGAGTCTGCTTCGCGTATGGGACTTTCCAACAATTTTTAAAAATTATTTATATTATTTTAAGAATAGAGTATATGTAAGTAAGTAATATTTGGTCCGTGAAATTGACAGACGAGGGAGGAATAAGGACGTTATTTTGGTATAAACAGTAATCCATAAAGAAGGTTTGTAGATGGACTAATTCAATTCTATCAATTTAAAAATAACTAAAACAGTTTGTTTAAAGTGGAAACTTCCAAGCCTTTTTATGGGATATGGTAAGGTAGGTAGCCTAGATGTTATATAGATTTAGTAATATTAGATGGGAGAATGAGAGGTAGCAAGCATCTGAGGGATTGAGTGAGGCTGCACCTACATTGGATCCGATTCGATGCGACGTGATTCTATCACATACGATGCTGGGGTGTATACATTATACATATTTTACTATACATTATAGGAAAATATAAATCTATTAAAAATAATTAATAAATAATCTTAATTTTATAAATTTAAAGAACCAAATGTTATAACTCTCGATATATTTCAGTCATTTGGTTTGCTAGCGACGACTCATCGTATCATACCGGATTCAATGTAGGCGTAGCCTGAGGCGTAGGTGGGAGGATTGCGTTAAGACTAAGGGTAGCGATCCGTGGACGGACCCGCTGAGCCTTATTATTATTAATGAATTAATAGAATTATAATAGAGAGGAAAATAGAATTATTATTGTTTTTACTCTGACACTATAGCTCATAAACTAAATAATGTTTTGTATTATTATTCTAATGGGACTGGTCCTAGAATACTTAATTTTTCGAATGAACATTTAGAAGTTCGCTAAGCTTTTTTCTGTTCTAATTATTTTTTAATACAGCTGTCACATAGTCCCTTTAAACTTCATAAACTAATGCTATGTTCTGTGACTATCTCTAAGAAGGCTGTAAGCGAAGAACTATAAAGACAATTCCACACGCCTAAAATCTGTGAAATCTTTATTTAAGAAAGCACAGCATCGTACAACGGCTCATTCCAAATTCGACATGGCTCATTCGCTAAACTCCTTTGCGATGATAAAACAAGCCAAGGAATTTGAGATAAGTGATTTATGTACTCCGCATCCGTATAGATAAAGATGAAAATAAGCCTCCTATTTTCATCACCAAAACCGACGGGATAAAGCATAGAAATGAAAAATGGGTATATAAATTCGGTCATTTAAACCACACTAGTATTTAAAAATCGGTTCAATTACATATTGGCTCTTATTAAAGTTCGTTGGACGGTTCAGAAAACCTAAAACGTTGAATATATTTTCAAAGGCCACGTTATATTCTTTGAGATAGGTCACTCGATTCATGACGTAGCACCTGTTAAACGTATTTGACGTACACGATGATAATTATAACATAAAAAATATCCATGAATATCCACTTCAACGGCATTGAAGTTAAGAACTTAAAGGGCTTCAAAAGGGGACAAAACCCGCCGTAGCACTTAACTGGAAATGATTGTTTCTGCAAGGTTAGGCAGAACCATTCACCTTAAGAGATGAATCAGCAAGGCTCGGAAGGCCTTGACTTTATTTAAACTGGATTCGAATTTAAATAAAAAAAACAGCAGATGTGATGTTATAAACGATCCCGAGTCCTTTGAAGTGGCTATAAATTGGACCCGACTGCGAAGCTCATTTTTCTTAATTTCTGGATCTGGTATCGTCGCAATAGCTTCCTTTGATGTCCTGGATTTGCATGCAGGGACTGATTTTTAAGGAAAAAAATAATGGGACCTTAATAAGCTGAATTTCGAGATCCCTATTAGAGAAGTTCATCCGCATTGTTTTATTTGTTTTCTATATTTTATATACAAATGTTGTTATGGCTCCGTTAGTAAATTACTTACCACTCATAACTCAAGAAATATTAATTTTGAGTTATTAACTGAATAAAAACTCACCTTTTCGAAAGGACCATGGAGGATAATGGACCTCCAAGTAAAACTTAAAAAAAAATGACAATAAATAATAAAAAGATATGTGTGACTTGTAACTCTTTTCAAGATGATGATAAAGATGAAATGATACAAAAAGTTGTTAGGTTGATTGAAAATGACATGTAGTTGTCGAAACGTTTCATATAATAAATTTATATATCATAAATGACTGGAAAAAGGTTTTCATCGTGAGAAGGAATTATTAGGTAACATCTAGATTTAAGACCCCCATATTTCTCGACTCAAATTATTGTGACCCTGAACCTAGAGGGTTGTTCCTTTGGCACACTCAGCCTTTGTAAAGAGGGGCTTAGCTAATTCAATGAGTTGGAAAACAAAACTTCGATACATCAGAGCGCGAATGTTGCACACTTCTCACCTACTTGCAGGCCTGTCGGGCAAGTAGCATTAACGACGTAACCTAACCCTTTTCTGGTTTTTTTTGTTGAAAAAGGTAATGTTTGGTTTTTCCCTCACAATAAGGCAATCAACATGAATTATATTTTTTTTATCAATCGCTTAGGTTTACAGCAGTTCAAAAATTAGTAATACAGCCATTCACATAAGAATCCGCTAAAACTTTTTTTAATTCGGTAGCAATCTCAAACAGCGAAAAAGAAGAAAAAAAGAGCATTTGGTTCAGTGAACAGTAGAAACTAAACTTTTTCTAAGCCAAAACTGTGTTTCTTGACGGCAATCACGTTATATAGGCTGAGTGAGCCCCTGGAGAGACTTAAGATCCAAAAATGTCGATCCATGGATGAGAAGAGAATATTTTATTCTTTCACGTCAGGTCTTGAAACCTGTATCGGTAGCTCAGTACTCTACTACACGACAACTACTAAGAAATTACTATTTTCTTCGACTTCGGACCTCAGGGTTTGGCAAACCTTACATTGACCTACCACCGCTAAGCATATCCTTGAGTCACGGTAGTGAAATGGGGAGTTTAGTCTTCCTATGCAAGAACCATAACATGAAATGAAATCAGATGCAGCTGGAAACGAATGCCTGCCTGTTCCAAGCACAATGCTATATATCGCGTGAGTCAGTCTCATCAACCGAACATGCCGTAGAGAGTCCGGTTTATGTTACTTTTTACAGGAACTATATTACTAAATTAGTCTAACAAGAACTATCTTATTAACAACTATTAAACATTTTAAAAATCACTAATATAACCTAACTTGGGTCATGAACACACTGAATAAGTTTTTATCCGGAGACCCGAACGGGTGGGAGTGGAGAGTCTATTTGTGCCAGTTGATAATGTCATAGAGTTAGTCCAATGCGTAGGGATGCTCGCATTAAGAGTGATCTTACGGGTTTTGAGTTTAGGTGGGAACCCATGAGTAGAGAGATTGCAATTTGTCATTCATGATAACGGTATCGAGCCTTATATAAGCCTATCATTATTATTATTATTACTTACCATAATTACTATAATAATAAAAATGAAAGGCATCGGCATATTATGTGTAATAAAAATGACGCATCAACTCCAGTAGATATGATTTTCAGAGAATAATAAAAAAAAAATACCACCAAAATAATTTTAACTAGGAGTAGTAGCGTTTTTACAACGAGACTTAATCAGATGGCCAGAATTTCAGAGTATTTGTGTATCTGTACATTTTTTCAAATCAACATTTTAGCAGGATGCGAGGTATAACGTTAAACAAAAAAAAGTTGTCAAAGGATCAGGAAAAATGGCGCCTAAACATAACAAGGGACGAGTTCTGAACAATTACTGGTCCCCTAACAGGTTACTGAAACCATTTTTTCCTTAAAAATTGAACACGAATTTTCGTATTGGACTGCTTAATGAAATTACTTATTGCAGTTATATTTTAGATGCAGAATAGGGATTGTAAAGTTTCTTGATATCGGTAAAAGAGGTCGAGCTAGCAGACATCCAACCTTTATCCGCTACAGTCAAGGCTTTGTGCCAATTTCGAATTATTGCATATTTTTTCACCATCCAATGTGTCGAAACAGTACTTTAACCTCTTAAATCGGTTCACTCTACATTTATATTTCTTTATATATATATATATATTTATTTATTTTTAAGATGACGTTCGGCATCTTAAAAATGTTTAATGTTTATAGACAAAACGCATAGTCGATATCCGGGTGACGCGAACATTTCCGTAGAAACAATGTCACCTAGGTATAAGTTATATTCTTTTTGTAGGAAAGAAATTCGTTGACTGGTAGGTACTAATATAGGATGGAAATAGTTAGGGGTGCAGTCAAAAAAACACAGCAAATAAATTGAAACCTATTACATTATATAATATAATAGGATATATAATATAATAGGTTTCAACTTATTTGCTGTGTTTTTTTGACTGCACCCCCAACTATTTCCATCCTATGTTATATTCTTCTGTTTAAGAAAGTACAGAAGCCTTACATTTCACATATAAAAACTCTTTTATAACACAATATTTATTTAGTATTAAAATAAACATAATAATAATACAAGATTAAAGGATCTGAAGGCTTGATACTGATGCAAAAGTTGTTTATATGTTTATAATACCCGTACGGATGAAATCCGTAAGATCACTTTTTTAGCGATAGTCCCATACACGCTTCGTCTTAATCATCACACCTCAAGACGTTGCTCATTCTTCAAAATTAACGGCCACATTCCACATCGCTATAGAACAGTTGGACGAATTATAGTTAAATAAGAGTTAATATTTGAAATTCGGGACAAACGCTCGAGCCTAGTAATGTTGAGACCATAAAATTACAAAAATGTTTTGCCTTTAAATTTCTTTTTTTTAGAAGGTACATACACCCTAAATACTTGCACTTCTCGACATTTATCCTAAATATCTGAAAATATTCACCAGTTGAGTCCCCATTTTACGAATGCTGGAATGTCTGGACAAAGGGCGCAGTTATGCAGTCTGAGTTATGCTGTCTTTCGGAAGGGACGTAAAATTATACTTGGAAAGACAAAACTACTGTAGGATCGTCCGATTACACAAGTCTGCGATGAAGAAGTTGTATCATTTTTAACTAGTGGGTTTAACAGTATTTTTTGTGCTGATTACGGAAAAAATAGTTGGAAAATTCTATCACCCCTAGATAAGTCACAAATCACCTATGAACCAGGGGAATGGAGACTTTTCATCGATTCATCAAAAAGGAGTTTGAAAGCTGCACTTCTTCACAATGGTAACTGATATGCCTCTGTGCATGTTGGACACTCAGTCCATTTGAAAGAATGTTACGAAAATCCTGAGTTTGTTCTTAATAAGCTCGGCTACTCTGTTCATAAATGGATCATTTGTGGGGATTTGAAAGTCATTTCCATGTTACTCGGTCAACAAAGTGGTTACACAAAGTTTCCAGTTTCCATGTTTCCTCTATGAATGGAATAGCCATGACAAGAAACAAGACTATGTCAAGCAGACGTGGCCAATCAGAAAGGCTCTTATTCCTGGAGTTAAAAATGTTGAAAGAAAAAGTTTAGTGGATCCTAAAAAGATCTTACTTCCACAACCTCATATCAAATTTGGGCTAATAAAACAGTTTGTGGAAGCATTACCCAAAGAAGGAGAATGTTTCGAGTATCTTTGTGAACAGTTTCCTGGTATATCCGATGCTAAGCTGAAGGAGGGAGTCTTTGTTGGGCCTGACATCGGAAAACTTTTAAAAGATGAAAGCTTTGTCACTAAAATGGAAATGGAAGAAAAAATTGCCTGGAATTCATTTATACTTGTAGTAACAGGCTTTTTTTGAAACAAAAAAGGCCCAAACTACAAAACTTTGATTGCTTAATTGTTACAAAACTACAAAATGTTGGCCTGCAACTTGAGTGTCAAAGTTCATTTCCTTCACTCCATCTGGACTACTTTCCAAAAAATCTTGGGGCTGTAAGCGAGGAATAAGGAGAACGTTTCCATCAAGATATAAAAGAAATTGAGCGCAGATACCGAGGTCGATGGAATGTCAAAACGATGGCAGGCTAATGTTGGATGTTAAAAAAGGGAAAATTCACAAGAACACAGCCGAAAAAGCACCAAAAGAAGCTATGATGGAAAAAGAAAACGCTTTTACAAAGACCTATAATAACTTTACAACACATGTGCATCATTTTAGTTAGTTTTTTTTTTTTTGGTTTTACTTCCTGTTAAAATAATAAAAACAAATCCAAAATTTTCTGTTGTTAGTACTTTTTCCAAAAACTTCAACTTTATTTTGTAGGCAAGCCTTACGTGATAGAAAAAAAACCACAGTAATTTTTGAAATGAAGGCATAAAACTAAATGAAGATCAGTTAACTAAATCAACACAATTAAAAAAAAATTTTTTTTTGCAAACCTGTGTTATCCATAGCAGCATAAAGTGACGAATGAATAAACAAACAGTAAGATTGATTCCGAAAACCTTGCTTTTACGTAATTTTGAATTGCGTTTCTAATTATTATTACAGATTCTAAGTAGTTATTCTCGACAATTTTAAAGTTTAAACATATTCTCTTCTACATCTTTATATCACTGCCTATATTATTAAATACTATATTATAAATCACACTGGGCGGTGAATGCATACAAATATTTATCTTAGAAAAATATTCAATAAAATGTTATTCTAATTAATATATTAATAGATATTTAGCATAACAAGACATTGCCATGCAACTAAATAATAACTGATGAATCAACGTTTAAAAATAAATCAACGCCTAAACACCAATAGAAAAGAACATCAATCTAAACTGTATCATGAAATACCTGTCGTAAATTTCAAAATAAGGATGGCTATTATTTACGAGCGTAGTTAAGTTTTACAACTGGTAGTATCACGAACTTTTAACGGATTACCTTTAAAAGCTTTGTGTTCGTTTATGTCGAGCTTTAACGTCAGAAATCCTATAACTATTGCAATGGTAGTCACAAAACCTTATACACGTGTAATTATGAGTAAAAAAAAAAGGTTTAATAGGATGAAAAAACAATTTAAAAATTAAGGTCATATTAGTTATACAAAAAAAGGAGCCTATATCAGATTACAATTTAATTTCCCTAATCGAAGGCTATGTTAACCACTCTAACTAACTAGTTCAGAAATGCCCTTAACTAAAGTCTAATAATATTATCGTTTATTGAATAATTATTTATTAATATATTGTGTATATTGTATTATACAGTTATTTTATATCATATTTTATTGTATATTGAAGATCATTTAGCTTTGGCAGTTAGAGATAAAAACATTTATTAACTGGAAAAAAACCGTTAAAAAAGAAATAAATAATATAAATCAGTGCATAAATGGTCCCTGCTGCACAACAGTTGGGTTTTAATTAAAGACATAGAACTAAGTATAAATGAAATGGCAATTTTGCGAATGAAGACAGCGTTTGTTGCGCATTATATTTGTATGCTTGGGAAAGGTGACACCATTATTAAAATGGAACATTTTCTTTATTTAAAAAAAACAACTGTAAAACTAAAATAAATGAAAGGTCTTGGGTTCAATACATGGTAGAGACCGAACTTTTGGCAATATCAGCTGATCATTTGTAATATTTTTTGGAATATTATTTAGATATGGTATATTTCTCTGAACTTAAAAAAAATAGTGGTGATTTTATAATTAGTATAATAATTATAATTAAAATCGGGTTATTATAGTCGAGATATTATTATTGTATTTCAAGATTATTTAATTACTATTAGCTTTCTATTTCCGATGTACCGATTATTTTCAACTATAAATTTACAAAGGTGTAACTTGAATAGAAGCAGTTGTGCGCGGTCGTTGGACGCAAAAAAAAAAAAATTAGAAATGTATTCAAAACTATTATCATATTTACTAATACTATATAACTCCCCCCAAAAATATTTTTATTCTTTGTGGATATTGAAAAATATAAATAAATTTTTTTTATAAAAAAGTTTTAACTCAACAGGACATTTTTTAAAAACAGTTTTTAATGTTTATACTTGCTTACATTTCCATTACAGGAGCCTGAAATCATGTTTTTATCGAGAATTTAATGTCGCTTTCAAACGGATGGGGCAAATCACTTTGTCCCATTTTATTGGCGAGAGTAAACTCTACTCCATACTATAGACTTAAATCGGTAAAATATAATTAAACAAAAATATCTTTAAAGAATTCCATTCATTATTCATATTTTGGATCAGCCTACTATTATATCTGTGCTTTTACGTTATAACTATAATTGTTTATAATATCGTAAAATGGAATTTATAAACTGTCATTTTATATTAATATTAATATATGTCATGTGTTTCAAGCACATTTCTACAAAACTCCAATGAAATACGAATAATGATGATTTCGATAATTAATGATTTTTCGCTTATTGCACCCATGCACAGATTATCCAGCTACACCATAGCAGTTTGGATCGCAAGTTAGCGAGATAGGATATCTATTCTAAGGACCAAATATTACTTTCGTATAAGATTCTTCACATATATTAAACTTTGTATAGTGACTTATTTGTTTCACTACAGTCTTAAATGGCTATGGATTATTCATCCGGAAAAAATCGCCGGAATGCTTTAATAGTGGTTGTAATACGTTAATTTGTAATAAAAAATAAGAAAACAATGTGGATTCTCTGTCAAAACTAGAATATCTATTTATGATTAATTTTTCGATTTTTTAAAGCTATTATAAATACATATATGTACCCGTGAAAGGGCCTGAGTATTTGACAAATGGTTGATTTAGTACTGTATCTAAGCTAACGGTTGTGAAGGGAGGTGATTTGGCCCAAGATCACGCTCAACCCGCTGGTTTCCCCCTTCCACCAATTAAGGATAAGGACTTAATAGGGAGTTAGTGTCCCCTAGGAGGGTCTGTAGACCCCAAATGGCTGATCTATGACTATTAACATACTAAATACAGTATTAAGAGTAAAGTCCATTTAAATCAATATAAATAGACATAAACATTCAATGATTACTGTTTTATGATTTAAGTCTACTGATAAGTGTATAGTAAAACAAAACTACAGTCCTCGATTTCACGAGAGCATAATCTCAAAGCGCTCCAGCCTAATCTGTGCAGCAGCTGTTATGAATTAATTTTTTATAAAACTTTTTACGATCAATGATTACTGTTAAAAAAGCAAGATTTGCGGGTCCTCAATACCATCTGATTATCATATAGACCGTAGGAAAAACACCAATTTGGCTTGTTGAAGAAGAAGATATATCTTTTTTGATAAGATGGAAGGTTGTTTTCCTCGCCCTGAGATAGGTCCGGGAAAACATTAGACAATGAGGAGAGACCATTTCGGTAAAAGGATTACCTGGTAGCGGCAATCTTGGCTGCTCGTTTATGCGGTCGAATTAGCAATGCATCCGTTGTTGTTTATCTCAATCACTTGAGTTTAATCGAAGGAGAGATGTTTTCCTGATATTCTCTGAATAATATTTGTCAGTTTATTGGCAATTAAAAAAAAAAAAACTCATGAAACTCATCATGAGTCTTGGGTTTAGTACTTCGTAGTACGACTGTTTACAACAGTAGACTTACTGTTTCAAGAAAAACTTTGTACATGGAGATACTTTGTCCGAGATCACGATCAACCGCAAGGTTATTCGACATATTTGGGTACCCACTTTATAGAGGCTGGGCGAGCCTCATAGAACATGGAACAACATGGAAATAAATGAAGTCTAATTAGAAAGAGGAATATAAAATATAAATATAATTAAGATATAAAATGTAACAAAAAAAGTAATAGATAACCGGGATATAAAGACAGATAGATTTATTATTTTTATCCTTAGATGAATTTCATCTGTTATACCTCTTTTACTCTTTTGTGTATCTCGATAAAACATAGCTTCGTATTTAATCAACGCTAACTTTTTCTTTGAAACCCTATTATATTTAACCTTTCTCATAAATACTACACTTTTTGATGTTAAAATTAATATTATTTGTAGATGTAATATGATTTTTCTTCCTCCTCAAAAGGACCGTAAAAAGAAGGCTGTAATCTCTGAAATAAAAGAATGCTAAACATATCACACTAAACTATAAGGTAGTCGGGAACAACTGGTGAAGTAATAATTTTTATAATTCCGATTACTACGATTTTCACAAAAAGCAATACCCTGAGTTAGGACTACAAGAGCGGTAGTGCCTCTACCTCTACCACTACCGATTATGTTGTTGTTTTATAAAGGTGTACTTTTTTTTATGATTTTTTAAATTCATTTTATCTAACTGAGAAAAACACAAGGGGAAGGGTACACATTACCGCAATACAGAACGAGACCGCGGGTTCAGGAAATATAAACGGTTGAACCGGTTGGCAGCAAATTTAATTCCAAAATATGAAAAAAAAAATGAATTTGTTCCAAAAGCAAATATCAAGTAGTTTAGTTCATTTTCATAACCAGCGACCCCCCCCCCCCGGCTTTGCACGAGTAGTAAGACATATTATGCCCACATGTTGCCCCTGTCTAATGTATTTTATTATGTAGATATTATAAACATAAAAACAAAACAAAATATTTCTTTATATTCGAATTTATTTTCTTGCGCGTTAAGTTTTTGCGATAACCCTTAAGGGGTCCATACACGATCAGTATTACTGACAGTATATGCCTGTACTGATCGTGTAAAAGCAATACTGATGTACTGAAGTAGGGTATTGAGGAGTGATGGTTAGTTCAACACGGCGTAGGGGAGGGAATACTGACAGTATTACTGATCGTGTATGCTCGTTTATTTCATTCCTGAGTATTTTGTAGGTGTTGAGTGCGACGCATCGACTGATTTCCGAAGCAATAATGAAAATATAGCCAGATTTTTCAAAAGTTATAAATGATTTATGTAATGTTCTTCTTAAAACTTCATTTTTTTCTTATAACAACAGGATGGAACTTAATTTTTTTACGTGAAATTGTGTATCATATATGGGAAAAAATTTTTTCCTAGTGTCTAAATGAGAGCTTCACAGTTTTCTACCACAATCCGGCCGATGGAGAAATTAGCGTTGAAAACTTTTAAGTCCTCAAGATTGCTAAATAGCATAGGGTAACTGCCAACCGGCGTTTTGGGCATATACTTTCCCTCATATTTGTATCTTGTTTTTTAATATGAGGAGAAAGCATATTTAATAAATTATTGAATACGTTTTCATTCATCCGAAAATAATTATAGTAATCTGATTGTTCCTTTACGAAATCTCGTTGATAAAGTTTAAATGGGTGAAGTTATCTCTGTCCAATAGCCAATCCTTCACCCACAAGGGTCTTTTCCTCTTCTTTTTTTCCAATGCCATGGCGATCACAATTGCTAAACACGCTCTATCCATTAAAAAATTAGGTATAAATCTCCGTGAGAAAAAGATGAATGTTCTTATCGCGAGCTAACTGTGAACTGAGTTTTTTTAAATTTATTTATTTCCGATTTTTACATTAGTAAAATACAGAGAGAGTTTTACAAAACTAATAGTACATAAAAATAACAGAATAGTAAACATACAGAAAAAGAAAATAGATAATTTTAATACTAAACATTGTAATGAAGATACAATCAAAAATATATCCCTGAGTTGACACTACATCAAAATATCGAAAATGAGTTAAATACTGACAGTAATATTGATCGTGTATGGTGTAAAAATACTGAAGGGTGATTCCGCAGTATTTTTGTCATTCCAATACTGTCAGTAATATTGACCGTGTATGGGCCCCTATAAGATACTCATTTAAATTATATGGTATAAAATATTCTAATAATGCCCATGAAATGCTTAAGGTAACTGAAGTATATAAGTTGATAAGGATTAATACTGTACTCATAGCTTTCCAAATAGCGCATTGTACGTGATCAATTTTTTTAGAAGATAAAATGGGTATAGTAAGCTTTCCTTAAAATATAGATATATGCTATCACTGACTTTTTTGTAGATCAATAAAAGAAGAATATTCCACCATGCATTGTTTCGTTATATGACGAAGGCATTAGGCAGAAGTCGATGAAACCTCCCAGGAGGCTACTATACTTTTTCCAACATTTCCGCAAAATATTCCAGCCCGATTACTCAGAACCTGGACAAATTATATACTTAAACCTTCCTGGTGAATCACTCTATCTATTGGTGAAAACCGCATGAAAATCCGTGCAGTAGTTATTGAGTTTACCACGAACAAACGCGGCTGATGACTTTGTTTTATAATATATATAGATATCGAAACGAGATTTTCACGATTCCAACATCAGTTTATTAATTTGATTTTTCATATAAGAACCCTGAAGTAAAAGTTAGTTCTTTCCTTAAAATAAAATATAGTCAGAAAGAAATAGTGATTATTAAACCCATTCAAAATCCCCTCTAACTCATTTATGCATGTTAAGCAAACAAATCGTTTACTTCATAAATTTTAAAAAAAACTGTACTTCTTACACCTATGAAGGGTCTTGAGTGCAGTACTTGGTAGAGTATTATGCAGCCCGGCGATTCATCCGAGTCCATCCGCCAGGTTTTTCATCTAATTAATTGATATAAAACCACTTTATAAAGCTCAGTGAGCCGCAGGAGTTCCTGAAGGTGCCAAAGGTTCCGTCTGTTAACATATTCAAAAATGTATCTGCAACACCCGAAAATGACCCCGGAATCTTCAGGAAAGCAACTCAGTCCTCTACCCACTGATATACCCCGCCCCTCATATTTCATACATGCTATACATGTATAATTTATTTCTCCTTATTAGCTTAGCAGGTTTATTCTCAACTCATGCATTACATTGATTTCTTAAGACCCAACATATAGGCCTAAGTTAAACAATATATGAAAGTTATTAACAAATATTAATAAACAAAATTGATCTAATAAAATCGTTGTGATAACTCAACATTACTGATTCTAGCTCCCTGAGGGTAATATCGTCTAACACTCAATCTCAATCGACATTGAACTATAAATAAATATTTTGAGAATTACGATTATCCATTTTCTACTTATTGGAGATAAAAACATCGCGTTGAGATCAAGTTTTTAACGTAGACACAATATTAGGTAGCTAGGACAGAAAGGTATATCTAGAAGAATCTGACAAGAGAGACAAATCGAAGAACAGTAGCTACTAACAGGTGTTTATTGGACACTTCAGTAAGCTATCGTGAAAGACTGGAAGAAGGCAAAGAGGCTTATAAGAACTTATTTCTTACTTCGCAATAATTTTTACAATCTAACTGAGGGATCCCTGAAATTGAATTAATTAAATAATTTATACATCACGATAAAATCAATTAATATAATACTTAAAATTTAAGTCTATATAGAGTATAAATAATAAGTAAGGATTAAAATAAAATCGAAAAAAGATTTTGTCTTGATATTTTATGTGAATATAAAATCAGAAACTGATTGGACACAATACCCTTGCCGTATCAGGAATCCATGATAAAGCTTGTGTTTTCTACTGTGTAAATATTGAGCATTGACATAGAAGAGTAGATCGGAGATATAACTTTTTCGGATTTATTAAACCTAACATAGGTGTGGTATTTATGTGAACGTGTATATGTATCTTCACCATATTTTTGCATAAATCACTTTAACACAACAAAAAGCCTGGAAGATATAATAAGATGAAATTCCTAACAATCAGATAAATACAATTGAAAAAACGCCTCTTAATAATTGAAGAATTGGTTTTTAAGTAATTACAAAAATAAACTGTACTACTACAGTTCATGTACTTGGTAGAGACTGAACTATTTCTAGGACAACAATTGTGCAAGAGATGAATTGCCCGAAATTATGCTCCACGCCAGGTCTTCCCCCAATTAAGGGTACCCATTTTATAGGGGCTGGGTGAGCTCCAAGAATAAATATTTTATCTCTACCAGAATCCTCTAAGTTATTAGACGGAGAAATTTGATGATACCAAAACATATTCAAATTCATATAAAATGCAGATTTATTATTTTTTTATTCACTTGGGCAAAGGCTGAAACTGTAATAGTTTCTGAAATTGTACTATATTATTATAAAACAAAGAAATTTAATATACGATTCCCGAACATTTTCAGGAATTCGTGTAATAAAAATACTGAATATAAAGAGAGAAAGTATACTTAGAATTAATTTATGCTGAAGCTGACTACTTGGACTTGGTTTCAGTACATGGTAGAGACTGTACTGTTTCGAACACACTGGTAGTCCAGGTAAGTGATTATTCCGAGATCATGTTCAACCGCTATTTCCCCCCAATTAAGGTTGCCCATTTTATAGAGGAAGGGTGAGCCCCATGAGAGACTGCAGATCCCACAGAACCCAACTATAGCTGTTAACATGTTAAATAATGTGTCTATCACAGCCGGATTCGAACCCTAGACTAGCACAAATCACCGTTCCACACACAGGGCTTACTCCTTCATACTTCCTACTTGCTAAGAAAAATAAAACAATATTTCAGGGAGGTTGTTAAGTTCCTGTTTTTTAAAGGATTTACATTGTCCCGTCTTTGTCGCATTGCTGTCTTGGGACGGAGGTAGATACCGCAATTAACTAATCGATTCGTCATAACAATGAAAATTAATTATTTTAAGTAAATCATAATTAATTAATACCTCCAAATTGATTAATATTTCGATAGTGTGAAATAATAATACCTACTATCTAACAATATTTATATACATCAGATATAAAAATTACTAATCATATTTAAACTCACTGTAGTTCCTCATAAAAACTAATAAAATGTATAAAATAAAAATACATGATTTTTATGCAGAATTGTTTAATAAAGTACAGTAGTCTACTAATAAGTTTAATCATAAATTTGCAGGTTAACTTATTAACTAACATATACATTTAAAGGTAAATTATTATTGAATAAATTTTAATATATTGTAGACGTCATTTTTTTTATTTTCCAATTATTAAACATTCATCAAACGTCTGAGAGACGTCGTGGTTTAAAAATAAATATTGCAAGATGGTACTTGTAAATGAAATTGGTGTAATAATGTACTACATGTGAACAAAAATATGAGAAATCGCGGCACTCTGACATTTAAACATGTTCAGATATGGCTACAGCCGATATGACTATCAAGGTGCTGGATGTGAGATCTCCTTCCTTAACTGACAAAGAAAAGAGAATGAAGACAAGGAGGAGGCGTTGGTAGTAGGAACATATCTTTCCTCGTTGCTGATATATTATTAGTACTTGCCAGACTATTTGCTGACTGTCGAGAATAATAACAAATAAAAATAATCATAATAATAATTAATATTTATTATTATTAAAAATATTAATAATAATAAGATAATGTTCATATTTATAAATTGATTTACAATATAAGACAAATATACCAAACTACCCCGCTCTCGATTTTGATAGATATTAATTACAGCTTTAACGTTAAGAGACTGGGGGACCTGCTCAGCCCGAATTGCCATGATCCATGGATCTGGAGCAATTCGTCGTTATCTCAGAACTCTAGGGTAAATCGGTGGCTTAATTGGTCACATTAAAGATTAACACTCCATAGCACCATCATTTCAATACGCCTAGTACTTTATAATTAAAATAATAAACGTCATAAAAATAAAATCATGAACCTTTAAGGTAGCATAAATATATATATATATATATATATATATATATATATATATATATATATATATATATATATAATATTAAACATTAAAATGCATATTTCTGCATGTCAATGGTTCACTACAATAACAGCTAAGATTGTGTAAACGCATAACCTAATTATTATTTGTGTTAAATAAGTTATAAAATAAACGTATATTCCAGGTTTCAGTTTGCTGTAATACATTACGCAAAACCAAATGAGATTTTTCAAAGAATTGTCAAATATATATATATATATATATATATATATATATATATATATATATATATATATATATATATATATATACATATACCAAGATAGGCAACATTTAGGATTCGCATTGTAGCATCGTCCGATTAGCCATAGAAGCATAATGTGACATTAAATAAATAAACAAGATCATTCATATACTGTGGTACGTGATAGATACACGAGTTCATACGGATCGAACCACTTGATTACTTTTCATACTACAAAAAGGATTATTTTTATTTCACTCAGAAACAATTGCTACAAGTAAATTGAATTTCTGTAGAGCTCTCTTGCAATAGTAGCGTATCCTATAAAACAACTGAAGGGTGACCTGAAGTGCGCAATTAACCAAATGCAAAATTCTCCTTTATACAAAATATAATATATAATCTTAAATATAATAAAAAAACATTCCAAATCACTAGAGCATAGATTAGAGAACAAAAAAATTTTTTTTTTGTTAATGATATACAATTTTTATCAGGCTTTTTAAAAATCAAGGAAGATACAATAAACTAACATGCTAGATATGTTTTAAAGAGAAATTTTATGCTACCATTCATTTTATATACAAAGAATCGATTATTACAGAAATAATCAAAAGAACAAGCAACCAAATTTACTAAAAAATTAAGAATTTTATTCATACAAATGGAGGATTGAGTATATATAAAAAATCGAGCTCCATGCTCAATATACTAAAAATAATAAAAATCAGGCAAGAAAAAAATCATATTGCATTTTACCTATAGTAGTACTAAGTATGTACTGGACAGACATTTTCAGACTAAAAAGGGGACACCTTCAGGAATAAGATAGTAAATATGAAAATAAGTTCTTTCTTTCAGTTCAAGTATCATTTTACATTTCCTGGCAAGCATTAAAATGCAAACATGCCCAAATTAGAGAGAAGAGAGGGTAAATGCAAGAAGAAAGACTACGATACAGTTTCAATATTGACAGGCCGATGTCTTCAAGATTGAATCACCTTTTTCTGCAAAAAACTCAGAACTGCGGCTGGCCCTGACAGCGAACTGTGAATACCGCGTATCCACTGAATCTTCCTTCACAAGTTGTGGGAATACTTTTACAGGGCTATCTCCACCATGGGATCCTGTTAGAGTAGCTATTATAAAGTAATGGAGGAACAATATAGTAAACAGTCTGTAATAAAAAAAAATGGGTTCAATAGATTTTTTGGAAGTGTAAAAAATTACTTAGACTCCCCATTGAGATTTTTTCCGCTGGGAATAAGGAGTATTTGTACCTAATAACTGTATAGTTCCAAAATATATTGACTAACTAAATATATTTGTAACCATTACTTTTAAATTACCCATAATACCTTCCTATAATACAAATACCGTGTTAAACATTTTAGCTACGTAGTAATTAAGGAAGAATTCCGCGGACGCTGAATATCAGACGATGAAGGAATCAAACATAAATTTTTTAAGTGGCCTTACTGATTGATGAATATTAAAAGTTCAATTAGTCCTGTTCAATTATTATCTATATCGTCTCAGGTTACTTTTGTTTGTTTACAAAATTATACTAGCCTTATGATTAATTTTACATTTTTATAATCATACTCGGGTTAGAAAGACATAATACAACAATGATTAAAATTGTAAAAAAAAAAAAAAAAAAATGTGCTAATACAACCTTAGGGTATTGGGGCCAGAGCATGGATGAAATGATGAACATGAGAAAGGATTGAATTGTTTCTAAGCCAATAGTTGTGCAAGTAGATGATTTATTGAACAATTTATCTTACAAATGTTACGCATATTTTATATTAATATTATTTTCATTTATTTATTAATATTATTTTTATTTTATTGCACAAGAATGTTCGGATTTTTATATGTCTAGGAGTGATGTGCTATTTTCTGCTGACGCGTTTTTTTCTGCTATTGCAACGAGATGTTCTTCATGTCTTTTTCATATCCTTATATATTTTCTTAGATCTTATTCTATTTTTTTCTTTTTTTAATTTTTCCTATGTAATGCTATAATTAAAAAAAATAAATGCTGAAAATCATTGGAAGTTTGTTCATATACTGCGAATCATATGTATATTAATAAAAAAATTCAAAATATATCGAAATATGATAAAATGCTTATATTTAAATGATTTATGCTAGAAAATATATTAATAGAATTTCAAAAGAATCGTTATAGAAATATTCCCATAAGCTTTGCACACATAACATTATTATTATGAGGTTAAAATATTCTATTTTTAATACAATAAAATAAATAAACATTTTATGAATTTCACACCTGTTAATTAATTAATAATTTTCAAGTTTTAACAGTTTTTGAATATGTATTGATGATAAATTAAATACAATTTTTAAATTTAATATTTTTAAGTAAGTAATGTAATATATATTATACTCCGATAGGTTAATATATCTTAAATTTAAATAAATTATTTTATACTTAAAAAAAGAACTAAAATGTTTATTATAATTATACTTTCATTCATGTTTGGAACATTAATTATGAGTATTAAACTTTACGACTAATTAAAAATTATCACAGTGAAATTAAATTTTAAGCAGATTTTTTATTATTATTATATCTTTTATTATAATGTTTACATTAGTATCAATGTTTAATAGTTATTTTAAATTGTTTATATACTTATAGTTGCAATAAAACGAAAATTCAGGGACGTCGAGAATCCCTGCAGAATTCCCTCGTCCCGGCCAAACTCCTAAGCAACAGCTTCCTCAATTATTATTATTTAAATTATTCTGTTATTTTTTATATAATTGATTTTGTTTTAATTATAAATAAATGTTCATTTTTATGTGTATTATTACATAATTAGAGCAGATAAAAAAAATATATATATAAATAAATAAGAGTATTTGGATAATAATAACAGTTACCATTCCGATTGAATATGTTATATTTAGTAAAATTTAATCAAAATTAAGAAAAAAATAATTTTCAAATTTTGAAATTTCTAAAATAATATTTAATTTTAGTGGTTAAAATTTAAAATGAAGATGAATATAATTTTATGATATATTAAAAAAAAAAACAGTCAACTAAAAACAGGAAACAAAAATTGCCTCTGAATTTGGTTTAGAGACTTTAGGCTTTTTGGTTGGCATTTTTTTACTAATGCCCTATCAATTATTGTATGTCTCTTTGCTCTGAGCTTTTACTCTTCTATTTTAACATGGATTTTTTAAGTGATATATTATATTTATTTTTGGAAGTGTAAATATATAAAATTTTGGAGATAAAAATAATTTAAATTCTCCTCATCGTGTAGATGTGGAGGGAGAGATGATGAGTATAGGAGGGGAATAAAGAGGGAAGAGAATGAGAGAGAGAGAGAGAGAGAGAGAGTGAGAAAGAGCTACTCACAGAGAGCGAGAGCGGCGGACGGGAAGGCTCGACTAAGACTGCTGGAGGCGGCGCTCGATACCCCTGACCTACCGCCCCCACCCTGACCATCCCCACTCCCCCCCTATATACTACACGATAGTTAGTAATCATATGTAATTATTATGTATTATATATTTATAGGCGGTTAAACTAACAGTGGGCTAAACTGGCCTCTTAGCCTGGTCTGTCATTTCCATATTTAGGTTTATATTAGGTCGTTTCATACGAAATGTCAGCTTTCAAAATAACGGATATCTTGAATAATATTCCTTGATTTTTTAAATTAGTTAATGATCCTGGTGCCATAATTGGAACAAAAAACAAAAATATCAAACCCAGATGCCTTTGCAGGCGAATTGGCGCTCTTAGCTGATATAGAAAAAGAAGGTACATTACAAAGTAATGAATTAAAAGAAATAGCTCAAAAGACAGGGCTACTAATATCTTTCCAGAAGAAATAATGACTACCTACAAAATATATACAAATAAAACTGTGAAAACTAAATACGGGCAGATAAAATTTACAAAAAAATTCAAGTATTTAGGAGAGCTGATCAGCAGTAATGGGTCCGACAGGCTTACAATAAGGCCAGTCGTTTTGTATGGTATGGAAGCAGAAAATATCTCAAGGATGGGAGAGCTCCTCAAAAGCGAATATATAATCCCAATAATTGGGGAGCTACAGATTGAGATCGAATAAAGAAATATAGAAAAGGACCTAAGACCTGAAACAATTATGTGGAAGAAACGACCAAGTTTCTAAGGGGTCGGGATGGATCCTACAAGGTTGAGGAAGCAAATATTCAATAAGATATACAACCTGGAAAGCCTGAATGGTTATGCTAAGCATATGAAAGAACAACTTAAAGGATTTGGAAAACTGATGAGAACAGTCTGGACACCGAGGGTGAAAAACATTAGTGTACTTCTGGAAGATAGAACTAGCTAGTAGAGCAGGAGCATGGGGGGCGGACGGAGGAGAGAAGAAGGCAACATTCAGAGAGAATGAAGGATGATTGCAGAAGAAGAAAAAGAAACTAAAAACATGACATCGGTGTGGTCTTTTGTTGGTATTGACTTAATATATATGGGGAAGAAAATGGTCCGGGCGGAAGTTAGAGAAATAATTTCTTTAATAGGATTGAACCATTTAATTGAAAGCCAACCTTTCGACCCACATTGCGGGGCTACAAGATACAAACAAAAATTAGGATGATATATAAAAATTGTAATGATAAAATAAAATTGGAGAAAACAGATATGAAAGTGGGGATGATTTAAATTATAAAAGAAAAAAAAGGTATTATTTGAAATATATGAACTAAAACTATTATGTGTAATAAGTAAGAAATGGGAAGTCATGCAAATAAATATAATATAAGAGAGAATAATTACCAAGTATTATCTAATAAGCAATAGAGAAAGTAATAAAAAATAATCTAACAAGTGATAATTGAAATGAAGGAAAGATATATACGAAGAAGCTTATAGAAATATTATCGATTTAAAAATAAATATTGTAAAGAGTACAATAGATAAAATAAAATATAAAAATGCTACTGGAGAAAACAGATACAAAAGTAGGGATGATGAAAATTATAAAATAAAATCATTGCATTATTTAAAATATAAGGATTAGAACAATGGTATACGAATAATCAGACAAATGAGCAGCCATGCAAAGGTGATTTAGTAAAACAACTTTATGAAATCAAACCTCTTCTTTTTTTTACAACATATTTACCCTCATATTCTATACATTTTCTGCAACATGTTACCAATTTTTTAATCACAGAACTGAAACATTCAGTGTTTTTTGATGAAATAAAGTCTGAAAAAGCGTTTTTTAACGGAGAATCATTAAAAAAATTGACCCTTATGTAATTCGTCCGAACATATATATATATATATATATATATATATATATATATATATATATATATATATATATATATATTATATATATAACATAGTAAAGGTAAAGGTAGCATGTATCACTTAGACTAATTGTCGCTAATTTGTCAACTATTAGTATCCCTCGGCGGGAACAGATAAACCAGAGTTATAAAAATACTGTAATTGACACCTGGGAGATAACTGGACTCAGGAACCGGTGTAATATCTAATGAGTAGTCGCTTAATTGGTAACGATTAATTTCTCCTTTTTTCCAGGTCGGTCTAATGATTTAATATTCTCACTAATTATTTTAAGCTATAAGCGGTTTAATCCAAACTAAAAACTGATAAAGAAGGTATAACGATAAAAAAAATATTTTTTATCTATGGAACAATATCACTTCAGGCATGAGGAAGAATATCATCCGGAGTTATCTCTCCCGGAGATTAATCTAGTTTAAGAGATTATGGAAATCAATTCCTCTTCCATGTCTTTTCAAATATCGTCCTCGGTGAATAAGGGATAGTTGCAATATTCTTGTACCAATACTTTTCTTAATATTTTATTTATATATACTGATTAAAATAAAAATATTATATATATATATTTATATATATTATACTTTTCTCGAGCTTCAGTTAGTTCTTCCAACTTCTTTATGGCGAAATTTCAGTCATTTGAGACCAACATAGTCTCGAAACGTCCCCGAAAAAGTTGGAAGAACTGAGTGAAGCTCGAGAACCACGAGTATAAATTATATATAACAGTCGAGAAAATTAGATACCAATACATGTATAAACAAAAAAATGAAAGAATAGTTAAATCCGAACTACATACTATCTTTAGAGGCTATGTTGCATTCAGCCATATTCTTAACCGTTTCTGGTTATGGTTGTCAATAAGCCCCGGTGAAATCGTTTGCCCTGAGAAAGTTAACTGTATTGAGCGGAATCTTATCATTATTGTAGTTTTCGATTTGAAATGAAGTTATAAGCAATATGCCTGACTTGCCCCATTATTCACCATGAAAATAACACGATTCTGCTTCCTTAAGTACAAGAAACTAATTCTGGAGAAAATTCCACCGGCTCATTATTCACCGCGGCTGCAGATATATTTATGTACATTTACACGGCGCAAATTTGAACTAACAAATCGATATATTATACCTCATTGATAAATATGTATTAGATAAATTTATTTAAAGAATGGTGCAATAAATCAATGAAAAACAATGATGTATCATAGCTGAAGAAAAGGAAGGATCTGATATGAAATCAAAGAATTTAATCGTCTTGAACCCTGTGTATTGTACGTAGTCCTATTTG
The DNA here is from genome assembly GCA_964056705.1 of Troilus luridus. Lineage (NCBI taxonomy): Eukaryota > Metazoa > Arthropoda > Insecta > Hemiptera > Pentatomidae > Troilus > Troilus luridus. The sequence continues at coordinate 109,499,069 of OZ057413.1, read as the reverse complement.
GGTATGCAAAAAGTCATAAAGTATAAATACAATATATGATGTAGTTATAATATATTGTACATTATGTATCTTATAAACAATATCACCTTAGCATGAGCAGAAATAATGGGGTGTATAAAAAAAAATGACCGTTTTATCAAATTCCAGAGTTCATGTAAATATTTTAATGCTAGTAATTTTTACCAACACTTAATAATTCCTTTAGAGCATTCTCTAAGCTTGTTTACCAACACTGGACTTTTTCAATAAAAGCTTCAGTTTAGTTATTTATTTCAAAGAAGAAACATGGCAGTGTCCTACGAAATTCTCGTAATTTTAAGACATTATTGGAAAAAAAATTTCACAGCCGCTGAAGCAACTCGTGGAATTATTAAATATGAAGGGTGAGGTGTCCTTGACCAGCGCACTGCGCGGCGTTGGTTTGAAAAATTTAGCAGTGGAGATACGACGTTGGGAAGGAAGAAGGGCTTCGGGTCCACAAGTATTCGCGAACTTGCCAGGGAGTGTGGTTTCGAAAGATACTGTTAGTCGCCATCTTCTCTACATGGGGAAGGTGAAACGGTCATTTTTTTTTATACACCCCATTATTAAGTGAGGGATATTCATAACAAGACCAGATATCACTTACGATTAGAAATGCCTGTAATTGTCAAATATGTAAAGAATAAAGGACAAAAATACATTTTTAAAGCATTTTAAAAAGGAGCAACAAGAAGTAAGAATGATAATATTCTGGAAAAAGAAAACATCTAAATTATGCAAGCATGATCCGTAGATGGCCTCAACAAAGAGATATAAACAAGTAAAAAGCGCAGTTGGTAAGATGGGAGGAATGAAAATCATATTTTATCCCATCTATTTCGGGAGATATCCTTCTTAACAATAAAAGACATTAAAAAAAATTAAACGTTTCGTTGGTACAACTAATAGACGGTAATAGAAATAAATTTAAAAAATCAATAAATATATGATGTTAACCATCTGTAATAATGATGGACCAGCTGAGTTTTTTTGATTTCCCGAAAGTTTACTTTTTTGGATATGAGCCGTTTCTCAAATGACCAATTGAACTAAGGTTTATTTTGATGGTTATTGGATTCAATTAATATATATTTATTTTCTCTTAACCAGGGATTCGGTAAGGATAATCAAGCATTTTTACTATGGAGAAATGAAATGCAAACTGTTGAGGAATTATCGAATTCCTTCTTGTCATTTGCTACAGTACTTAATTGCATCGCTAAGCATATCGTGGCTGTGAGTTTTAATTTTCTAAGCAGGTACTTAATCTGCGAATTGTAACTCAGTGAAAGGGGTTGGAAGGGACGGACATGGCGGAATGTCTACGACTTCAAGAACCCGAATCGGGTTGAATAAAGTTATGTCCCTCTGTTATTTAATGGTGCGTTTTTTATATTATTTACATACCTGAACTAACAGGAATACCACACTTTAAACCTTGAAATATGTTTTATTTATGGGCTTAATGTTTAATCATGTCTCCTTCCTTTTATTTACTTTCATTATCGCCACTGATGCCAGTGACCTTTTATTAGAAACATTTTTATGGATTTTTCGTCTCAAGGCATGCATAACAATATTACGTTTCTAATCTTATTTTAGACAAAAGCATTATTTTAGAAAGATGCCAAATCTTCAAAGCTGAGTCATAAACAGCAAAAACCTTATCTGAAGTAATTAAGAAAAATATTAAGGACATTTAAAAAACAAATATTACTCTTACTTGAAGAAAATTACAAATAATATATCTAATAAAATAATCCACAATTTATTTTTAAAAAACACTTCACTTCGAAATTTTTTTTTCATAATTTCGTAATTAACTAATTATTAGACGATTTGTTATGGTGAATAAATAAACCCTTTAGTACTATTTTTTAAAATTTATTATAATTACAAAAGTAAGTTTCTAGCTGTAAGATTCGAACAATCCTAAGCAATTTGGGAAAAAATCCAATCAAGGTTAGGTTTTAAAATTTTGAAAACAATTTTTTTATTTTGTATATCACATAATATATGAATTTTCCGCAGAAATTAGGATTATAGCTGCCATGTACGCCTATAAAAGTTTAGCAGATTACAGGAAGTAGTTTCTTCAACTATTTTAACAGCAGGGTTGTTTTATCAGATGCTACATTTTATGTAAATAAAATTCTACGTAAATTTGCAAGGATTAATAAATCATTTTTGTTACCATTAATTCTTATATATACTGTACATCTTATTAATAAATATATTGTTCTTGATTCGTTTTCATTCTTTAAAAGAAGATAATTTAAAACTTTCGGCTATAATTTAAAATTTAATTTGATTTAATTGATGTTTTTCCAAGCCATATTCTTAACTGGAACATTGGATAATTCAATTATCATGATATCTTCTGATTTATTTTTTTGTTGCTGAGTTAATGGACCTACACATTAAAAAATAAGAATTAATTATGTATCTTATCATTAATTTACATAAACCTAACATAACTAATTAGGCTAATAATATGGCGTTATCATTATCAAGCAAAACAATGAAATTAGAGGTACAACATTAATGATCAATTCAAGTTAATGAGAACCAGACGCGAGCAACAAAGTTTAAATTATCCTATTTCTGGAAGCCTACTAACAATGTGCCTGCTTGCTTAAGATAAATACAATATGTTTATAAATCAGTTACAATATTGTTCAGGATTATATTGTTTGTTATTGTTTATCTAAGATTCGGATAAAATGTTAGTGTATATAACTCGTCTAGTTGTATTTAAATCGCAAATAATATAATACAAGTGTATATAAGTTTTTCCATTCCCTTCAGTTAAAAGTGAAAAGAATAACCGAAAGAAAAAAACAAGTTTATTAACAGCCAAGAAAAATAGATTCATTCATACAATAATAAAAAAAAATTATTTGACTTCGATCGTTCAGAATTTTAACAAGTATCTGTATAGGTTTTTTCCTACGTTCATAGGCAAATAAAAACAATTTTCTGAGAATTCATCCCCACTAATTTTATTAAAGTTACCACCACTGCAAATTAGCATAAAATAACAATTAAAAGTTATGCATTCAGGAAAAAAATTATTCAGAAAGCATTTAGGTTAAAAACGTCAGATTTAAAATAGGCAATGGCGTTCGATAACGGATCAAAAATAACTAGACTTATTTTCAGCTCAACATGCCAAATATGAATTCATAGCGTGCAGAATGCAATACAGGCATGCTTAATTATATCTGATATCTATTCCGCATGAGACATTTTATTTATTTAGGGTTGATTGATGAATGGTAAACAATTAAAAAAAGTTCAATCAAACATGAATTATATATAGATAATATGGTCGTCCTAACAGACAAGTTAAAGTATTTAAACACCATTTAAAAACAATATTAGAATTGCCATGTAATCAGCTCTTCATATTGTAAATGGCTGGTACTTTATGGCTCATAAAACTTTAAAACGAAACAATAAACTGTTACCATTCCTTCATTTAATGCTTTAAACACCGTTACAGTGTAAAAAAGGTAAACAAGTGAATATATCCCATTCCAGAATGACGAGGATACAACTTAAATTAACTAAACACAGGTGCAGTTCTACATAGAAACACATGAAGTACTTTCTCTAACACAGGGGTGCCCAAACCATCATATCCAATGGTAACTTGATACCAAGCGACCAAAAATCAAGGAATGAATCATCAGGATTGGGAATATGCAAGGAGCCTAACCGTTTTATGATCTAATTAAATTATTAAAAACAAAAAATCAATTTAAAATGATTGTGTATATACTTTCCAATGTCCAAATTTCTTACATTTGATAGATTAGCTATTATTGACAGAATTGTTTGGTGTTGACATGTGAATCTTTGTGAAATTGTGATTTGCGTTTAAGAAATATTTTTTATTTTATGGAAATATTACATTATACAAAGTTTTTTTCGTTAAACAAACTGGCCAGATATATATATTTTTTATGAAGACGAATCTTAAGTACTAATATTACTGAAAATGGATTGAAATGGTCAGGTGTTGGAGTCAAAGATTACTCAAAAAAAGAAAAACCTGTGCATTTCAAGCCACTATATGAATTATCTAGTCAACTAATTTCCACTTTAATATTACTTAAGTACAAATGCGTTTCCTACGACTAAGGCCTTATCAGTCAAGACAACACTATCTCTATCCATTCTTACAAGGTTAGCATTATATTATGCATCATTCATTTATACCATGTATAAAGGTGATTTATTTTTTAAAAAAATACTTTGATCGTCCTATCGATTTTAATTAAATTGTAACCATCCATGGGTATAGACTATTGCTACTATAACATAGGAATCCTTCGCGACACATTTTAACTACAGATCACAGGTGTCAACTCGTTACAATTCTGTTGTTACGAAATTTGAGATATAACCCTTCAGTTCTCGTGTTACTTATAACATTATTGTATTGTATCAATTATCGATATAGAATTATTTGTAGGCGTAATAAAACATAGACAATTATTATTTAAAATTTCTTATTTTTTCCTAAATTATTAAGATTTGAAATATATCTATCTGGTCCATAATAAAAATAAATGTGATAGAGATTTTTAGGAGATAAGTTAAAATTTTAAAAATTTCAAGTTTTTAAATTTTCTAATGGCTATTAAAAGAATTTCAATATTATTATTATAATATGAATGGTTTACTTTACACATGGTTAATGGTGGTACAGGGTTTTTTTAAATCATAAATAATAATAATATTTATAATAAGATGAATTTTTCGGACTTAATGGACAACCAAGGTGATTTTTAACAAGCGTTTCAATGAAATCTCTCAACCTTAAATAATGGGCTAACGCTAATTTAAATGGAAAAATATTTTTTTAAACATGAAATTTTTGACTTCGAAAATTTTCTGTTTGAATTTCGCACCAAAACGGTTAGTTTTGATAAGATATAATGTGACGTCATCTCAATTCTATGTTCAAATAAACCGTTCTAACTCCAAAGCACTTCCCCTACCCGCTGGACTTCCTCTCTCATGCCTCTCCCCAATCCTATTCAACCTGTTCATATCCGATCTCCCAAAACATACTAAAGTAACCACATCGCTTTACGCTGACGACGCCGCTTTCTACACAGCATCATACCGAATCGATACAATAGTGAACCGATTACAACAATCTTTCAAAAAAATCCATAAATTCTGTCAAAAGTGGAAACTAAAAATCAATCCAATAAAATCGGCCGCCATAATCTTCACAAAGCGCAGACCTAGCATAGACCAGCACATCATCTTAAACTCCGAACACATCCCCTGGTCTAAATCCGAAACATACCTCGGTTTATTCATGTAAGTCTACATTTTGTTATGTTTTCTGTATCTCTAAAATCTACATTTTGTTATGTTTTCTGTATCTCTATTTTATGTATTTTTACAGTCTATTCTGTTTTTGTCTGTTTTCTCATAGCCCTGAAGATGACCTACACAGTAGGTCGAAACGTCGGCACATAAAATACAATAGTTTCACTTATTTTGCTGTGTTTTCTTGACTGCACCCCCAACTAATTACATCCTATTATACCTCGGTTTAATTCTAGATAAGTCTTTAACATTCACAGAGCACATCAACAGGAAAACAGAAAAAGCGAAAAAAAATATCTACAAAATGTTTCCCTATTTTAATAAAAAATCTAGGCTAAGCCCTAAAAACAAACTAATCCTTTACAAAACAGTAATCCGCCCATTGATAACCTATGCCTCACCTGTCTGGAGTTCAACCTGCGCCACAAATTATCGAAAGTTTGAAAGGATACAAAACCTATGCATGAGGATTATCAATAATTATTCCCGCTACACGAAAATATCGACTATGCTAAGAGATCTTGAACTCCCCACTATTAAAAAATATGTTTCAGCCCAAACAAAAACATACTTTGAAAAAACTCCAGCTTCCGAAAATTAATCCGAGAAATCGGTAACTAAGACAAACATTCGCTACGATGCTACACGCACAAAAGAACAAAACATATACTTCTTTCTTAATAAATCACCATTACCAGGTATTGTAATCAAGTTATCTGTATTTATTTTATAGTTCTTTTTAATTATTCATTTATTTTCTATTTAATTATTATTACATATTATATTTATTTACTTTATTATTATCATTTTTATTTATTTATTATATTAGTATTATTATTTTTAATTTTTTTTTTTTTGTCTTAAGCTGGTTTTTTCTACATTTTTCCTGCTATTGTGAAACTTATTTATAAAAGGTAACTGTAATTAATTAAAATCACTGTCTTTAAACATGTAAAGGTAGTCCGGAACATGTATTCACAAATACTGCTTGTATATGTAAAATTGCAAATAAAGTTGTTTTGTTTTTTGGTTTTTGTATATGTGACGTCATCAGGCTTGCCAGTTTATCACGCTACTTTTCCATGTAACAAAATTATTTTTGAAACATTTTTAGCTTGTTTTTAAAGATCTCTAATAAAGTTCAAACAATTTTACTTAGTCTATTAAATAAATAAATCACTTATCATGTCTTACAAATACTGTTGTATGACAATGTGTGAAAGCACCACAAAATCAACCTCAAATAAACTGTCTTAAAGTTCCCATGGATCCAATAAGAAGAAAAAAGTGGTTTTCTCTGATGAGAAGAAAAGATAGCCTCGCTCCTTCTACAAACTGTTATGTCTGTGAAGATCTGAAGTTTAAGCTTTGTACTTTTCACTTCTCCTGCACTCTAAATGTGTCTTTCCCTTTGTTTGAATAAGATGATTCTCATGATAATGTTATCATTCAAATTATATGTAAAAATCATCCTTAAAAGATTGTTCTGGCATCTTATTATAGATCTTCTACATTGAATATAGTGTAAAGTTAGAATAGTTTCAGCTATAACCAGTCAGTGTATAGTGCATGTAAACTCTCACATTTGCGAACACCATTTTCAGATGCAGATAGTTTGATATTTTTTTTTTCCTCTTCTGTTCCAGGTAGAAGAAGTAGTAGAAATTATCATTAAAGTTAGATTAGTAAGGGGTCCAATGGTTTTGAATAAAAAAGCAATACCAACCAAATTCAATTGCCAAACAAAACAAAAGAATGAGACAATCACTAATCAGTGATGTTTTTCAACCATCAATATTGAATAATGAAAACATAGAAAACACAGGATTGAATGTCTCAGAACCAATAATGGGAATTCCAACATGCTCTTCAAAAGTTGATGCAGAAACACAAGTATCGTGGACATCAGAAAAATACAATGCTAAAAAAGTTCATTACTTCAGTGGTTTGTCTTTGAGTGAACCGAGTGATAGTGATGAAGAAAGTATTTCTGCATTACAAAGTTTTAAGCACACTCATAAAAAGATCACAAAGAAACTTTCTTATATATATGCTATGTTGATAAAACTAATAGTTATTGAATAAAAAGATGCCAATAATAACAAAAATTAACTCTTTACTTGAAATAAGTTGATTTAATTAATAAGCAATTGTTTTATTTTTATGAATTTCTTATCAAAAACATGTAAAGAAGCCTGATGACGTCTCCAAGCCAAAATGGAGCGTTTAAAAGTTTTCATTTCCCGTTTGAATTTTTTCTTCTTAACCCGAACGCGATTTTTCCGATGAAAAATGATTTTTTTTAAATTAAATAAATATTTTTGTGAAAGTTACATTATGGTGAAACTAAAAATTCATTTATTTTTTATTAAAAAAAAAATCTTGCTTGTCCATTCACAATATTGTTTTTTATTTTATATTATGATATCAATTTAGTGTCAATCAATTACCATGAAGACATGGTTAGAATAACTTCTTAATATGAAATTAAGGATCTTTTAAACGGGCGCTTAAATAAGGCGTATTATTTTTACTTTAAATGGTCAATTTCTAAAAGAAAAAAGGAGCTTTTTTTTTTTTATTAACACAAATTTCCTTGTATATTCTAATAAGAGTGATAAAATATGATAAGGAAGGAACTTAGTAACCCAGGTGAATAGTAGAAGAGAAATACGAGATGATTACCGGAGAAGGAACAAACAGTGCGATTTACGACAGCCACATCTCAATGCCAAGTGGCCCTTTAGGAGTAGTCAACTAAAAGGATAACCAACAATATGTTTACTTATAACCCCCTAGTTTTGTGCTTAATTTTTTTTTCTGTCTTTGGATGCCTGGAATGGAATGGAATGGAAACAACCATTAGGAATGAATTGAGTTTTTGAATGATATTTCTACAATAAATTAAGATAATTATAAGCCAAATCACAGAGTGTGATGTCAAAAGACCAGAAAAGGCTGGACAGAGGATCAAAACAAAAGTGCCAGTGAACGCATGAAGGAATATTGGAGACAGACAAAATTCCAGCAGAAGATAGGAAAATAAAGTTCTAACTTGTTACGGATTGGTCAATACCAAAAAAAAAAGAAAGTAAAATCAACCTTTAAACTAAAAAAATGACTCATTACTATTAAAAAATTTAATGTAGAGTAATAGCTAAAGTTAATTGAAAAATCTATTAAATTTTGAGAGTTTCGTTCTGGCACAAAAAGTAACATTTCGAAAATGTTCTCAGACAATTGAATTTTCATGTCATGAAACCAAGTTGAAACTTGATCGGTCTCAAAGATTGGAATATTTCCGTCATTCATCACATACCTTTTAGCTTGTTATTGCATGTTGACATTGTGATTAAGACTGCTATAGTGGACATTTGTTCCAATTTTTTCTAACAAGTTTCATTTTATTCAAGAGGAAACGGATGTCCGACTAAAGGTAGGTAATTTAACTGTCAGTAGTTTAGTCTTGACATTACTTAGCTCGCGTAATTTGTAGTAAGATCGACTTGTAAAATTGGCTAATGAACGAATTCCCAAAGAAGATAATAGGCGTTGTGTGGACTGTAGACTCTGAGCGGTAGACCGAGGCATAGGTGAGAGGATTGCGTTGAGTGATCTAACAGAATTCGAGCTTCCGAGTTCGCTAAGCCTTATTATTATGATTAGTACTAGTTATATCAATTAATCAATTCGGTAGATGCAGCATTAGTCCGATGTTTCACTGAACTGAACCTACTCCTTGGGAGGGAATAATTTCCAAACATTAATAATAATTTAATCATTGCTTTAATTTTAAATATTTTTATTTTGAAATCTTTTCTCTTCAAAATAAAAATAGTAATAATAATATTTCAAATCATGTCAGTTCTTTTATTTTTATTATCTTAAAAAATAAATAAATAATCTGCAGCAGTCTGTCAAAACTGCAGTAGAATTAAAAATATTGCGAAACAATATACTGCAAGATTACTGCAGTTGCTTTTCCAGTAATGATTAGAATAATTTATATCTGTTTCAAATTCAATTTTTTCGTGAGGAAAAAACAACAAGAAGATATGGCATTATTAAACAAGTAAAGATAAAAGTTTGGAAGAAAAATGTAATGAAAAAAAAAACTGTAATGATGTACTTTCCGTATAAATTATAATTTAATTTACTTGCAAAAATCTTGGACTAATAACTTAGAATATGACTATATATAGAGTAATCAATATATTTAATAAAATATTGAAAATCAAATATAATGAAATAAATTATATTTTTTTAATTGCTTACTTAATTAGATACAACAGTTTTATTTTCATAAACCAACATGATTTTTAGTCAGTCCACAAGAGGCATCAATCTTGTCAAAGAAAATGTTTAAAACACACTAACATTTTCATCTTGAAGCAAAAAAAAAGAACATTTCGTTGACTTTGTTATATCAGAGGAGGTGGAAATCCAAGAGGTATGAATGATATATTTTACGAATAAGTTTAGTTCTAGATTGTTAATTCATTTATATATTTTTCTTGTATAATTATCGGTTGTATGCATATATGTATATACAAATATGGGGTGCAGAAAATGGTCGGTTTCTAATAAATAATTTATTACTGTTTCAGGGTTCTGTTTTAACTCCGCCCGGACTATTTTCGTCCCCTTAAAAAAAATTATAAAAAACAATAATACAATATGTTCAATGGAATTAAATAGGGCCACAATGTAAGTATAATATAGAGTTAAAGGACTTAACTTCTTGGCGTCCATCCGATAATTTTTTTTTTTTAATCCAGATAAATATTTTTTAGGTAGCAATATTAAGGACTACAAATAAATGTCTTTGATCAAATTCAATATCATTCTTGATTAAACGTGGTTATTAGTTTAGGTGGATTCCACCAGGAGCGCTAGCGACCAAGTGGATCTCTAGATCATCCTAGCGTCAATTTGAGGAACTTCCGATTATTTATTAATTGGCTTTATATCCATTTTAAAATTGTAAGTTTCCTAATATAGTTCCTACATACAACTGTTCGAGGATTTCAAGGCATTATAACACTTACAAATAAATATTATCAGCCATATTAAATAAAGAAAGGAAGAGAAAATATCAGAGTTGCAGTTATAATTACGTGAAAGTGATCCATTCCCCATATTTTTTAATATTAATATATTATAATTACCGTTCACTGAGAAAGCATTTCGTATTAGTTGTTTTAATGTTTAGAGAAAAAAAATGTAAAATTAATATTAAAATATAAAAAGAATAGAGAGTATTCCAACAGCCAAGCTGCGATGGCTGGATGGAGTCAGTGAGGACTCCAGAAGTCTATTAAATGTCCGGAACTGGAAGGCCGCTGCACTGGACAGAGAAAACTGGCGGAAACATTTCGAGGAGGCCAAGGCTCATTGATGGGCTGTAGAGCCATGCAAGAAGAAAAAGAATAGAAATAGATTTTAACTAAATAAAATTTCTTATCAAGAAAAAATATTATTTTACTTTCATAGGAAATGATTTTTTGTTGGCTTTGTTTTTTCCCTGGGCTTTGTTAATAAATTATTGACAAATCATTCATTTCACATAAATTTAAATACGTTCTGTATTGATAATGTTGAATATTGTTATGATATTGATAGTAATACCATAACCTTAACTTTTTTTGCATAATTAAAAGTGTTGGGGAAAACATGTACCACTACACCTAGAGTCTTGGGTTGAGTACATGATAGAATATCTGTACAGTTTCTAAGCCACGGGTTTTGCAGGAAAGTGATTTAGCGGAGATCTCACTCATTTCTTTAGAGAGGCAGGGTGAGCCCAGGAGGGTCTCCAGATCTCACCGGTTATGGACTATGGTTGCTAACAAATATAATATTCGACATATCCGGATTTTAACCCGTAACGTTCAACACAGCCACCACTGACCCACTGAAATATCCCGCTCCTCAATAAAAAATATATAAAACATATTATAATTATAACTAAAAAGATTAAGTTGCACGCTAGTCAATTCGCAAACTCTCAACGTTTGCTGAAATCAATGACTAACTGTTGTTTGTCATGACTTATCTACTGTTTGTTGATATTTATGATACCTGGGTTTAGAGGATAATATTTGTTGATAAAGATAAAACAATCAATATCTTTAATTAAAAGATACAACATCAAATATAACTCATTTCATATCCGTTAAGTTCAATTCGGTGATTGACCTAAATTAAATTTTCATACTAAATAATTTGCAGGACATTTTACTTTCGTTAAAATAAATGGCTTAAGAGACTTAAACGTTCGAAGTTGATTTAATATGATTGATGGTTAACTTACAATAAGGAAAATGTGTAATAACATAAGTTAGAAGTGTTCAAATATCTATAGTGGAAAAATGTTTAAAAATTAATTGTAATAATTTATTATGTATAGCGTTTTTAACTGAATTAAATTATAATGTAGCTAGTTACTTTTGGAAGATAGAGTAAAACCACGGAAGGTTGCCTGGGGAAATAAAATAAAACCATACAACGAAGAATAATTTTTAACATCCTGTTTAATTGAATAGCTGCAATTATTCCTTCAATTTAAATAATATTATATAATTAATTTAAGTTATTTTTGTTATAGCTTGGAGACTTTATTCAATTACCCTTTCAGAAAATTAATTTAATTAAAATATCATAAAATAATAATCTAAATAAAAAAGTATTAGAAAAGAAGTATTCAAGAGAATAGAAAACGTGTAATTAATGCATTTTTACTATCCCTAGTACACTTAAAAAGAATATAAAGTATCCATGAATATAAACAAAAATAAGTTGCCAGAAGGAGAAAAAAATTTTGTGTTTAAGGAAACAATTAACTACCGAATCCTCATGTTCCTTTAATGACCTGTTCAGAATATATAATTTTCAAGACAATGACCTAAACAAGTATTTAAAATAAATGCAACGTTTTTTTCTGTAAATTTGAATATTTTAAATAGTTTAAGCGAATATGCGATCTTTGTTTAGTTCTCCAATAGTACCTACTATATACTGTTCAACAAGACCACGCTCTCGGACAAATCACCTTCCTGCTCTATCGTTATCATAGAAATAGTGAAGTCTCTACCATGCACTGAACCCAGTTTTTTTATAGGTTTATTTCAAATACAAATATTTTTATTCCTTCTATTTATTTATTTATATTGTACTTGTAATACATTCATAAATATATAAAGTGGAATCAAATAAAAGATTAAATTTTATTGATATAGAAGGTCAAGGACGTCATATTTTCGACATTAAAATATTCCTGAGAGTATTTGGCGAGAAGCTGAAAAATATAATTGGATAATTAAAAACACTAAACTCTTCCGAATTGAATACAATTTAATCGGTCGATTAAAAATTAATAGCATTGTGATTATTAAAATGTGCTTTAAAAAATTATATTTAATTACATTAAATATAGAGAAGCTTATGAAGTTTCTCTATATTTCTCTGTATAAACAATATCTAGAGACCGTATAATAAAATGGACATCGTATCCAAGTTTGAACGTGGCAAGGTCGGGAAAAAACCTCAAAAAACGTTAATTATCATTTTAATAGTTGAAGTATTGTTGATTTTAGCCCAATCTTTTGCACCCCCAACAGCGTTGTATTTAAATAAACATCATCATCATCATCTAATATTGGTTCGTTTTATTGATTAAATTGAGAGTATAATAATCATAAAGAAAGCTTTATGATTAATATACTTTTTTTTTACTATTTTTTTATTTAACCTAAAAATAAAATTTATCTCAAAGTGTCCACTCTCTTCGCCCAACTAAGCACGTTTCCCATTGCAAATGTTCTATCATCTTTTTCTAACAAATTTCATTTTATTAAAAATGAAGTGAGAATCACACTGAAAATTATAGTATAAATATTGAATTATTTATATTTATACATTAATTATTTATATACATTTCTTAGAGGATGATTTAACTTAAATAAATTACCGTAGCTCATTGCATTGTTTTCATGAGACACGTTTTGCCTTTTTGTTATTCAACCGGGTGCTTGATTTTTGTATATGTTTTTTTTTTTTTACAAAATATCTTTTTCAGGTTTTCAGGATCTCGCCAGTAAATTTAAGATACCCAAAAAAGTCTTTGTTTATAATTTTGTACAAAATCGAAATACGGGATTTCCAGAGTGAATATGAAACTTTGTCCGAGACCACGCTCAACGGCCAGGTTTTCCTCAAATTTCGAGTACCTAAATTCTAGAAGCTGGGTGAGCCCCAGGATTGTCTCCGAATCTAACCCCGACTGTTAACAGATTAATTAAATTACCTACAACAGGCAGATTTAAACCCCGGAACTTCGGAACGGCAACTCTGCGATGTAGTACTTAGCCACTAATCACACCAATTTCTATTATAAATTCGATGTTGAAATCGTTTCATATAAGGCGATTTCTTTTATACAATTAAATGTTTCGTTATCAGGTAAATATTCCGATATAATACTTAATGTTATGTTTTTAATTTACACTTCAACGTGTCAGAAATAAAATAGATGTTCAAAAATAACTTGTTATTCCTTGAAAACGTTAACAACATAAAGGCGAAGGGATTTAAGGATTGGGAATGGAGAGCGTGGTGACATTTTCCTAAAAACAACCAGGCCTAAGTAGCTTCTCCAGATCATTCTATATTAAAGCCTACACAGGGTTGTAGATAAACTATTTCAAAGACCTGCATAAATTTATTACACGTCGAAACTATTTTTATATTATAGATAAATTTTCCAATTAGGTCCTAATTGAGCAATTATGCGAAACGCCCTGATATATTTTTTTTAAATAGGACAATGTGTAGAAACAATGATGAGTAATTAAACTAAACATAAATACTAAGCATACCTCTATGATTAACAACGATAAACATCAACTCATTCTACCCACACAATGAACTCACTGTGTAATTAGGAAATTATGAGGACATTTATTAATCAAGAAAACAATAGTTTTGAAGGACGGTTGTTTTCAATTATTCAATAAGCGGTGGACTCATGTAACGCTCGGGCATTATCATAATTCATTATTCAGCAGGATTGGCGAAGAAAAATGGCCCCATTATTTATCTTTAAGTAGGAAAACGAAAATGGCGAAAATTTTGCAACCTTTTAAATAATGGATCGTATGTACTCGACAATCAATAACTTTCTATACAAAGGAACCATTATGAATAAGACATGGAGATAAGGTATCTAACAAGTCTATGATGTTTATCAGAATATACTAAGTTTCAGTCAACTTTTCAGACCTTCTTCTAGAATACCAAGGAGTCTTAAATCTACTATTCGAGCACAACCAGTCGGATGTTTCTCCACTTGCCTTTACCTCATATTTACTTGATTTATCATTGTTATACAGTAGTAAATTTTTATAAATAAATTTAAAAAGAAAACTACTACAATTGCGGCGCTACAACCGATGATGGGTTCTGAACACCACCAACCTATCATCACGATCCAGAGCACTTCTCATCCATTTACTGACACCATAAATTTGATTTAGCGTTTAGCTAGTAAAATTTATAAATTCGGAAACGTACTGCTCCTAAAACTGGAAATCGCGCCATAATTGAGACTTAATAAAGATGTCATTTAGGATTAAATTATAAAGAATAATTTGGCTTTATAGGTTTTTTGTTATGCATTGTTCCGTTCTTTGAAAATTCAAGTTTTCAAACTCCTTCTTATGCCTTCTCAAAAATATTGAAAATTAAGAAAGAGTAAAAAGAACCATTAAGAATACAGTTCTGTGCATCGCTCTGCCCCCCCCCCACCCCAGTCGTGGTCTTTATCTTCCACGTCTTTCGTCAGGTAGTACCTGGATTATGTGTTTAAAGCGCAGGCGATTAAATCTCCGGGCATGCAAGAACCTACCATTTGGCTCCCCCTCTGGATTGCTTCCAAATCCGGTTTCGCAGGCATCTGGTACAACTCTTCATTGATAATACTCACGACCCTCGATGGTCCCACACCAGGAGATCCCGAGCAAAACCCTTCTTATTTTCATCATGCCTCAATATACAACTAATTATATAACCGAGGTCCCGGAAGCATACGCAACGACGGGTCTTATGATTTCCTAATCCACAATAATTTTGATCCTGTGAGACATCTGTAATTTAGTATTTTCGCATGGCGGGCCAACAGCTGTTTCCGGCAGCAATCCTTGCTTTCAGCTCCTTGAGCATTTTATTATTCCCTGTCATTATTGCACCGAAATACATAAAGATATCGATCATCCTTTTTCAGAGTGTGGTTTCTTATTTATACGTCAAGCTGATTCTCCCTGCAATTTCTTTGGATTTTATAACGTAAACACCACAAATCGTTTTGCCACTATACAAAATTATTCAAAGCTCTGTACCAGTGTTGTGCGACTCATAAATTTTGCGTATCCAAGTATAATTAGATAGGGGTCTTTAATGATCATATGACACTGAACAGAAGCCACTTTACACCCTCTCTGATGAAGCGTAAAACAAAGGATTTTTTTCCCTTTAAAAAATCCTAAGGGCAAACTGTAGACTGCAAAGCAGCGTTCTTGGGGATAGAATGAGCCAATGATGTTTTCCATTGTCTATTCTGTGTCACTCTATTATAAATAGCTCCATCAGGTTGAGTACAAATTACATTTACGTCATACTTCATATCTACAGCCCCGGTAAATAAGTGGTTAAGTCGAATTTTCTCCAAAATGAGTTTCTTGTACATAAGGAAGAGGGATCGTTTCATTCTCATTGTGCATAAGTGGCTAGGTCAGGCATTGGCTTGAAAAGGAGTTATTGCTTACATTATTACCAATTATTCACCGGTGAAGCAGATGTATACAGTTATCTTAATAGAAGGTAATGGATCACTTCATACAAGTCCATCTCTGACCTTAAAACCTCGTAATAACGCGCTTTCAACTTTAAAGGTACTTAAATAATAAAACGTTGACCGCGAAGTACCTCCTGATCGTTCATCATGCCAAAACAGAGAATAAAAAAACTACCTCTAGAGATGAATAGACAATGCTCAAATGAGGATTAAATAATTAATACAGAATGTCAAAGTAGTTGTTAAGGCCAGATGAAGTAGTAACCTTATAAAGTATTATTAGTTTTAATCATAAAAATTAAATCATTTTTTCTTAAAAGAAAGAACATTATATTTTCTTATTTTTCACATTTTTATTTAATATAATAATTTAAACGTTTAATTTCATAATTGTTTAGAATAATTTAATTTAAAAGGTAATTTTATTTGGTTTAGATATAAGTGTAATATTTGTAGTAAGTGTGAAAACATATGTTATAAAAGTGAAGAGAGAAAAACAAAAGCGAGTCGATCGGCTTTTGTTCGCTCCGGCTAGACCGAGCCAGTGAGTGTTGACGCGAGCCCTTAGCCGTGCACATCGTATGCTCTAGAGGAGCCCAAAGTTGTTTTTGTGAATTTGAAGACAGTGTTGCCACGAGCCTCTTGACGTGCACATCGTATGCTCTTTAGGAGCCCAAAATTGTTTTGTGTGAATTTGAAGAAGATACTAATTTGCTGCCCACCTGCAGGTGTAATTAGTTTAAACTTCTTCATAGATTCGACCAATTCGAATTGACCCAGTCGATCATCTCAACCTCTATTGTTTCACCATCTTCGCTCGCCCTGCCGAGAATCTACCATCTACTGAAACTACTTCGACAGACAGATAAGAGTTTTCATTATTATATCATTGCAATCAGAAAACCGCATAAACATTCATTATTTTGTAATAGATTTTATTTGTAATTTAATAGAGTTAAATTTACTATCATAAGATTAAATAATATTTGTTTTCTTTTTGTTATTAATTAGTTGTTGATAATTTAGTTAATATTAGTAACTTCATTTCTCATTATAAAAGCGTTTAAATTGTTCTTTAATTTAATTAATTGTTTTTCATTCTCAAAATTATTAGTTACTTAATTTATGAAAATTGATTTATATTATTAGTTTAATAAAAGGTTACATTCAAAATGACATGCGATCTGGTATAATTGAATCAGAAATTTATTTTCCTTATCCATTTCGGAGCTCTCATCGAAAGGTCCAATAACTATTTCGAGGTTGCTCAAACATAAAATTGGTCCTCCGGCGGCCGGATCGCATGTCATAACTGACACCATCTCTAAATTGATAATATAATTTCTCTATCTTCTTTTACATTTTATTTTTTTGTTCTAATTTTGTGTGCACTCTTTATAGGTTTTGTCCATTTTTAATTTGATTGAATAATGGCCCCTAAAGCAGACCTAAGCAAAAACGAAACTAAATTATTCGATCTTGAAGACGAAATCGATTATTTATATCAAAACATAATAGAAACGCGAAATATTGGGTTCAATATCTCTACCCGGCCTCAAGATAAAAATTTATTTACAGCGCGAATATCACGATTAGATAGCACCTTTGATAATTTTTTAGGAAAAATTAAAGAGGCAAAATCGCTTGCTAAAATTCTTGAAGATGGATCAATAGATCGTTTCGACACACTTCGCTCTGATACTACAAACCATTATTACGAAGCGTTGTCTTTTGGGATCGCTGGGGAGGGTGAAGTTGCCTCCAACCAATCCGGAAGTGCTGACCACAGTCAGCACAGTGTCGAATCTCATATTAAATTGCCAACCATTAACCTACCGTCTTTTAGTGGTATTATTTCGAATTGGGTGTCCTTCAAGGACACGTATTTATCATTAATTCACAATAATGCGAATTTGAGCAATATTCAAAAGTTTCATTATCTGAAGTCAGCCTTAAAGGGTCAGGCACTTCAAACCATCTCGACAATAGAATTGACCTCCGAAGGTTACGAACAAGCCTGGGATGCTTTACAAAAGAAATACGATAATAAGCGGATCCAAGCCACACACTTCCTAGTCAATATGTTCAATTACAAACCTGGTACCAAATTCGATTTACGTTCCTTAGAAAATTTCTCCGAAGTTGTTTTGGAAAGTGCAGTTGCTTTTCGAAAATTGAATCTTCCGGACCCTTCCGGATTCATATTATTCACATATTGCCTGAGGCTCCTCGATGCGAAAACTCGCGAGCGATTTGAGACTGAATTTGGATCCAAATCTGAAGTCCCCACTTTCGACGATTTTTTATCGTTTATTCATCGGCAATGTTTTCAACTTCAAGCAGATTCGATAACCTCAAATTTTGGGCATAATTCTCAAAGCTCATCAGATAGTAGGCCCCAAAATATTGCCAAACATGTTTTTATGTCGACGGGTAGTTCTAGCCCAGAAAATATTTGTCCTCTGTGTCAGGAAAAACACCGTTTATATAAATGTCCTCGTTTTCGCTCCCTAAAGCCCAAAGAACGTTTTAATAAAATAAAGCAGCTTAAGGTTTGTTCTAATTGCTTGTCGCCAAACCATTATGTTGGTAAATGCACCTCTCCTAGGTCATGCTACCACTGTAAAAAACGGCATCACTCCCTCTTGCATTTTCCTACATCAACAACTAGGTCGACAGGTGGGTCCGATTGTCATTCTTCAGACCGCATTCACTATCCAGAGAACAACGGTAAGGTTAAAACGAGTGCGTTAGCCGAAGAAAAATTAGATATCAAAACAGACAATAACGAATCTCTGACCGGCTCGGTTTTATCCTCGTCATCCGAGACCGATGTCTCCATCCTTTTGGGGACAGCAATGGCTAGAATAGAAGACAGTAATGGGCAGTTGGTCCCAATTCGTATCTTGATCGATAGTGGATCACAACGATCATTCATTTCTTCGGCTTGCGTACGAAGATTAGGACTTGGGACAAGACTTAATTCTCAGTCAATGAGGGGTTTTGGGGATAGTCTGATACAAGGAGGGAAGTACGAAACCTCGTGTGTTCTAGTGCCTAGAGATCGTAAACAGCCTCGGCTTAAAAGTAACGCTGTAATAATTTCCAAAATTACAGAAAAGGTACCCGTCTGTCCAGTACCGGCCTATATAAATGACCACTTCAAACAATACCCATTGGCGGATAACTCATTTGCGAAACCGGGTCCAATCGATTTCCTATTAGGAGCCGATTTGTTCGGACATATCTTATTGGGTAAATGCGTGAGAAGGGACGGATATCCTAGCGCTTTCAAAACTATTTTCGGGTGGGTCATCATGGGACCTATACGCTCTCATTCCACCGTACAAAATACATCCATTTCGCTCTTTTCATCTTGCGACCAATCGCAAGAGAGAGCATTGGACAAACCAATTAAAACATTTCATGAAATCGAAACGATTGCTCCAGTTGTCGAACCAAATCCTCCAAATGTTAAGGCAGAGAGACCTTTTAGTTCAACTCACGCTGGGGAGTACAGCGGGCCTTACAAGGTCCAATCACCATTTAAAGAGTTTTCTCCACCAGATCTGAATTGCTCTCATTACACTGCATTACCTCGGTTCCCAAAATTAGCGCACCGGATTAACAAAATTTCTTTATTGACAGGAAACTGTTCCAAATCGATCGACGACTACCATGTTTTGTCAACCGCTGGTAAGGGTCGATATATTTGACCACATATTTGTGTATTTGAAGACAACTTCCCCGCAAAACTTCGATTGGTATTAGACGCATCGTCGCCTATGGAGCTTGGATTTCTAAATGACCATTCCCTGATTGGGCCTATGTTTCAATTGGATATTAGGCACACATCCCTTAATTTCAGGCATAAATTCGATTTGTTCCGCCCTCGGACTTATGTCAAAGGTTTTTCACGTAGTAGTGCATCACAATGCCCTGCCTTACCACCAATTTGTATTTTGCAACGGTACTTCTCAACCCATTGAGAAGTATCATTTGAATAGACTCCGGCCTTCCGGAATAAATTGCGCCCAATGCGCCAAGCAGCATCATTACGAAACGGATTCCCCACCCGTTACAATACATGTCCGTTCCTCATCGCCATCCATAGATCTCCAAGGGATACTCAGGGTGGGCGGTCACTTTAGCAACAGTCTTTTGCCCAGCAATGCAAGAATTGTAATCTTTCTGACTGTAATAAAACCAATATTACTTCCTCAGTTCCGATACAACATTGAACATTTATCTGATCAGTTAATTCGCCATTACTGCAGAATGTATCTCCACCCCACTCCCCAACTTTTGCATTCACATCAGAAACTACATGACTGGGTTGTTTGGGATGTTTCAGCTTGTAGAACTATTCGACATAAATTTGTCCACAAATGTAAAGATGGGACGTACCGATATCGTTCGGAGAATTTCGTTCCTCCAATTGCCAATCTCCAACCGTCGAGATTTGATCAAGGATGTCCGTATGCCATTAATAGCGTAGAATATTGTGGTCGTTTTCTTTTAAAATCTGTTAGCAACCCAATGGCAATAGGCAAAATTCTGACATTTGTAAGTTCACAAATGTTGAGCAGCGGAGTAGTACAAAAATTTGGCACTTCACTCACCAACGCATTAATATATTGCCTCCCAATCAATCTAATATCTTGTTTCCCCGCTAGGGTTGTCAATTAAACTTCTATGCATCGATGGTTTCGTGGGAACTAACATTTACCTGGAAGATCTCTAAATATCTTTCTTTTGAATTTTTGTGCACAGACAAAAATTGGTGGGCGGTGTGTTAAGGCCAGATGAAGTAGTAACCTTATAAAGTATTATTAGTTTTAATCATAAAAATTAAATCATTTTTTCTTAAAAGAAAGAACATTATATTTTCTTATTTTTCACATTTTTATTTAATATAATAATTTAAACGTTTAATTTCATAATTGTTTAGAATAATTTAATTTAAAAGGTAATTTTATTTGGTTTAGATATAAGTGTAATATTTGTAGTAAGTGTGAAAACATATGTTATAAAAGTGAAGAGAGAAAAACAAAAGCGAGTCGATCGGCTTTTGTTCGCTCCGGCTAGACCGAGCCAGTGAGTGTTGACGCGAGCCCTTAGCCGTGCACATCGTATGCTCTAGAGGAGCCCAAAGTTGTTTTTGTGAATTTGAAGACAGTGTTGCCACGAGCCTCTTGACGTGCACATCGTATGCTCTTTAGGAGCCCAAAATTGTTTTGTGTGAATTTGAAGAAGATACTAATTTGCTGCCCACCTGCAGGTGTAATTAGTTTAAACTTCTTCATAGATTCGACCAATTCGAATTGACCCAGTCGATCATCTCAACCTCTATTGTTTCACCATCTTCGCTCGCCCTGCCGAGAATCTACCATCTACTGAAACTACTTCGACAGACAGATAAGAGTTTTCATTATTATATCATTGCAATCAGAAAACCGCATAAACATTCATTATTTTGTAATAGATTTTATTTGTAATTTAATAGAGTTAAATTTACTATCATAAGATTAAATAATATTTGTTTTCTTTTTGTTATTAATTAGTTGTTGATAATTTAGTTAATATTAGTAACTTCATTTCTCATTATAAAAGCGTTTAAATTGTTCTTTAATTTAATTAATTGTTTTTCATTCTCAAAATTATTAGTTACTTAATTTATGAAAATTGATTTATATTATTAGTTTAATAAAAGGTTACATTCAAAATGACATGCGATCTGGTATAATTGAATCAGAAATTTATTTTCCTTATCCATTTCGGAGCTCTCATCGAAAGGTCCAATAACTATTTCGAGGTTGCTCAAACAGTAGTCGCGACGGACCTTGATGAATAGGTTAGGTTACTCAGGCGTGGAAGAGAATAGAGGCTCGTTTGACTCTGACTGGGGAGAATATATAATTGTTTAGTGAGTAATCGCGTGGCGGAATACGAGAAATAAGAATGATGTTATTCGAAGCGGTAATTGTACAACGTTATGTAACCAACGATTTGAACAAATGTTTGTTTTATTAATTATTATCTGTTTGTTTTAGTAATTATAAATGGAAGGTCTGAAGAGGAGCATATAAGTACTCGAGGCGATGAAATCTGTTTTTAAACCAATTATTCCATTTATTTTAATCGTATTTAAACAACAATGATGAATTTAGAGGGGGAGGGAAAAAAAATAAACAATTAAGCAAAACAAACCAATTTCCGAGAAATAAGTTTGACAAAAAAAAAATTTACTTCGGGCAAGAAGGAGAATGAATGACCTCACCAAATGGATCTAGAAATATTTTGATTCAATTTAAAATATTTATAAACTACTAATTGATGTCGAAGAAAAACCTTCTGTGCTTCAGAATTAAGAAAATAGGTCCAATATTGTAAACTCCACATCCATAATACAGTGCTAATAATAGTCAAAGAAGAACATGTAAATAAGGAGGGTGGTCGGGGTCGAAGAGTCGTCCCCTCGGCAGGAATACCTTGAACCTATGGATTATCTAAGATTATCATACTCTATTCACTCGAATTGCTGTATAATATTTAATGGGCAAGGACCAGAACGTACATTCAAGGATACATTGGTAAATAGTGAAGGAAATTCCTAATCTGAAATAATTTAGTTTGTTTGTTCATTTAACGTCACTTTATGCTGCTATGGCTAATAAAAAAATCGGACGATGCCTGACACACTACAGGCTCGGGACCCCCGTTTAACGTCCCTTCTAAAGGACGGCGTAACTAAGGATTTTTTACTCCCTTTAAAAAATCCTAGAGCCACCTGCCTGGCTACGAACCCGCGATCTTGGGCTTAGAAATAATTTAGTAAAATGTCTATTGATTAGCGGTAACCTTTACATTTTTGCGAAATCGTTATTGTTTTACTTAGTAATCTCCTAAAAATTGAGAATTCAAAATAAGATCGAGGTTCCATTTTACGTTAATAACGTAAAATCATCCATGAAAACAAAAAGATTTTACTAGTATAGCATATTAATAAATTAAGTGCCGCTTAAAAGCCTTAATTCAACAGAAGTGCCAATTAATATCATAGATTTTACAATTTTCTCGAAAAAATATTTTCATTAAACTATTCATATTTATATATTAATAATCAATATTTAACGAAACTATCTTTAATATTATATAGGTTTATAGCCTCCTCACAGAAATAATAAGACCTGGAGGCTTAAATATCGAATTTATCTATGCTCAAGATATCGGGTTCGCAGCCTGCAAGAGCCCCTAGGATTTTTTTTAAGTCTCTTCGGAAGGGACGTAAAATAGGAGTACGAGCCTGGGCTATGTCAGATACTCTTTAAAGATCCCTATTCTAAATGTAGGTAGATATTCAAAATTTAGGACTGCCACTGTAGCATCGCCCAATTAGTCCAAGCAGCATAAATTACGTTAACATACTATGGAATAACAAGCATTCGCCGATTAATTGCAGCCAATGATCGTCTTTATGGGTGCGAAACGTAGCCGCTAACGCTGAAAGATAAACGTCTTAAGGTATTTGAAAATAAGGTGTTATATTTTAATAACACAGAATATTCGGTCCAAAAAAGGATAAGACCACTGGAAAATTTAGGAGATAGCTATAGCGTCGCAAAGATTGCGATGGGTTCGTAAAGATGTTGGGCTGAGTAACGAACAAATTCCTAAAGTGTTAATAAGTGCTGTGCCGACTGAAAAGCGCCTGAGGGGTAGACCGAGACTTAGGTGGGAAGATTGCATTAAGAGTGATCTGGCGGATTTGGGTTTGGGTAGGGGCCCGCGGACAGAAGTTTGGAACCAGAGATTTGTGGTATCGGCATCGAACCTTCGGGTTGGCTAAGCCTTTTTATTTTAGGAGGGCTAATTTCCCATCACTGATACTGATTATTTTTTATCCTAAGTAAAATTCATTTATAATTTATTACTAATAGCAAATCTTTGAATCATTTGAAAAAAAACAACTATATTTTCTACTATTGACAACTAACAAGGTTCACTAATTCAGAATAACTCAAAAGATACCTTCACGCATGGCAGATAGTTAGATTACATTATATTGAAACAAACTTCAGCCGACCAGAGAAAGGTTTGGAATGAACTGACACAGTTCTCGAAGGACAGAGCATCTTATACTCCCGGAGATATCGCCGAGGTATACGGAGCTTGGGCTACAGATATTTTGCGATGGATTCAACTAAATCAGATCGCGTGACACGAAACCAGTCTTGTCTTAAGTCATTTGCTGTTTTCTAAACGAAGGATTGTTTCTCGAACGAAACAGTTTGTTTGTTTATTGTAGGGGCTGCGAACCCGTGATCTTGGGCACACATATAAGTGGTTTAACTACTAGACCAAAGGAGATCTCAAAACGGTACATGTAGAATGATGATTATTTGTCCGAGATCATTCTCAGCCGCCAGGTCATTCTCCCCATTAAGGATATCCAATTACAAGGATATCGCCAAAATAAGGGGATAGAAATATAATATGATCACATTTCTTACCGACATGAATTATCATCATTCTACTAAAAACTAGTGCGCCATAAATAGTTGAATTACTCAATTTAATGGATTTTCAAGATAAATATTAAATAATGAATTTTGTAAGAAATACCCTTTCACCGTGAAATTTATGCAATATCACACTAAACTAAATTAATATATAAATCCCTCTGAATTTATTTGGCTTATTAACTATTTACTTAATTGTTATGTTGGTGAAAGAGAAAGTTACAAGATAATTTTGTTATCTATTTGGTGATTTAAATACCTATAAGAGAAAAATCTCTATAACAATATTTCCCTCCCAAAGTAATCTATAAGGCGATAATAGTCAGATTATCAGTAATTATCAGGCTGATAATTATCTTAATTATTTATAAGAAATTTTTTGATAAAATTGGTAAAACAGGGGGATAAGAAAAGATACAGAAAGGAGAACTAAGATAATGTCTGTACAAACGCTGATGTCGGCCAAGGTCATGCTGGCGAAAGGGTGCTCCAGGTCGATATCATTCAAGAGGCTTGCCTTTTCTTGTCCTCAAGGGCCTATATTTATATATATTGCTCTTTAAATCGGGAGGAAACCATATCAAAATAATAAAAGAGCTAATTAATATACCACCCATGATAGACCAAAATACCATAATTCTCATGACTGCGGACAGGAGACAAAAAAAGAACGACGATGAAGGATCTGTTATCATAGGAAATTTAATAAAAACCATAGGAGAGATATAGTTCTTCATTCCTCTCTTGTCATTGGACCTCCTCTTTTTTATTGGACTGTCAGCCAATCTGCTGATTACCAACTGTTCTTGACTGGTATGGGTATTAATAAAACGAGAAAAAAATGTATATCTTGAATGCATAATAATGCAGTTTCACTAAGTCGGAAAATAATAAATTATCTTTTTCTTTTTGACATCAATTATTTCTTTTGTACCATCCTTTGATTAATTACTTAAACCTCATCTACGAATAATTTCAATATTATAATAAATAACATTGGATAATTACCTTCCTACAAGCTACTCCGAACATTGCTAAAAGAAAGCATGAGTGATTTTTGCATTAAAAAAATAAATAAAATGTTTTCTTTACAAAGCATGCGCTGGTTCGGTGCCGATCAATCTCTGACAGCGAACCTTTAACCCCTCCCCACATCAAAACCCAATTTCGCAAGAACAGCCTTGACATAATGCTCCGTCTAGCCTGAGTCTACCCTTCTGGCGTTTAATCGTCAGTTAAAGGACAGATATCATTTTTGGTACTTCCTTCGTTGGTTGAAGGAACAATTTGATAATTAAAACCTGTATCACTACAATTCATGTAGGATCATGGGTTCAGTACATGGTAGAGACTGTACTGTTTCTAGGACAACGGGAGGTGATTTGACCGCGATCACACTTAAGCTTCAGGTTTTTTCCTAATTAAGGACACCGATTTTAAAGCGATTGGGTGAGCCCCAGGTGGGTCTCAAGATCCCACAGGATCCATCCCTGGCAATTAACAGATTAAATAATTAATCTTCCATAGTCGGATTCGAACCTTGGACTATCGGCAGAGTAACTCAGAGCTCTACAACTGATCCACCTCGCACCCTAATTTTAATTATCATACCAAAACCTCCATCATGCTATTAATTCTATTAACAGAGTACATACGGATATAACCCCATGTTGTCAATTCACTTCCTTGATAAATACATTAATTGCCATTTGGAAGGCTAATTTAAATTATCTCGTGATCGATGTTCGGAGCAACATTAATCAAATGTTTTGAATGATATTCATAAAGGCCCAAATAAACTATAGCCCTTTGATTGAGTTTATTGGTTTAATTTATTTAATACGGTCATTTTTCTTTGAGAAAAAATCCTTTTCTCAGCTACCTCGGATTACCAACCACATTATTTTCTTCACAACAATGCAGCGGTTCGAAGCAGCTTAAAACGAAATATTTTAAAGGATTACTAACAAATATATAATTATATCACAAAATAGCATACCAATAAATATATAAATAACAATATGTAACTAAATATTTTGCGAAAAGAATCGTTGGTAAATTAAAAAAAAAATTGTTAATTGTTTATTCATTTACTGACACTTGATACTGATATGGCTAATCGGACGATCTTTTACGAGTACCTGACACCTTACAGGCTTGGGACCCCATTAAAAAATAAAAAATGTGGTTTCATTTAGGGCCATAGAACTGCCATCTAGATTAAAAATATTATCATAACAAAAAAAAATGTTATATAGAATTATTTACTGCATAATGTATAATAAAAACCAATAATTAATTTTGATCTACAGTAAAATACTTCAAATTTATTCTTATTCGAAATTATTCGGGATTTTTTTATATCATACCATGAAAATATTCATTACTTTATTTTTAATATGAAACGTTAAATAAATAAAATAACCAAGTTCTTAAAATATTTAAAATAATCATATATTTATAAAATAAATAAAATTAACAACTAGGGATCATGAAATTGTAAATTATGTAAGTTAAATCATAACATAAAGATAAAATTTAAAATACGTAATAAAATGATTGAAAATATTTATTACTTTACTTTGGGATATGAAACATTAAATAAATAAAATCATCATGTTCTTAAAATATTTAAGATGAAATAAACAACTATCAATCCTGAAACCGTTAATCATGTAAAAGTTAAATTATAAAATGAGAAAGATCCGAAAGAAAATTATTGGACTTCAGTAAAAAAAAAATGGAATTTCTAATGAACTTATTAAAGCAACTATCAACGGTCACGAAACCTAGCTATGGCAATAAATAATGATCACATCGGACCTTATCTACTCTTGATAATGGAAAACTGAGTCATGATTACTTACCGGATAATTATTGTTTATCAAAGTAAATTAAATACAATTTTTAAACTGAGAAAATTAGTAATTTTTAGAAAGTATAAGGCAAAACTAAGATTGGAAACTGAATGAGTGCGAATTAATTCGCATATTATCAAAGTGGTGATGTAAAAAGTGATAGGGTCTCAGCTAAATATTTTTAGAAATTGGTAATAAATTATCGAAGAACTATATAAAATGATTATGAATTTTACTAATTTAAAAAGAGATGAGAGACATGCATGCTTACGATTTTGAACAAGGAGTTAGAGGGATGATTAAAAAAAAAACCTTTTGTAAGATAGAATTACAAGTTATGGAAAAAATATTTTATTGCTTCAAAAAATTGAATATCGCTGTGCCAAAAGGTTTCATAGAATTCACAATATTTATATTTATCTTGACTAAAAAAATAAAAACGAAAAAAGTTAACACTTTCGTGTTATTTTTCAACCTAAAAAATCTTTTAAATTCACTCCATAAAAGTATACGCCCTACCAGGGATTGTTAATAATAATATTAATAAATGGTTCAAATCCGATGTTACCAATTGCAGTTTATAAACCTTTAAGGCAAACCTGCTTCCTTTACCTCTGGTTGGCCCCCGGATGTTTTCCAGTGGGATAAGAGCTCATAATTTTTTTAAGTATTCCTATGTCGCTAAGCTCAACAACTTTACTCCAAATTCATCAAAACTCTCGTTCCATGATATCACTTGAATTTTATCAAACGCATTAATGCTATGCTTTAAAAAAAAAAAAATAAATAAAACAAACTTGTTAGAGGTTTCTGTCTACCAATTCACAACCAACGCCAAGACGAACATAAGCGCGATAATCCTAAACACACCATGGTCAACTCCTTGGACTTTTGCCAGTCAGGTTTTGGATCGTTATTAAATCTGAATTGATCTGATAAAAGTAATAAAGCCCATTGACAATTGTTAAATTTGTTAAGAAAGGAAGAATAAAGCTCTTTGTGAAAATCACAATTTAGAAAAAAACCAATATTTCTCATTCACACAATTTTCACGCAACTGCCTCTCTTTTAAAGATTTCAGACTCCATCAATTAGTAGATTTAAAAATTTTATTTATATAAAATTTATTATTTTAATAACTTACAGGTTTATTCCCTCTGGGTAGGAAGTTCACTTTTTTCCGCCGATTCATTTCTCATCCAGTACTGAAACAATAAATTAGAATGTTAAATAAAAGCAACAACTGTTTGCAATGCATTAAATAAATAGATAATTGGATAATTAATCATTAGATGATTGAATCATTAGTGACAATGAAAGGCCAGTACTCTCATCATACTGGACTGTCAGAACACAATAACAATCTGAATTGTATAGACTGGTCAGGAGCTTTGTTCAAACTACCTGTGCCAGTAACTAATACCTCAATGGATCGCTTTCAATGGATGTACGTCAGCAATGACAATATAAAAACTAAAGAAATCAATAAATTGTTTTTTTTTAATTGTTAAAATAAAGTAATAAACATCTTTAAGTTAGGTTAATAAGTTGATGGATTGTTTTTAGATTGAGGCGTAAAACTTATTGGTCATCAACGCTTAGATTTAATTTGGTAAGGGTGTATATTTTATATTCGTTTTTTAAAAATAATAACTTTTATAATACCGGAAAAAATTAAGATGAGGAATCAAATAAAACTTATAAGAAACTAGTATGCGAATTTAAGTTAAAATAGGATCATTAATAAAATAAAAAAATATATATACATTATATATCATATTATTAAACAAAAATAAGATAAAATAAAAAGGATATATTTTTGGAAAATTAGGTAGGTTAATAAGTGCAAGGCATCAACAAATTTAATTAAATACACAGCAAGATTTAAAAACCTATTAATAAGATCTACGGTGAATATACCATTATTTTTCCCTACTGTGGGAGCGGAGTGGTTCAGTGGTAGAGCACCTAGTTGCCATTTCGAAAATCCTGGTTCAAATACCGCTAGTGGCAAGTCTTTTATTTAGTATGTTACTAGCCGGAGATGGGTCATATGGGGTATAGGACCCTGCTGGGGCTCACCCAGCCTCTATAAAGCGGGTACCCAAAACAAGGGGGAAGAATCTGAAGGTTGAGCAAGATTTAGGACAAATCACCTCCCTGGACGACTGTTGTTCATGAAACAGTACAGACTCTACCATGTACTAAACCCCAGACCCGTTCACGGGTTGTAGTGGTACTTTTTTTCCCAACTGAGGATATTAAATAATCGAATACCGAAATAGTATATAACTTTTTTTAGGTTTTAGATTTCGCAGAGTTTATTCAAGGCTACTACTTATTTTGGATTCGTTACAAATCACTGTCTGAATAAATAATCATTACGTAAAATACCGGATATAGTCAACACACTTGTACACATTTGCACACATGTCAAGCTATGAATAGATACATTAAAATCTGTTCCTAAATCGAATTAGAATCAGCGTGAACAGCATTCAATATTTTTAAATTACAGCTCATGAAATTATTAAAGAATTATAAAAAATAATAATGAAAACATCTAAAGAAAATTAGCAGGTCGCATTAACTCTTTGCGAATTTCCTTTGAAGGATGGTGAGTTCGATAAAGCACTATGTTTAAATCTTTGTTATGTTTTACCTCTGTTTACGCAATCGAAGAAAATGGCTATGGCCAACTGTTTTAATCACAGGATTACAACAATGATCATACAACAACGATACAGGAGCAATCCTCATCACACGTGTTGTGCATACACAAGACGAACGGAAGGTTTAGTATGTGATGTCTAATGCGAGCTAGAAATTTAAATAATAAACTCTTTTAGGGGGAATACATTTCAACCAGTTATTGATGTTTAAGGTATCCATTGCACAACTATTAAACGGCTTTTTAGATCGACATGATTATTTTTATATGAATGCAATTCTAACCTTTAAACTGAAGTTGATTAAAATAAATTGATTTACTCATGCAAAGGCCTCTAGGTGTCGTCAGTCTCGAGCATGTTAATGATGCGAAGCTACAAGTTTATCACCCACCAAAAGTCGCTAAACGTGGCTAAAGTTTTCACTTAAAAAAAAAATATATATATATATATATACGAATTTACAGCGCGAGTTAGAACTTATATGCATTATATTTATATTTGGGAATCGTTATCGAAGAGCAAATAAAAATTATCTAGGTAATAGATATATCTCGAAAAGGTAAACTCTATTGGGAGCTTGGTAAACGCTTCATAAGTTTTAGATCAATTGCCCAAAATGGAATTTTCAATGAT
Source organism: Troilus luridus (assembly GCA_964056705.1). Taxonomy (NCBI): domain Eukaryota; kingdom Metazoa; phylum Arthropoda; class Insecta; order Hemiptera; family Pentatomidae; genus Troilus; species Troilus luridus. Next base: position 109,468,162 of record OZ057413.1, on the reverse strand, counting down.
TTTTTTTTTTCCGTTTTTATAATTTTATAGAACTTGTAATATAGGAGTATTGCAATCAACAATGACAATATTGGTATCAAGTTATCCGTTCAACAAAATAGTAAGAACTAGGAATTTTATTCGCAATTACATTTTTCTAACCGATTTGTGATGATCATTGAAAAGAACATCGAAAATCAACAATAAAGACAATACGAAAATTTTAACGTCACATCATTCAATAAGGGGGGAACGATGAAAACCAGCTGTAAAACAAACATTTCCGATATGGCAATATCAAATAAAACGTTCCGAAAGTATAGTTTAGATTTAATATTCCGAAAATTTGAGGAGGGCTAGTGCACTTATGTTGAAATTTTTTTTACAGTTCTAACAACCAATCAAATTTTGTCATTTTGTGTCATATGAAACAATTTCACCCAATCATGTCATATTACACTGATAATTGCATTCAGTGCAGTTATCAATGGCTGTGATAACACGTGTCGAGTTTGACAAATTCATTCCAAATAAATTTCAAAATGTCACGTTTTGGCAATGGAAATGGTCAAAGAAAAATTGCACTAATCAAAGAAAAAATTCCCAGAAATACAACTGAAATACAAATACAATAGCAGAGAACGGCAACGAATCTAATGTTAAGTTAAATTTTTATAATTGTACTTTCATTAACTCTACTTTTAATAAATAAATAAATGTTTCGTTGTGTTATAAATATGTTTGTGAAAAACTTTCCCGCCGAATATCCCTCGAACATTGACAAATGCCTCATAATTGTTTGACAAAATTTCTCAAGCTCATTGCTTGGTAACATTTACAGATGAACGAGCTTTCGATTGTCATAAAATTATCTTGTCTATTATCAATGTCATAGGGATATTACTACCGATAAGCCTTATATTTAGTAATACAGCCTAGAAAAATCATAGGAATTGCACAATAAATACGGAACTGTCTTAAAAAAGAAAAAAGAAAAATTCTTTGACTTCTCTGGTGAACTACATTTTTAAAAGGTGCTTTTGGGTTTGACCTGGTCAATACACCTTAAAAACAAATACATGTGTTGTTAGCACCGGGTCTAAGGGCCCACGCCCTTTAGTCCTTCAACGTATAATTGTAAATTTTTCAAATTCATTAAAAATTATTCGGGAAGCAGTTATAGATCGTCAATAATTAATTAAAGTTAATTATTATTAATAAATTATTGGCTAAAAGTTGAACTGAAACTGGACAATAAAATATTGAATAGTCATTTTCGGCTAGTTGGTCACCCTCCACAGAAATTATTTTACCTGTGCCTAACAACATTTATTAGGAATTTTTATTATTTTCTATTCGTAATTTTAAATTTTCTTTATTCGTCCTTAATTTTAGCATAATATTATTTCAATAATTAAAAATGTCTTGGGTTCAGTACCTGGTAGAGATAGTACAGTTTCTACGACAACAGGTTGTGCAGGAAAAAGAATTACCCTCAACCGCAAGCTTTTTCGACCCAATATAGTTTTAAGAGTACACTTATAGTAGAGGCTGAGTGAGCACCATGGGAGATTGCAGATCCCACCGGGTCCAGCCATGGCTGTTAGCAGTTAATAAATTATCTCCCACAACCGGATTTGAACCCGGAACTTTCAGCATAGCTACTACTGAGCACTCGTCACACTGAGATAACCCGCTCCCACAGTTTAATAAAATTTCTATTATGGTATTATTTGAATAATAGCCATTACATACATTATGTAATAACCATTACAATTTAGTTGCGAATAATGTTGGTATTTTGTTATTAGTTTGGTAGTTTTTTCTTTCAAACATTTTTATTGCCTAAAAAAAATTGATCAATTATTTGAAGTGATATAGTGGCTAAGGTTGAGGTGGACTTGTAAAGTAATTGATATTAATAGCGAACAAATTACTAAACAATTAATAAGCACGGAGTCGATAAACGAGAATGAAATACAATTTCTTCGCTAATAATGCTGATATATTTTTCCACAAAAAAATGGTTATAAGTTATTCGATAAATATATGCCTAATAGTGGAATTATTACACATTGATGTAAACTTCAAGCCAACTTATACATCTGGGAAATAGTGTAGAGAACCTGGTACTAACCTCACCGATGTCGTCAAGGTGATGTTACTACAGTACGGTAAATGAAGGGTGCGATCCAAGGGGTGAGAAGTAACGAACAGGGTAGGGTGTTCAACGGAAAAAAAATGTCTAGACGGTTCTCAAACCCTAGGAACTAGCCGACATACTTGCACACAGTAATGGTAAAACCGAAATGTACTTACTTCACAGCTAAGGAGAGAGGAGTACGCCCATATCACCACTACACAGACACAAGAGCACTGACACTTTGAAGGAATGGCCAGGTGGTGAGGAGAGCGGCCTTGACATTGCCCCCACTAGCGGGCGGGGTACGCTGGGGGTGAGGGTACCCCAAGGGTCAATGCTGTGGGGGATCCATGGAGTACCGCCGTAGTTATTACGTTTAGATATTAATATATACTTTTACAATAATTTATTTTATTTAATTTATTTACAAATTTATTTAGGGGTATTATTTAATTTAATTTATTTACGAATTTATTAAGGGGTATTTTGATATACTTTTTAATAAATTATTTATTTATTTTAAAATAATTTTCTATTGTAATAATAATAAATAGATATTCTTAAAAATTTTAAATTAGATATTAAATAAATTGTTTATTTTTATATTGTCTTCTAATAAAGAATTTATTTATGGGTATTTTTATATACTTTTTAATAAATTATTTATTTATATTAAAATTATTATCTAACAAATAAAATATTTATTTTTATATATTACTCTAATAAATTGTTTATTTATGTTAATACTAATTTAATAAATTATTATTCAACTTTTAAATAATTTTGCAATAAATAAATTATTATTTTATATACTTATTTGAGAAAATATTTTAGGAAATGTTAGATACTTTTGTATACAAAGTACATATTTAAATGTACATGCTTTTCTAATAAATTATTTGATTATTTTAAGACTTTTGTAATAAATTATTGATTTTTTTAAAATACTTTTGTAAATAATTGTTTACTCATTTTGTGTACATTTCTGATAAAGAAATTATTTATTTCTAAATATTTTTATTATAAATAATTTATTTAAATTTATATACTTTATAATAAATTTTTGATCTTTTTATACTTTTCTAAATAAATAATTAAATAATGAGTGTTATATAGTTTTTTAAGAAATAAATAATTCATTTTTTATACTTCTTTAATAATTAAGTCGTGCATTTTTTATACTTTTCTAATAAATTATCTAACGATTTTTATATACTTTCTATAGTAAATATTTAATTTAAATTTACACACTTTTCCGCAATATAAAAGTCATGCACGGATTCAGTTTAGTCAATACAATACCACCATTTGAGTTTTTCAATGTATTGTGGAATGTTATATCTTAGACAATGAGTATATTATAATAACTAATTAAAATTGATTTTCTTTTTTCATTGTATATAAGAGCATTAACGAGAACCTTTATTGATTGGGGGAAAACCAGTCGAGTAATCTGGACTGAATCACCTACCTCCCTGCACAACTGTTAGTATAATTACAACATCTGCATAGTTTATTTACAAGCAATATTGTAGAAAACCCCTGTTACGGCCGCTCAGTATTTCTAAAATGACATGTTCATATTTTGATAATTTTTGTTTAGTTTCAATTAGTTTGTATTTTTTATTAATTTAATTTAAATTAAAATAATTCACCTGTAAATTACTAAAACGTAATATTTGGAATAAGAGTGATTTTAATCGAAAAAAAAAACAGCTGTGAGATCCTCTTTGTTTTTTTGATTGGAAAAAGGTCTTGTCTCATCTTTGTTGTCTCGACTAGTGATCTTGTGAGCCTACCCTACAAGAGTCATCTTTGTTGTCTCGGCTAGTGCATCTTGTGAGCCTACCCTACAACAGTCATCCTGGTTGTCTCGGCTAGCGCATCTTGTGAGCATACCCTACAACAGTCATCACTTCTATCAAGAAACTCGCCTGACCAGCACGTCTATTAAGAAATCCGCCTGATCAGGGTATTATAAACATTTTTTTTTAATTGCGGAATTAAACCTAGTTATTATATAAATTCATTTTTTTTTGTAATCAAATGGTTTATTGTATTTAACAAATTCTTAATGTATTTTTCGTTTTCTCGTTTGTAAGTAATTTAATGTATTTCTTGTTTTGTTGTTTTGTGTATTTCTTGTTTGTCTTGTTTTTTTGTATATTTCTTGCTTGTTTTATTTCTTCAATATAAAAGTTTCATAAAAAATTAGCATTTGGTATTATATAACGTTCATGTATATATATTTGATTTTACCATTCAAGATTCAACTTGGTAGGTAATTTTCTGTAAAGAAAAATTTATCTGAGTCAAATTAAGGCAGCAGCCTATCAGAGATTATTTTCCTATAGGGAAGGCTGTACAAGGGTGCAATCCCTGTTACCCTTACGGCGCCCTAACATTATTGGTCCTCCGGAGGCCGGATGCTTTTTTTTTGGAACTTTTTCTTTTTATATTTATCAAATTTATTAACATGTGTTTTACAATTTAGTTTATTTCAGCGTTAAGTTATCGATTCCACTTTAGCAGGTATCGATTCAATTTACTTTGTAAATGAACATGTGTTTTACAATTTAATTTCTTGCAGCGTTCAGCTATCGATTCCATTTTTTCAGCTATCGATTTTTTTTTTATTTTATTCAATTTATTTTGTAAATGTGGCATATGGGACACATGTTCCCTTAGATTAGTCTTTATAACCTTTTTGCCTTTAATTTTCTGAAATTCCTATTCAGAATTTCCATTACCATGGCCCCAAAGGTAGATAACAAGACAGAAGCGCTTGAAGAACAAATCGCTCTAATAGAAGACTTATCGTCAGACATTATCGAAACCAAAACCTTAGGCGAATCACTCGCGTCAAATCCTACCAAAATTAAAATTTTTAAAGCGAGGCTTTCCAACATTCATTCGAATTGGGACCTATTCCATTCTACTGCTATCAAAGCGAAACGCGGGGCAGCTCTGCTGGAGAAAACAGAAGAATTGGATCATATTGTTGACCTCTTATCTCGAACACGGCATGCATTTTATGAGGCACAATCCTTTGAAAATTTGTGTGGTGAAGGATCAAGCACAGCTTCAACCAATAATTCAATATCCGAGGCAAGGAATAACGAAGTTTTTAAATTACCTCCAATTTCACTACCAACCTTTAATGGTGATTTTTGCCATTGGGTATCTTTTAGAGACACCTTTATATCACTAATTCATGAAAACAACTGCTTATCAACAATTCAAAAATTTCATTACTTAAAAGGTTCTCTGAGAGGCATAGCTCTTCAGTCATTGGCAGCAATACCGATCACAACCGAATCATATCTACAAGCCTGGCAAGTTTTATGCAAGAAATATGACAATAAACGGGTTCAGGCGGCTAATTACCTCAATAATATTTTTTCGTACAAACCGATATCTAAAATTTCACTTTCAGCACTAGAACATTTTTCTAACATTGTATTGGAAAGTTCCTTGGCTTTTAAAAATCTGGGTCTAGAAGATCCAGCCGGCTTTATTCTCACATCCTATGCTCTAAGTTTATTGGATCCCAAAACGAGAGAAAAATTTGAATCTGGGATAGGAGGAGAAGAACTTGTCTTTACAGAATTTGTAAATTTCATACACAAACAGTGCGCAATTGTACAATCCGAATCTTTAACTATCGGGACCAGATCTCATTCACCTAGTTCGGCAAGATCTAGAATGTCAAAACAAGTAATAATGACAACTACTACTTCAGAAGTAAGCAACTTATGTTCTCTTTGTAAAAATTCACATCGTATCTACAAGTGCTATAAATTTTTAGGTATGACTCCACAGCAAAGATTTAAAGAAGTCAAAACCCGCCAATTATGTATAAACTGTTTAGCTTCCGATCATACTATAAAGGCATGTAAGTCAACATATACGTGTAGATACTGCAATACTAGTCATCACACTCTGCTTCATTTTAATCAAGACAAGGAGGCAACTTCTAATCCAAGATCTCGCCATGCAGCGACAAACCCAAATGGAAAAGACACTCCTATAGATTCACCTTTAAAGGAAACTTTGGTCCAGACAGTTCAAGAACCTGCCCATACTGCAGTCCTTTCGAGTCTGATGAATGGAGACTCGTTGGTACTACTAGGAACAGCCATAGGCAGAATAAAAGATCTTTGTGGAGAGTTTCATACCATTCGTCTGCTTATAGACAGTGGATCCCAACGCTCGTTTATCACTGAAGCTTGCGTAAACAGATTGGCATTGCAACAAAAAAGAAATTCTCAAGTTTTGAGTGGTTTTGGTAATATTCCAATAGAAGATGGAAAATTTAAAGTTTCATGCATATTAGCCCCTGAAAACAATCTTCACCCACAATTCCAAACAGAAGCAGTGGTGGTGAAAGAAATAACGGGACTCATGCCTAATTCACTAGTACCTCACAGTGTAATTGACTGCTTTAGAGAATATCAATTAGCAGATCCAGGATTTTGGAGCCCAGGCCGAGTAGATTTTTTACTGGGAGCTGACTTGTTTGGAGAAATTCTTAATGGGGATACTGTCGTCACAAAAAAAGGGTATCCTAATGCGATAAAATCAGTATTTGGATGGGTTATTACAGGAAAAGTGGATTTACCATCACAACAGCAACAAGTTAGTACATTACTAAGCGTGACACCCACGCTAAACCAACTAATGGAAAAATTTTGGAAAATAGAAGAGGTTGAGGTTCCAATACCAGTCAGCACAGAAGACCACTATTGTGAAGATTATTTTACAAACACACATTCTCGAACAGATTCAGGACGCTATATGGTCCGTTTACCTTTTAAAACCCCTTCTAAAGTAATACTAGGAAATTCTCGGGAGAATGCCTTGCATCGTTTTTTCAAACTAGAAGCTCGTCTGCTCAAATCTCCGTCGCAAAAACTTGAGTATTCTGCAGTACTTCATGAATATTTAGAAAAACAATTTATGGTCCCCACTGCTCCTTCAGCCAATGCATATTTTTTACCTCATCATGGTGTCTATAAGGCAAGCTCTACCACAAAACTACGCATAGTGTTTGATGCGTCTATGCCCACGTCTAAAGGCTCGATTAATGACAAACTAATGATTGGTCCAAAATTACAGGCAGACATTAAAAATGTAATTTTAAACTTTCGAAAATTCCCAATTGCACTAACCTCCGATATTTGCAAAATGTACTTACAAATTTTAATACACCCCGATGATCGTACATATCAACATATATTTTATCGTTTTAGTCCCTCAGAGGAGGTTCAAGAATACGAATTAACCAGGTTAAGCTTTGGTATGTCATGCTCTCCCTATTTAGCGTTGCGGGTACTCAAGCAATTAATAAACGATGAAGGATCAGCTTTCCCCCTAGCTGTTAGTGCATTAAAGCATAACTTGTACATGGACGACATTCTAACTGGAGCCAATACTACTGAAGAAGCTCTAAAAACATATCACGAATTACAGGAACTTTTAGCGAGGGGTGGCTTCGAATTGAAGAAATGGGCCAGTAATTCAAATAGGGTAATCCAATTTATTCCAGAAAACTTGAGAGACACCCCAATTGAGTTTACAACTCATGACGAAGCGGCGATCAAAGTCCTAGGAATGATGTGGGACCCAAAATCTGACATGTTTTACTACAACGTTCATACACCTTCTATGATTAGAACGAAACGGGCAATTTTATCCACGATTGCTAGACTGTTTGATCCGCTGGGCTATTTGGCACCAGTAATTTTCAAGGCCAAGACTCTAATGCAGGGGCTTTGGAAACATAAACTAAAGTGGGACGAATCGTTGCCGAATAACATTAACACACAATGGGAAAAATTTATTACTGAACTCAAATCTTTAGAAACAATTCATATTCCTCGTTGCATTATGCCATTTAAAACTCGCCAAGTCTTTATTATAGGGTTCGCAGACGCATCGGATCTGGGATATGCCGCAGCAATCTACCTGCGATCACAGTCATTAGAAGAGGGAATTAATACATACCTGTTAACGGCAAAAACTCGCATTGCCCCAATAAAAACCTTATCAATACCTAGGTTAGAGTTATGCGCGGCACTGCTATTAGTGAATCTCTTAAATTCATGCCAGAAAGTAATTGTGCAACTTTCCCCAATATCGACGTTTTTATTTTCCGACTCGACCATAGTTTTAGGATGGTTGGCTACACCTCCACATAAGCTAAAAGTTTTTGTTGCAAACAGAGTCGTACAAATTTTACAATTATCAAATTTGGAAAACTGGTATCACGTTTCGTCAAAGGACAATCCAGCCGATATAGCCTCAAGAGGAATGTTTCCAGACTCTCTTCAAGATTCCGTGTTATGGTGGCAAGGACCAGCATGGCTAAGAAAGGATTCTTCTGAATGGAGACTTACTCGAGCATCTCCGGCGATTTCTGAAAATCTACCAGAAATTAAAACAGATTCTACACTTTTATGCCATACATACCCTACCAATAACCCAGAGGATGAATGGTTAATAAATGTTTCTTCCTGGTCAAAAATTCAAAGAACAACTGCCTATATTCTAAGATTCATAAATAACTCAAAAAAGAATTTCGTACGAATGACGGGCATCTTGGGTTTGAAAGAGATTCTCAATGCAACAGAGGTTTGCATAAAACTGTCTCAAAATCACTTTTACCGTAAAGAGCTTTTTATGATCACCAACGGAGAAGGTGACAAAACCCAATTAGCATCCCTTGCACCGTTTTTGGATTCCCTTGGAATTCTAAGGGTGGGCGGACGTTTACAGAACAGCCCCCTGACTTACGAAGCTAAATATCCCATTATTTTACATCCGAAATCCCATTTGACAGCAAAGCTAGTGGATTATCTTCATAAATCCTATTTACATGCCGGACCTCAACTACTTCATTCCCTAATTAGAAGGAAGTACTGGATACCCACGGGAAGAAAAGTTATACGGTCCAGGATACATAAATGTGTCACATGTCATCGATTACGAGCAACTAGTTATAAGCCATTTATGAGTCCATTACCAACTTCTCGTTTTGAGCAAGGTCGGGCGTTCATAAATGTAGGTGTAGACTTTGCCGGTCCTTTTCTAATCAAGGAGTCTACCAGAAAAAAGGCACCTACAAACAAAGCTTATGTATGCTTGTACATTTGCATGAGCACAAAAGCAGTTCATCTAGAATTAGTATCAAAACTTACTACTGATGCATTCATAGCATGCCTAGACAGGTTTGTGGCACGAAGAGGAGTACCTTCTCAAATTTTCTCGGATAACGCCACGAACATGATAGGAGCAGATAGAAGATTGAAGGAGTTGTGGAGTCATCTCCAAAGCTCAGGAACTCAAGAGCGTATAATCGACCATTGTCACATCAAACAAATAGAATGGAAATTTAACCCTCCGGCCTCACCTCACTTTGGAGGTCTCTGGGAAGCGGGGGTCAAGTCAATGAAATCACATCTAGTCAGGGTATTAAATGACCGCTGTCTTACATTTGAGGAGTTGAATACGATCATTACCAACATAGAGGCCGTCTTAAATTCGCGTCCATTGTGCCCACTTTCCACATCTGTGGACGACATTGATCCTCTAACTCCAGGTCATTTCCTTATCGGCGGACCTCTCGTTGCTACACAGGAATTGAATCTCAATGATGTACCAGTGAATAGATTAACTCGTTGGCAGTTAGTGAAAAGATCAATTCAGGACATATGGCAGCGATGGCGATTAGAATATTTGAACAGTTTACAACAGCGCGTCAAATGGAGGTCACACACTAGAAATATCACTGCGGGAACTTTAGTACTAGTCAAGGAACCCCGAGTACCACCTCGTTTTTGGCCAACAGCAAGAATTATTGAGACCTATCCCAGCAAAGATGGTGTTGTAAGAAGAGTAAAGTTAAAAACCCCTAAAGGGGAATACTTGCGACCAGTTGCCCAGTTAGCACCCTTGATGCCTCCTTCAGAGGTTTGAACTGACTGAAATTTTAATACTTAAAATTTGGTGGGCGGTGTTACGGCCGCTCAGTATTTCTAAAATGACATGTTCATATTTTGATAATTTTTGTTTAGTTTCAATTAGTTTGTATTTTTTATTAATTTAATTTAAATTAAAATAATTCACCTGTAAATTACTAAAACGTAATATTTGGAATAAGAGTGATTTTAATCGAAAAAAAAAACAGCTGTGAGATCCTCTTTGTTTTTTTGATTGGAAAAAGGTCTTGTCTCATCTTTGTTGTCTCGACTAGTGATCTTGTGAGCCTACCCTACAAGAGTCATCTTTGTTGTCTCGGCTAGTGCATCTTGTGAGCCTACCCTACAACAGTCATCCTGGTTGTCTCGGCTAGCGCATCTTGTGAGCATACCCTACAACAGTCATCACTTCTATCAAGAAACTCGCCTGACCAGCACGTCTATTAAGAAATCCGCCTGATCAGGGTATTATAAACATTTTTTTTTAATTGCGGAATTAAACCTAGTTATTATATAAATTCATTTTTTTTTGTAATCAAATGGTTTATTGTATTTAACAAATTCTTAATGTATTTTTCGTTTTCTCGTTTGTAAGTAATTTAATGTATTTCTTGTTTTGTTGTTTTGTGTATTTCTTGTTTGTCTTGTTTTTTTGTATATTTCTTGCTTGTTTTATTTCTTCAATATAAAAGTTTCATAAAAAATTAGCATTTGGTATTATATAACGTTCATGCATATATATTTGATTTTACCATTCAAGATTCAACTTGGTAGGTAATTTTCTGTAAAGAAAAATTTATCTGAGTCAAATTAAGGCAGCAGCCTATCAGAGATTATTTTCCTATAGGGAAGGCTGTACAAGGGTGCAATCCCTGTTACCCTTACGGCGCCCTAACAACCCCTATAATAGACGCTAATTTGTAACATTCTTTTTCATCTACCTCCTATATAATATAAAATACAGCTTCTCCACCCCGAATGCTAGTATTTTTCAGATTTAAATAACTACTAATAGTTTATCTAAGAACTAATTTTATATAAATAGTTACTAATTTTATCTAAGAACTCCTGGATAAGAAGAATTAACAATGTGTTTACGACTATTTAGTACTATCTCATGGAATGAACCCAAATAAATCAAAACAGAACGAAACTACTGGAAGGGTTCCAAACCCATATAAGTGATCATCGAGATTTTTAAGGCTGCAATTCAAGGTAGATTCTTGATATTTGAGCCTATTCAGTTCAAAATTGAACATGCCGATGTATAGAAATTTTGACAGGCAAAAATAAAAACATGAATATTTTTTCTAAACATTGTTACATTTAAGAAAATTGTAAAAAACATTTTCATTTTAACCATTAAAAAAAAATGTTTGTACACAACCAACCAGTACTACAAAAGCCGATATTTTCCTCTTCATGACAACTAATAGTTAGGTACATAATCATGTCATCAAGTATGTAAGATGAAAGATGAAGATGAAAATGGACCCACGAGTGGAGCAATAACCAAGTAAACAGAATGGTAAACGTGACTTTTCTTAAAATTGTCCGGATATTTTTTTAATGCTTAGAGCCATTACTCTAATTTAAGTCGTATACTTAATTGATAACGATCAAGAGAAAAAATTTGACAAAAAAGCTAACATTTTATTATCGGGCCGTTTCAAAAGAAAGCTCAGTTTTATTTTTTTCTAAAATTCAAAGTGGAATTAGTGTACTTGTGTTTCTCGGCAGCCCAACTATACCTACAAGAAGCCAAACCTGCATTACCATCGCGTACTGGGAGGGGTGTTGTACTGAACAGACTATTCTGGTGATACAGATTAGTTCATAAATAAGTCATTTCTCCTTTCTTTCCAGAGGTGAAATCATCGCATCTACATCGTACTGCAGGGATAATGACAGAATGCAACAAGAAATTATCAAAAAACAACCACCATTGGGTAATCGGAATTACTCTTCCACGACAATCTCAGACCTCATGTTTCAAGACAGACAGTGAAGAACCTAAACGAGCTGGTTACGGAGTTCCCCCGCGTAATACCAATTGGCCAGACTTATCCCCGATAGATTTCAATCTGTTCAGAACTTCAACAAACAACTAACTAACCCTATAGCGCATAAAGCTTGGCATTAACTGAACATTTTTTAGAACCACATTTTAAAATAATAAAAAAAAATTGAACTACTATAACTCATGACAGATTTTTAGGTTCAAGTACATGGTAGAGACTACTGTTTCTAAGTCACAATTGTACATGTAGCTAAGGCCGGTATTACGCTCAACCGCCAGGGTTTTTCCAATATCTTAAGGTAGTAAATGACTATTAGCTTTAAAAGAATACTTCATTCTGAAGAAGCTATATTAACTTTTGAGAGAAATCTCCTCAACTGATACTAATCATGGGGGACAGAACTCCACTATAGCACTGATTGTAAAATTAATTTCTTAATATAATTGTACAAAAACATCACATAAAAAAATTCAAAATAGAATAAGACTATAATAACTCAATAGAGAGATAACACAAAGACCTAGAATAAGTACAAGGTCAAGAAGTTTGCATGGACAATAGTTAACATGAATAAAAGAGAGGGGGTGGTACGAAATTAAAGTTTCACTCATGAAGAAGTTACTCTGAAACGATTAGGGAGATGAAGGGAGCCGATGACGTCATCGGTTCCAATGAAAAGATGATTCAGCACTAATCAAACCGCAAGGCGACAAAATCGTATCGCAAGATAAAAAAAATTGTATCTGTTTGCTTACCTGAGAGATTTGAGTGCAATGTATTTAGTTCAAACGGATTACTGAGGACCGTTCTTAGAAAGATATGCTATAAAGATTATTGGGAGTAATCGTGTAAGTTCTTTTATTATTAAAAAAAAAATTAGCAAAAACTCGAAAAAAGGCGTAAATTATTGTGCAATGGGAAAAACTACAGCCTTAATTCTCTATAATACTGGGGGGGAAACTAACCAGTCAACGTTTCGCCAATTCAGGCATGATTAGGACAAAAACCAAAAGATCACAGAAAAATCACATCAAAGAAAATTAAGTGGTAACATAATCTTCTTTTAAGGTTGCTGTCTCTATTTCATGGGAGTGTGAGTCTGGCTTCGAAATAGGTAGCACATTCTCTTTGGTATATGCTATGATGATGTTCCAATTCCAACATTTTAGGACATTACAGCCTTATTATATACATTACATCATTTCCCATGTACTGAAACCAAGATCCTTCATGGGTTAGAGTGGTACAGATCTCCCGCCTCCGTTTTTATTAAATTTGTATTCCTAAGTTTTGCACTTGCATTTATTAACAAGGCATAAAACCTGTGCTACAACTGAGATTTAGTACGACATTCCTTCTTACCTTCTTTTACATAAAATACTTATTGTAAACACAGTCCTTATAAATCTTTTCAGGTTTTTGACAAAAATAACCAGTTACTATAGGCACCTTTGTCGCTCGGGACCCAAGCTTAAAAGGAGGCTTTTTGCCACATTTCAAAGAAGAGTACCTGGACCTTTAAATCCTTGGGTACCTAGCTCAGGTAACCGACCATTATTGGGCCCATGAAACCCAACAATGGGAATCCTGGAACTATTCAACTGAGAGGAGTACACATCGCAAAAAATCTTAGTAACTTAGTAGAACTGATGAACCAATAAATTTGAAATGTGATATTAGATATTCCCTAATATTGCCATTAGATTTCTTCTTCTGATAGCGGAAATAACGTCGATCCAACCTTTCCTTAAGGGATGCTAGTTCTATATTTAAATCCTGGCGGCAAATCCCATCAAATCACCTTTACCCTCCGTCGAAAACCAACTACTTCCTGTCCTCTTTTATCGAGCCAATTGATTCCTGTAGGACAGGTCCGGTACTTAGGACTACACCTTGACAAACGCTAAACTTGGAATTCTCATACCTGACTGAAATGACAAGAAACAGCTCGACGTTTCAGGCCACTTCAACATTTACAAAATAAACGATGTAAGCTCCCAATTAATTATAAAAGACTCTTATGCATGACCATCCTTAGACCCATGTGGTCTTACGGAGTAGAGCTTTGGAGCTTCACTAAGCCATCGAATTCCTCTCGTATTCAATCCTTACAATCCAAAATCCTTCGTAAAATCCTCTATGCTCCTTACTTTGTTATGAACAAAGTAATCCATAATGACCTTAATGTCTCATTTGTTGCTGATTTGGCCTGAATCCGAAACCAATCTGTTCAAGACAAACTTAATTCCCACTCAAACCCACTTGTTTCAAACCTAGCAACCTCTTCAATTCCTGATAATCCTCCGAGGCACCAGAAAAGAAGACCTCGTGACCTTCTAAGTTGAACATGTTATTTGAGTACTATCACTGGGTAGTTTCTCTACTTGTCTTTATCCTTCCCATTGTGTTCTATTCTTGCCATTTACTTGCTGTATTGTTATAATATGGTAGTAATTTTCAATGAATAAATTATTTTTAAAAAAAATCCTGTTGGCACCTTTTGGGAAATTCACAAAGTGTCGTGTAATCGTAAATTGCCACACTTGATATTAATTATAATTATTAGAATTCGTTTAGCCAAAATTTTCTAATTTTTAACTAAATAATTACAGCTCAGACTACCTTCAGGAGGATGTTATGTTATACCACTATCAGTGATGTAGGACACTCGTCATGGATGGCAGACGACATCTGGTGCCCACATGTTACTAACTAATAAGATGTGACGAATATATTAACACCCATTTAACTAATGAGTTCAATGAAGTCCAACAATGGTTCAATACAAGCAATCTTTTTCCAACCACTTCTCTCAACGGAAAAAATATTTTGAACTGCAGAAACAGCAAAACTTTTACGAATTATTAAATGCTTTAGTAACTTATATAAAAAATAATAAAATACCTAGGTAAATCATACTATACCTGCAAATTTAATAATAAAATAATATTTAAAAAAAAAACACTAAAAGATGTGGATGAGTTTCAATTTGGTACCGTTAAAAGTCTAGAAAATGAGGAAGAATACTCCAAGTTTTAGAGTAACGGCAGAGAGTCACTAGTTGAAAGAATACCGCAACAAAGAAAACAATATAAAGTTAAGGCGAGGAGGCTGAGGTCTACCTGTGACATAAATAACGCAAAGGCAACTGAAGCGACGCGGAACCGTGGAACAAGGAAACTAAACGGAAATTAGGAAACATTTCAACCAAACGAAAGAATGTAAAAGGATTGTTTGTTAAGATATAGCATAATTATACTCTATGTTCACATATGTTCAGTTGCCTTTACCTCTTAAATAGTGCTCAGGTATTGAGGATAAATATGATACCTTTTATGAACAGTGGAGGTAGTTAAACAAAAGCATCAATAACTAAACACATTGATCTATAATATTTGGACGGGAAGTGAAGAAAACATTTTTGAAAGAGTTACTAATTTTTAATAAGATGAATGAGCTTTTAGATGTGTTCAGAAAAAGTTCCTATCTTCCAAACTGAACCTCTATACCCTTGAGAGAGAGAGAGAGAGAGTGAGAGAGAGAGAGGAAGAGAGAGAGAGAGCGCGAGAGAGAGAGAGAGGAAGAGAGAGAGAGAGAGTGAGAGAGAGAGAGAGGGGATGGTTTCAACCCAATTTCAATCCGTTCATCTTTGAACCCAAAAGCATTCTGCCATGATATGCGACACTCAAATGCACACTGTAGATTATTAACATATGAGTGCCTCTATTGTGTCCTACGCCTAGACCGGGGTTATCACTTACATCTCGACAGATTAAGATAAGCTTGGTTAGGCAGAACACATAGGGTGCAACTAAGCTTGGTTTATACTCTAAACCAATTGTACTCCTAAGCATATACCCCTATACAAAAGTAGCTATTCATTTTGCTTAGTAATTTTTGCATTAATTTCCATTTAGCCGTTATTCAAAAGTCATTAACTTAAACTACTTTGTGTTGCCAAATAATTATAACGATAGTGTGGCTTAGCAGCGGATCAAGAACAACTCTTTTTTAAGTCTTTTTTCGCGCTTGATTAGTAAAATTATAAATACTTTTAAAAATTGGCAAAGCACAAAACCACTGTTCCTAACTTCTTTAAGCCATATTTACATTCGACAGAAATTGACTCATTATAGAATATTTTAGCGAACATGGCGATGCTTTGCAAGGTAAAAAAAGAAGCATGGTGTAACTAAATAATAAATAAAATAAAACTATACATCTAATGAGTCACGACAACCCTTCAATAGTCGACTGAATAACGACCTAAGACATTTGTGTACGGAAACGATCAGTGTGATGGCGATAATTTTAAGTCTATTTAATTCAAATAACATGGATTGTCATCAAACATGACTTTTTATTTCAAGGTAAAAATTCTTAACACACATTTATAGTTGTGTATTCGCTTTTACCGTCAGATCATCACTGAAAGGAGACCAAGAGCAATTGATGAAAGAATCACAGTAATGGGATCATTAGCCAACAAATAATTACTGTCAATTGAAAGGTGTGTGAAAAATCCCAGTCCATTTTGTTAAGATTAAATGAGATAAACTTCTAAATTACAGAAAATTAAACCTTAAATTTCTTTAAGACTTCTATGGGCCTGATCGTGTTCGCCTTTATCTGTCAAGAAGATAAGAGACAGTGACTGGCCTAGAACAGGATACAATGGAGTCATCCAAGAGTATCAAATCTCCTGGGGTGTGGATTAGACGGTGAGGTACATCATGACAGCGTGTTTGTGGGACAAATCTGAAAGGGTGAAAATTAAGCCGGGATCCAATGTAATTAAGATTACTTTTTTTTAATGCAAAAACAGCAGAAAACATATGCAATTTACAAAGATTGTAAATTAGCATTTGTACTAAAAACCCACTAAGGGTATTGCGTTCTGTACAAGTTAAGAATTCAGACGATCTAAGCCAAATGCTCGGCGGGAAGGTGATTTTATCAAGATCATACTTAACCGCGAGGTTTTTCGTCAAATAAGGATAACCACTTTAAAGAGGTTAGGTGAGCCTGAAGAGCTCGATTCAAAGCAGTTAACTAGAAAAATATTTCATGAAACCACAGGTTTAAAATATGAAACCTTGAACTGAAGATCTATAGTATCTGAGAATTCTATGTAATGAGCTACCTCGAAAAAAATCAACAGTAATGAATTTATGTGTTTTTCTCAGCATACGTATCACTTCTAATTGATTTTATCGCTCAGAAATATGTAGCCATCTCAATCTATCAGTTGATTCATTTTATTTCGGACAGAATATTTTATGCAAAAATAAATTTTTAGAATTGGATCAGTTGTCTTAATCTATACATTATAGTCGTTTCATCTGTAATGTCCGTTTTCAAAAGAAAGGTAATTTAGTGAAATAACTTCACGAAATAAACAAATTATTATTAAAAATACTTACCCTCATGTGTTATCATAATTTCAAACTCAAAAATGAAAAATGCAGGATTTTGCGATGAAAAAGAGTCTGGAGATGCGTTTTTGACTTGAAAATAATTTCCGAATATTTTACCCTTAAGGGAGTATGTTAGTATTGGTGATTGTTACTATGTAAACATAATCATAGTAAAACGATAGAGCTCCACTAATTACATTTTGAATTTTAGAAATAATAAAAACGGAGATATGAAAAGAACCAATTACAAAAGACATTTTATCCTGAAATCCTAGAAACCGTTACGCTAATTCATAAAGGTTACGTCAACAGCTCTTTGCTTTGAAGGTCTTAGCACAACTCACCATTTGACCCTGCACAGAACGACCTTACTAAAGGAATAAATAAATAAAGTAGGAGATGAAGTGTTAGATTAGGATTAAACATGCAGGAGCTACGAGGACAACAGGTAACGCCGCACAGTGGAACGAGCGTTAGGAGCGTCTGGACATTCATTAATATCTCCACTTCTGGTTCTCCTAGAATAAGGCTATTGCTACGGTTTTAAAGCTTTTTGAATGGACTATTTAATTATATATAAACAGGATCAAACCTTTTAGGATAAACGTGTAAAAATTCTAGATTTGATATTTCGATGTTAGATTATTTAGTATCAAACATAGTACCATTTATTGTACCAACATACTACGAGAATAGGTACAATACAGTATTCTATGGAAAGACAGATACATAGGTATTAAATAAAGTTACACAAAGGAAAAAGTAACAAACCAAATAATTTAATTATTAAACAAAATTAATAAAATAATTCATAATTACTTTTGTTAGTTAATATACTAGGTATAATTGATACATCAAAATTATAATAAATGCAAGTGCCTATATAAAATTGTTTCATTTAAATAACGAAATAAAAATTAAATAAATCAAAAATTAAAAACTTGACGATTTGTTGTAGGGACTATTGCACCTATGTGCACCATTACACATATGTCGTTCAAATACCACACGCAAACTGAGTTTCATTGTTAATACTATTATGTTAGATGAGGGTTGTTCGGATAAATGAATGTAAACAAAAACTGGTAAAAAAAAGAAAACTTGCGAAAAGTAGACGCCAATATCAACAGAAATTATTTTAAATTAATTCTCAAGGCCTATAAAATAAAAAGAAAAGATCATTTTCTCGGAAAATAGCACCTAGTAGCAAAATCCGACTAATGGAAAAACAACTTCAGACATTCTAGTTATTTACTGTGAAGGTAGTTTTTTGGGCGATTTTGAGCGATTTTCGCAATTGATTATTTAATTTTATCACCCAATTTTCACCGAAAAATCCCAGACGTTTGAAATAATTCCAAGTTTTATTTGCCTAAAATATCTTATTATAGATGTGTGTTTTTCCGGTAGGTGCACGATTAGTTTAATGCATTACCTCAAACAGTGGATTGCTTTAAAAATATGAGTTTTTAGAAAAATTTATATTTCAATTTAGAATTTTTTATATAAGATTTGATTTCACAATAAATTTATCTATGGATTTTGTTGAGAAGAAGTATAAAGTATAATTTAAAATCAAAATAGAGAACAAATTTAGTTATTAGAGAATTGGCCCAATGTCCAACAAATGCGTTGGTTCGTTCCACTGTGCGCCGTGGCCTACCATAGCGACCCCCGGCAAAACAGAGTCTGGGATCGATCGATCGTAGACTTTCCGTAGTAGCCCGCCTCTGGAGTACGGGCGGGTCAACATCGTAAGAGTGGCTATTCCTGGCATGGAGAGAGAGTGGAAGGACAAGAATAGAATGCCTTCTTTCCGTTCAACTCTGTGGGGGTGAGTGAGGAATTAGGAGGGTGGAGTTATAGTATCATGGTCACAGAATAACTGGATGTTCGGACAAATAGAAATCATTGAATGCAGAGCAAACCCGGGAGGAAAAAACACTAAAAAAGCTATTAAAGTCGCAGCAAAAAATAATGTATAGGCAAATAATAAAACAAATACGATTGAAGAACCAGATTTTTACCAATTTAAAAGAAAATAAGACCAAACCAGCCTGGTTCGAAGAGGTAGGGAAAAACTTACAGGAGATGAATATTCTAGACTGCAGCTGCATCAGGATGTAACTAAATGCTCACCAGGATTTTCAGGAAAAATTACGGGAAAGAAATAGACGGAGGAAAGAAAGGAGAAAATGCGGCAACGTTTAAAGAAATAATTGGCAATGTTCAGGGCTAAGTGAGGACAGTTGAAATGACGTCCTTAGTAGGCCGATAGTGGAAAAAAATATAGGCTCACAAACCCTGATAGATCAACTAAGAGGCTGAAGCCAAAGGATCCCATAGTGTCGATTCAACGCAGTCAATAGAAACAATTTTTTATCCGCCACAGGTTCTCTCGCAGTGAGAATACCCAACTTAAAGTAAAACAATAATTATTGCCTAATTGGATAAATCATTAATATCTCACGAGTAAGTTACATCCACTTTTGTATGACACACATATCTAAAAATGACGCCAGGAAATTACAGTTAAATGTATGACGTAATTTCTAATTAAGACTCAGTCATTATTTAGCAGACTGACAAGCTTAGTCTGTTACGAAACCGCTTGTTTCTTTTGACTCTAAAAAAAAAAAAAATTTTGATTTTTTTTTAGATGAAAACTATTTTTCTACATGAGAAGTAATTATAATTTATACCATTAAAATCCTACTCACAATAAGAGTTTAACTTGTGAAAAAATAAGGTTTTAGAAAGAAATATTATAGATTACATGTAATATTAAAGCGTTTTTAGTAGTGATAGAACTTCTTTTAATGTTTCTCTACATGTTTCTGTTCGAAATTCATACTTTTATGAATTATAGATACATTATAATTTTAAAGAATTTATTATTACTTAATTATTTATTTAAAGATGCATATAGATAATTTTTATTGTTTTAGAGTAAAAAGATACAAACCCCAAACTAGCAGAATGAACATTCCATCCTGATAACGTGGCAGCTGGAGGAATTAATAGTGGGTTTTTTTCAGCTGTCACAAAACTCAATAAAAACACAATATTCAGACTCCTAGATATCACAATCAACCGTGGGTATTATGAATTAGTTTTAAAAAAAATCATTTTTCTTAACAGAAAAATATTGAAAATTTCCTTATTAAAAGAACGAATGAACTCATTTTTTTTTCAGGAAAATCCATGATTTTGACCTAAGCTGTTTATATCACTACCACCATTGATATTTTTATATAAATAAATTACTCATATAATAATAAAAATATTACTGCTTAATGTACTGGAAGCCTCGATGCTTATACCACTAATCTCTGCTTCACTAATATTACCAAACTTCCTCCCTATTATCAGGACTTAATATTATTTTTCAATTCCTCCAATACTTAGATGTTTTATCTTCTGTGAGTTGACGTGTCATTTTGTGTTGTTTTTTTCCATAAAAATTTAAACGACTTATATCATGATATTTTCAGACCGATAGAAACCATCATAGGATGTGTTGGAGCTGGAAACTTGGTGTTAAACTAATGATGGATGGTGTAACGTAATTAACGGGTAGTTAGTTAATTAATAAAAATAATAATAGGTTTAGCCAGCTTAAGACTCCATGTCGATACCAACACTGGCTGTTTCGGTAGGAAGTTTAGTCCTTAGATAAGCCCCCAAACTGAATTACGTAAGTTCACCCTTATTGCTACGCCTCGGACATTTACTAATCGTTCTATACTAAGAACCTAAAAATTTCACAAGCTTTTACCGAATTTTGGGTACAAAAGGCGCAAGCTAAGTAATGTTGAGGGCCGAAAGTTAACACCAACTTCTTGCAATTATTTCCTTCCGATTCCCTTTTTTTCTATGTTGTTCCTATTACCTGTATTTTATATTACTCCGGCCTCTATTAAGCGGGTACCCTTAATTAGGGGTTGAGCGTGATCTAGGACTAATCACCTCCCTGCACAAACGTTGTCCAAGAAACTGTGCAGTCTTTCCCTCGTAATGAATCCAAGACCCTTCATGTGTTGTAGAGATCCCGCTTTCTTTTCATATTATAACTAAAAAATAATTATTA
This sequence comes from Troilus luridus, assembly GCA_964056705.1. Lineage (NCBI taxonomy): Eukaryota > Metazoa > Arthropoda > Insecta > Hemiptera > Pentatomidae > Troilus > Troilus luridus. Next base: position 109,446,533 of record OZ057413.1, on the reverse strand, counting down.
AAAATAAATGAACCTACCTTCGGTTTTCTATCTTCTTCTTCGGGCAACCTGGACCCTCTATTCTTTGACATCTTTAATCTACCCTTTGTCTGAGTTGCGTAAGGCCCTCCTCCACCTCGACCTATTGTTAACCGACTCAATACAATCTACTGTATTCACTTCCTAATTAGCCAACTACGCTACAATACCGAGCGTCAATCATCTTTCTATAGATGAATGATAAGACGCAATTGTTTGTTGTTAAAAGGATGGGCAGTTTCGGAATTCATTAATAAAACTATTATAATAATAATAATCTAAAAAAAAAAAAAAGAAGACGGAATGTGGTAGTTTAAGCTAAAAATAATAATAATAAGCCTTAGTGCTCAACAAGATTGACAAATAAGATCTTTACTTTCATGGCAAGGAAACGAATGGGGCATGGTTCACTGAAGTAGACAAAGATTTGCAAGAGATGTGACTTTCCCTGGACGTTATTCGGGAATCCCTGAAGATGAAGCTTGCAGCTCACTGGAGTTTCCAAGAAAAACATAAACTTAAAACGGCCACGAATTGGACTGAAGAAAGGAGGCGAGGGCATCAAGAATTAACGGTACTGGGCTAATGTCAAAGATGAACGGGTAAAGCAGCTGGAATAATGTGGCCTTAGACGGTAAGAGAAAGAATAATAAGGCTTAGTGAACCCGAAGGGTTGCCGATATCACCAGTCTGCTTAAATACTTCCGTCAACGATCTTATGTCTTTAACGAAATCCTCCCAGCTACGCCTCGGTCTACACCTCGTATGTTTCACCCTAAAAATATCACTTTCTATGCATCAATAAATAACCGGAATGTTCTGATTTATTGGGCCATTCCATAAGAAAAGTTCGTTTTTATTATGTTTTAAATTCTAAGTGGAATTAACTTTATGTATAAAGATTGTAATTAGCAGTTAGCAATCCTCTTTTTTTTAAATAATATTTACTATCACTACAAATCAACGAAAATTTTATAGTATGCCACATGAATGAACATGGAGACACGCGATTTTCATATATGTAGTTTAATTTTATGAGTTTAAATTGGGCACTAGGACGCCCATGCTGCTAGAAAAATTACAACCGCGTTCGGGGAAGGGTGTTATAAAGAACGGGCCATTAGCTGTTCTAGAAATTTTTCTACCAAAAAATTATTGTTTCCTGTGTGGTGGTAAAGGCCAGGAATAATTCATCTCTACATTCTATTTAGAGGTGAAACCATCACATCCAAATTGTACTGCAAGAATATTGATATAATGCAGCAAAAATTACCAAAAATTTACCTGCATTTACCTGGACCTATACTCTTACTCGAAAACCCCAGCTCATGTTTCACGACAGGCAATGAAGAAAGTTAATGAACAGGGTTATGAAGTCCTCCAACACCCAACTTATTCGCTAGAAATATGTCCAACCAATTTCCTTCTATACAGAAATTTAGGGACAGCTCCCTTAAGAGTAAATTTTTGAAAATTATTCTCCAATCTCAGACTTTTTATTGCATAAATTTACTTAACTAAACAACCTTTCATTTGAAGACGAACATTTCCTATGATATGACCCAATACCTAAACTCAAATCCATTGGGGGTCACTCTTAAGTCCTCTCAGCTACGGCCAATTCCTCGTAAGTAACCGTATTACTAATACATCAAATTCTGTGTTTCAATAAATAAACATGATGTTAAGGTTTTTATTCTACAAAGTGGACTTTCCCATCCCATGTTTTTTAAAAGTTATTCCTTCTTATATAAATGTCAATCCAACCATGGAAATTAAATTGCTATGTAATTGCGAATATTTAGTAAATATTCTGATCAATTCTAATTAATGCTAAGATTCTTTTGTTATGACAACATTATTTTGTCCTTATTTTAGTAAGTAAACAGCTAACCTGTTTTTTGCGACCGCTGTTAATATTTTCATACAAAAAAAAATTATTCATATCATAATGATAATGATAATAAGGCTTAGCGTACCCAAAGGTTCTAATCTATACATTGTCAGCCCTCAACGCTATCATTATAATTATGTTTCGGTCTACTTCATCCATAAATAACTCCTCAGCATTTAAATAATAATCATAAATAACCTAATAAACATATACGAGTATCTGTAATGACTATACAATAATGAATAGCTGAACATTAATAAAACCCAATAACAAAGGATGTATTTTAATTTTTTATAAAGGCCCATTCATACATTAATAATTCAAATATTTACCTAATAAATGATTCCTTTATTTTCATTATGTTTTTGTAAATAGTTTATTATATTTTTTAAAATTAAAAACTAATTTAATTTTCGATTGAATTAACTATTTAAATTTAATTAACGATTGAAGTATATGTGTCTGAAAAATGAATACCATATTTCGGCTTTGGTTCTTTTTATTGAGTGTTAAACATCTAGAAAAATTATTAGCCGCGCCAAAATTCACAAAAGGCTCAATGTTAATGTTTTCAAAAATAATAATAATTATAAAACGCCAAGCGAACCCAAAGGCTCGATGCCAATACCACTAAACGCTGCATACGACCAATACCCATTAACGGATAAGTTAAAAGCTTACCCCCCCAAAAAACCTAGGATTTTTAAAAAAGTGGTAAGTAGAATGTTCGTAGATGGGGCTTAAAATGGGTGAGATACTCGTAAAAGATCTCTATCCTAACTATACAATGATAGGCAAAATTTAGGACACCCTCTGAAGCATCGCCCGATTAGCCGTAGCAGTATAAACTGAGAATAAAAGAATGGACATTAAAACTTTTTACGAACCATTTTTTACGAACTGACATCAATAAATTTATAATTTTGTATAATTTATTAGTTTTAATTTTAAATATTTTTATTTTGAAGAAAAAATATATGTCCCCGGCCGGGATTCGAACCCGGGTTCCATAAATTTACTTTTATCATGTAAAAATAATAAAACGGCATTGTAAAATACTCGATTCCCTTAAGAAGAGAAGTCTAACAAGGTACTTGCCATCTAATTTTAATATAAATGAGGTGGCACTGGAATCGTTTGAATAACAATGACACCTCTTCTGGGAGATTTTTCTTATCTTGCATTATTCTTGTTGAATGGACAGACATTTTAATAATTAAATATTTACAGTAAAAAAAAGAAAATGAATTTACTTATTATTGGTTAATGTTATAGATCAGTTATGAAGGTACATTTCCATAGTTTTTAGCTCTTTATCAAATTCCTTAAAATGATGAAACTTTTAATTCTTTCTTAGCTTTAATTTATCGAAATTTAATAAAGTTATGACTTATACGAGCTATTGTAAAGATAAATCTAATTGATAGAACCTACACTTGAAAACTATAAACGCGAATCCTTAAGCAACCAAAAGAGATTAAAATAATTAGCTAGTAAATGTCAAGACTGAACCAACAAAATTTATATATGCAACACAGCACCTCTCACATCAACAGTCTAGAAGGGTAGATCAACTGCAGGCACCTGATTATCCATTACATTACAAAACAACGAGACAAATATCTAGAAAGGCTATATCTTTATGTGATTTATTTAATCTTTTCGGCATCCTGATCCTGCCTGTATATTCGAAAAGTTCTCCAATTAGATGTTTTAAAATTTATTTTAAAGAATTAAGTATCTATTTATGGAAAATTAAATTATTCGCATTAACATAAGACTAGTTTGATATAAATATAGTTTTTAATGAGTATATACATTTTTTTTGGATTAATCCCATCGCATTGGATATACTTAACATTGCCTAAACTCTCTACTTTTTCTACAAAAATAGTTACTTATGCACCAAGGGACTCTCAGCTGTAAGTTTGTACCCAAGCGAATGCGAGGGTACAATTTGAGTTTGTTCCCGAGCGAATGCGAGAGAACAATCGAGTTTATTCACGAGGCCAAGCCGGGGGAGTAAAGTATTGCTGGGAATAATGACCAATTTAGTCCCGATGTGCATACAAGATTTTATCTCCAGATGGGATGTAAAAAGGCAAACTATACGCTATAATATTTTATAATATGTTATGTTTTACAATAAATTGAAAAACTGAAATTAAATGTGCAATTATTACAATTTTGAATTGTTAAATTTTCAGCCATTTTTTTAAATCATCGTACGTTTTATTACAAATCTGACTTGATTTAGCTGGCAATAAATTTGAAATAACATTATTTGCTTCTTGTACAATATGTGGTGGATCCATAACTTACACAACCTGAACACAAATGAACTTCTGTTTATCAGTTTGTGTGTTTTGAAACAACAGCTGATTTTAATGGCCGCTGTGACAGGTGTACCAACCTAACCATGAACTTTTTCAGTACAAAACCTACATTATTTAGACGAATTGGGTTGTCATCTTTTTACTTTATTTCCTAGGGAATAACGCCGAAAACACATGTTTTTGTACCAGCTGGATATAAAATGTGTTTTTATTGTAATTTTAATTGTTTTTATGAGTATTTATTGCCATACCTAATTCATCACTGTCGTAAATAAATAGCAACACTAAAAAACAGAGATGTATATGTATGATTGGGAAATTTCCGTTCAGATTCCGTGAGAGAATTAAGTAGTAAAAAGACTACTCAATGAGTTATGGAAGTATTCATGGGTTCTGCCATTGACAGGCGTCTCCATTCAAGGCTCTTCTGCTCTGGATTAACAAAACGATCTTACAAAAACTAATTATTATTCGTATGAAAATCTGTATCAGGATAAAAAAAAATCTGTACTACTACAACCCATAAATGATCTTGGGTTCAGTACATGGTAGAAATTGTATTGTTTCTTAGTCATCGTTTCAGAAAGGTGATTTGTCTGAGACCACGTTCAGCCCCAAGGTTCTATCAAAATTTAGGGTACTCACTTTATGGAGGCTAAGTAAGCCCCAGGAGGTTCGGCAGATCTCAAAGGAGCCATCTGTGACTGTTACAGATTATATTATTTATCTGTCCCAGTCGGATTTGAACGCGGAACCATCAACTCAGCAGGAAAACCATTCCCTTTAATTTTCTTTCTTAACTTGTTCCATTGTTTTTTCTCCTTAGGTGGTCGATCTCATCAAAAACGTCTTTTGAAATTACCTTAAAACTTGTTTAATGTAGTTTAAGTCATCAGCAACCCCCAAGTATAGGAAGTTTACAATTTCAACAAAAAAATTTTAAATAAGGGAAACTTATTTAAAGATGGTTAAATGCTAACACGGCGATATCTTACAATAAATACTGATGTTACGTTTTTAATTTAAATTCAGAAAAAATATAACTTTCTTAATAATTGACACTTGTTTTTAGCGCTACAACAAACATATTTTAATTTATTTTGCTTCGTTGAATAGAATTCAAGTTAAAATGAGATGTTAATACTGGAAATATGTAGCCTAATTAAGTTTAATTCTCAGAGGGGAAAAGTTTTATTCCATGTGGCAATAATAAAGGAACGGTGACCTAATTTTTCGAAATTATCAACCCAAGAGCAGAACCACTTACTCAAGTACAACGTTTCTCAGAACCATGCCTGCGAATATCATGGCCATGTTTCAGACAGGCCCAGCCCAGATCCAGATTTCAGAACTAAGTGGTTAAGTCAGATATGCAAATAATTTTAATGTCCATAATAATTTGTTATATTAACATCATTCTGTCACGATAAGCTCTTTAGGAAAGACGATAAATGAAAATTTAAAGTCAAATAAGCACAATTCACATCCACTAACTAATACCAATCGCATAAGAATTAAATGAATTATTGCATCGAAATTCATTTTGTACTTAAAAATTCGCATAGTAAAAATTGAGTGAAAAATATTTTCTGCATCAACATTAAATCATATCATATCTATTTTAAGTTGTTCATAATCAGTTGAGGGGAGCCCCTTTCCCAGAATTTTAAGGTAGGAAAACTGGATAGGTAAATTGTTTTATTGTAATTAGAATTAAAACTGGTTGACTTTACTCACACAATCGATAATGCTGCGACTCGGACTTTCTTAATATGTTGATAATAGGGGTTCAGAATTAAAAACTCCGTAATTATAAAAATTGAATTTTCTACGTTTTCGCTAGTTCAGTCATGCAATTTCGTATAAAATTGACATTTTTCGGCCTTGTTTCCCATAGTTTAAGGCTTTTTCTGAACCTGAAGTTTCAGGAGCATAAAATTGCATAAATAAACCATTGAAAAATGCAAAAAAAGTAAATTTTTGGAGCTATCCGCTTTTGATCTTCAACGCCTCATATTATGGCTTTTTCATCCCCTCAGATGACTTAAACAAATTTCAGAGAAAGGTAATCGTGAAAATACAGTGGGAAACCAACCAATGAAGGTTAGATTTTTTTCCCTTGTGATTTACGCCTCAACATTGAAAACAGATTGTCAATTTCACTGAGTCATGGAGTTCTATCGGTTTCTCCTGTCTGACGCGTCGTAGTGGCACCACATCTCCATTCATATTTCGATGACGCTTTTTGTATAATTTTAAGGTTAAATCGCTAAAATGACAAGATTTATTTATTAAAATGAATAGGCAGAAGTGTGTAAGCATAGACCGGTGGTATCAGCATCGAACTTGCGAAATCCTTAAGCCTTATGAATATGAACTGAATTATAATTTTATTTTAATATAAACCGTCAAAATCATTGGCTATAAGTCATTAAAACACATAAAAATAATAAAATTCTAAACATGTTTATATCCGCTATGCAAATTATTTGTTGAAAAAGTAGACTTTTAAATTTAAGTTGTGGCGTAAGTAAGAAAAAAACTATTGTTTACATATATAAGTTTTGATTAAGAAAGAAATTAAATAAATAAATCAATTGAACTTCTTAAAACTTAATACAATCTTAGAAGAATGGTAACCGTTCTAGGAGTTAAAGCGACAGATGGGAGTATTGCAAGGGTGATTTAGCAGATGAGTGATGGACCAAGGTTTGTAATCAAGATCTAGTGGTATCAGATTTGATTCGAGTTCGCTGAGCTTTTAAATTATTTTATTATTACAATTATTATTTATTAAAAGTTTATTTATTTTTTAATGCCCTTAAGCAATATCAAAAATTATTTTATTTATCAAGAGCAGATGGGGAATGACTTCTAGAATGAGAGTACACAGATTTCATAATTAAGAACGATTGGAAGTCCAATAGCTGACAGCCTTGGGGTCGTTGAAAAGATGGCATCAAATACACTCTCGTAACCTGACAATAACTGGCACTCAGGAGATTAGGTATCATCTTCGTTAATGGGATCAATCCAACTTGTGAGCAGGCTCGTATTTCTTTGCTCAGCCTTCAAGGATGTCCAGAGAGTCAATGGAAATGGTGATAACAGATATCGAGACACAAAAGTTATTTATTTCATCACAAAATTTTATAGTGTAATATTTAATTATGAGTATATAGAAACTTATGTAAAAAAACCTGTACCCCTACAACTCATGAAGAGTTCAGTACGTGGTAAAGACTGTTTCCATACTTCAGAAAGGACAATTGTAAAAGTGACGTTTCAATTACAACCGAGGGAACATGTTTACACGGTTTATAAGATGTTAAATGAATTATTTCGATCTAGAATATTAAAGCTATGATAGCACGATTAAAGTTTAAATGATGATCATTAATTTAAATCATTAAAGTTCCGATATACTATCAACTTAAAAAATCATTTCTGAAAACAATATATTTAAAAAAATGTATACATCCTTTTTTTATATTAATTTTTTTTTTCAATTTTGTAGATCGAAAATAATCTTCTTAAGCCTTTGGCCCTTAATATAGCTGAAACCGATGGAGGCGTAGAATATCAAACGAGGAGAAAAAAAAAACGGAAACCTGTACGATAAGCTATCAGAAGGCACACTGACTAAGGCTGTGCTTTTGTTGTATCCATGATAAGTGTATCATCTTGCAAGAGTACAGGCCAAAGAATAATAGAGAAAAAAAAATGACTAATCGATATAATGGTTGATAAAATTGAGTAGAAAATAAGATACAGTCGTTAAAAATGCTTTAAGTGTGAAAAAAACCCCCACCTAAATTAGGTAATTTGATATTTAGCGATAAAAAATCAATCATCTGATCGGTTATTAACAATTAGGATCGCTAATAGTGATAATAAAGCAGTTAAACTTTATATCTGTCATTTCAGCAATGATTTGTTTTTAATAAACTATAAAAACAATCATTTTCAAAACAAAATCAAGTCGTATTATTATTATTGTAGCAATACTAAATTTTCAAAAGCTGCTCTTCCCTAAACCACTTTTAAAAACTTACATAACCTGAATTACAGATTCTCACTTAGTACACAATATACGGGTCAGAACTTGATATCCATTTAGGTCTTAATAATAGGTCTTAATTTCCAAGTAATAACTTGTGGCCTACATTACATACTGAAGAAGACCTGCAACGTGGGATCAATAAATAAGGATTAAAAAATAAATAATATTTGTATTTTATATTTATTGTAACTGGTAAATTATTTCATATAGTTAGTACCAGAAAAGGGATAGATTTTAGTAATATTATTTTAGGAGGGAATAAGTTTGAAACTGTCGAAAAGCTTAAGACCTTATGATCAGTAGTAACTGGGATAAACGAAATTCAAGAGGAAATAAAGCCATCATTAAAGGCAAAAAGTGATTGTTATTGTTCGTTCTCGACATGACTAAGCTCACGTCTTCATCATCTTTCCAATTCCACTTTCCGGATATGAAATGTGGCCGCTCACTCTGAAGGATGAACAACAGGTATAAAATGAAGTGTTGCATAGAATATTCGGACCAAAAAGGTGTGATACCAATGGATAATTTAGGAGATTACACAACGCGGAGTTGCAGAGCATGTACACGATTAATATTATCGAAGTAGTTGAGTCCTGAAGTTGGGAGCGGAGTGGCTCAGTGGTAGAACACTGACTTGCCATGCCGGAAATCCTGGTTCAAATCCCGAGCCAGGTAAGACTTTTATTTAGTCTGTTTGCACCCGGAGATGAATCATATGGGATCTAGGACCCTCCTGGGGCTCACTCAGCCTCTTTAAAATGTTATAAAAATAAGGGGGGAACCACAGAACCGTTCACGGGTTATAGTGGTACACGTTGTTTAGAGTCCTGAAGATTAAAATTTTGGGCTTGGTAACGAATGAATTCCTAATAAGTTATTGCATACTAGTAAACGCTTGAGGAGTAGACCGAGGCGTAGGTGGGAGAATTGCGTTAAGAGCGATCAGGGGGGTTTGGGTTTGGGTATTGCTCCTTGGACGGAATTTTGTAAGCAAAGATTGGTGGTTTCGGCATCGAGCCTCCGGGTTCGCTTAGCCCTAATATTACTATTTTGCCCGGACTATTTCCTTCTTCATATTAATACGTTCAACTAATAATATAACTAAACTAATAAAAACTTTTTTTTAAATTTAGGTTTATATATTCAAATTTTAATTTTAATCGATATAAGTATATTTTCAAATCGATTTATAGATATTTTTCAACATCGCGATATTAAACAGTTAAATTAAGCTCATGGTCATTTGCCGCAATCTGATGAATCTCAGCGATCAGATTACACTGTGTCACAGAGGTACATCCGAAGGTGTGAGGTAGGCGGTGTGAGGAGAATAGAAAGGTAACGTTGTTGGGCAATCGGAACCTCCATCGTTGTGTCGAAACTTCTGTCCCAACATGACCCCAGTCCGTGCCAATGTTCTTAGCTTAAACATAATTGATCAACTCCTTGGAAGGCGGAGGACGTCAAGGGCATCTCTGCAGTTAGAGGAAAGTTAGCGAGAAGAAAAATAGGACTAAAACACGGAGCGGAAGGATAGGGTAGAATGAATTAACAAGTCATAGATGTGTAATAGTTTTGATGAAAAGACTCAAAAGATCCTTTGACTTTACTCAAGAGTCATCACAAAAAAAAAAAAGAACGCTGAACCATTTTTTTTTTAGATACGAGTTAAGAATAACTCAGGAATACAAGCTGCATCTTTGAAAAACATAATTTAAAACATAATTAGATGTTTTTCAAAGATTACTTTTGTTAGTTGGTGGTTTGACAACACTAATTAACCTTTTTGTTACCTTTAAAGGGTCAGTTCATTGTTGTCAGATGTAGTTGGACTCTTCATCCCTCTGGTATGTTTTATTCCATTATCATTATTTCCCTCGTTCCTCCATTTTTAATTTCTCGAGACACTAGCACGTATAGTCCTGTCAGTACTACGAACCACACCAGTAAGTGATACGAGCCATCACTGTAAGTGGTATGAACAAGTACAGCAAATGCTAACCACTTGTCAAGTAAGTACCACAACCCAGTCTAATAAGTGACAGGGACTAGCCAAGCAATGCTAGCCTGCGGCTCAAACATGTGAGTGCCAGGACTTGTCAAGTAAGTGCTGGGACTAGTCCAGTAAATTCCATAGACATGCCAAGTAAGCTCTAGAGACTAGTCTAGTAAGTGCCATAGACATGTCAAGAAAGTTCTAGTGGCCGATTAAGTCCTCTGGACATGTCAGGAAAGTTCGAGAAACCCAATAAGTGTCATGGGCTTGTCAAATAAGTTCTAGGACTCCATTATGTTCCAGGGGAGAGTAAATTGAGAGCTGGGACCAGTCCATAAATTCTAGTAACTAGTCCAGTAAGTGCAAAGTGCTTGTCAAGTAAGTTCTAGTAACTAGTCCAGCAAGTGCCAGGGGCTTGTGAAGTAAATGCTGGCGCCAGTCCTGTAAGTTCTAGTGACTAGTCCAGTAGCTGCAGGGTACTTGTCAGGTAAGCTTTAGGAACTAGTCCAGAAAGTGCCTGGGGCGAGAAAGTAAGAGCTGGGTCTACCAGTCTAGTAATTTCTTGTAACTACTCGAGTAAATTCTAGTCAATAGTCCAGAAAGTGCAAGGATACTTGTCAAGTAAGTTCTAGTAACTAGTCCAGAAAGTGCCAGGGACAAGTAAAGTAAGTGGTGGGACATACCCAGGAAATTTTAATTACTAGTAAAGTTTGTGCTTGGAGGTAATTTGACCGAGTTCAAACGGTCAAACGCCAGGTTTTCTCCCCAATTAAGAGTAACCACTTTATTGAGTCCCAGGAGGATCTCAAGATCCTACATGGTCCATCTATGGCTATTAACGCATTAAAACATTTATATTCCACAGTTCGAAGCAATCCTTGGCCGTTCTCATCCATTCTGATTACATGTCCCAACCATCGTTGTATCCTTATAACAAATTATAAGACACTTAATTCAACATAAAGTTTGTACAACTATTGGTTTTTTCGGCGTCGAGACACAAAACTACACACACATGCATTTAATATTATGTACTATATATAAATATTTGTAATACCGTACGTATTATTTAAGGTTATAAGTATGTAATCGTATTAACCGTATAGTAAAAAATCTATATCTCCTTAGAATTAATGGTAATTATTTTATACTCTGAATAATAATAAATGAATTAGCGAGAACCTAATAATGATACTTCTAATCGCAGGCTACAAAACTCCGTTTTTAGTACTTATAAAAAAAAACCTGTACCACTACAACCCGTGAACGAGTCTGGGGTTTATTACATGGTAGAGACTGTACTGTTTCATGGACAACGGTTTTGCAGAGAGGGGATTTGTCCTAGATCACGCTCAACCGCCAGATTTCTCCCTGGGTGATCTCTATGACGGTCCTATATCCCATCATTACAAATTACTTATAAAAACTCGAATATATTTAATAAGGAATCAGAGAACAGAAACACGTGAATAAGTCCTGACTCAAACTGTATTTCATAGGCGCTACTGAATACGATGGCTGATATATGGCTACTAAAGGTAGCAGAAAATCAGAAATTACAAACCGGAACGAGGCAACAAATCAGAACCAATAAAACAAAGATAGCGGATCTAACGGACACCTAAAACTTTCCCTCACTAAAAGTTCTCATTTGCATATGATGAGAGGCTAGTGAACACCAAACATAAATTACCATTCCACTCCAAACAATCCCAGCACTTCTGTCATTTAAACTTAGCAAAAACCAATTTTGAACAAAATATCCTTGATAATTTAGTTACTCCTTTTTAAGCTACACAGAAAGGGTTGTTAATACTACAGGTGAGTAGAGTAGTGAGTTGGTGTGCTTAAGTAGATGTCGAAGTTACGGGGTCCAAATCCAGCAATGGCAGATAAATTTCAGTTAAACTGTCTTGCTGTGTGTTCTGCTGTGGATCACCTGGCCCCTATAAACTTTTAATTACGAAAAAACCTCGCCGTTGAGTGTGATTTCACCCAAATCATTTCCCTATACAACCGATGACTTACAAACACAGTACGGTCCCTATCATGTACTATGCACATGATTCTTCATGGGTAGTACAGTTACAGGTTTACAAGTTTTACAAATGTCACTCTTATTACCAACATTTTTCAGATTTTTTTAAACCCACTTAAGTTAGTTTTACCGTTAATAAAACAAAATTAATAAATTATGTCAATATATATTCAAAAGCATAACTTTACTATATCAGAAGTGATTTTTTGTACGACAGAGTGATCGCTTCGTGAAAGTGGGACAACTTGCTAGTTTTTAAACTTTTTTAAAATTATTATTTCTACAAACGAATGGAGCTAATATTTGTTTTGTTTTTTCAGGAGAAATTTCTGTAAGAACACTAATATATATTGAAGTAATATCATTGCGAGGATTAAGATGTGCTAGTAAAGTTGTTAGGATTTGTAATGAAGAAAGGCTAATAATCGCTGAGCTGACTCGTAAACGTAGGAAAGATCGAGAAGTAGGTGGGATGATTGCATAAAGAGAGACTGACATATTTGGTTCATAGTGTATTATTAATACTACAATTAAAATATATTGGAATAACAATTATGCAAAACTTTTAACTTTCATATTTTATAGTAGTAATTCTTATCGTCCCTATGTCTTCTGGAGATGAAAAAGTGGGTCCAAGGGTGATCAAAGAGAGAGTGAGATAGTGAGAAAGAGATAGAGAGGAAACGAAAGAGAGAAGGAAAGAAGAGATGGCGATTTCGCAATTTGGTTCTAAGGAACGGTGTTCTTCAAAACCGGTTCCTGGCACTCAGATGAATCGTTCTGTCACGGTTTCCAGTCACGTTACATGTCGAAAGAATAACGTTTAATTACAATTACAAAATTAAGTAGCAATAACAGTGATTTTTTTTAAGCAGTTAGATATTAAAATTCAATTCATCTTGTTTCTTGTCTCTTAATTTCTTTTTTTTTCTCGCTTTAAAACTCTTGTTCTTTAACGTGCATTTTTTTTCGACAGACGTTTGAAGATTTTGATATTCTTGTAAAATAAAAAATAACCTAACAAATTTTTATTACACTCAATTTAGTAGATCGAATTATTTGAAATGTTACCGCAGGTTGTCACTTCGAGTTGAGTTACAAGTTTTAACTGTTAGTTCGTTTCATTTTTAATATTTTCCAAATATAAAAGCTATCATGAGCATTAGTATGGAGAAGGTAATGTAATTATAGGCTATTTCGATAATTATTTCATCAAGAAATAAAAGTTTCAACTAGCATTTCGAAGTATAGGTGATATATGTGTGTTGAAACGTTCTTAAAAATAATATTACTAAAATGTAAAGAGAAATAATCTTTAAGTTTAAAAACGAAAAAAATATCCCAAAAAGCATCTAAAGATCAAATTAGGTTTATTTTTAAAGATATTTTTTGTTTCTAATATAATTTGCTACAATTCTCTAAAGTAATATGATGTACCAAACAAACCAGTCTCAAACTTAAAAAACTTAATAGACAAATTTAAACGTATCTATAAAGAATCACGTATACAATGAAAGAAAAAATTTACAAAAAAACTTTCAGCAGTCAGAAAAAAATAAAAATATAAATAATTATAATCAAAATAAACAAAAATTGTATCTATACATTCTTAGTAACTTATATACATCTATATGAACAATAACAATAATATAAGGTAATTTGGTATCCTATAATAATAAATGCTTTGTTCTTTTATGTATATACCGCTTTGTACTATTTTTTGTGTAGTTCCCTATATTTTTTATAAGTGGGTTTTTATTGTGTTTACACTTATTAAAGAATTTTTTGCATAATCTATTGATAAATTCATTAATATACGGCATATATAATTCTTTGTGCATAATTTTAACTTTAGTGTAATATGTATAGTTTCCAGCAATTCTTAGGCATTTGTTTTGAAATATTTGTAGTTTTTTATAATTTGTTTTCGACATATAACTAAATATTGGGCATGCATATGTTAGCATAGATCGTAAGCAGGCTTTATATAATAATAACTTATTATCTGTGCTTAATTTTGAATTCCTATTGAAGTATGGATATATAGAACACAGAGGTCTATTAGCCTTATTACACACATGATCAGTGTGGAAAGTAAAAGATAACCTTTTGTCCATGTAAATTAGGTTTTAATTTACAGTTAAACAATAAATTGTACTTTTAATTGCTCATCTCTTCATTGTATGACCTCTTTCCGAATTCAAAGTTCTTTACGAATAATATTAAGTAAAAATATTGTTACGGTCAGAGAAAGAGAAAGACAGGCTGAAGGGATTAAGATGAGCTGGAAGGATTAAGGCGGATTTGCGAGACAATTCTTGGAATTTATAGGGGTCCCCACCACCTGCAGCCTAGAACATTATATGGGCCGATATAAATCCCAGCCTGCTTCAGCGAGTAGTAAAGCTGTTGACATGTGTGACAGTGAACGGTGACAGTCCGTGTGAGTGATAAGTTAGTATCAGTCAGTGTCAGTGAGACGAACTAGTCGGTGATAAGTCAATCAGTGATAAGTGAGTCTCGCCAACTCAGCGTATCAGTGAACTGTGACAGTACGCGAGTGTAATAAACTGTTTCTGCTTATTACTGTTTGCCATATTAGTAGAGTCTAATAGTTCCCATATTTGGAGAGTCTTACGGTCGGTGGACTTTAATTAGAGGACTGTAAGTGTTAATTTGTAGTTATAAACTCTAGTTTAGTTTTATTGTATTTGTACAAATTTATGTAAATAGTTAAGTTATTTAGTATTAGCAATATCTTATATTATTTTAGTAATAAGATAATAGTTAGGCCTAGGTTATAATCTTTAGAATATTGTTATTGTAAATTTATATTAGTTCAATAATTTAATAGTTTAGCAATTTCATTGTAGTCTTTTTAATTCGTTACTAAATACTAGTAACTTGAATTTAGGAGTAGTTTAATTTATTTTACACCCAGTAGCTCGTAACAATATTAATAAAAAATAATTTCGATTTTCGAAGACAACTTTCGGTAATAATAATTTTACTTTCAAAATGACTAACAAGCAATGATAATTAAATTTATATCATATTACAAAAGGAAAAGTGATATACTTTCACTGACTATGTGCTTAATATTTTATAACCCACATCAGTAAAGTACGAACATTTTAAATTTAATTAATTATTATTATTAATATATTAATAAATATTATCAAGATAGTATTAACAATAACAATCAAAAGCTTAAACGGGTGACGGGAATCTACCCACATCCACATAACTGTATGGCGTGAAACACAGACCAACACAGAATACATGATGAGCCCAGCGGTCATGCCAAACTTCTACTATCAAATGATTGGTATGAAAAGAATACCCTTCAATAACTGAACGCCATGCATACATACTGTGTATAAAATATCCAAACATTGTCCCAAACTACAAGAATTTATTAATTTGAATTATATTGAAATAGATTCATAAGACAGTATTTCTTGTTTATGGAGAGTCCAATCAAATTTTCCAAATTTTGGAATAACTCGTATATTAATACCAAGTATTGGAACGAAATACCAAATACATGGTATATTTTATAGAATGTATAATTTTCGGTTTACTGGTCTAGTTTTAAAATAGTA
Source organism: Troilus luridus (assembly GCA_964056705.1). Taxonomy (NCBI): domain Eukaryota; kingdom Metazoa; phylum Arthropoda; class Insecta; order Hemiptera; family Pentatomidae; genus Troilus; species Troilus luridus. The sequence goes on along the minus strand of OZ057413.1, from coordinate 109,430,580 downwards.
TAGCAAAAAACAAGACAATTTCTTTGTTCAGCCATTCAGTTAGATCAAAAAACTAAGCTCATTCGTGTTATAATTGTAATCTTTAACACAAATCATTTCTCAGGATTTGATTCAACACAGAAAAACCTTGGATTCGGCATAAAATATGCAACGATGTTTTTCTTTGGTATGTAAATCAAGTGGAGGAAATATATGCTGTTAATAATTAAATTTTCCAGAATTCGTCAATAGAAGTCGTTTAAATAAAATTGAAGGAATGATAAGTCATTTTAAATAAAACATAAAGATCAAACAACATAAAACTCCGTAAAAACAAAGATGAATTCAGCATAAGAAATTATAATTAAATATTAATAAAATCATTAAATAGATAATTATTCAACATTTTAAACTATACTTAAATTAATCTCTATAAATTACTTGAAGATTTTAATATACTAACATAGGAAATACATTTTTATAATATATTTTATAACATATTTATAAATAATAATATGTAGTATATGTAAATATATATATATATATATATATATATATATATATATATATATATATATATATATATATTTTTATTATTATGTATTATGATTTCTATGATATTAAAATCAAATTTGTTACTACATATTTCAAACGTATATAAAATTAATCAGATAGACATATATATTTTTTTACTACATGTGGCAATAATGACTCCAATTTAATAACTGAAAGGTCTTCCGAAGTAATGATTCAGCATTGAGCTAATTGCTGAAATTCCAGTTTCTATAACCGCCATAGCAAGGTGTAAAATTGCTCGATCCGTTCCTCGCTGCTAAACTATCAAAGTACAAAACACTCCAAATGTTTAAATAACAAGTATTAAAAACCCGTAAGACTAAACAATAATACTATATGGCTATTGTAAAGAACATAAACATTTTGTTAATTATGCAGTATTGTCATAACAAATGATAATACCGATTGGTGATAATGTCAAAACTCAAACCTGTGACAGCTAGCCACGAGTGAAATAAATACAATAAAAAGACCACAAGTATCAGAGAATAAATATTTTACAGAACAAATCAATGTCTTTGTAATAAAAATTCAATTATCATATCCTCAAACTTATCGATTAATTAAAATTAACCATTTTTGTAACAGCCTACTTCGTATTTTTTTTAAATTGAGCAATATCAATTGGAAATAAACAATTATTTAATTTAATTTATTTGTATTTAATTAATTATATAATTTATTTTAATTGTTACTTTTATGAAGGAATACAATTTATTTTAGTAATATAATAAACTTAAAAATACGTTTTGTACAATTAAAATTATTGTTTATTTTTTTAAATTTTAATATTAAATGGATCTAATTCTCTAAAAAAAGAAAAAAAAACCTAGATAGAATTTTAAATGAAAAAAAATAGATTATTAATATTTTGAAGTCTATAATTAGTCTTATTACACGAATTTCGGAAAAAAATTAAAAATGTAATCTGCATTCTTTTCTAACAAATGTATCATAAAATGCCAATAACCTAAGTTTGTATATATATCTCCAGGAAAACATTGATATCATTTTATTTTTATCTTAAAGATTCAGTTATAACGAAGGAATAAAATAAAAATACATACATTACTGAAAGGAAACAGAGGACTTCGAAAAATAGAAAGCGATGTTTATAAGAATCAAAAAGTAATAAATAAAATATTGAGATTAAAAAACTAGAGATGCATATACTAAGTAGTAACTTAAAACAATTTAAATGTGTGCATAATTATGTATAATGTCCGTATATCTATGAAGAATATAATTTTATACATTCCATTGTAAATAAACTATAGAGCGATAAATAAGCAATGAGTAAAGTTTAGAATAAACTACGAACTAAAGTTATCGAGGACTGCTTACCTCGTTGGTATTTCCTGAAATGCAGGCGTGTCATACAGCAAGACGACAAGAAGATAAGAGGATATCCTGGGAGAAGAGGTTGAGTAAGGTCGGAACTAACAACAGGTGGATGGAGTTCACTAACACACCAATACTGACCTAACAGAGTACAACAACTGTCGGATACACCCCACAGAGCACACCATCACACTGCCGCGGTCTACCAGCTGTAGTTCCGCAGTTCATCAATGGGGTGCAGCACTGGTCTATCGACCGATGCAGGGGTATGCTCGATCTTCAGTCTTAATGCCTATTGCTTTCGTACCGCTTAATATGAAATGTTTGTTTTTATTATCTATAAAATTCAAACTAAAATAGTAAACTTCTGTCGTTTAATAAGAGCATGTTTAGAGGCTGCACTCAGCCTGTTTTATAAATAATATTTACTATCTTTAAATATTTTTATTTTGAAGAGAAAAGATTTGCCTTAGCCGGGATTCTAATCCGATACTGTTTGTCTGGCTTGGTTACGAGCCTCGGTAGCTCAGATAGTTACAGCACCGCGCTAGAGATGCGGACGACCCGGGTTCGAACCCCGGCCAAGACAAATATTTTCTCTTTAAAATAAAAATATTTAAAAATAATCACCATTTAAAGAATAATAAATCATAAAAATATTTACTATCACTATTATTGAACGAACAGTTTTTAATATAAGTCAAATATGACCGTGAGAACACGCGGTTTTCATGTATTTTGTTTTAATGAGTTTAAACTTGAACATTCGGCAGACTAAGCTGCAAGAAACACTACCACCGCGTTCGGGGAAGGGTTTGAACCTTCCAGGACCATTCGTTGTTGGTTTGAAAAGTTTTCATCTGGTCACACAGATTAATTCACTAATAAATAATCAATTCATAAATAATTCATTTATCTTTTCTACCAACAGGGGGAAACATCACATCCGCGTCGTACTGCAGGGATATTGAACTTATGCAAAAAAAAAAATTATCAAAAAACAACCTGCCTATAATCTTACACGGTAAAGTCAGCCCTCAAGTTTCACGACAGACAGTGAAGAACCTGAACGAGCTGGGTTACGAAGTCCACCAACATTTTTTTTTACTATGTGTGGCATAATTACTGACATTTAATAACTGAAAGGTCTTCCTAAGTAATGATTCAGCATTGAGCGAATTGCTGAAATTCCATTTTCTATAACCGCCATAACAAGGTGTAAAATTGCTCGATTTTATATGGTATAGCTTATTCGCCAGACTTATCTCCAACAGATATCCATTCAGAAATTCGGACAACTCCCTTAAAAGTAAATGGGAAAAAACAAGACTGAAGAATTGCCACTGGGTAAATTTCTTTCTCATGGCTGTCATATCTGTTTATATTATTTTTATTGTTCGTTGTGATTACAATCATTGGTGGCCACAGTCGTATATTATTATTGTTTAGTCTGTTGTGTCAATCTTACAAATGGTTGTAAGTAATAAAGAGGAAAAATAATTATCTCCACTTGTTGACACTTTTTAAAGAAAAACACAATTTAATGTTTTTACTAGATTATTTCCGGAAAATATATTCCATCACTAAAATCTGGCGGTATGTACTGTTCAAAAAGTTTTGAATACTTGATTTTTTTTTATTCTAGAATAATCTAAACTTTGCCATGCTGTTTAGTAATATAACCGCCGAATTATTCGTTTTTTCAAAATTGATTTTTTGCTCCATATATGGAAATATATATGAAGAAACTAAAAACCATAAATATTAAATAAAAACGTAAAAATAATATAGTTTGTGCAATACTTACACAAATTATTTTATACGGATGTGTAAGAATAATACAAGCAAATCTCCAGATTCTGGATGAAAAACCAAAGATAAAAATTGTACACCTAATGATGCAATGAAAAATACAGGCTGTGAAACAAATGTTGAAATAATAAAATCGATTTTAGTAATTATTGTACTAATTAATCGAATTAAAGTGAACTGAAGAACGGAGGTTTTGACGACCAATGAAAGAAAATCACAGAGGCCTTAGAAAAGATCTGCGACATGTATCACATCATCGTTATGAAAACCAAACAATTATTTATTTGTAGTGAAATGTGCCTACAAAATTTTTTAGGCGTAAAAGATGTTGCTGGCGATGGATCAGAATGAATGAAAAGAAGAAGAGGACGCACAGGGCCTGTCCTACCAGAGTTCAATACTAAGTTGTTTGTATGGTCATTTAACGTCACTTTATGCTGCTATGGCTAATCGGACGATGCTACAGTGGGAGCTATCAATTTTCCCTATCCAGGTTTAATTAGGATATGGATTTTTAACGAGTACCTGACATTGTACAGGCTCGGGACCCCCGTTTAACGTCCGTTCCAAAGGACGGCGTAACTAAGGATTTTTTCTCCCTTTAAAAAATCCTAGGGCCACCTGCCGGGCTACGATCCCGCGATCTTGGACTTAGTAGTTGGTTACGCTAACCACTAGACTGTAGGTCGCCCCTTCAATTCCATGTTAACACTCAACCACTATTATTGACATCACTAGACCGGATTTTCTTGCATCAAAAAAGCCGAAAAATGTACCAAAATAAAAAATAAAACGTACAATAAAATAAAAAAATCTTATCCTAGAAAGAAGACTTTGTTAGAGTTACTTAACAAGACTGAAAGATAACATTCATAGAATTTTAAGAGTCATCCTTATAAAAAAAAATTATGAAATAAAGTAAAATTATTATTAGGATATACTTAGGGATTGAACTGCCAAGAAGCTAACCTGAGACAAGAGGATGAGGTCTGAGGCCCTACCCAGACTTGCTTTGTCTTAACAAAGCAGACTATAAAAATCTCCAATGATAGAAGGAGTAGATCAGAGAGGATGAAGAGATAGTGGGCAGAGAGAAAGTTGTGATTAATCCGCTGCACCCCAATGTTGGTGAAACTAATAAAAAATGAAATAAAAATATTTATTTACATTAATACCACGTGTAAAATATAACAGAGGTTGTCAATCCAAATGATCTCAAAGCAACTTTTGAAATGGATCATAACTTTGCAAGCGGCAAACAAAATTATATATTCCCATATTAGATTTTAAGCCCACTATAGGCAATTTTATTACAATAAAAATTGAAACATTATTAATATTATTGTATTATTAACATTAAATATTATTATTGTGTTTACAATTATTCTTACCTGTTAACATATATAACATAATGTTAAACACACATTGCAATCAGCATAATGATTTGATCTCATAAATTTAATAGTTAATTTTTGTATATACAAATGCACAAAAATGCATTTTTTTACTTTGTTGGCTTTCATAACTTTGGCCATTATAAAAATTATATATATTGTAAAAAACTGATGAATCTCATGGGTCAGAAAAATATTCAAGCGAATTTGCCCCACCCCATCAATAAATTATACAAAATATGTTGTTGGTTTTTTAAAAATATGTTTTGCTACATTATAAATAATCAATGAGTGCAGAACTTATTTTAAGTTTGAGATTTAAGCAATCAAAATCTTGCAAATTAGCCCAAATAAACAAAATAATGCAATATAACATTTTAGCTTCCTATCCCACAGATAATCAATCCTATAGCTATTCTTGTTTGAACCTGCTACACAGAAGCCAATAGAATTTACAGTAATATGATAATCTGGTATCTAGTCATCACTTTAACCAAAAAATAATAGTGCCTATGAAAAGAAATTTTAACTTATAAAAGTGCAACAAGAACAATGGGAAATCATGTTTTGACTTGTGTTTAGAATCTATTTCACTTACAACGGTAAACACTGGTTATGTTAAGACCTTAAAATGCTAAAATCATTTATAACTGTAGCTTGAATGATAATAGTTGACCTTGATAATATATGTGGAAGAAAATGGTCCGGGTGGAGGTCAATAATAATATCTAAGAGAGGGTGAAATATTTATTAAATAGAAGAAGACCTGCAATGTGGGTCGAAATGTTGGCTATTCAATAAACATTTCAATCCCTATCTATGAGAAATTTATTGACCTCCCAGAACCCTTTCTTCCACACATCTATAGTTACAGTATCCAGTATAGTAATATAGATGAAAACTGCAGTATAGCATTATAGTTTAGTACTTTCAAACACTATCCAGTAAATATATGTGAATAAAAATCTTAGAGCATACTGGGTGTAACTATACTTCAGGGTGATGTGAGCAAGACAATAATGCGGACTGCTTCTTGGTCAGGGAGAGTTGGAGGGTGTAATAGAACGGTAATAGTGAGTGGATGGAAACAATTCCATCATCATTAGGGTACCTGACCAATTAGAATAGGAAGTCGGGTTCCCTTTCCCGGAATAATCTGACAATTTCGAGGCAAAATTTTAGGGTTGCATTTTGTGCTATAACACATTGTTTTCATCCATAATAAAAACTCACCCATAAGCTCATCATTTGAACTTACTGATGATTTTTGTGTTCAAATTTGATTTTTGTATCTCATGAGGTCCTGATTAAACAGTTAAGTATTAGGATTTAATACCTATTACCTGGCAATAATTCACAATGATAATATCTAAGGTTTTGGGTCTAGCATACAACTATTGAAAATAATATACAGGAAAATATTGGTGCATAACAGCATATATCATAATTATAATCCTAAGAAATTTTAATGCTAGTATTGGGAAAGAAGATTTTATTCCTACAATAGTTTGTTTGTTTGTTCATTTAACGCCACTTCCAGCTGCTATGGGTAGTCTGACGATGCTACAGTGGGAGCCCTAACTTATGCATATCCAGGTTTAATTAGGATAGGGATCTTTAACGATCACCTGACATTGTACATGCTCGGTACCATCGTTTTATGTCCCTTTTGAAAGGACAGCATAACGAAGGATTTTTACTCCTTTTTAAAAAATCTTAGGGCCACCCGCTGTTAATAGATGTTGGGCATAGTAGATTGTATGATGCTAACCACTACATCACAAGTGATCCTGTGGTGTAAGGTAGTTATGACCAGATAAAAGAACAGGAAGCAAATGAGCCATGCACTCATAGTTCAGACACACATCAATAATGTTTCTAAGGTGTGTAGTTTAAGAGAGTATGTGACTCTGGCTTTTTTCTAGTCAGGGTTTGTTTGTCACAAACAAGCAAAAATAATGCAAGACGATGATGGAAGGATTAAAAAATATACTTCTAATCCTGGTATATTTGGTATACCCTCACATTTTCGTATTTATGGCAATCTGATGGTTGCATCATCAGCATCAAGATGCTTCATAAGTCACAATCATTAAGAGTATTCCTAAAGAAGATTGGGTATCCTTGCTTATCTCATTTCAAAGGAATAAATAGAAAGAAAAATGTACTTTGACTTCCACAAAATTCTGAAAAATCAAGAAAGACTCCTCTCTGAGGAAATTCTTAATTTGAAGGTATTGAAGGGAGTAAATCTTCATCAGGCATCTCTATACCTGACACTGCGTTATTATTTGTTTATGCGGTGATATTTTAACATGGATAAAAATCATAGCATGATATTCTTATTATCCTTAGTGGTAGACCTAACATAAAAAAATAAGGGTATAATATATTTTAATGATCAGTAATTATAGTGGAGTAAAACAAAAAAAAAAAAGATTAGAAAAAATGTGGACACCAATAAAATAAGCATATATTTTTATAATCCTTTTAATAAAATATAATTTTTAAAGTGTTGAAGAAAAAAATACTTGTTTCATAAGCTCTTTAACTAAAAATATATATTTTTTTATATTATTTATTTATTGATATTAACAACTATATTACAGTAATATAACAAGTAAATTGGCTGAGTGATACATAATGATATGATATTATGACAGGTAGAGAAACTACCCACTGGTAGTACTCAAATTGCATGTTCAACTAAGAAGGTCACGTGGCCATCTTCTTCTCAGACGCCTCGGAGGATTATCGGGAATTGAAGAGGAAGCTAGGTTTGAAACTAGAGGGTTTGAGTGGAAATGAAGTGTGTTATGAAAGGATAGATAGCGGGTCGGGGCCAAATAAGCAACAAATGGGACATTAAGGCCATTATGGATGATAAAATAAGGACCATTTAGGATTTTACGAAGGATTTTGGATTGTAGGGATTGGATACGAGAGAAATTCGATTTCTTAGTGGAGCCCCAAAGCTCTACTCCGTAAGTCCAAATAGGTCGTATAATGGTCATGTATATGAGTCTTTTGTAGTTAATTGGGAGCTTAGAGCGTTTGTCTAGTAAGTGTAGCCTGAAACGTCGAGCTGTTTCTTGTCTTTTCAGTCTTGTATGAGGATTCCAGGTTGATCGTTTGTCGAGATGCAACCCTAAGTATCGGATCTGTTCTACAGGCACAAGTAGGATATTATTATAGGATACTGAAGGGCAGGAAGTCATTGGTTTACGACATAAGGTAAAAGTGATTTGATGGGATTTTTGAGAATTTATTTTAATTCTCCAGTTCTGACACCATTCTTCAAGATCAGTGATATGGGATTAGAGCCTTTGGGATACAATAACTGGATTGCTGTTGACTGATAATACACATGTATCATCAGCATACGTAGTAAGGATAGTATTAGGATGAGTTGGGATGTCAGCTGTATAAAGGATTGGGCCAAGGAAACTAAAAACATTGAAAACTAAAAACCTTGAGGAAACTAAAAACATAGAAAATAAATCTCTAAAAGATTTTACAAAGAAAATAACTTAAAATAAAAAAATGATGCAGATGATATAATTGTATCAAATATTTTTTTTTTTAATAAATAAAAGTATGAAATAAAAATGTGATTATGAAAATACTACAAATGAAAGCACATTTGAAAGAACCTTGCAGGAAGGTTTGAAGAACTTTCTGTCAAGTTATATCACAAAACAAATTTATAAACTAATAATTTTAAATAAACTAAGCTGCTTAAAATAGCTCATTAAGTATCTATATAATTAAAATAAAACTATTAAAAAAAAAGTGTACCCAATAACAATAACTCACTTTTTCAAGTTGTTTCGCAAACTCTGAGAGGTCAATGAAGAGATTCTCCATTCTGCAGCAGTAATATCTGGCATCATGAGTTCTAAACTGAAAAAAAAATTTCATATAAAAGTTAAAGAATGTAAAAAGCAGAGGCAAGGGAAGTGAATAGGAATTTTTTTTTTTTTTTAAATTATTTTATTGAATTGTACAACTGTAATATATACATCTAGTACAAAGGCTGTATGAATAAATAAATGCATGAAAGGACGTGTAGAGGCACTACCCATTGGCAGCACTCTAATTACATTTCTATTATAGAAGGTCTCGAGGCCATCTTCTCTTCAGACGCCTAGGAGGATTGTCCGGGATGGAATTGGAACCAAGGATGGAAACTAGTGAGTTTGGATGGGCCTGGAGTTTATTATGGAATGATAGGTATCTGGAATGGGCTAAATCGGTAACATATGGAACGTTCAGGTCATTATGGATGGTTTTATTTGTGACAAAATAAGGAGCGTTTAGGATTTTGCGAAGGATTTTGGATTGCAAGGATTGAATACGAGAGGAATTTGATGGTTTGGTGGAGCCCCATAGTTCAATTCCGTAAGTCCATATAGGTCTTATAACAGTAACATAAATAAGTCTTTTGTAATTGATTTGAAGCTTTGAGCGTTTGTCTAGTATGTGTTGAAGTAGTCGGAAGCCTCGAGCTGTTTCTTGTCTTTTCAGTCTTGTGTGAGGGTTCCAAGTTAGACGTTTGTCTAAGTTGAGTCCTAGGTAGCGGATCTGTTCAACAGGGATAAGTGGAGTACTATTAAAGGATACAGTAGGACAGGAAGTCAAGGGTTTTCAGCGAAGGGTAAAGATAATTTGATGGGACTTTTTGGAATTGATTGAATAGGAATTTAAATCAGTAACCACAATTAACAGAACCCAATTAAGCATATATTAAAAATAACAAACTATTTCTTTATTTTAAAAATTAATTATTTCAATGAAATTGCCCTTTTATATCTAAGCATATTTTTCACACTTTGATGACAGTCAACTAAAAATGCCCCCGGCCGGGATTCGAACCCAGATCTCCGCCTCACCATGGCAAAGCTCTAACCATTTGAGCCACTGGAGATCCGAGTTCAAATCCCGGCCAGGGGCTAATCTTATCTCTTCAAAATAAAAATATTTAAAAATTAAAGCAATGATTAAAAAATTATAATAAATTAAAAATGTTGTAATTTATATATGTATATAAATATATATATATATATATATATATATATATATATATATATATATATATATATATATATATATATATATATGTATCTTCACTCAGGAGAAGATTGATAGGAACAGCTCCTGCTAATACGTGCACCACCTCGTGAGACACACTCCTACAAGCTCTAGTGACTCACAGAAGAGCCGTCCGCTGAATCGTCGCCAACCTGCGCTTTTGCCGACAGGAAAGATTTTTGACCCACGCAGGGGATGCAAACCGTAGAATGCCTTGAATCATTCCTTTATAAATGATGATTGTGCTTGGGCATCTGATACCCCAAAAAGCACCTCCCCCCCCAAGCAACTAAGATTGTTCAAGGCCTGAGCCACCTTAATTCCTTGATAGTCTAAGTGAGGGGTGACATTAAATCCTCTCTAAATCTTATTCCAAGGTAGGTGACTGAATCACTTAGACATATTCTCGTGCCTCCAACATCAAGGTTAATAGGGTGTCTCCTATCAGTTTTATAGTAGTATAGTCTAGTCTTAGCAGCGGCCATCTTCAGCTTTTTCTTCTTGCACCACCTATCAGATTGATGCACCGCTCAGTGTCTGCTTTAATTCTGGCTCTGCTGTTAGACGCCACTATAACCGCAAGATTATCCACGTACGCCGTGGCAGGGAATTGCTACTCCTCAAGCTCTCCCACCAACTCTAAATAATAGTTTCCATAGAGATAGGCCTAGGATCTTTATGGCCCTAATATTTAATGAAATATACCCAAACTCACTCCAGAAAAAATAACAAAGTAACATTTTAACAATCATTAACTGTGGCTTGTCGCATTCCTGGCCTGAGCAATTTTGGGATCTGTAAGGTATGTATGGAGTTAATGGATCCACAGAATAACATATGCATAGCCCTGAAACCAAACAACTTACTGATAAGACCAAAAAGTATTCATTGTGTTTATTCAGAGGGTTGGCAGCAAAATGGAGGCTAGGGTTGATGGCCAGTCTTCTAGACCTTACCAAGTTTAATTATCTCTTCAGTTGCCAACATATTTTTATAAGTTATTAAATAAGGAATTATTTCCTTCAGGTTTCTGGATGGAATAATCAACTACACTTCAGAATCCATATTCCATGGCATCTGTTACAGTCCATATTCAATGAAAAAATCTTATTGAGATTTGTCATCTTTATTAAAGATTTATTTGTTTCTATGATTGAATTTAGAACTAAGTGAATATGGGTTTAAAAAAAAAAATTAAATTCTGAGAACAATATTAGTATACAAAAGACATGTTTGGTAAAACGAATTGAAGTATAAAAGTATTTATCACAAACATTGAAAATATATTTACAAACATCAATAATATATTATTGAGAGACTAAGGTATTACAATATAGTTCAGTTGCAAAGTTAAGCTAGTGAATCGCTAGTGGAAACAGTTTAATTTCTAAAGCTCCATATAACATCCTGATCTCGTGATTTGTAAATAACAAATACAAATATTTTCTTGGGCTTAGTTCATGTTATTTTATGTCATGACCACTAAGTCATACCAAAACTCGATTTTATTTTCAGGTTTTTTATGAAAAATAACAGTTAAAAGTAATATTTGGGATCAAGAAATCTTATTATCAAATTCCATTAAGACTGCCTTTTGTTTAAAGTAAAATTATGTTCATATTAATAATATTTATGTATATATTCTGGATGAAGAAGAAAAATACTCAACAAAAAGAAAAAAAGATACCAAATAATCTTATATCTGAGTTTGTATCTTACACACTCATATACAAGGTACAGATAAATACAATTTCTAATTTTTAACATTTTGAAATGAACTTTCATAGAGTTATGTCGATTTTCAAGCTTTGGGGAGTGACCTAAGACTTAGGAGCCAAATCTCAAAGCAACGCCCACAGTAGATCCAAGGAAAGGTCATGGCAAATTGGATTTTTTATATTCAACTTTTGAATACAAGATATCTTTAAATTTAAAATTATGAGGAAGGCTATCATGTAAAAATTCATTAGGACTATACTTCGTGTTTTTCACAAAGTCATAATAAAAAAAATTATTGAATTTTCATAAATTTTTTTCTATTTAGAATGCACATATTTAAAGTTTCAACAGAACTGACTGACATTATCAACAATTTACAACAGACTGAAAATTAAAGCTGAAAATTTGATTTAATAATTAATTTGAAACAGGAAGACGATGAGAAACTATTATTTGTCAAGAAAAAATATTTAGTAAGATAAATCAAATAACCTTTTTTGGATCTAATGAGTTACATAGCATTTATTTAAAATATAATGTTAATAATAACAGAAATTTAGGTCAATAGTTTTACTTGAGAAAAATCCTTGGGACATCCTTCATTTAGATAAGATATTGCTAAAAATTACAAGGTATGATAATTCCTAATCCTACAAGTTAAACTGAGTTATTGTTTTAACACTTTTATTACAAAACTGACAATACCTGAGATAAATGTTTCATGTTTATTGAAAAAATAAAGCTTCATTAATTAATTTATCATGAATAGATTTTCTCACAAAAAAAAAATAATAAATATAAAATATTTATTTTTTATTAATTGTTTTAATTTTTAAATATTTTTATTTTGGAGAGAAAATATTTATGTATGAGCCACCATTTGTTTATTTTTTTAATTTTCATATCCTACTTTCAAAAACTTCCTATGATGATCTCATCCAAAAAACAACCAAATAACTGATTTTAGAATTTTACATAGATGCAGATTTGAATTTTTTGGAATTCATTAATTTCTTGAAATAGGTTAATGTCAATAGATTAATATATCTGGTTCTGTATACCAACATTATTTTATAACCAATATTATACAATTTATATAGAGCATTTATATAGTACATATATTTTAAATTACATAGTATACCGAATGTAGAAGTATATATAAGTTCTCTACTAATGACCACCTTGATTTATTACGATTCGGACTTATGATAAACACACATTTAATTTTTCTTTTATGTTTGTCCACAAATTGGCACTCCTAGGCTAATGACAAAATCAACTTTATCGGATATCCAATTGACGCGATGGGTATATGGTTTATTCTAAAACAGTATATAATGTAATTATTTCCCTACAGATTTAAGATTCAATTAAAATATTTGATTTTTATTCAGATACGTTGGTGTTTAATTTTTCATCAGGCTTACAACCGAGGCAAATGAATTGAACCCAGTACCACTTAGATTTCCTTTAATTAGTTAATATGTTTATAAACAAGTACTGATTGAGTCCACAAGCTTATTACCAAGTCCCAGTAATTGACCGTTTAAAAAAAATTAAATTAAGAAACTCTTTAAGCTTTTAATAAATTAAATAACTTTTTCTTCTTCTTTTTCCATCCCTTATACCTTACGGTGTCGGGGCAGCCTGTGTCCAATTCCTAAATACCTCTCTATCTATGTCAAGTTTCTTGACTTCCCCCAGAGAGAGTCCCCTCTTTCTAACCAGTTCCGCCATCAGGTCATCCCATTTATTTTTTCGCCGTCCTCGAGGTCTTTTTCCCTCTGTTTTTCCTTCCCATACACTTTTTGGCAGACGGTGTATCGGCATTCTTTGTACATGGCCGAACCACATCATTTCCCTTCTGTGTATGTTGTCTATGAGAGGTTAAATAACTTTTTACTGTAGGTAATTTATTTTAAAACGATCAACAATAGGAACATGGTACTAGGGGACTCAACATTAAGCATAAAACACTAGGTTTTAGACAAAAAGCTTAGCACACAAAATAATATTTTTTATTAATTTAAGTTATAAGTTCTATGCTGAATAACAAAATTAATTGGAAGGGGTGTAGCATTGTTAGTAAAAGAAAAAGTTAAACTACAGTTTCTAAGTTCTTTTGGAAATCCATTAAAAATTATGTTAGTTCAAAGCAATAGCAAACGAGTTATGAATTTTTTATTTCAGAAACCATGTAGATAATTGGCTACCAATATAGATAAACAAATAAACCAGCAAATATTAGAATTACTGAGCTTAAAACATCAAAATAAAAAGATACTACACTCAAAGAAAATATGTAAAAAGGAAGTTATTAAAAAAAACACTCAAATTGGAAATTGAAGAATTATACAGTATAATTCATATTGTTATAGAAGCATCCATTTTTTTCTCCATTCAAACCAATTATTCCTTTGAGAGCAGCATGTGAGTCTTTAATAGGGTTGATGAGCTAAGGAAAATTGAACTGTACAAAACAAAATTGTATACTTATTATATAGTGAGTAAAGTATATTATTTATATTATAAATTGAACATTGTACATGTAACTTCATTTTAAACATTGGTAAGTTGTGGAAAAGTTAAATGCTACTGAATATTTTATTTTTTCATTACCATTTTAAAATAAATATATTATATACTTCTAAATCTTAAAAGAAAATAGTCTCATAAAAATACAAATCTCATTAGTATTACATTTACTCCTGTATTTCGAAATAAGAGACTTCCCCACAATGGTTGCTAAACTATTCTAATCAAGTGGCCATCATTTGAATAGGTAGTTGGCAGGATAGCGGTTGGATCCGCCTATGGTCAGTTTCAATTCACTGAGAAGATTTTATCTACTGCTTGGGTTCATCATTACTGCAATGTACTTATATTAGTATAAACTTATTAAAATTATCAAAATTCTTCTACAAAAACAACATGTAAGAAACACTATACAATTAAAAATAAATAGGTATAATTTCTACAGTTACAAATTTGAAGCTATAACAAGACAAATGTGAATAACAATAATGACAAATAAAATATCCTTAATTAAAGAATATAATAATATGTATTCTAAATATAAATTATTATAGAAATGTTTAAAATGGAAATGGAATCTGGGTAGAATTACTAGAATAGAATAGAATAGAATAGAAAACAAACTTTATTCTGGGACCAAGTCCCTTTAGAATAACAATAAAGAACAAGTAAAATAAACATAATATTCATCTGGCCAGGAGGCTACATAACGATACAAATCATGAAGTAATCATGAGTGACAAAACATAATAGAAATACAAAAAAAAAAAAAAAAAAAAAAACCATTGCTAAGTTGTGGAAAAGTTTGACTATATACTTATCAAAGTATTGTGATTGAAAATAATCTAGATAAAGGGTATGATAAATAAAATATGAATTTGATCAGTATAAAGTCATTAAATTAATGTAGGAAAGAAATTCGTTGACTGGTAGATATTATAATAGGATGTAAATAGTCAAGAAAACACAGCAAATAAGTGAAACTTATTGTATTTTATATGTGCCGACGTTTCGACCTACTGTGTAAGTCATCTTCAGGGCCAATAGGAGTGGCTGCTCGGTGCAGAAGGTAACTGACCAGGTCAGTTACCTAAGGACCTTGGTCAGTTACCTTCTGCACCGAGCAGCCACTCCTATTGGCCCTGAAGATGACCTACACAGTAGGTCGAAACGTCGGCACATATAAAATACAATAAGTTTCACTTATTTGCTGTGTTTTCTTGACTGCACCCCCAACTATTTACATCTTATTATGTCATTAAATTAAATAACTTCAAGTTTTCATTATAATAGATTGGTGATTCAGCCAATGATAAAAAGATATTTACTTAAATGATGGTAAAACCTTCAAGTTTCTTCTTCGAAATTATTTGATGGTATAATACAAAATATCAGAACAAAATGTTTGGTCATAAATAGATAAATACCTTAATTAGTTATAGAACAGATTAAGCCTGCATTAAAAACACCTCAATCCAGACTAAGAGGGCGGGAACTAGGAAATTGGCGGTAACTTAATAAAGCCTAGATTGATTAGTGATGGCCTAACTGCTACTTTTCAATAACAATTCTAACCGATACTGTGATTTTTCTTATCAGAACAATAATCTGTGATTTATTAACTGCTACTAACTGTGATTCGCGATTTTGTCGAAATGCTACCAACAGTGATTGCGTCGGCGTACTTAATTCCACATCTCGAATATAAAGATCACAGAATTCGCATTATAAGGATAATAATTACTTTGACACTTAGTATAATTCACTATAATCCTATCAATATACATACAGATGGAATTATTTTCAATATTCTATGTAACGTCAATTTTCCTCTTATGGTTTAGCCCATCAAGACCAGCGCCAGCTCTAGCCCATGTCGCGCTCGTGTGTAATCGTGACCTAGGCCCCTCTAGTAGGCACGCGATTAAAATTGAACACTTACAAGGTGTTGCAAAAAACAGCAAATCCTCTAAGGAGATGAATGTGCCCATGAAAATAAACAAATTTTGCAACGGGATCAACATGAAATGAAATCACGAAAATAAAACAGTTGTGTAGGGTAGGGATAGCATAACGGAAACAAAACAGTGACTTCAGACCATAATTACAAGCAGATTTTGTTCTGACAAAGCTTGCTGAAATAAAAAAATATTTTCGGCTTTTCATACAAAGTGCACCTACTACTAATATTTTTGTTTTCATTTCCGCAGGTTTTGTTTTTCATAACACAAGTTGTTTGTATTGATGGTCTGAAGTCACGGTTTCAGTTTCCCTTACACGCTGTATAACTC